>OU015748.1:39828175-39879797 GCA_907169655.1 Acomys percivali
AAGAAAGAAAGAAAGAAAGAAAGAAAGAAAGAAAGAAAGAAAGAAAGGAAGGAAGGAAGAAAGAAAGAACTTAAAGATCTTCTCAATTTCTACTGGCACACTGCCAGAAATGAACTCTGGAAGTACCAAGAAAGGAACTACTCCAAACCTGGATCTAGATTTGAGCTGGACAAAAGATAAGATTCAGGATTGCTAAGAGGAGGAGCACAGAAATGGACCAGTGACCCACTCATCACAAGTCCATCATTGCTGAGCACCAGTCAGGGGGGCCAGAACATTCCTCTGCACTGAGCACTGAAAGTCTATATTTCACTAAAGAAACACTTTCATTGCTCCAAGCCACAAAACGGCCGACTTCCAGCAGCAAGAGGACCATGCCCAGCGCATTTCCCTGCAGTCTTCTTGCAGGCACTAGCAGAAGGACGACATTGGTTCCCAAGTTGGGGAGATGACAGTGGGATTGATACCTAAGACAAAATTTCTCAGGACAGAGCTGAGACAGAGAAAGAGCAATGAGATAAAGGCTGTCGCTCCTAAAACAGGTACTTCATAATTACTACCTCAGAGAATTTTTACTCTTTATCAACTTAGCAGCTGTGATAATTATAGTGAACTTGTCGAAACTTTCCCGTGTTTGTTATTTTCTGACAGGCAGCCATTCCTCCATTTCCTCCTGAAGCCTCAGGGGTTGAAATAGGGTAAAGCCCTCATCTTAAAGGCTGAATAAAATATACATTTCAAAGACAGGGGTTTTTCTTTTGTTTTGCTTCATCTCTCTGACACCCATCTTTGTATCCAAGACGTCTGTGAAGCAGAAAATCATGTGTTCTAGAGGACATTGTTTGCAAACCAAAGAGAATTCAAAATTACAGGTCAGAGTCATTTGCTTGCAGTTATAATGAAAATTCATGGTTAGATTTCAAAGCACTACTTGATCATTAAAGCATTGTTTGTGGCACTTTACTACCTGAAAAATTAGATAATGGACTCTTAATCCTGCATTTCCAAGCAGTTTTGAAAATAAATAAAAAGCAATAATAAGAAGCAGTAAGATGGCAAGGTTCAGAAGAGAAGGACTAACGCCCTTGGGGTTATTGAAACATCTCCTAATGGGGAGGATGCACCAGCCAGGGCAGCTGTATCCCACCACAGGACTCAGGATAGGCAAATACTGCCCACTGCATGGGGTATGCCCTGTTTTGGATAGTGTCCAACCTACTGAAATCTAACACTAACTGCAGTGCTTACTCTGGGATGCACTTTACCCTAAAAGGGGTCTCCATTTTATTTATTTATTTATTTATTTATTTATTTATTTATTTATTTAGACAGGATTTCTTTGTGTAGCCTTGGCTGTCTTGGAACTCACTCTGTAGACCAGGCTCACAGAGATCCACCTGCCCCTGCCTCCCTGAATGCCGGAATTAGAAGCATGCACCACCACCACCTGTGTACATTATTAGGTCATAATACTTGTGACCTCAGATTTTTTTTTAAATGTGGAAAGCAGCAGTCACTAAGCTGTAGCTCCAAGAAAACCATGCATGAACAGAAGATGTGAGCAGAGTCAGGAGGGCTGCAAAGCTAAATGAGTTAAATATATCCATATGAATGTGCAGTAATTGGCTACCACCATGATCATTAACATGACATAGCCACTTTGGGTTATCAAACTCCAAAGACAAAGAAAAATAATCCACATGGCGAAGAGGTCAGCCTTGTGCTGTTCCACCACACTATCTCATTCTCAAACCCAACAGAACACTTCCTACAACATAGTAAGGGGCATCTGTGCAAGCAAGAACAATCCCTTGCTCAGTCTAGTGCAACCAGCATAGAAGCAACATGCTTGCCTCCTCAAATAAGAATGGATACTGAGGGAAAGAAACTTCTAATCCCCTTACTAAGGAAATAAAGGGAGAAAATTTAAATGCACGGCAATAAGATCCAGCCGACCAAGTGCTAAATTAAAAAATAAACTCAGTAATGAAAAAGTCATGGTGAAGGAGTAGCACTGTGCAATGCTTTCATTTAAACAGAGAACTCATAATGATCAACAGAGGGAATTATGTCTGCAGAATCAAACACAATGCTACAGCGCCAAAAAGAAAACAATTCAAACCCCAAATCAGGACACACAGAGAAGAGAAGAAAGGAAAAGAAGTGTGCTTGTCATCTCATCTTGCCCAGCAGGCTTCTTCTCCATCTATTCGGGTTGAAATGTGTTATTAAATAAAGTGTGTGTGTGTGTGTGTGTGTGTGTGTGTGTGTGTGTGTGTGTGTTAGTGTGTGTGTATATATATATATATATATATATATACACACACACTAACTGGCTGCAGAGGCAAGAAGAGGGTGTTGGATCCCTTGCAGCAATCCTAGGCCACCCAACATGGGAGGGAGCTGGGAATACAACTCCAGTTGCTCTGCAAGAACAGCAAGTGCTGTTCATCACTGCACCATCTCTCCAGCCCTGTGACTATAATTCTGTAGAAATCTTTATCCCATTAGTGGATCAATATGGTATCACTCTCTCTTGTGGATGAACAATCACTGGTACTCCCACAAATTTCATTTCAGCTTCATTTTCTTCTAAAATTTAAATGAATCTAATTAAAACTTGCATTTAAAATTCAGAGTATTTGCAGGCTTAGTATGATTGCATTGTGTCCATATTTTTAACGTATCCCTCCCACCATCTGCCAATCAGCTCTGTATAATTCTACAGAAGATCTGCAGAATGATGCGCATCACACTATTTTCAGGGTATCAAACTTAGGGTGATTCTTTTGCTTCTTACATTGTACTTAATTGTGGCTCTTGACAATGTCTGAGATCCCCAGATACCTACAAAAACTCTTTACTCTACACTAAAACTGTCACTTGCTGTTACATCTGTTTTCTTTTTTTTTTTCAATTTCCATTCTTTTATTGATAATATTCATATTACATCTCAATTGTTATCCCATTCTTTGTATCCTCCCATTCCTCCCTCCCTTCCGCTTTCACCCTATTCCTTCCCCTATGACTGTGACTGAGGGGGAACTTCTCCCCTGTATATGCTCATAGGGTATCAGGTCTCCTCCTCTAGCCTCTTTCTTAAGAATATGTAAGGAGTCGATGAAGTGGCCATGTTCACTCATTCACTCAACTCAGTGTGACCCTTCAAATAGCTCTTTTTGCCTCCTACCTGCTGACCAGAACCAACTTAGAAAGCTTATATTGTGGGTTGCTGATGTACTGGGTCACATGTATGAATGAATACGTACAAAAGAGTCACCTCATGGCTGACCATGCAGAAAGAACGGTTGAGCATCCTAGGGTGGAAGGGTCACCATTCAGTCTGAATTTAGTTCACCATTGAGTCTTACTATCCTAGTTACCATTTCTATGACCATGACCAAACAACATGACCAAAGCAGCCGATAAGATGAAGCATTTAATTGGGCTCATCTTTTCAGAGAGTTAGAGTCCATGATGGTAGGGCAAAGGCATGGTGGCAGGAGCAGCTGAGAGCTCACATCTTGATCCACAAGAATGACACAAAGACAGAGCATGTTGAAAGGCATGCATCTTTTGAGGTTCAAAGCTCACCCACAGTATCAGACTTTCTCCAGCAAAGCCACATTTTCCTAAACTTTCCCAAACCGTTCCAAAAACTGGGGGCCAAGTGTTCACACTGAAGTCTATAAGTGCCACTCTCATTCTGGCCATAACATTCATTTCATTTGATTAGGTTTTGGAGACAGTTTTGTTGAAAATATTTCATATTGTATAAAAGACTACACATGCCCTGAATTAAAAAGGAAGTTGGTCACTGGTCTCATTACCTGTATTCTCCAACCAGATATTTCTTTTGGTTCTGGGGACATCAACTGGACCTAGTCCAGGCTGCTCTCTCTAAACTCAGTTTTATCACCTTCCTAAATCAGTTCTGACATAAAACTCTTTTTTCGTAGATTTCAAAAATATGGCCAGTATACCACCCATTGTGTTTTATGACTTGTAATAAGAGATTACTCCTTAGTATCAGCAAATAGAGCTCTGGAAGCCAGAAGCATCATTGCGTCATTGGATAGCAATCCTAGAAGCTAAGAATTTATAGAGAAAGAAAGTTTCCAAAAGCTAGAAGAGCGCCAGCAGTTCATTTGGCCCAGGCTCTTCTGGGTTAAGGTATCAAATGTTTTTCTTAAACTTTTTAATTAAGCTGCAAGATGACAAGTTTTCAAATTTTACTTATCACCACTAAGATAAATGGTTTTCAAATAATCACTGAGGAGAGAGACGTGGGAGGTTAAAATAAACCCTCTTGTTTAGTTCCCGTCACACATCTGCTCCCGGAAAAATCTGTTTTGAACTCCAACTTTTTTTTAAATTTTCTGAAAGAACAAATTGAAATATCCAAAGGATAAGAGTTCTGTGTGTCTGGATCTTATTTTATTTCTTGTTCTAGTAAGAAATAAAAAGTTCTCCATGATGTGTTTACCAGCTAGTGGACAGACACAAACACTAATTTTCAGGAGAGAGATATCCAGTATCTATTATAATGCATTTAAGGATCTGCAAGTTGGAGGTTTTTTTTTTTCAAATCATGTCAATCAAAGATATCTAAAACAATTCTGCTTAATTCTTTCCAAAGTTTTATATCAATTAGCTATTATTCCTAGTGCGTATTGAGCCCTTTCAAAGATAACCATCCCACACCTCTTATTCTTGACTATCTTATTAATTTTGACATTTTTTCTTTTATGTATCAAGGTAGCAATAGCAACACTATCAGACTCATCAAGTAGTGAAAGATTCTTCCAACTTGAAATCTAATTAATTTTTCATGTTCATTATCTTTTAAGAGTGTTTCTTACAAAAGGGCATAATCGGCTCCTCTTTTCATAATAACTACTGTAGTCATCTTTTTCCTTTTTTTCTAATAGGTTAGGATAGACCTTCAATACTTAAACTCATGGTTCTTTCCAATGACTTTTAAAAGGATAAGTATTAAATGTCATTTGAGATGTATAATGTGTTACAAAAATTAGATCCATTAAAATAAAAACCTCATTAAGGGATAAGTTTCAAGAATTTACAGAAGTACATAGTTACTTTAAGAAGCACTGAGTGGCTCATATGAAATGTACTAATATATGTTGCCCTTATTTTTAAAAACTGGGAGAAAAAACTATTTTAATTAAATGTAATATATAGATATAAATATATAACTCATACATTTCTAATTTGCTTATCAATTACATGGAATACATTACCCTAAGTGAATATTTGTATGTTTTAGGAAATAAGAAATAAATACTGATTAATAAAATCTATTTCATGAACCTAAAGACTTGCTGTACAAAAACAACTAATAAATCAATGTTTTACATAGAAAACATCACCAATTTTAATGCTACCATTTTAACATAGAGGTAGCATGAAAGTCGTCATTTGTCTTTAGACAACATTTCCTCATACTATACTTAACTAAGAATGCAGAAGGAATGCTTTTGACTGTGAAGAATCTCTACATCCCTTGCCAGTCAGTCTAGACCCTGATGGTCCAGAAAGACATTCGGTATTAATACTCAAAAATATGGCATCATTTGTCAACTAAAGAAAATAAGACACCAATGAGATGAGTCAGAGATAAAAGCACTTAACATATAAGCCTGTTGATCTCAGTCCAATACCCAAAACCCACATGAAGGTGGAAGGAGGGATCTAACACCACAAAGTTATCCTCTGACCTCTACAAGTATACCAACAGTTGTACACACAAATGCACATGCGCACGTACACACACACACACACACACACACACACACACACACCTGATAATAAATAAAAAGTGAAGAAAAAAGAGATTATGCATATTGGGATCATCTATTGAAATGAATGGGTTTGAACAAATACAAAGGAGGACCCAGAGAATGGGCACCAGAAGGCAACTTCTCTTCAAACACCACCTTACAACAAAGCATTTTTCTCTTCAGAGACATTGCTACATTTTATCACAAAGAGCTGTGAATCCAGATCATTCCAGCTTTCCTAAGAAGTCACAAATGAAGAGAAGCTCCAGCCCAGGGCTCTGAGGACCTATTAACTATACCATTGCCATATGTGTTGCTTGTGCCATTCATTTTAAAGGTGATGTTGAAATGTCAACCCCCTGTGTCCTCCTGAAGGATACTTGCCTGGAGTTCTCTAAACACTGGGGGCATACATTCTCACACTTAGGAATCTAGAGGACACATTAGCAAGTTAAAACCATAGCTTTTGCCTAATGAGGGACATTTTTCTCTGTGAAAATCTAGCTAGTTCGTTAACTAGGATCGAAACCATATACTTCATTAGGCACATATCTATTCAACTGGGCTATCCAACCCAAAAAGACATTAAAAATGTGTGTGGTATGCATAGAACAACTCTGAGAATTCATGTAAATATATACCTCTGGCATAAAAATGAAGTGGCTAAAGACGCATGAAAAGGGACAGATGACAACAACCACAACAAAAAGACAAAGCAAGACGGAAATAGAAAACTTGGTATTTTTTTTTTTTTTTACCTAAATCAATCCAATCTGGTTGTTGGAGAGAGACATGGTTTTCCCGTTTATTTTCATGTCAAACCCTACTGGATAAGTCCCACTCCCTTTCTTCAGGATTCAGACAAAAAAATAAATAAGCGGGCTCTCAACACACACATGATTCCTTTTTTTTTTTTTAAGCTGACTTAGATCATAATTTGAATGCTTTCTAAAATTATAGAGTTGTATGCATTCATCCTGTTTCTAACTACTTTCATCTCAATTTTTCCTCCATCATAGTAAAAAAAAAAAAAAAAGTAAGCAAAATTTGGATAAAGAGGCTAAAAGGTGAGCTCTTTTATGGAGATGAATGAGCTAACATCCCCCTGGTCATGACTTCCTGTGCTATACAATTTGAGAAGAGAATAAAATGAGTCTAGTCTTCTAGGGCCGAATCTTCAATTATATCCTGAATAAACCCAATCATGACGCCACCATCTTCTCCATTTAGTCCTCAATTAGATATGCAGAGTTTAAATGATCTCCTCTCTTTAGGAACATGAAGCCTCTCTCCCTGTAAGAAATACTATTTCCTGTTGATGTTTTGTTTTGCTTTCTTTGGGGGAGCACGTTTCTGTGTCTTAGGAAAAGTGGTTCTGCTTGCGTGATCATTATCATCATTAAGCATTTATGAAGCACTTTAAACGTATTTACTAGAACTCATGATGTCCCTAGAAGATAGGCTGGTATAATGGACTTCTTATAAATGAGAAAATGGAGGTTAAGTAACTGAGCCAAGGTCACATAGATAATTTGGATAAAAGACTCAAAGTCCCTGACTTCCTGTTCAGGATCACAATGAAAACTTTTAAATGGCATAATGAGTTACCTGATTTAAAACTTTCTTCCACAACTATTACTGTTGGCAAGTAATGGGACAGGTGAGTTCAATGCTGCCCCTGTGGCTGTTGGCACTGTTTTGATGTGTGTAAAAGTGGTTGAATGCCTAGAAAGGAGCAAAATGTGTGCTGATGTTAGGACAATGACTTTGAAGTTCTCTTTGACTTTCCTTCTTGGTCAGACAAGCATATCTCCAGCTTCGGGCTGGATGCAAGATGGTGTGAAGGGAATAAAGTGCATCATCATTCATGGATAGCCCTATAAAATGGAACAAGCTTCTGGGAAATCTCTGGTGCAATTCTACTTGTAAGACTGTCAGTGGAGGTTCCCAGTATGTGTATCTCTTTGTTCCCTGTCTTTAATGACAAAAACAGAAATCAAGACAACTGTGTCCGTCAACATTGGCTGCCACACTTACTTTCTCAGGTTCCTGCTAAATATTCAATTATTAAGCATTCCTTGGTTGCACATTGACTTAATAGTATTAACAAACTGAGGAATCCAGATCATTGGTTTTATTTTTTGGGGGGGTGCAGTTCAAGACAGAACTTTTCTGTGTAGCCTTGGCTGTCCTAGACTTGCTTTGTAGACCAAGCAGGCCCTGAACTCACAGACATCTGCCTGCCTCTGCCTCGCTGGGTTCTGGGATTACAGGCATGCACCTCCACACCTGGCTTCTTTGTTTTTATTTAGATAAAAATGTTTAAGAAAGTGTAATCCTCTAATTGAACTTAATAAGGCAAGGGCAATTGTTCAAACACAACCTCTTGTTAATTGTGGTGGCTTATCTGTGGTATACTTATGTTCTATGGAAGGAAAGTTTGAAATGTCTTGCTGTGGTATCAACGCCACATGTGTTTTAGTATCTGTGCTTTTTGTTTGTTTTAATCACTCCCCAATACATATATCTCTTTCATTCATCTCTTTGTTTATCCCAATCCCACCTTTAAAAGTTTGGTTCTAATCCCAGTTGTCTCATGAATGCTCTCCATCCATGGAACTACAGGCTCAATCACTTACTGAACATACCATGAAGTTTCATCTTGCTGAGACATTTATCACTTTCTGCAGGACCATTTACTAATTATGAATAGTTGATAAAAATTTTCCATTCACCCCAACAGAGTTTGACACTCTTTTATATCCATATAGTGTAGAATATATGTTAGAATAGCAGCTAACATTTATCAAGAACTCAGTGTGTCAGTTAAATAATTTACACGTTATCTTAATTATTACAATGAGTCTATGAAGTTAACACTATCATTACTCTCATTTAATGTGTGAAAAATTCAAGTTCAGAGAGGTTAAGACATTCACACAGAGACACACGGGTGGTAAATTGTGCAGCTGAGATACTGATGCAGGCAATCACTCTTAAATATTCATTTAACCATTCTGCAGTGGAAGGAAGGGAAACAGAAGCAAAAGGAAAAGGAGCTGGGGCAGGAAGAGAGAAACGAACACAAGTGGGTAGCCATCATGCAAAATGTGATCACAAAGTAAGAATGATTACACTTCAAGGAAATGAAAATTTTAACACACATATACATATATATACATATATGTATACATACACACACACACACACATATATATATATATGACTTGATATACTAGGGCTGATTAGTGAGGGGGACTTTCCTTCTGAGGAATGGGGAGGGGAGATAAGGAGAAGAGAGAGGGAGGCTGGGACCAGGTGGAGAGGAGGGAAGGGACTATGATCAGAATGTAGAGTGAATTTTAAAAATTAAAAAAAAAAAAAAAAAGAGTGGTTTTGAGGTGTGTCTAAACACTGTAAATCTCATTCTGAGATTGGCAGAACTAGCACCACCACCCCTACCCAAGGCCTGCATATCCCTGCACATGTTCACTGTCCTGTACTCCCACCATTCATACTACCCACCCCGACTCCCAGGATATCGTGTAGTTGGGTAGCCAGGTCAAACTTCCTCTCCCATTATAAGGTTATGTCCACCAGCAACTGGAAATTCCTCCTCATGCAAATAAGGCATCCTCAACACCCTGGCCCTGGCCAATAATGTACACTTACCCTAAAAGCTCCTACCCACCCACCAAAACTTTAAGTAGCCTTTGTTCCCCCATTAAACAAGCTGTCTCGCTGAATCCTGTTTCCTTAGACTCTTTTCTCACTGTGCTCTCTGCCACCCAAGGTCTTTTTTTTTTTTTTTTAAATTAATTTATTCTTGTTACATCTCTATGGTTATCCCATCCCTTGTATCCTCCCATTCTCCCCTCCCTCCCATTTTCCCCTTATTCCCCTCCCCTATGACTGTTCCTCAGAGGGATTACCTCCCTCTGTATATGCTCATAGGGTATCAAGTCTTCAGATCGCATAAATCTTTCGCCTTTCACCCAAGGTCTTTTTCACCTTGCATCCCATCTCCCCTCTCATGATCCACAGGCCTAGATAGGCATGTATATACCAAAGCATACACCATAAATATATATAAATGGGTATTCAGAATATGAATTTTTCAATTAAAATTAAAGGCTATCTTATTTTATTTATTTATTCACATTACATTCTGTTTGTAGCCCCACCCCTCCTAACCTCCCAGTCCCACCACCCCTCTCTCTCTCTCCCATCCCCTTCTCATATTCCTCAGAAAAGGATAGCCTCCCTTTCCATCCACCCCAGCTCATCAAGTTGTATCAGAACTGAGCATGCCCTCTTCTTCTGTGGCCTGGCAAGGCAGTCCTATCATAGTAAAAATGGCCATCTTACCAAAAGCATTCTACAGATTCAATGCAATCCCCCTCAAAATACCAACACAATTCTTTACAGACCTTGAAAGAACAATTCTAAGCTTCATATGGAAAAGCAAAAACAAAAAAATAACAAAAACAAAAACCGAGAATAGCTAAAAATTATCCTACACAATAAAAGAACTTCTGGAGGTATCTCCATCCCTGACTTCAAGCTATACTACAGAGCAATAGTAATTTTAAAATGGCATGTTACTGGCATAGAAGTAGACTAGTTGATCAATGGAATTGAATCTAAGACCCAAAAATAAACCCACACTCTCATGGACACTTGATTTTTGACAAAAGAGCCAAAACCATACAGGGGAAAAAAGAGCATCTTCAACAAATAGTGCTGGTCTAACTGGATTTCTACATGTAGAAAATGCAAATAGATCCATATTTATCACCGTGCACAAAACTCAAGTCCTAGTGGATCAGAGACCTCAACATAAAACCAGATACACAAAATCTATTAGAAGAAAAAGTGAGGAAAAGCCTTGAACTCATTGGGACAAGAGACAACTTCCTGAGCAGAACACCAACAGCTCAGGCTCTAAGATCAAGAATTAATCAGTGGGACCTCATGAAACTGAAAAGCTTCTGTAAGGCCAAGGACACTGTCAATAGAATGAAATGGCAGGCTACATATTAGGAAAAGATTTTCACCAATCCTCCATCTGACAAAGGCCTAATATCCAAAATATATAAAGAACTCAAAACATTAAACACCAACAAACAAAATAATTTGATTAAAAAACAGGACGTGGAGCTAAACAGGGAATTCTCAACAGAGGAATATCAAATGGCAAGGAAGCACTTAAAGAAATGCTCAATGTCCTTAGTCAACAGGGGAATGTAAGTCAAAACTGCTCTGAGTTAACAGCTTCCAAATTGTACAAATTGGCTTAAGACAGTTTACTGTCTGACCAGTCACCCAATACACTTTATAACATTGGAGCTTCATCTTCAGCTTTCTGGTCTAATATCTCTGCCAGACTTGTTTGCAGGGCAGGAACTATTGAGGACTTGCTTACCCTGACTTGAAGCTGCTAACCCACACTGCTGGTTCACTGATCAATATAAGTTTTATTCCTTCTCAAGTCTCTGAGGGGCATTGAAGACAAGATAGTATAGTTTTACAACCAAGTTTAGGTGGTTAGGGGACAAGATTGTTTTAGAGCAAGATAAAGAAGTTAAGCTATTAGAGTTGAGATAGGATAGATATTGAATCTCATTCAGAAATTTAGACCCAACAATACAGGAAAGACAATTACTCCTAATGAGACGAATGCAGATGACCAAGTCACTATGAATGTAACATGTATAGAACTCATTATTCTCATGATTGTCACATGGTTCTCCCTGCTGTAGTTTGTTTTATACATGTGTAATAAAATAAAGGTATAAAAAAATTAAAAAAAAACTTTTCTGAGAGTCCCTCTTACACTTCTCAGAATGGCTAAGATCAAAAACACAAGTGACAGCACATGCTTGCAAGGGTACGGAGAAGGAAACACTCCTCCATTGCTGGTGAGAGTGCAAACTTTTACAACCACTTTAGAAATCAATCTGGTGCTTTTTCAGAAAAGTGGGAATAGTTGTAGTTCAAGACACAGGTATACCACTCCTGGGCATCTACCTGAAAGATATTTCATCATACAAGAAGGACATCTGCTCAACTATGCTCATAGCAGCCTTATTCATAATACCCAGAAACTTCAAATGACCTAGATGTATCTCAATGGAAGAATGGATAAACTATGGTACATTTACACAATGGAATACTACTCATCTATTAAAAACAAATAAATTATGAAATCTGCAGGCAAATGGGTGGAACTAGAAAAAAAATTATCCTGAGTGAGGTAACCCAGACCCAGAAAGAAACATATGACAGGTATCAAGCACAGTTGTTCCTTGAGAAGCTCTACCCAACAGAGTCTTGAAAAAATATACTGAGACTCACAGCCAAACGTTGGGCGATGCATAGGGAGCCTTGTGGGAAAGTGGAGGGAAGGAGAAAAGGACCTGGAGGTGACAGGAGATTCACAAGAAGACCAACAGAGCCAACTATCCAGTGCACAGAGAGGTCTGCTGAGACTGAAGCACCAAACAAAGACCTTGCGTAAACTGGACCTAGGCCCCACACAAGCTTCATGTGGGTCCCCTAGTAAAGGCTATTTTAGCTGCAGTTACAATGTCTATCTGTCCCCCAACTCTTCCATAAGACTCCCTGTGGTCCACCCCAAACTTTGGCTCCGAGTCTCAGCATCTGCTTCAGTCCCCGACTGGATGGAGTCTTTCAGAGGACTTCTATGGAGAGTTGGGGGATAGAAGGACCTGGAGGGGACAGACTCTCCACAAAGAGATCAATGGAAGAAACAAAGTTGGGTCAGGGCCAGGGGCAGAGGGTGCTCTAAAGAGTGATGCACCAACCGAAGACCACGCACGGTGAGGACCTAGACCCCCTGCTTAGATGTACTTGATAGGCAGCACAGACTCCTTGTGGGTCCCATAATATGGGGAGTAGAGGCTACCTCTGACATGGACAAGGGTTCCCATTAATTGATCACTTCCCCCTGGTGAAGTGACCTTGTCAGGCCACAGAAGAAGGGGATGCAGGCAGCCCACATGATACTTGATAGGCTAAGGTCAGATGGTAGGGAGGAGGGCTCTCCCTTTCGGAGGACTAGGGAAAGGGGAAGAGGGAATGAAGGAGGGAGAATAGGACAAGAAGACTAGTGAAAGGGCTGCAATTGGGATGTAAACTGAATAATTTTTCTAAAGATGACTGTCTATATATTTTCTGTCTGCCTCTCCCATTGGCATGACGTCCCACAGGTAAAAGGACCGTGAGTAATTTTGGAACAACCCTAGGTTAAATAAAGTTTCAAATGCATTGATTTAGCGATAACAGAGTTTATTTATGTAATGAACAATTATTTACATGTATGGTTGTCATTTTTAGTCTTCTGACATAGGAGCAGCTTCTAGAAAAACTCTCAGTAGAATGTTCCATACACATTGTTACAGGTAACATATCCTTACAAATGTGGTCTATATGTGCCCAGTATGAAAAGAACTTTGGTAGTAGATAAGAAATTTAAATATATGAGGCCTGACTAGTTTCAGGAAAATTCTTCCATGCATCAAATACATGAAATTATATTGAAGGAATGTACTTCATTCATTCCTAGTCAGAATACAACTTCTTTCTTTAAAGCAATATTATATCTTATGCAGACAATGGCACTATAAGGCACCTTGTATTTATTTGTTTTCCTTTAGATGGGAATTGTGCAAAATAGAATTTATCAGCAAGTGTGTATTTGTAAAGAACAAGCCTATAATAGTGCTATAAACAATAAGGGTGTCTTTGAGTGGATCCACATGTTTTATGCATTCTAATGTACTTTTCCATGGCACTGTCAATAAAAACTGTAACAAAAAGAAAAATTTCTAAACTATGGGAAGATATGAATTTCCATCAATTGTGCAGATGGAAAAGGTAAACTGTATTTTTCTTTCTCAGTGTATGCAGAGAATTACAAAGTAAGTTTGCTGCCAAGAGGCAAAGAAGGGTCACATAACTAGAAATGTGAATTTAAATATAATTAAAGAATCAACAGAAAGCTATGGTGTCATTTCTCTAAATAGTCTTACTGTGACTTTGTCAGCTTTTAAAAATTGTAAATTGCCACTTACCTTCATTTTTATAATTTTATATTGTTTGTCTTAAAGCCCTTAAGGGAACCCCAAGTATTCCTTATGCTCTAGAATTCTTCATAGAAAGGTTCTGTCCTACAGGAGGGAAGAACTCACTGGCATAACTCACTGGTATCCAGGACTTTCAAAGTGGAGGTGAATGATATCACAGTATTTAGTAGAATGCTTCTTGAAGATATTAGGTACTTGTCTGCCACTTTTAGTGCAGAGCTCAGCAGACCTACTGCTAAGGAAAATACAAAATAAGCATTAAAATTGATGCTGGGGAGCTGATAAGACTGATAGAAAAGGATCCAACAAAACAAAGTTGCTAGATGCTTCTTTTCTAAATGAGAACGACCTGTAAATACAAGGAACACAAAAGACAAATTACAAGAATAGGATGAGCAAGGACTGCTTGGGAAATGTACAGAAGGAATTTTGTATATACCCGGTGAGCACAGATCAAGAACATAGCCCTTCTGTCTGAACTCCTCCTCTTTTTCAGAGGTTTGTAAAACCAATTCAAAGAAAGTAGTACCAAGGGGTCAAGGGCACAGCTGGGCTAATCTTGCTGTCAACATTGGCTGGTTGAAGATAGAGCTAAAAAGAAATGGGAAATAAAATGAACTAAATATGAGGAAATGGTGGAAACACTGGTCATGCAGAAGAGCCTGACCTCCACTGTATACAAGGGAGAAGCACCCATATACAGACAGAAATTCTTAGAGCTCCACCACTTGTTACTTTCTGATTCTTTCAACACACAATACTCTAGTTTTGCTTTTACAGTATCCATGAGGCAGGATTCCTGGCTACATAAGCACTTGCAGGCTACTGATTATTCTAATAGAAGCCATAGTGAAAGGAACAAAGATACCTTAGAAAGATGTGTCAGCTTCATTTAACTCCATTATTCTCACCAAGATATAAAAATAGCATTAAACACTTGTGTCGAGTGTATGTCACACCAAATATTACGATAAGTACGTTATTCATATGCAATATGAATAGCAACCCTCAGAAATAGATATAAGTATTATTTCAGTTTTATAAATTGAATGGAGTCAAGCCTAGGAAAAAACTTTTACATGTGCTTAAGGGGGGTATGTAGCTCAAAGCTACAGCACTTGCCAAGCACAAACAAGGTCCTCAAGTTGAGTTTAATTTCAAACAAATTTTTTAAAAATATACTCAAGGTCACTGGAACAGTAATTGGTGAAATTTAAAGTAATTATTCAAAATAGAGTTGAAGTTTTTTAGCCAACATCAAAATATAAGATTATTATAGCATACCCCATAAATATGTACAATTAAAGCAATGTAAAACTTAAAATTTAAAACCTACAACATGGAACTGTGGATGTTTCTTAGTAATAGAGCACTGGCCTTGCATGTACAAGTATCTGCCTTCAGTCCCCAGCACTCCAAAGCATACACATATACAAACTGAATTCTAATTAAGCTGGAAGCAAATAACCGCTCCTTGTAGTTTTCCTCACTTAAAGCGCCATCAAAAAGATGGCATTCTGACTCTTCATGCTTCTGCCTTTTACATTCACCCACGTACATCCATATCTATAGAGAAGGCATTTTACTGTCTCACTTCTGCAAGAAGAAAATGCTGCAATGGTTTATTTTGAATCCTGTTTCCTTTATGTTTCTTGTCAAAAAGAAACATTCAAATCTTTATACATACATCTTAGTGTTCCAGCAACATCGATAGAGACAGTTGTTGTCCATGTTTCCTATGCCACCTCAGAGGGTGATGAACTAGCTTTTCATCAATGAGCACTTCATGACTTTCAGAGTTCTCTTAGAACCTGTATCAAACATTTCCTTATAAACAATTCTTGCTGACTGGAGATAACTGTGCTACTATTTCAGTCTCAGTATCTTGCCAGTTTAGTGCACTTACACGCTTTTTAAAAAAATGGCCGCACCACTAATTTCTATTAGGAACTAATGGCTCTTGAAATTTTTTGTCTTATCTTAAGTCTGTGTGTTTTATTTAGAAGTCTATAGATTTCTCCCCACTTTCCTATAACTTAAAATATTAAAGTTGAAATCATGCTGTTGTTACCACCCAACATGTCAATTATCTATTGAAAATGTGAGCCAGAGGCCACTGGAGTTCTCTCTATATGTCCATAACTTAAAATGCCCAAATTGGTTTTATATTTTTAACAAATAGCATAGAGATTACTATAGCCATATGCAAAGAACAGTAGTAACTTACAAGTGAAACAGAAATTAGGAAAGCATAGACATTTTTATTGTTGTTTTCTTGAGATATTATTATATATACCAGGGTGACCATAACTCACTATATTGACCAACGTGCCCTCAAACGTGTGCCAACTCTCGTCTCTGCCTAAGTCCAGCCATTTGTAAATCATTGAAGCAAACAGTTCGCTGAGATTCTCATGAATATGTATGACTATACTAAATAATGAGTCTTAACATAGGATTAACAAGAAGCATTAGTGTTATTTCAGACATTAACAGTGTGGCTGCTGCTAATTAAAAGTATGATTTATATATAGTCCAGATCGTGGATTAAAACAGAGAATGTGTCCTGAGAGGAAAATATTCTATAAACCTCTTTACATTTCCATTTGTAAGACAGTAACAACAACAATTTGGGATCCTTGGATTCTGAGTCAAATAACAACAAATATTGACCCTGAACAATTTAACCTCTGGGACTAAGATAAAAGATAAGACATTTAGCCTCAGTAAATAGCAAATATTGTTTGTCAAATGAGAAGCATAACTCCTATTTATGTTATCACCTTGAAAACCAAAATGTTTATAAAGAATAATGGATAGCCATATGAGATAGCTCTTCTAGAATAACCTATACACTTCAAACTTAGCACATCCAAAACATGAGTCTAGACTTCATTCCTGTTACTCAAGTAAAAATGGTAGAAAACGTGGCTAAATTCCCTTCTCCCTTGAATTCATATATTTTATTAGAATTATAAATGTCATCAAAAGGCTCTCCCCAAATTTTCTCCTACTTCTGAATCTTAACGTTTCTGGAATTTGTTGTGGTTGTTGTAGTGATGTCAAGATGGTGATACTATTGTTAAAAGTAGAAACTAATAGAGGGTCATGGCGGCCTGGCCTTAGGAAGTCATTTGTATTGGTCATCCAGACAGTCAGTACTCAAGAATGAGACTGTGATGAAACCACATGCTTATCCCATTATGTAGGCAGCTGTGTCACTCTTTTCTTATTCACTACGTTCTGCATAGTGAAGGAGGCCCTCACCAAAGTATGAACAGAGGCACAGAACATTAGATTCTCCAGGAGTACAACTGTGAGCCAAACAGTTATCTTATAAATACCCACTGTTGAGCTATTACAGGTAGTCATCATTTCCTAACTGAGGATAAGTAAGAATGACTACTCTTCCTAGTTCTTGACTTTTCCCCCTCAAATCCACTCTCTCCACCACCGGCAGGGTATCTCTTCTATTTTTTCTGTTGCGGTGATAAAATACTCTGAACAAACACAACTTAGAGGTAAGAGTTTATCTCAGCTTTATAGTCCATCACTGAAGAAAGCCAGGACAGGAATTCAAGGCAGCAACCTAGAGGCATGAACCAAAGCAGAGACCAATGAGAAATACTGTTTATGGTTCCTCTATGGGTGGGTCATCCTCTGGTCCATTGCTTGTCATCATCTAGCTTTCTCAGACAGTGTAGGCTCACCAGCTGAGGGATGGTGACTCCCATAGTGGGCTATGCTCTCCTACATCAATAACAAATGAAGGCAGTCTTTCACAGATATGGTCCTAGGCCAATCTGATTCAGGTAATTTCTTTGATTGATATTCTTCCCAGGTGATTCAAAGCTCTGTCAACTTGATAATAAATGCAAAGGCAATCTCTAGGTTGTTGCTCATTCTCCAGCTTTCACTAATGGCCTTCTCCCTACCCTAGCATCAGTCCTAAGCTCTATAAGCCCAAAATGGTCCTCCAAACTTCCTTACTATGTTTCTGCTTTTTGCTCCTAAAATTTTTTCACTTCATACTCGACATACACATTAGCAATATTCCCTATTAGAATGTCCCTATCTTGTGTTTTTTTTTTTAACCTAAGTCAATGTTACTTTCTGTAGCTTTAAAGCAGTCTTCTACAAAAGCTTCTTAAAGTTGTAATTTCACACACCATTTCCACACAGACAAGTCAGAATTCCAGAAGCATGTATTTTAATATGTCGCTAACTAATCCTGATACATGCTATAGTTTGGGAACCATCTACGTAGATGATTCTTACTGATTATTTGGAATCAAAATTTAGCACTGTTTCCTACCACAGCACTGAGGGTCACAGCACTGGGTGAGTCAAATATTTCAGGAAATCCCATAGGCTCCTATGAACCGTGCTTCGCATGCCAATGGCAATTTTGTGATCAGTTACTTCATCTCATGAGTTGTTTATTCCCGCGGAGTAGAGGTTATCTCTTGGCTTGCCTTTGAGTCCCTCCCACAGTGTCAATTCTAGTAGACAGTCTGTGCAGGGTGTTTATTTTGTGCCATTCCTCCTCGTAGTCCTAATAACTGCAGTAGCCGCAGAAGATAGATACTGCTATTATCCACTCCATTTTGCATATGAAACTGTAATAGAGATTATATAAATGGGCCCAAATAATTCAGCCAATGAGTGTCAGAACTAGGAATCAAAGCTGGGCAGGGCCTGTAGCAGAGCCTTCAGTGCATGTCCTTAGCCCATAGAAAGTACCACGTCTGCAGAACTGCAAATGAATGAAGACTTGAATTGTCTGGCACATGATTGCTCAGTAAATGGAGCAACCATTCTCATTATCATCACCGTCAGACTCCCACAAACCAAATTACTTGCCTAAATCTCTGCAATGAGCTCTACTCACTCCCGCCTACTCTTTGGCTTAGACAGGCTCTTTTCAATTCTCATAGCACAATGCAGCAGGATTTCATGATGCCTAAAGACAACACCCTCCCTCATACACACCCCCTGGAAAAGCATTACATCAGTTTCATCACTTGTTCCCTTTCTCACCATTTAGTGGATCGGGACCCTCGTGTAGCCTAAGATCTGCCACTTCTAATCACACCCTCTTGTAAAACTTTGCCTGTGAATCTATTGCCTTAGCTGCTGCCTTTGCGACAGCGTAAGAAAGTGATGAAGACTTCCTATTTCATTTAAAACCACCCAAGACAATCATCTGTAGCATATTGATGACAGCCTTCACACTCTATCTGACTATACATGTAGCATCCTGGGTAAGGTAAAGTGAATATTTTCACATACTTGACAGTAATTTTTCACATTGGTGATATTGTTGGATTGATTGACTTGTGTATCTCCACTAAAAAAAAAACTATATGTTAATGTAAAGTTTATAATTCCTCAGAATGACACCATTTCTTAAAGGAAATCATGTTAAAATTTGGTTCATTAAAGTGGGAACTAACTTACTTTGACGTATATCCTTATAATAAAAAGACATTTGATCATACTCACACACAGAGAGAAAACAATATGAAGAAGTCATGTACAAGACCTTTCCAAGGACTTAGAACAAATCTCCCCCACTGTCCTCAGAAGGAACCATTCCTACCAACACCTGGACCTCAGATGTTCAAAAGCTAGGACTGTGAGACATGTTTCTGTTATTTAAGCCACTTGGTCTTTGGTATAATAATTATTTTTATTCGCAGTTTATCTTTCTGTGATCTAAAACATTAGCATCAATCATAAATGCAAAATATTAAATGGGAAATTTGAGCAAAAACAATTTATGAGTTCTATATTACAGGACGTTCTGAGCAGTGTGATACAACTTTGCACATCCCACCAAGAACCTGGCTTATCCCTTTACCTAGTGTGTTCATGCTGTGGACAGTGCCTGCTCAGTAGACTATTGCTGTGCTCACTTAGCTAATCCTTACTTTACTTAATGATGGTTTCCAAAGCACAAAGGTAGTGATGCAAAAGAGGAACCAGGAAATGAAGCATGAAAAGCAGAGTATCTCTGTTCCTCTACGACAATGTTGCAGAACATATTATATAAAAATAAAACATGGGGAATGCAGAGTTTAGTATTATCTGCAGTCCTGAAACAAACCATATAGATGAGAGATTACCATTGCACTTTGTCATAGCAGCATAATTAAACTAATACAGTTGTTACAGGTGGCAGGGAGTCAAGGCCAGAGGACTTCAGGCTTGTAACCTCTTACTCAAGAATGAAATAAAGGCCCACGAAGATGAAAAAGTAGCAAGAAAACTTTAGAGCAAAGTAACAAAAAAAAAAGTCAGACTACTTTGCAAGAGAGTTTTGGGTCACACGAATGAAGACTCATAGGTGCCCTGATGACTTCGGGCTTTCTTTTATAGGGTTCAAGAAAAGAAGTTTGATTTCTGAGGGACATAGCATGAGAAGCTCTCTAGTTTGATTAATATATTTGGATTATGCAAGCCTTTGCTAATTGCAAACGTCTCTCCGCACAACACATCTGATTTTAATTATAAGCATGCTCAATTATGCATAAGATAATAAATAGAGTATTATCCCTAAAAGTTTACTTGGGGACACAGTTTTGTCTAATTCCTCATGCACCCTGAATTCATTTGGAGAATACTGCCTTGTTCCCCTTGTTCCCTTCAGTCAGACATAATTGGATTGTGTTTGAATAGGACCTAAATTTTATGGTCGTTAAGGGAAGGAGAGGCTTATTCCACTCTTTGGAGTGGGGAGTGCTTGTAGTCCAATGCAGGTATCTCCCTGATGTCTACCAGATTACCAACAAATTGCTAAATACATTTCTCATAGAAAACTTTGTGCATATAGTTCATGAACATCCTAGGATGTCAAGTACATCGTTAGAAGAGGAGTGTATGCATCGGCCACACCAGGTGAAGTCTCAGGTTGCTAAACAATTCCCTCTGCTTATCCACCACACAGTCAGTCAAATTTCTTCTCTGCAGCCCTTTCACCATTTCTGCAGCCAAGGAAGAACCTTCAGAGGGAAGAAAGAAGGTGAGACATGGAAGATGCCTTGTCAAGCGGAAAGGGGACACAAGAGATGTGGGACAAAACAGAGTTGAGAGAAAGAAAAAGACAAATGATTTTTAAAAAATAAGAAATAAAGAAGCAGGAAAAATTAGAAATACCTCTTACTGCTATTTCTCCTCACTTCTGTGGACGATTGCACTCTCCTTACAGAAACCTGGAGTTGACCAAGAGCCAAAGCCTTGACTTCATTGGAAGGGCAGTAGGCATGGTATTTGCAAAGTAGGCTGTCTAGGTGGATGGAGAGTGATCGGATCCCTGCATTTCTGTAACCCAGGAAGGCAGAAGCCTGCGTGATTCTGTAGGAAATATGTGAACACTGGGGGAAGCTGTGGATTAAGCAAGGCCTGGTTGAAGACAAAATCCACAGAGTAGAATCAAACAGATGTAATGATGCCCTTAACTAAAACACTGGCTGCCCACAGAACACGCAAGCACAATGCAGGAAGAGCCACCACCAGTATACAGCCACTTGCTTGATCAGTGATCAGAAGGAATAAGCTAGCACAGAAGACAGCAGCCCCACACCCCCCCACTGCACCCCACCCCACCTCACCCTGTGTGGATGCTCAAGTGTCTTCTTGTACTCATGTGGCATCTTCTGAGGGACACAAAGAGAGGTTGCACTCTGTGATAGGAGAAAGTGATGTTTGAATGGCAAATACATTAACTGTTTGACACACTGTAAAATACATTTACATGATAAGATTAAAAGATTTGAAGCTTGGGTGAGTGGCAAATGGGAATATTTTCAGCCCTGGATGAGAAGAGGCTCCCAGGTAAAATAAACTTGGATGTAAAGCAGTTGCTTTTGTATGTTGTATGTTTAAATTATAGAGTAGAATCCCTAAAACAATTGGTTTTCCATATAATCATCAGTGTGGGGTTTTCTGCTGTGTGGAGGACTGCTACAGTAGGCCCTCCAGGGGATTAAAAGATGACAAAGAAGCAAAAGGCTGGCTACCCATAATTCCAGTTTGCTGGGCACCTAAGGCAAAAGATCCCACTGCAGAAAGCAACATTTTTTTTCCTTCATCCAGCCTGTCCTTCTGCTGTGTAGTGTTGCATTTTAGAGTGCTGGCTCCTTCTTAGAAAGCTTTCAAGAATAGACTAGAAAGAGAAATATGTGTGGTGTTGAGGGAGTCAGTAGGGAGGGCTCAGTCACAGATGGGATAATCTCTACTTTCAGATCCAATGAGGCTTGTGGTTTACAACAGCGCGTTAACTCCATGTGTAGCCAGCCTGCGTCACCTAATCTATATTCAGGTAGTGCTTTTGAGCATTATGTAGCTTGAAAACTTGAAGTGAATTTTCTGAGTGGTTAATAAGCTATCTGCACCAGTATTAATGAACAGTGACCTTGCTCTGAAGCATTGTTCCCCAGGTACATGTCTCTTTATAGCCTCTCTAACATCATAGCATTGGACTCTCTTCTTTCCTGGGAGATTACTGGGTGCCAATGTTTCTACTGCATAAAATCAAACAGGATGCGTACACTCCCATCCTTCCTGTGTCACATCTGAAGGGTGTAGCCAAAGTGCCAAGGTACCTTCATCACTGCACAATGTGTACAGCCTTAAGTGTTTCTGTAGGTGGTGAATTTTTTTTTCTTAGGGAAGGGTTCACTATGTGGACCAAGTGAGCTTAAAATTCCCGAACTCTACTTTCAACCTCCTGAGTTTACAAGCTTGAATCCTGCCCCACTTCTGAATATTTTGAAATGACTTATGTCACTCATCGGTTTGTTTGTCATCCATGTACATTCAACATGTCCTATATACTGTCTTAGATGTGAACGATCAATGTGGTCATGAGACTGCCACACAGAACCTCTAGCTCCTGTAGTATAAAAGTAGTTCACCTCTTGTCCCTTGGATGGGGAGAGGCATCAGCTCACAAAAGGGGATATTTTCAAATGGAGTCCCCTGAGATATCTATGCTGAGTTTGGGGCCCATACCCTGAGTAAATTGTTTTGAGAGTCACAGGGCATTTGTGTTGTAGGTACAGTCTACAGAGAGAGTAGGAATTGCCTTCTATTCTTTGTTTTCTATCACATATCATGTGCTAGGTACCACAAAATCTATGGATTTACTTCTTTTGGAATTCATTCTCATCAAATCATAACTTCTCTCAAGAAAAAATATAATTTATTATCCACAATTAAGATAACATGTTTAATCTTAATGGTTGGGTTGATTAATGTGTCTAATGCCCACCCACATTGTCAGCCTTCAGTCTAAGGATAACTTATGGGTTCAAATCATTTCAGGAGTGGGAGGCAATCCTCAGTGGCTTATTTACATATAGAGCAAAGATATCCAGTGTTCTTGAGTATTGTCTGTCAGTGCATAGATGTTAGAAAATGAACTAAGGCTGTTGTCATAGACACTGCCACCAACACCAGGCATCTCTTAAGATGTCCCTGAAAGTTAAAATAAAAACAAAATAAAAATTAGAAAGGTATTTTGAAGCTTTAGTTGAACTTATTTGAACACTATTATTTCTCCACTCAAATAGCTCATTAACTAAAAGACTGTAAGCTTTAAATGTCATCTGGGAAAACAGTTATGCAAATATCAGACATGTTACTATTAGCTGCCTCCACCTGTCAAACTCAGAAACTCTGTCACTCATATTTTCTCTTTCATCTACCTCTTTGGCTACTGTGGATGGCTAACAGAGATGAAGGAAACATCCACATATCACAAGGAGACTACAGAGAAAGTTGGCCTGCCACACAAACTGGTTCTAAGCAGTGTCACTTACCTGTGAAGAGGCCCTCTTCCCTCTCTTTCTGCTGCTTCACTACTCTTTCTCTTCTGCTCCATCTCTCTTGTTCCAGTAAGATGACAAAGGTAAGAGAATGAATGCAGGATCTTTCACAACAGAGATCAGCAGATCGAGGATAGGTGATGGGATATGAAAGCTGCTACCTCCAGGTCACCGGGTCTATATAGGCCCAGCAACAGAACCAACACATCTGCCCCTAAAGTGAAGCCAAAGCCTGTGTAACTTCCTGAATGAAGTAGTTTTCATCTTAAGAAAAAAATGTTAGAGAAGAAATATTAGTTTCAACAGATTACTACTCTCTTTTTATTTCACAAAGCAAGAATCTATGTTGTTTACCTTTGTGTAATTCTGTATTAATTTATCTTGCTCAGATGTGTGTGCAATAAAATTCTACTACACTTTATGATTTCCCCCAGCTTAATGGCATGTTAGAAAGTAAGTCATAGATGAAATAGTTGCGATTTCATTGAAAAAGAAGAATTTTCAATTATTATTTGGTGTTTTGAGGGTATCTGAAGGTTCACCAAAAATAATTTATTCAATCAGCATTTATTGAGTATTTTATACAGTCAGAAAACAGTATACTACATCCTGGAGATACACCAGGGATTGATGTAAAGTAGCTATTCACCTCTCCATCCTTCTAGAGTCATGATCAAGCAGTAAAGAAAGACAATTATACAACTAATATTGATCAGGTGTGATGTATGTTGTGCAAAGAAAGTGTAGGGATGAATATGTATAAATGCTAAGAGGAATTATGGTTAAGGAAGCCTCAAAGGAGAAACATCTGAAGTCTGAGTTTTCTAAACACAGCAAAGCATCACTGAAGGTGAGAGGATGGAGCTTGGTCTATTGGACCGCCCAGAAAGACTCAACCTAGCTAGATATGGAGAATAAAGGGGAAATCACCCCCTAGAGAGGCTGGTTCATCTAGCAAGGTCAGTCTGAGAGGGTCGTCTCACAGCACAAACAGCAGTCCTCCCATTGGTTCATCCTTTCATGGTTTGTGCCTAAAACCTCATGTCATTCTTTATTTAAGTGTCCTGTTATCATTTCTTGATCGCCATCTTTCTCCATCTTCTTTCTGTCATCCTGCATGTCTGTCTGTCTGTCTGTCTGTCTTTTTAGATTTGGCGGCTTTTTTTCTCCATTAATGTATTATTCATTCACTTTACATCCTGATTGCAGCCCCCTTTTTATCAACCTCGTCTCCCTCACACACTCCTCTCCCCATTCTCCCCTCTCCTTCTCAGAGAAGTGGGAGGCCCTTCCATGGGTACCAACCCACATGGGCAGATTAAGTCTCTGCAGGAGTAGGCACAAACTTTCCCGCTGAGGACTGACAATGCAGCCTAGGTAGCAGAACTCGATACCTATCAGGGGGGACTCCCCCATTCCAGTTTCTGAAGGACCCACATGAAGGCCAAGCTGCACATCTGCTACATGTCTACAGGGGCCTAGGACCAGTCCATGCATGTTGGTGGTTCATTCTCTATGAGCCTTCATGGGCCTAACTTAGTTGACTCTATGTGTATTCCTGTAGAATCCTTGACCCCTCTGGCTCCTTCATTCCTTCCCCCAGCACTTCCATAGGACTTCCCAAGCACTGTCTAATATTTGGCTGTTTCCATCAGCTGCTGAGTGAAGTCTCTCAGGGCATTATGCTAGGCTCCAATTCTCAACAAAGGAATCTCTAATGGCAGAGAAAAACTTAAAGAAATGTTCAACGTCCTTAGTCATCAAAGAAATGCAAATCAAAACAACTTAGAGATTCCATCTTACAGCCATCAGACTGGCTATGATTAAAAAAAACTCAAGCAACAACATGTGCTGGTGAGGTTATGGAGAAAGAAGAACAGCTCTCCATTGCTGGTGGGCATGCAAACTTGTACAAACACTTTGGAAATCAATCTGGCACTTTCTCAGAAAACTAAGAATAATTCTACCTCAAGGCACAGCTATACCACTCCTGGGCATATACCCAAAAGTTATTGCACCATACCCCAAGGGCACTTGCTTGACTCTACTCATAGCAGCTTTAGTCATAGTATCCAGAAATTGAAAACAACATAGATGTTTCTCAACTGAAAAATGGATAAAGCAACTGTGGTACATTTACTCGATGGAATACTAATCAGCTATTAGAAACAAGGACATCAAGAAATTTGCAGGAAAATTGATGGAACTAGAAAATATAATCTTGAGTGAAGTAACTCAGACCCAGAAAGACATGCATGGTATGTACTCACTTATAAATGGATATTAGCCATAAAGTATAAGATAACCATGCTACAATGCACAGACCCAAAGAAACTAAGTATCAAGGAGGGAAGAAGTTAGGATGCTTGATTCTCACTCAGAAGGAAAATAAAAAGAGGGGATGGGGAGGACAGCAGGAATGGGGAATAGGAGTAGGAAGAGGTGAGTGGAAGGCTAGGTGAGAGAATGCCCATCAGAGGTAGGGGACATCTCTGGGATTTGTCAGAAATCTAGCATAGAAGAGGACCCAGGAAGTCTATGGGGGTCACCCTATCTGAGACTCCTAGCAGTGGGCGATACGGAGCCTGAAGGGACCACCTCCTGTAGCCAGGCAGGACTTCCAGTAGAGGAATAAGGACACCAACCCACCCACCAAACCTTCACCCCACTGCTAGGCACAGTAGCACAAGCAATCCCAGCACTCGGGGAGGCATAGGCAGGAGGATCTCTGTGAGTTCAAAGCCAGCTTTGTCTGCAAAGTGAGTCAAGGACAGCCAAGGCTACACAGGTGAAACCTGTCTTGAAAAACAAAACAAACAAAAAGCCCTTCTACTCAAAATCTTAGCACTTTCTTTACTGAGAGGATAATGATGCCCTGTTGAATAACCCAAAATATTTTATGTTTTCATTAAATGTCCTTTCCTTGCTCCTTGTCCCAGATAAAGAAGAATGGTCGATATGAGAAAACTGCTAGAAAGTAAGTGGACATAATTATGAAAGACAACTTCAACAATTAAAAGTAATATAAATAGTCCTTGCATAAATATATATATACATATATATATGTGTATATATATATATATATTCTATCATATCCTCCATAGCTTTGTTATCAGAGAGATGGGGAAAGTGATGTAGAGGAAGATCATAGGAAGAATGAGTGAGTGGAGGAATTCTGAAGCTGAATCCGGCAAAGCTCGGATTTGTTTCTTCCCTCTCCATTTTCCTTCTCATTAGTTCTAAAACAGTGTTCAATAGTGAGGTGAGAAGATAGGAAAGTAATGCAGGAGGAAAAGTAAGTTTTCTGTAGGAAAAGTAGCAAAGCAGAAAAAGACAAGGGTGGAGGAAAGACAGAAGGCATGGGGGTGACCTTCCACTGGGCTTGAGAGTGAGGACAATTGGAAGCGTCCCTCCTACCCAGAACAGCAGAGGAGGGAGGAAGCAGGAGCCCAGAGACCCACCTGAACAATTACCAAAAGAAAAGCAGAAAGGAACCAGGTTGATTGGTTGTTGCTTTCAGGAATTGTGAGACATTGACAGAAGAAAATTAGACAAGTCACGGGATCACCTGGAGGAAGGAAACAAAGCCAACACATCAAATTGAAGGGATGCATTGCTAGAAGTTGTGCTGATATGGATCTTTCATTACAACTGGCTGATAATCTCACTCAAACTTACTTAAGCAAATAAAGAGGCACCAGCAGGAGGCCATGTTTCCCTGTCTTTCAGTTCCCTTATCCCCAGGGCTTTATTCTCAAGTGTTACATGGTATTGAGATGGTCCCTAGCAGCTCCAAGGCTATAATTTCATTGCTTCAAACTCCACTGAGAACAACAAATCTCTTTCCTCACAGATGATAATACGTGACATGTTTTTACTTGGTGACAGACATGGTCTAAGAGCTGTCTCTCTGTTAGTTCCTCCAATCTGTACAACAATTAGGCATTAAGCCAAAACACAGAGAAGTGAAACAACCTGTCCAAGTTACTCACCTAGTCAGTAGTGTCACATTCAGATCCAGCTGCCAAGAAGCCTGTGTCTTTTGATGTCTTTTGATGTCTTTTGATGCAGTAGATCAATTCCGTATCTTTGCACCAACCATTTTCAACTTTATGTTCTAGTCATACACCAATTACATGCTACACACCACTGAGATCAAGTTCATAGCCACCCATGTGTTCACAGCAGACAGTGTAGTGTCCTGCAGGGAAACCAATGTGCAACTAGCGGGAAAAAAGTAAACAGCTAAGTGAGATATCTCCCACTGAGCAGAAACAATGTAGGGCTTGTCCATGCCTCCAACACCACTCCCATCAATTTTCTCTCCACAGAAACACTATGTGTGTTATGTACCAGAAACACACAGTGAACAGTAACTAACTCACAGATTCCTTACAGAGCTTACACACCAGGGAGCAAATGACACACCACACACAAGCATAGATGTTAATAGCTAAAGGCTAGGGCTGTTCAGCAATAGGAATGACAGAAGAGACAGGAGTGTCACACAACCTACATGTGATAATTATTAAAGCCTCCTGGAGTGGCTTGGTGCATTTGAGCATGGATCTGAATGAAATGAGGAGGAGACTAGGTGATAGCGATTTTGGAGGAAGATTGGTTGGAAGTGAGAAGAGCAAGTGACAATGGAATGTGCTCCATGCCAAGGAGCAAGGAGGCTGGAGGAAATGATGTCAGCAGAGCACCTACAGGTGACCTCTACCACCATTGTGTCCCTTCTCTGCGACAGATCACTGGAAGCCTGATCTTTCTTTTTATTTTCAATTTTCCATTTGAAATTCATAGTGGCATCTCAAACCCAACATGTCAAAGTTAAAATCCTCCTCTTTGACTCAGATTTACCCCTGGTGTGCTCCCATTGGACAGTGAATGCATGACCTTCCATTCTCCTTGTTCTCCTTGAGCCACTGGCAGCTTCTTTTTCTCAGTTACTCACCAAGACTCACTCAAGTGACCTTTAACTGCAACATATCTCACGCTTCTCCATTTTAGAAGACACTTCTCACTTCTCACTTGAGATGGGAGACAGTTGCAACTTTTACTAAACTCCTTTCTAAGATGGACATTCCATGGCTGGGAGGTCAATCCTTTAACCAAAGTCTGCACAAGAACCTAGTTAGTGTACAACTAGGAAGATCCTGAAAGGCCTTTAAGGCCTTACTTCCTGCCTCTAATCAGCTGAGCCAAATCCCTTGTTAATCTGGCCATCTCCACCTTGCTGTATGGTTTGACATTTCTCTCCAATTAGAGTGGATAATCTCCAAATGGCTACTTATGAAAATCTTCTCAGTTCTCCAAAAACTTTAGATGCCTGCCTTCGTGTTAGCCTGCCCTTATGCCCTCAACTGAAGCCCTTTCTCTCGGTCCATTTTTCTAAGCACGCTTAGCCATGTAGTCTTCTAAATTCCTCTTTCAGTTTTGCTCCTCAAATCTACAGCTTCTCTACATTTTCCTTTTTCACTGAACGTTACCAGCGGCTTCTCAGGTTTACAGGTTAATAGAGCACTGTACCCAGTGAGCATTGCCAGCTTGGGGGTCTTTCAGAGCAATGGCTGTAGAGCTTAAGAACTCCTAGTTTAGACCACCTTGAGTTAACCCCTCCACTGAGCCATCATGTTGTGAGTGGCTTGCTATATCTATTGGCAGTTGAGGGATATAGCAAACAACTCTGACCCACACTCCATCCTCTGAAGGAGGGACAGGCATGATGAGACCTGATAGGCTGTGGTCAGATGGTAGGCAAAGAGGTCCCCTTCTGTCAGAGATTTGGGGAAGGGAATAGGGCAGAAGAGGGAGAGAGGGTGGGAACAACAGGGAAGATACAAGTGAGGAGATAGCATTCATTCAGGATGTATTCTGAATAAATTATAATAAATTTTTAAAATACTCTGAGCCAGTGCAGTGGCACACATCTATAATCCCAGCATTTAGAAGGCATAGACAGATGAATCTCTGTGAGTTCAAGGACAGCCAAGGACAGCCAAGGCTACACAGAGAAACAGTGTCTTGAAAAAACAAAACAAAAAATCCTCTGCCCTCAGCCCTGCCTCTCCTTTCATGTAATCTCGGCCTAGAATCTCTTTCTATGCACTCCCTCTGCATAATTTGGTGTCTGAGTCTCAACTTTCACTTCCCATCTCTACCTAATCAGTCACAACACAGACCTTCTGGCCCTATCAGAGACAAGTTAGCGAAGATAAGTGAACTAGAACTGACTGGAAGCATCACACCTCTGATCCCATCACTCAGACGCCTGAGGCAGGATTGCCATGAGTTCAAAGCCACACTAGGTTAGACAGTGAGACTCAAACTGAAACAAATCCCATCTGGAAAGGTTTGTGTTGTTGTCGATCCATGCTCTTTGCTCTTTCTGGTTGACCCCAACTCTTTTGCTCATGATCCCTACTTCCCACTCACTCTGTTGGTAAGAGAGGGTTCCCTCGCCTTAACTAACAGGAAATGGCCAAGCTCATACTGAACGTTGGCAGCAGTTTACGAGTCATATCTATGTACAGACCGGGATAGATGCATGTGCACACCAGGCAGCCACACAGGAGCTGCACTGAATTCTTTTGTGAACAGTCGAGGGCCATGGAGAAAGAGCCTTGCAGTAGCCACAAGGTACAGAGCCCCCTGCCTACTTAGGAGGGTGTGACTGACTTGTTTGAATAATTTTGTAGACTAAAAGCAAACAGAACCTGCAGAATTCAGAACATAACGGAGGGCAGTGAGTCAGCTGAAACAGGGAGGGGCTAGCTGAGAGGGAGATGTCACTGATGGTGAGGGAGGATATCTGCAAACAACAGAACAACTCAGAGTTCTGCCTTCGGCCTAGGACATAGCTCTTACACCAAAGCTCTTCCCCATCTCTAATCTGAATCTCATCTACTTCTCATGCATCCCCTCCACCTTTGCCAGCTGAGTACCAGTTATCACCAACCCCATTCTACTCTAATCACCTCCTGTGCAGTTTCTCACTTTGGTCTTCTGTCCATACCCCATCACCGCTGCAGCATGTACTTTACCCAACATCTTCAGTAGACATTTGCATATACTTCTCAAAATGCATCAGTGCACAGTTGATGCTCCATATCCACAGACTCTGCATCCACACAGCCAGCCAGCTGGAGAGGAAAAAGCATATCTGCACTAAATATATACAATGCCATTTCCTTGTTATTATTCCCTAAATAACACAGGGTAATATTTACATTGTATTCAATATTATAAGTGCATTGTATTTGTATTGGATTGGATATTATACGTATCATAGAGACAAGTGAATGCATATAAGAGGATGTGTGTTATGCAACCACTGTGGCTCTTATAGTCTCAGGTTTGGGGGTGAGAAGGGTCCTAGAGGCAATCTTCAGAAAACAGAAGAGGATGGCTATATCCCCATCACACACAAAGCACAACAGCATCCCTCACAATGCCCACGGGATCCTATAAGGTGTGCTCTCCAAACCTATCCCTTTCCAAATTCATTTCCTGCCTGTTCTTCCCATTGTTCACCTAACAGCCACAGTGGCCTTTTCCCTTCCCCTCCAATAAGTCAAGCTTATGCTAATACAAGACCCTTACTGTTCTCCCTACCTGAAATCACAACCACCCCCCAAGCCCCATATTCACAAAATTACTGCTTCTCATAATTCAGGCCTCAGCTTAAGTGTCACTGCTTGTCCTTGACCACTTTATCTTTCTCCATTGAGTGTATCCCTACCTGATGATATATTATACCAGTTTTTATTTGTGCAGTTTGTAGACCTTGCTAGAATATATAGTACAAGGTAGCAGGGGCATTCTCTTTCTGAATTTCTGCTGTATTCTCAGCATCTAGTACTGTTTAACATACAGTAGATGCCCAGTGAGAACGTGCCATGACAAATGAGTAAATTAATATAAAGAATTATTATAAAAAATGAATATGATTGTTTCACCCATACTCAAATTTTAGCAAGAAAATACAATTTATTCTCATTAGTATTATTAGCATTGTAGGCTGACAGTTCCCTCCTTGTGAGGCTGAACTGGAATCGCATTCTGAGGGAAGTCACTTGTGATGAGGTTTTTAGCTTCCTGCCTCTTAATGCCAGCCCTCTCACATTGATTATTTCACCTCAGGAGAATAGTAAGCAAAAGTAGGTGCTTAAAAACTAATAAGAGTGCTTCCTGTGTGCCAGTCCCTACTCTAAGGATCTTACATACATTAGCCCACTTAACTCTCACTCCAGCTTGTGAAACAACACCAATGGATGTTATTGATATTCGGATTCATAAATAAAGAAACCAAGCACACGGAGTGAGTAAGATGTTTCCCAAAGCAAGATTGGCCGGTGATCTGTTTATCTGCCTTTATTCTGCCAAAAGTAAATAAATAAAACAAAAAATTCTGGGGGAGAATCCACTGTGTGATTGAGAATCTAAGCAGTCTACAGAGTGGACTAGCAGCAGGCTGGAGGACTTGGGACGCTAAGGAAGAATGGCCTTGCTTTTGTTCTTCAAGTGATGAGATGAGTCCTCCAGATTCCTGGCAATAATTTGCTTGAAGTCAACTGACTGTGGATGCTACGTGCATCCAGTAAACACCTTCACAAAAGTGATACTAGCATTTCATTGAAGAATTTCACCTAGAAAATTTGGCCCATTACAGTAAGTGACCTAACTAAGATTTGAACCAAATCTCTGACCCCAAGTATATAATCTTAAACACTGGGAAGCTCTGCCAATATTTGCTGGCTGGATAAAACTCAAAGACCAGAACTCCACTGTGAAAATAGATGGCTGCTTTTCCTCTGGAAACAATCTCCTGCCCTCCCTCTCCAACACCTCGACTTGTAACCTGTTGCTAGGCTTTTCTGAGCAGAGCTGTTTAAAATATATTTGAAAAGAGATTTGATGTGTGAAGGTCCCTTGCTTTCTAGCCAGAGTTCTCTCCATGTTTGGGATCTGTAGCAGGGAAAACCCACAAATGGAATTTCAGCACATCTGAATTCAAATGTCCTGGTTGCTTGACAATAGGATTGGCAGCCTAACAGTTTCCAAACCGACACCAGCTTGCTGTCCTGGAGAGAGTGACTAAAAGCAATTTACACCTTACAGAGGGTGGAGAGTGTCTTTTCTTTTCTGCTATAAAGAACGCTATAACTGATACCAAGACAGAAAGTCAGTTGGAAAGTCTCCCCTGAGTCCAACTGACTGGAAGGCTGAAGTTTGCACCTCCAGTCAGTCAGCTTTCCATGGCACCCTTCTGCCACTTTCCTCCAGGCCATCTGCCTTCCTGGCTTCTCCAACCTAGGTCTATTGCCAGACAGTCCTGAAATACAGGAAACACTCATTTCAACTTTGAGGACATGAGATTTTGTTTTCTTTTGCTCAACTTTTTACCAGTCCTAATGCATTTCTTTGTGAACCAATCTAGCGTTAGCAGTTTCTATAGAGTGAATGCTTGAGTAGGGAAGTGAGCAGCTAAAGCATACGTAAGAGTTATTATACGTGAATGGTCACTGTGCGCCTTGTCTTTGTTGTTTCAGGTTGTTGCTCAGTATTTGTCACTCCCTCTACTGCTAGAGCATGCTACCAAAATTGTATTCTTCAACAAAATGTATAAACAAATTCAGTAAATATTTACTTCATCAAAAAAAAAATCTCCTGATGTATAAAAAGTTGAGCAGAGCCTTGAAAAGGAAGCAAAAGAAAATACATTAAATGTGGAGTTCATGATGCGAGAAGAGCTAAGGATATGGGCATGCCTGAAGGAATAGCATTTTGACTCCACTTAGGCAGTCAGAGCTTATATGCTGGCCTTGAACTTCAAGCTGTGCATCTGCTAAGTTCCTAACAAAATAAAATGCTAATATCATTCTTTATGGGGGAAAGCCAAACAAGAAAAAAAATGATAATTAATTTAAGAAGAAAATGAGTCAAATGACCCTTTAATCTGGGCCATGCGTTCTAACAATCTATATGTAAAGGACACAGAAGCACTATCTATCTATCTATCTATCTATCTATCTATCTATCTATCTATCATCTATTTCCCTGCTCTGCTCTCTCACTAGCAAAACATTCCTTCACTGACATTAGAACCTACGTTTTCTAGACCTTGGCATATGCTAAAGAATAGCTAAGATACCCAGGTTCAGTGCCTGAACAACTACTGGATTCTTTGCACTACTGTGCATAGACAGACACTGCTAGACTAGCTGGACTACAACCTATAAGCCACTCTAATAAATCCCAGACAGACGATAGATAGATAGATAGATAGATAGATAGATAGATAGATAGATAGAGATAATAAATAGAGATAGATAGATAGATAGATAGATAGATAGATAGATAGATAGATAGATAGAAGATGTTCATTCAATCAGTTCTGTTCCTCTAGAGCATACTGAATAATATGGTGACTGAAAATTTCTCTCTGAACAGATGACATATTTATTTATTTTAAAGATATCTTGTTTGTTTGCTTTTTCGAGACAGGTGTTTCTCTGGGTAACGTTGGCTGTCGTGAAATCACTTTGTAGACCAGGCTGGCCTCGAACTCACAGCAAGCCACCTGCCTCTGCCTCCCAAGTGCTGGGATTAAAGGCATTCTTCTTATAATTATTTGTATGTCTCTTTTTTCAGTTTCATGCGGTCCCATTTATTATTTTTGACAGAATAAAATGAAACAAGATTAAACAAATTATGTATATGTCTGTGGGGATTCATGAATGTAGGTGCCCTTGGAGGCCAGAGGTGTCAGATTTCCCTGGAACTGGATTTTTGGGCAGTTATGAGCCAACTGATGTCATTGCTGTGAACCAAACCTAGATAATCTGCAAGAGCAGTAAGCCGTCTTAATCATTGAGCCATCTTTCCCATCCGCATGGGTGACGTTTAAGTAGCATTTCAAGATTTTATTAGTCATTGTCAACCTCAGTTCTCGCCTTTGATCACCTCTTGTTCTTCCCTACAAGTCCCCTTTATGCTTTCATTGTCATCTTTTGTGTGGCCCACTGAGTTGAGTTCATTTCTTGTCCAAGTATGACAGGTCCAAGTATGTCCAAGTTGGAGGGGGGCAGACATTCTTCTACTAAAGCAATGGCAGTTTCTTGGTTTTTATAGGTGGCTGCATCTATGGAAAAAAAATGACATGGGCTCCCCAAGTAATCATGAATTGCCAATGGAGCATCCTGGACCCTTCCCCTACATATGATGAAATGATGAAGGCCAATCTTGTGCAAGTTTTATGCAGGTAAGCGCAGATGCAGTGACTTCACAAATGCAACAGCTGTGCCAAGTCCAGAAGAGTTCTTTTTGCTCCACATTTCCCCATCCTGTGGTCCCTACATTTTTTTTTCTACCACATCTTCTGGAATGTGCCCTAAGAGAATGGATACAGCTGCCTCATCTGGAGCCAAGCACTCCTAAACGATAACATTCTGAGCTTAGGTCTCAGCTTCAAGTAGTAGAGGTTTTGAGCTGCATAATTCTGCCCAAGTAACAACAAAGATAAAATCCCTGAATGTGTGTTCCAATTGTTCAAGGTCTGTGAAAGAAATGCCCAAGAGTATGATTATGATGCCAAGATGAAAGAGCCAGAAGGTTCCAGAGATCACATGCCTTAAAGGCCGTTGGAAGCCACTGTAAAGTGGGCATTAATAGAAGGTCAGTATGATATGATTTATGCTTTTGAAATACCAGACTGGACATGAGAAGAGAGTATCTCATGTACCTACTTACTGTGAACTTAAGGAGACAAGGAGGATTGGTTTCTGTGGTCACCAAGCCAGGTGATGGCTTAGATAAGGTTCCTCATAGGCGGTATAGTGAGGAACTTTGGGAACGTCATGAATATATTAGTTCTTGGTAATATTAGAGACTCAGTAGTAGCTGAAAGCACATCTCAGACAAAATCCAAACATAGCGATAGACCTGGACACAGGATGGGCGCAGAGCTTTGGTTAATGCTTGTTCAGAAAGCGATGCACATATCAAGAAGCTAGGGTGTTCTGGGCTGGAAAAGTGAGGAAATAGGTTGATGTGTAACACTCACTGAATACCTGGAATGCTGAAGAATGGGTCTCAATGAACATAGCTACAAATAAGTCAGAATTTAAGAAAAAAATAAACTGGCAAATTCTAGTGGACAAACTTCTTCCTGCCTTAGTAAGCTCAAAAACAGAAGAGACTCAAATTAGCAAATTTCTAAGCCACACATCCAGAACTACCAAAGTCCTATTCGAACTCTTGAAGGTGACTTTTAAGTCCTCATTTCTATGAACCTCTGTGAAGGGTTGGGAGTTCCCTAATGTTGACAAAGGAAAGAACCTCTTTCTAAAATTCTTGCTGTGATACAAACTCTTAGTTTATATCCTCAGTAACAATGTTGGCTGCCAAAAATAACGGATTTTTAACTCAATAACTTTACTAAAATACTTAGTGTGCCTAAAATATTTAAGGTTAAATTAGCCCAAGAAATTCTCTTCTCTACCCAACATCCACTACTGAAACATTTTTCTCCACCTAAGCAATGATTTTCAGAGAGAAACAGGACCTTCTCTGCACCATAAGACTAACCCAGTGACAAGCCCCATTCTGAACATGACTTTCCAGTGTCATTACCACAGCTACACATTTCCAGAGCCCCACTAGTGGTGTGTGACCTCCAACACCGAGAAATATCCCCACAGAAACAGCTGAGGACCCCAGAGGCACTGGCTCTTAAAGTGTTTGCTTTTAGTCTATTTAAGTTACCACTACGCAATTTCATATCAGGTAGCAGAGTCTAAGGAAAAGAAAGAGAATCAGACAGGTTTTGAGACCAAATTATTGCCTCTCTGACAGATACCACTGTGCCGCTTACAAGCATTTTTCCTATTAAGTTTTAGCTAGTGCAGGGGCTACAGTAAATAACCTTTCATCTGTGGATGCTTTTCAGGGAACAAATAAGCAGTAATGCAAAGTAATCCTGAGGAAGTTTAAAGGGAGATTGTATCACATGAATTTAAAGTAATAGAATAGAAAGAAAAGCACAAACCCATATACAATTGCTTTCTGGGGGAGCCCTTCTTCCTATATATAATTTGTATGCAAATTTTGCTTATTGTAAAAATAATTATGCTGGTGACAATTACACATATGGTATATATGTATATAAAACAGAAAAATAAGCCGTGAAGTTAATTAACACTATCAGAGGCATTTAGATGGTTTGTGATATCAATTACTTGAGGCAAAATTTAGTTTTCACTGTTTAATGTTTGAGGGTTTCTGTTTCTTTCCAGGGCTAGGTGAAAGAGATGATCTTTTCAGCATTTAATGGTAGATTTGTTGTAAAGTGATAGTTTCACTCTTTTTAGGCTGAATAAGATTTCTATGCAATAATAGTCATATTTTGAGGAAAAGTTAGGAAGCCTTATAAGACAGCACATGTAACAGAAAGGCGACCAAAGGAATAATGCAGTTTGCACTGATTTCAGACAAGTGCATAGCCGATCAGAGGGGAAAAGCCTGGATTACAACCAAGCCATAACAGACAAATACAAATGAACCCAGGGCTGGGGGGGGTGAAAGGGGGGCTTGAATTATCAAGCAGTCTTCTGAGAATTGGAATATAGACACTCAATTATTGGCAGCACACGTCCTTGATTAGGCAAATCTGTGTGTCAGTCAACCAGAATAGGCAATAGAATCATTTACGTTCATGTGCCCTCAGTTCTGCAAACATAATCATTTTCACATGGAAACTCGGCAATGTCACACCTCACTTCTCAGCAGACTTAAGAACAGTGTGCAGTCCTGAGGTGTTTTGGATCACCTTAGCAATGTGAGTCCCAGTACAGCTCCACTCCCCTTACAGATTGTTATCGAGTACAATTAAAGCTCGGCCGCACTTGTCAAAACAAGATAACAAATCTCACACTGTGGTGCAGTAGACCTAGCTTTCTACTTAATCAGCCTTTGTCACCTGCTCTCAAACTTCACCACTTGAGCCCTTTGCGATGCAATCTCAATATTTATTAGTGGTGTAGTCGTAGTGATAGCTCTAATTATAACTTTAAAACTTTATTCTAACAAATAATTAGTACTTAAATGAGTACTTAACAGCTTTATAGGATGTTTAATGAAGCAATAATAATTTATCAGGGATAAGAAATTTTCAGAAAATTGACAGTTTTCTCTGTCCTTTGTCTTTCTGTTTTGGAGCCTTTCATTGTGATAAAACAAAACCTAAGCCTAATTTAAAAATCTAAGATCTGAAGGGAAGATGGGCCACTATAGATTCGAGTCTATACATGTCTACCAACAGACTGAATGCATTGCTTTTGCATCATTTTCTACTTCTCTGGCTTTGCCACCTGTAATGTACACAGCTTATTTGATAGGCTCAAGCCAGCTCCATTCCATGCCTGCTGCTGTCCTTGGTGGTTATCCCCTGTTTCTGGCATCTCCCATTTCTTATGGTATTCAGGAAACTGAGGCTGCACCTTCACCAATGGCCTCTCCTGGCCTCACTCTCTTCAAAACCTATGATTCTGCCACACAGCATCAAGCTCAGCTTCTCTCTATAACCCCTTCAATCTGCCAACTTTCATGCTGCCAAAACCAGTACCACAAGGGAGACCCTTCCTGCACTATCCATTATCTTCTGTGTGCCTACCCTAAAGAAATACTTTCTAGAAGATTCTGCCTCGATGATGCTGTCCTCTTATTAACCACAGCTGAGTTTTCAGCCCCAGCCAGTAAGTATCCCATTGTCCTAGTAAATCAAAGCTTCCAATTCTACAGATTCTTAATTCAAGATACGACAAAAATGGCCCCTAAGGAGTCACCGCTCCTCCCTGGAGCTTCATAATACAAGCCTCCCTTGTGTGACTTTCTCTGGGCAACTTATCTTCCAAGTTCCCACAGAAGACCCATTGAGCTCTGAACACCAATGGCTTTTCCAACCCCAAAGCCCCAAAATCTTCTACTTTCTCCCCCAAAACAATCCAAGGCATAAAACCCACATGGTGGGGTCTATCTCAGCAATGCCTCATTCTTAATGCCAAGTTCTGTCCTACTCTGGTTTCTGTGATAAAGACCACACAAAAAACAAAAAACAAACATGAAAAGGGTTTGGTGCATTTTTACAAGCTACACTCCAACTGTTGCAGGAAGTTAAGACAGGAACTTGGGGGCTGGCAGGAACTTGAAGTAGAAACCACAAAGGAATTCTTGCTTTCTATGGGTTGCTCAGACACCTTTTCTATTTGGCACAGGCCCAGTTGTCTAAGCATGATAACTCCCATGGTGGGCTACATGATGTAGGAGGCTACATCATGAGCAGTTGAGAAAATGTCACAAACACACGACTGCAGATCAACCTGACCTATGCAATTCCTCAATTGAGGTTTCCTCATTCCAGGGACTCAGGGTTGCAACAAGTTGGCAACTAAAGATATATATATATATATATATATATATATATATATATATATATATATATATATATATATATATATATTATATTATATTATATTATATTATATTATATTATATATCCCCTATAGAGAATTTTCAATGATATAACTCAAAGGTACATATCCTTCAATCATGTTAACGCCTAATTTAAAGCAGCTTTCAGGTTAGCCAATGTATTCAGCTAGAAACCCAAATGAAGAGACACTATCTCAGTGTGGTTTTTCAAAGCTAAGCCAGAGAGCTTACACATCACTTCTGATCAGTGTTCAGAATTCATCAGCAAAAGAAATGAATATGACAAAGCCTGTTTTACAATCGGTGGCAGAAAAGCATTATTGTCGCATGCTTTAAAAAGTGAAGAACTAACCTACCCATGGATGGAAAGCTCTAATAACTCTTAAATCCCAATATGCAGAAAATTCACCAAAAGACCACCTAAAGTCAGGCCTCTTTACAGTCCCAGTAGGGAATTCAAATTTCATGAATTCATCTTTTATTCTGTGGTCCTCGTCTCCACAGAGAAGACTTAGTTTCCTATTGAGGTAATAACTTTATAAAACAATCAGTGTCACATATGGAGAAAACCTGAAGTGGTCAGTTACCAAGCAAATAAAGGAAAAATGGAAGAAAATCTTGTTTCTGAAGAAAAGTCAAAAATATTCATCTTCCCCTTTGGTTTTCCCCCTTACACATTAATCAATTCACAGCAACTCTTAAGGGAGAGAAACGGGTTCTCACCCCACCAAGACATTGTAGAAGGAGATGGTTCCCAGAGACCTCACCTGGCTGGAAGAACAAAGGAGGGCCTCATACTCAGAAATGATACATGTTTTTGATTGTGCCACAAAAATGAGTCCTGCTATGTTCTTATTAAGTGGAAACATTTGTCCCTGGTATTTTGACATAGTTATTCTGAAACCATTGTTTTATCTAGAATGACATAATTAAAAAATTTGATACAAACATTTTTTTAATATAAAGTCAGTCTTATCAAAGACAAAAGTAATATTTTATTGCTTATATTGGGCATGATAGACATTTCCAGTTTTCCTAAGCCCTGCCTCATCATCAAACTACATTCAGGAAATAAAGTCACAAAGAAAATCCTTTGTTGGTATGTTATGTTTATTACAGACTAATATACAGAATTGTATCATTGGCCCTAATCTTATTGAATGACTCTAATCTTTAACTTCAGTTCTTATATTCCATTCAGAACCTTTCCCAGACCTGGCACCTTATGAATATTATCCAGCTTTAATATTTACAATTCTCCAAAGTAACTTAGGACATACCTTTATTTAAGTTTTTGCCACATTGGAGATTTAGTTAAATATTAATAACAATTGGTACTCAAAGACCAAAGTGAATGTGTATTGTTTGACATGGCTATGGCTGTGTCATGGACCTCAATGCTCAAGCCATAGAATAATAAAACCTTCACTGGGTCAGTGAAGTAAAGCCTTCCTCTGGTCCATGTGTAAATGTTGAAATGTCCACCATAGCTTGATTCCCCTGGATGTTTTACAGCATGAAAAACAGACACTGCTTCCACCAACTGTAGCAAAACCTGACTCCTTATATAACTGTCTGTAATAACCCCACCTCTTCATGCAGCTGTATGCCATAACCCCACCTCTCTGTTTAACTATAAACACTCTGAATGTTTAGGGTGTATGACTTCTCCATCAGAGAACCCAGACCTCTCAATCCCAGATTTTCTCTGTGTGTCTATTGTTTCTTCAGTGTCTGTTCTTTTTCCCCTCATGATCCCACTTAGGTCAATCTCTGAAGCTGTGCAGAGTGAGGCAGAATCCATGAGGAAACAGAATGGTTCCTGTCAGGTGCCTAAGAATGCTATTCGTTTTGCATTCTCTATCTATCTTCAAGGCTTTTCTATCACTCTGTGACAATGACCACTTGGCTTTTCCCTCACTTGGAATTCTTTATAGCCTTTGTCTCTTCCCACATTGGACTTTGCAGAGCGCATGGACTACTTTCCCAATGAGGATGCCCTTCCCAATTCTGGTTGCATAATCAATAAATGTCTCCAACTGAGAGGTCATTTATTATAACTATCATTGACTTATTACAAAATTCTTTAGGGTAATGGGCAGATAATAGAATTTGGCAATGTTCTTAATTGTTTATGTATATCTAGTGAGTTTGTACATTCACAGCTAGTGTATGGATAGACAGATCAGGAGTGTAGTAGACTATTTCAACCAATTTTAAGTCAAATGTCATTCAAGTTAGTTGTCTTCTATGATTATGAATGCATATTATATTTGATAATAAAAGCATGGTGTTTTTACTTTTTAAAAAGTTTGTAGCAGGTATCACACATGAGGGAATGCTTATAGGTAACTATGAAGATACCTTCAAAATATTACTTAATATGCAATAGAATTAAAAGTAAGAAATGAAACATCAGTAGAACATACACGAGAAATGAAACATGCAATGCATCTGTACACATTATTCATTATACTGTATAAATGGGAAAAATCTTTATTCCACATTAAAAAAAATCTCAAAGTCGAAATTTTGCCTCAAAATGTCAAGAGATACTGTATATTTCTAAGGTTATATTTCTAAATAGAAATTCCCTCATCTACTTCAGATCATCTGTCTGTGGACTAGTCCCACCATCCAAAGACACAGATCCTAGCATAGTGTGCATAGAGTGCATTAGCCATGGAAGAGGCAAAGTAAGGAGTGTTGGAAATAGTTGCTTGACTAGTTCATGGATTTCAGGGACAGGAAAGCTAATCTAGAATATCTAGAAGATAATTCCCCAAAAACATTACCTACTCTTAAATATGAATATTCTTTAGAAGTAGGACTTGGGCTTAGCATTTAGGAAGATTCAAAAGCAGAATCTATGGGTGAAGTTTAGGCATGAATTCTTAAAGTCAATTTTATTTTATTTTTTGTATAAAATTTTGCTCAAGACATTCTATATAAGCTGTGTGTATATGTTGAGTGTGAGCTGGTCTAACCAGAGAATGAATGCTCTTCTATGATGACAGTGAAGAGATGGCTGCTTGACTTACACCCTAGAGGGCAAGAAGAAAAGTCTCATGATTACCTTGTTTTTAGCATGCACATTCACTTTTCTCAATTCTCAGTGAAAAACAGGCAAGACCAGGATACTGTGCTTCAGACTGAGTATGAACAGTAAACATTGCAAATACCTGTCCCAGTGCATCGGTCAATCTGAGAGCAGCTCCTCTAACACGTACAACAAGGCTTCCTTCTCAACTGAGAGCAATGCAGAGTTCTCTGTGTGCTAGGTAGATGCACAAATGATAAACCCTTAGTTGCTTTTAGCCAGGCATGCTCCTTTCTGCTGGCATTCTCTTGTCTGTCTTTCTCTGAACCATACAGGAACATACCAAAAAAAGAAGAACTGGCATTGGTAACAAGTAGACTGGGTCTTGAAGGAAAAGAAAAGGTAAAAGGAAATCTGGAATTGGCTACATTCATTGGCAGCATAGGCCATCTTGTGTCCATAGTTACAGAAGCAAGAAAAAGGATGACCAATAAGTATGGAGCCTCTTCCAAATATGGGCCCTCATCCAGAGGCAGCAGTGTCAGAGAATGCCTGCTCCCAAATTTTGGCCTTGGGGTCTGGGCTACATATGATACAGATAAATCTGATAAGTAGGTCTGGCCTCAGTCACCTATTATCCATATATGATTTTTGTCCTGTTAGAGAATTCCCAACCTCTCCATTTTCCACCCTATTGATTAAATCATGCCAACTCTTTGCAGCTTTATCAATTCTTTGATTGGGCAACATATCAGAAGGAAGAAAAGTGATAATAAATAAAGTGGTAAATGTCTCTAAGTATTGCCAGGTATCGTTCAGTAGACTTATGCATGTTTGCCTCCTCCCAGCCCTGTGAGAAAGGTATGCTGAGCATCCTAATTCTATGAAGAGGTCAGGGATGGCACTAAGAAGAGGCATCACTAGCATTCTGATTTCTGCAGGTCAGGTCACATTATCATTTCTCTCTTTGGAGCTGAAGTAAACAGAATCATATTCTGGTCATTGTCACTGTCTGGCCAGAAAACTGGAACTCTGCAATTCTGTTTATCACCAGAAAAAAATATAAACAATTTTAGGAATATTATTTTTTATTCCTACTTTTCAGGGATTAACACAATCATTGTCACAATAACAAAAATAGGCATCATTTACTCACTTTGGAAATGGGAAAATTGACTTCATGACACATTAAATTTGAAAACTACAGATTGAGCAGGAGTGAGAATGGAACAATAAATTATCAGGGGGGGGATGTAAGAGTGCACAGTACTATGGAAGCAGGTAAAAGCTTTCTTGTGAGTCCAGGAAAGCAGGAAGAGCCAGCATAGCTGACTCTGGAGGGGCTGGCAGGATTCAAGCCTCTGTAGACTTTATAGTTTACAAAAGAACATCATTAGAGGAGTGAAGCATACTTCTCAGGGTGTCTGTGAGGGTATTTCAGCAGAGGATTACATTATAAAGAGTCTAGTCTAATGGTTGGTTTAATCACCTGATGGATTTGTGCTAAAGTAATGGGTGGTGAAAAGCTACATGACAGGGTTTAGCTGGAAGAAATAGATCATTGGGGGGGGGGAAATTTTGGGAATATCTTGCCCTGGACTCTGTAGGCTCAATTTTCTTTTTTAATATATAGTTTATTAATTTGTTTATATTATATCTCAATTGTTATCCCATCCCTTGTATCCTCCAATCCTTCCCTCCCACTTTCCCCTACAATCCTCCTCTATGACTGTTCCTGAGGGGGACTTCCTCCCCCTGTATATGCTCATAGGATATCAAGTCTCTTCTTGGTAGCCTGCTATCCTTCCTCTGAGTGCCACCAGGCCTCCTCATCCAGGGGACATGGTCAAACTTGGGGCACCAGAGTTCATGTGAAAGTCAGTCCCTACTTTCCACTCAACTTTGGAGAATGCCCTGTCCATTAACTAGATCTGAGTAGGCATTCGATGTTCACTGCATGTATTGTCCTTGGATGGTGCCATGGTTTGAGCAGGATCCCCGGGCTCAGACCTGTCCATCATAATGTTCTTCTTGTAGGGTTCTAGGACCCTCTAGATCCTTCTATTTCCCCATTCTTCCATGCTTCTCTCATCTAGAGTCCCAAAAGGATGTCCTCCCCTCTGTCCCACTTTCCTTGTAAGTGAAGACTTTCGTGGGACATGCCCCTTGGGCTAGTGTCCAGATATAAGTGAGTATATACCATTTGACTCTGTCTGCTTCTGGGTTAACTCATTCGTTATGATCATTTCTAGTTCAATCCATTTGTCCACAAATTTCAGGAATTCCTTGTTTTCTTAACAAATATATTTTATTAAAAACTTATTAACCGATAGTACCTCACTTATAACCCAACTAACCTAAACAATAGGAAAAGCAGATTAAAGAATATAATAATAAAACCATAAGGATATCAGTTCTGAGGAACAATTCTCCTGGCGTAGTCAGCAGGATTTCTTCTGCTGGAACCTGGAGCAACCAGAACCCGGAGCCTCAGCCAGAGCCCAGAGCCCCAGAAGCCTTCCCTCGTGTGGTCCTCTCTAGGAGCGTCACAAAGTGGAGCAATGAACAGCCAAAACTATCCCAAGTCTCCAAAGGCCTCACCTCTTGTTTTTGGCTCACATTTATACCTCCTCTCAGCATTTGTTCAAGGATGTTTTTCATCTGCTTAATAACCAATCTGCCCCACATGGTGGTTCAACTTCTAAGGGGATAAACATCACCTGCTCTCACATAAGTCTTTTCTCATCCTCTACTTGTGATCCAAACAAAAAATATGTTTATTTCTCCTTCAGGACCCTTCCTGTATCTCTTTCTGTGGTTATCTCCAATGATGTAAAAAGGTCTGTCCTCGCCACTGTGGTGGGCTAAACACTCTGTAACAGAAGCCAAAATAAATAGGTCTTTTTGTGCATTGTTTATGTCAGGTACTGTGGTTGTGGTGATGAAAAGTACCACAGACTCAGACATACATTATCCTGATGGTGACAGGAAGCCACAGTAAGTGTCTAAGGAATAGAACTCATCAATTTTACATTCTTCAAAGATCTCTGCATCTGTGGTGAGGAAAACTGACCAGAAAGAAGAAGGATAGCAATGAAAGGACAGTCCAGAGGCCTAGGAAATAATGTAAGGAGGTGACTGGCAGTGTCTGGGACATGGAGGCAGAAGGAAAAAGGGAGGGAGACAGTGGATGAAAGAGAAAGAGAAATGAGCACATTCAAGTTCAAAATATTGTTACAAAGGCAACACATGGGACATCCTCTGTTCATAACACAGCAAAATTTGGGAATTGAATAGAACCACAGGAGCCCTCAGCTTGCTTCCTTCAGAGCCCCCCCCCCCCCCGTGCCCTTAAAATCATCTCTAGAGTGGCTTCCAAGACCTGGGCCCTAGGCCTGGTCTCCTCACACCAGCCTTAGGCTCTCTCTTCCTTTCACAAGCCGAGCTTCTGCTAAAGCACTCTTGGGGCAATTTACCTTTTGACTATATAATTTAACACTCCTCAGGGCAGGTTCCCTGCACTCCCCAGTGGAAGTCAGTACCATACTGCTATTCACTGAGCATCCAGCTTTTCCCTTTTCCACATCTCGGAAATTGATCAGTTTTTCTGTTTTCCACTTTTTACTTTTTTCTATGCCATGTGGAATGCAAGGTCCCCAGGACAGCAGGAAGACAATCAGTCTTGATTCTATGGCTCAGTGTCTGCATTAGCATAAACAGATCTGTAATAAACACACCCTGGAAGCTCGGAACACCACAGATCTCAGGCAAACACAGTAGTATCTATGATGGTGAGAGCCAAGGACAGTTTTGGGTGGCAAAGACTATGTTACATCAGCCTTATCACCATTTCTCTTTTCTTCTTCACCACCCTCCTGAGACTGTTTCCAAGAAGGAACATAGTTAAGAGGCACTGGCCTACAAACTGCCAAACCACCTGAATAGCTAACTGGTCTTTTCTGGAGTTATTTTGCCACACCCGTATTTTGTAGCAATTTCTTTAACATTTCCAGCACAACAAAAGAGCACAGTATTTAATCATATGAGCAAAACCGGCAAAAGGCCAAACTGAGCTACATTTTTATTAGTGAGAAGATTTTCAAATTTTAGAGGATAGACCATATTTGCATATATACATGCATGTATATATGTATATACAGCTTTAGTATTAGCTTTCACATTGTAGAGCAATTTCTGTTTGCAATCTCGCAACCAATGCTTAATGTTTATCATTCTCTATAGAAGTCAGGCTTTAGAAAATCGTATAATCCTTATATTTTAAATCAGGAAATTGAAGCAGAGAGAGATTACCTTTTCCAAGAAAGAGTGGTTTTTATGGCTGAGTCCATTTCAAATTCAGACCTTATCCTAGGCTTCAACACTCTACTAATGAACTGTGTAGTATTTTCATTTCTGTTTGATTATGTGAGTATTCACCAAGCCACCAGCACCACATAAGATCAGTATCCAAGCTATAAAGGCTTTTCAAATTGCTAACACTAGACATAGTTCAGACTTTAAGTACCAGGAAGCAACTGGGAACAGCTGCTTTTGAATCAGACATAAATCTAAGCAATGCTGCAGTATAGCAAAATGGGGGGAAAAAGACCTTGTCTCATTAAATAGCTAACAGGAGAGTTTATCTGATAGTAAAATCTTGGCAGAACATAAAATACCTGTTTACTGCCAAATTCTAGTCACACAACATTAAGGTTACCTATTTAAACATAGTGCTGGCTGCTGATCAGATACAATTCTACTGAGGAGTTTCCCTTATGCATTCCGATTGCCTTTAGTGTGGGAGAAAACACTATTGCCAAGACAATGGCAACCCAACCTCAAGAAGGTTTGTAGATAAAAATTAACCCCTCTAATTGTGCCCTGAGGTAAAAAACGTGACTAATGGAGGCCACCTAGAAAAGGGACAGCCAACCCTGCCAGGCTGTGGCAGCCAGAGCTTTGGAATGCTTTCCCAAGGTTGCTTTTTAATACAGTGCAGAGATGAAGTCCCTTCTGAGCACTAGAAGCAGAAACTACACAAGCATGAGATGGGTTTTTTTTCCCTTATCCTTTCTTTATGACGCTCCCCCAATTATCGTTTTGAGTGTCTCAGGATTGTTATAGAGTGACCACCTAAAACTAAAAAGGATATTTTCCTTTGACATACCTAGTAATCTCAAAAAATAATCTGAAGGAAAAAGAAAACCCATGAGACATTTTTAATAAAGTAGCACACATTTCCCACATAAATGTTGCTTGGAAACTGCCATGAAAATAACCCATTAAATAAAATATTCCAAAATCGAATCTAATAAAGCTAGATAGAAAAATCCATTCTTCTGCTTTGGAATAGAATGTATAATAAAACTAGGGAAATGTTCGCATTGCATTAAACTTCCAAGCCTGGTGCAAAGCAGAGTCCTTTCAGAAAGCAGAGAGAAAGAAATGGGGATGGCTTTCTAGCATGGCCACAATTAATAGATCTGACATCAAGTAAAAGAAAAAGAAAATCAATTCAGTTAGAAAGATGCCAGGACAGAACAGTTACTCATGGCTAATTACTTTTTAACAGATGATGACAATGGGTGAGTTTTCACGGATATTGATGAAGGAAAACCTTGGGGAAATCATTCGCAAAGGTTAGCAAGGATATGAATTATTCTCTGCTACATTGGAAGGCAAAGAAGAGGAAAGGATAAGTAAAATACTAGTGCAGCCTAATGAAGGTCATGAAGACAACCAAGTAGATGCTATAAGTTCCTATTTTCTAAAACCCATGCCTGCCATCAGTATCTCATAGTGAATTATTTCTCAGAAAAGATGGTTTGTTATTAAATGTTTAGCATCTGACCAGACAAATGACTTTAAATGCTTTTATTCAGTAGTGCATTATGAAAAGTATAATAGAAGTAGTTCTTCCACCTGCGATTCCAGAATTCTTAAAGAGGTAAAAGGTGACCCAGCTATGAGGAGCACATTTTGGAAGACCCAGGTTTGAGTTCTAGTACCCATACCTGGTGACTCACAAGTATCTGTAACTAAAATCTCCAGAATGGTTCAAAACTTTTAGTTTCATGGACTCCTGCGTGCGCGCACGCGTGCGCGCGCGCGCGCGCACACACACACACACACACACACACACACACACTTTAAAATAATAAAAAAAATAACAAATTCTCTTAGTGTTTGAGTATGGGCTCTTGGCCTTAGACTTAAGGAAAAATGATTTGTGACACATGCTCAGAAAGTCCCTACACAAGAACAAAAGTTCTTGTTGTTTTCCCAAAGCCACCATGACTACTGATTAATTATGAATTATATTCCTGACTTATGACAAAATAGCACATATATTAGTAAGAAAATGAACAATGGTGTGGCTAGTTCACTCACTTTCATTATCAAAACTCCCTAGTTAGAAACTGTTTTCTTTGATACAGTAACAAGGGTGATTTACCATCCACCAGAATATTCAGCAGCCTATATTAAAATACTAGGCTGGATGGGGAGGCCTGGTGGCACTCAGAGGAAGGATAGCAGGCTACCAAGAAGAGACTTGATACCCTATGAGCATATACAGGGGGAGAAGGTCCCCCTCAGGAACAGTCATAGGGGAGGGGAGTAAGGAAAAAATTGGAGGGAAGGAGGAATGGGAGGATACAAGGGATGGGATAACAATTGAGATGTAATATGAATAAATTAATAAAATATTAAAAAAGAAGTTTCAGAGGGAAAAAATACTTGGTTCACAATGCACATATGTGTTTGTACCTACACGAATATGTGTGTGCTCCTAAATGCATATAAGTGCTCAATCTGTATAATTTTATCTGTATCTATATGATCTCAAGGTGACCAATTGTTTTTAATTGTGAAACATATATTTCAGAAGAATAAGTTTTCCTAACTCCTCCTAACATATCTCTTACAGACCTATATGTACTTTGCAGCATAGATACCACAAATAATTCATATTGTGTCATCCAGTGTGGGCTGGAAGAAGCACTCAAATTAAGCTCACCATCCTCCTGTTCTGTAGTGTCACAGTTGGCATTCTCTTGTTATCCTATATGGCTGAATCTTTAATAATTTTATAATTTGTAAACTTTCTGACATAAGGCCAACTCATGAACATTTTTATTTCCTTAAAAGGTTAGCAGGTGATAAAATGGTATGTCTTGATTCATGAACAGATAATTGTAAGTGGATTTAATTTTTACCCAGAAGATGCTCCAGCACACAACAAGAAAATTTGCTCAACCATGTTCATAGCAGCCTTATTCATAATAGCCAGAACATGGAAACAGCCTAGGTGTCCCTCAGTAGAAGAATGGATAAAGAAACTGTGGTACATACACACTATGGAATACTACTCAGCTATTAAAAACAAGGAATTCCCGAAATTTGTGGACAAATGGATTGAACTAGAAATGATCATAATGAGTAAATTAACCCAGAAGCAGAAAGACTCAAATGGTATATACTCACTTATATCTGCATACTAGCCCAATGGGCATGTCCCACGAAAGCCTTCACTTACCAGGAAACTGGGACAGAGGGGAGGACATCCTATTGGGACTCTAGATGAGAGAAGCATGGCAGAATAGCAAAGTAGAAGGATCCAGAGGGTCCTGGAAACCTACAAGTAGAACATTATGATAGGCAGATTTAGGCCCAGGGGTCCCCCTCAAACTAAGGCACCAGTCAAGGACAATAGAGGCTGTAAACTTTAAACCCCTATCCAGATCTAGCCAATGGACAGAACATTCTCCACAGTTGAGTGGAGAGTGGGATATGACTTTCTCACGTACTCTGGTGCCTCATATTTGACCATGTCCCCTGGAGGGGGAGACCTGCTGGCACTCAGCAGAAGGATAGCAGGTTACCAAGAAGAGACTTGATACCCTATGAGCATATACAGGGGGAGGAAGTCCCTCTCAGGAACAGTCATAGGGGAGGAGAATAAGGGGAAAATGGGAGGAAGGGAAGAATGGGAGGATACAAGGGATGGGATAACCATTGAGATGTAACAAGAATAAATTAATAAAAAATTTTTAAAAATAAAATAAAATAAATTTTAAAAGTTCCTGAAGGATTCATAGCTGTGTTGGTGTTTTCTTCTTTGGTGTCATGCAGTGTATCATCCAATGCCGTGAACACTAGTCAGTCCTGGTGAAGGCTCTAGATAGGCACTACCTTGGCTTCTCCATGTTCAATGAGTTACTAGACATCAGTTTGTGGGGAGCCACCAATAGCCTTGACAATAGCCTGAATACTTTAGAGGTTTCCAAGGCTCTTTGGCCAACAACTCAATTAAATATAACCTATTCCTGGCATTGAAATTTCATCAAATTTCATTTGGTGTCAAGATATATCTCTTTGGGACTTTTCCCCCTCCATTATTTGGTGATTCTATTTATATTTCTTTCTCATATGTATATATTTTTAGAAGCTGCTTCTACTATAGTAGATTTCTATATGATAACCGTAGATTTTACATGAGTAAATTAGGCTATAAGCAGATGGTATTCTTGTAATCTGCTAGGTGGAGTCCTCTTAGCCACAAAGTATATATAAGAAACCAACCTCATGCTATCCCTGAATTAATCTTAGTTAATTTAGTACCTTGAGGAAACATTTGCCTTTATTAGTATAATTATTTTTGAACTCACAAATTCAAGTCAAGAAAATGGCATCTACATGATCTCGCTATTTTTATTAAGAATGTTTACACTCTAGATGAGAGAAGCATGGCAGAATAGCAAAGTAGAAGGATCCAGAGGGTCCTAGAAACCTAAAAGTAGAACATTATGATAGGCAGATTTGGGCCAAGGGGTCCCGCTCAAACTAAGGCACCAGTCAAGGACAATAGAGGCTGTAAACTTTAAACCCCTATCCAGATCTAGCCAATGGACAGAACATTTTCCACAGTTGAGTGGAGAGTGGGGTATGACTTTCACACGTTCTCTGGTGCCTCATATTTGGCCATGTCCCCTGGAGGGGGAGACCTGGTGGCACTCAGAGGAAGGATAGCAGGTTACCAAGAAGAGACTTGATACCCTATGAGCATATACAGGGGGAGGAAATCCCCCTCAGGAACAGTCATAGGGGAGGGGAGTAAGGGGAAAATGGGAGGGAGGGAAGAATGGGAGGATACAAGGGATGGGATAACCATTGAGATGTAACAAGAATAAATTAATTAAAAAATTTTTTAAATAAATAAATAGGTTAAAAAAAGAATGTTTACAGAGTCAGTATTGGAGTACTTACCTAGTATGTAGAAGACCAAGGGTACTATCTCAGCACAACACACACACACACACACACACACACACACACACACACACACACACA
>OU015748.1:39879807-39902051 GCA_907169655.1 Acomys percivali
ACACACACACACACACACACACACACACACACACACACACACACACACACCACACATTGCTTCTCAGGAAAGAGCTGAAAGCAGAAGATGGATATGAAGACTCTCAATGAACATAACTGTAGTAGAACCACTTCAGCCTTCCTCTTGAAATACACACAGAAAAGCATGGAAAACATGAAGAGACTGGTGGAAGAGGTTCATATTGTAGCTTCTACAACCCTTCATCTGGAGCATGATGGGAGAGCTAAGATCACATGCTAGGTTTCAGGAAGTCTTTTGGCAAACATGCATTAACCACTTCTTTCTTTCAACTTGAGATGCGTTGGACAGAGTGTTGCTTTATAAAAGGATGTTTGAATTCAATACAAAGGGATAAAACCTTCTCTTACCATCTTAGCAGAGTTAAGATAATACACAGATATTTGTTGTCCCAAGTGGCTTTGCCATGTCTGTTTGTTAGTCCTTATGATAAACATTTCCAACAACTTTTATGAAAATGTATTCTCATCAGCTACAGGCATTGAGTTTCCAACCACTTGGAGTGGTCACAGGAACTAGTCAGACTCTCCTCTAAATAATGGGATGTTATCTCTAATTGCTCTTGCTAAATAATATCCTAAGATTATGAGAGGGTTGCATCATGTGTGCTTTAACTTGGCTTGACTACCATTCATGAGCATCTAGAGGGCTCTTAAAAATACAATAAACTTTTAACTAAAATCTCATGAAAACTCAGATAAGAGGAAATTGCCTATCTTCAGATCCTCTTTGGAGAATGTTTTTTAGAGAATTTGAAAAGGGACATTGATGGATTCCTACAGTCGAAAATTTAAGAAGTAGTAATATCTGAGCTGAGCAGAAAGAAAAAGAAAGATGCTGAAGTGTTCTCAGTGTATTCTGCTGATACTTTAACTTCTCCACTTCAGTAATTGGATTAGGATTTCATTACAAGAAGTTTGTACCCAGTCACATCAACTGCATCCTTGTCAGAGAGTGGTGGAGACTGAGTGTACCTGTTCTGACCGTTACCATCATGTCTCCAGGGAAACAGTTCATGAAAGCCATCAAAGCTGAACAAGATGTGGAGAAAAGCATACACATATGGCACTTAGAGCAAGCATAAGACTCCAGAGCACTTGAAGCTTCAACACAAATAAAATAATTCATACAATTCTGAGTAAACAATTGTGTGGGGGGGGTGGGGGGAACCTTAGTCTTTGAAAATTTTAAAGTTTTAATGCCAACAACAGCCCATCTTCCTTGAAAATTATTATTTATATTCCACACTTTTCCAGTGTGCAGAAGGTCAATATGACTGTCAGAATTCACACAATTCAAACTTGAGCTCAGGTTTAGATTAGCTATAGACTCAGGTACTTACTTACTCCTATTTTAACTTCTTTAGAAATAACTGTTACTGTAACTCTTTCACATTTCTATTTTGGTCTCCCAAAATGTGTCATATAAAAATAAGTTGTATATGATGATAACAGTCTAGTTTTGGTCTCTATAAGTAGGGTATTTTTCATTTCATTCAGGATTGTCTTCAAGCTCTGTATTCTCTCATTGTGTTATGATCAGTAGTATATGGGGAAGGAGTCTATGTTAGTTGTATCTAGATTGTCTTGTTTTTAATTTTTTATTATTTTTATTATTTTTCTTTTTTACATATATATATACATTATCACACATATATACAATAAACTACCTACAGCAAGAAGAACCACAAAACTATCACGAATTATATAAATGTTACGTTCATAGTGGTTTGGCTATTTGTATTTGGCAACCTTGAAGAAAACATCTTTCCTATCTTGGAGGGTCTAAAATTCTGAATGTAAATCAATATCTATCATATCTCATCTCTATCAACTTAAAATATCTATCTAGACCTAAAAATACCTTAACCCCTACACAATTAAGATTAATTGTAAGCTAAACTATCTGGTCTTCTACCCCATCAGTGACTTCAGAAGGAATACAATTAATTACCTGGCTATACAGGAATTGCAGGTTAGCAGCTTCTCAAATGAGAAAATGACAGAGACAGTGTGCTGCCTGAACAGTCACCCAAGAGTCTTTATAACATTGGGGCATCATCTTTAGCTTTCTAGCTTAATATATCTGACAGACATATTTGTGAGGCAGGAACTATTAAAGATTTGCTTACCATGTCTTGGCAGAGTTTGGCTCGACAGACTTTGACAACTGCAGGACAAACAGATAACTTATATTGCTAATCCCACTACATGGGAATAGTTCTGAAACTGCCTGAGACATGAATGACTATGCATAGACAGTGCTTCTTGTTGGTTACAGAATCCCTGTGATTTATTATTAGGTGCCATTCTTCCTATGGCATTAATGAAGATTTACAGATGTCTTTCTTCTGCTTATACAAAGAGCAGAGAACCAGCCTTAATTGTTCTGTGCATCACACACACCTCATACATCTAGATTATTTTGATTCAATTTGATTTTGATCTTTTTTCCTAAGTGTTGTAGTCCTTGTTCTAACTCAGTGAGAGAGAGGAAGCCTCCAGCTTTATAATTTCTGCTGAAAGAGAGAGTTCCTTAAATGCATGCTGTGGTTGTAAAGAGGATATTAGGAGAACCACAGCAGTGGAAGCCTACCTCCTTTACAACTAGACATTGTCTGCCATTCTGTCCTTGGTGCTTAGTGCAGTTGACGATTTCCAGCCTTGTCACCGTTAGCCAGCCACACCTGATTTGCACTTCCTAATGTGACTTTCTACATGAGATGATTCAACCCAGATCAGGTGCCACCAGCAGAGCTCTAGGACCCCAGAGTCAAGTAAGGTCAGGAGCAATTTCCAATCCCTAGAGAATAGATGGCCCTGATAATTCATTCATAATAATTCTCTACCTTACCACTATCTCCCCATTCACAACTGATGCTCTGATCTCCTGTGTAAGATAAGGAAAGCAGAGGTTTCTTTGTTCATCCAAGATGGGAAGGACTCTGCATAGATCAGAATGAGAAAGAGACCAGTAGGTCTCTGGAACTGTGAGCATGCAGTTCATTCCTTCTCTGACATCCACACATTTTAGATTATACACTCAGTCCATTCTTTTCTTAGCCTACTATGTTTCTGGGAGAAAAAAAAAGCCAGACCTTTGACTCCAGTAGTCAAGGAAGTATTATGTTCTATAAGAGCAGAAAAACATTGGTAATAGGCATTTTCAGGGGCATCCAAGAGATTCCTCAAAACAATATAATTGACTGCCATTTCCCGTGGTTGCCTCCCACAGTTTGAAGGAAAGGCCCTATTCTGAAGACACCACAATTTGGAGACAGGACTTGGAGGAACTAAGATTGACCTGGACACTAGTTCTCTGAGAACTGACTGTCATAATTCAGAAAGGCACTATTCAACCTGCCAAGGGAGCAGAGAAATCCGTCATTTGAGCTATCCACAATGGTGATGGAATGATGGTAAGATGTCCACAATGCTGCAAGAGTGACACTTTTGTCTTGAGAGCACTCATTGTCAAACTGGACCAAGGCCTGGTCATAAGAAGGGAATTTGTTCCTGGTATTATGAAGCTACCTGTAAACTAAAGCAGAGGAAGTAACAGACCGTAAAGGAGAACAAAGTATTGCCATTTTCCTAAACCAGCATAATGTCTTGATTGTATTCTAAATATTTAGTCTTATACCCACTGATAGGTGTACCTCTCATCCTTCATTATGAAACTTCATTTTGCAGCAGATGAAGACTATTTATAGAGATCCAGTACTGGTCAAAATGTAGACAATAAGTGACTGTGTGGTGCCAAAATCCAACCAATACATCTACAATTTAGTCCCTACATCTAAGATTAAATGGAAAATACCAAAGAATAGGGAGAAAGATTGCAAGCCAGAGGCTCAGAATGACTGCTGTTTAAAAATAGTTTCCCGAGACATGACAGGGAAAATGTACGCAAGAACTCTCAAAAGTAAGGTTGCTTTAACAAGGCCAGCATAAAGAAATCACTGCTTGACAGGCAGATATTCCACATGACCCTAACTCTAAATAAGAAGCTGGGTGGTCAATGACTTCTAAGAAAAGGAGAATCGATTTTCTCCAGGCATGAATTTCCAATTGTCCAATGCCAAGTGGCCAGCCCTGGACACATACACATAACAGCAAAACTAAATGGACTCCATGAGCCATGTATACATTGTTACATACACATGTAACAATCATAATGAAAATATCACGAATTTGGGAGAGAGAACGTGTGAAGAATTTGATGAGGAAGAGGAGGCAGCAGTGATGTAGATGCAATGCTCATGTATGGTGTTCTCAAAAATTTACCAGAAAAGATAAAGAAGAATTCACACACAATAATAACAACAACAACAACAACAATAATAATAATAATAATAATAATAACAACAATAGTAATAATAGTAATAGTTTGCAAATACAAAATGAGGTGTTTTGAAAAAGAAGACTTAGTAAGAGTAAGAAAATACAAACCTTTAGTAAGTAGTCATGGCTGATCCCAAAAACCTGCATATGAGACCCTTCTTTTTGCTGTTCCTAGCTATAGATCTGGGCTGTCACTACCAACAAGGCTGCTATTCCTGCCCTTCCTCTCACTCATCTCTTTTCCATTTTCATGTAATTGAGCTTCAGAAAATTACCTCTTCCACTAATAAGATGCCTGGTTAGCTGAGAGATTTCACTGACGCTTATGAGTCTTTAGTGGAATATTTCATTAAACACTTGCACATTCCGGTGGATGACTAAAAGAGAAAATGAACCCAGTTATATCTGGCATAATAATAAAAATAAGACCCTTTGCACAATCTTCAGTATCCTTTTTCCAAGACTTTCTTGTGTTTTACATACATTCCTTAATCACAGCTTAAAAATACATTTTATTATCACACCCTCACCGCTGCTCTTTAAAATGCACCTAGGTTTGCAAGATAGACAAAATATAGGCTACAAATTACTTCTAATGGTTAAAATTCAATTGCATTGATGAAATTATAGGAAAAAGCTCATTTTCTGGTGCTGTCTTTGGGCTTTTAGAAATCCTGGTTGCTGGCTTACTCACTAATTTGGTAATTTGCAATGGGTTCCCCAGTCATTAGTGCAAATTAGGGAGGTTTAGCTATAATGTGAATATTAATATCTTCATTTGGAACCATTCCATATGCCCTCTTCTGGTTTCTAAGGACAAGTTGCTATTTTAAACCTCAGAGAAAAGCTATATGAAATATGTGAATATGATGTTTATGAAAAGCTATTTGATAACAATACATCATTTTTCATCTTCTATGGATCAAATGTCAGTGGCTTTGATAATATTGTGTTTCAAAAGCCTCAAATACTGACAGACAACCTGAAGTACATATTGTGCTATATTAAAGGAATATTGGTCCTTGGCTAGAAAGGATTTTCTAGTCCCAACTAAGCAATAACCACTTGATCACAGAACTTTCCCGCATCTAAGCTCCTGATGGGAGAGTTTGTGCCTCTCATTTGAAGGTCCCAAGACCTCTGCTTAACATTGCACCCAGTCACTGGGGCTGTGTGCCTTCAGATGATGGCATCTGAGGCACACTGGAGAAGTGTTACCCTCTGTCCATGACCCTCTGACAACCTTTTTATGTCTACCAAGTTGTTACCATGGCACTGCTTGCCTTCATAATTCTCCCTGACAACCACTCTCCCTGGATGCCTGCTTTTACCACAGTACTAGAGATCTCCACTGTATATGTTTTGCTAATAGTAACAACATTGATATTTTCCCTGCAAATACACCAAAACTGCCAATTTACTACCTTTCTATGGATAATGTTCTTAGGTTTTGGACCTAGTCTGTGTCATACCTTGACTCAGGCATCAGAGAATTTCAAGGGTGTCTTTCTACTTCTTTCCTAAACGTGGCATTATTTAAATTTAATGCTTGCCATCAATCAGTGTGGAGACAAGGATGATCACGTGAAACAGATTCCTTAAGAAAATGGGAGATGAATTTGCCAGGTGAGACTTCCAATCAAGAAAGTGAGATGGTGTGAAAAAGCAAAGCTCCTTCTTTTTCTAGAACATTTTAGCTCACACTTGTGGTTCTACTGTTCTTAAAAGAATTGTGTGAGCTTGGGATTTGAATCCATGCTCTGACACATGTAGTTGAATAAAATGGGAATAATAAGAATGCCACACAGGACTACCAAAGTACTAGAAAGCTATGTAGCCATAGCACAGAACCTGACACACACCTGAGCTAAGAGGATGATAAAATCCTTTGTTTAAATCACTGCAGAAATCACTGTTTAAATGTCTCAAAATCAGTGTCTAGCCACGCCCTCACTAGAGCTCTGGTGTTCACCAACAATGAAGCAGCCATTGACCAGGTAATCCAAGAGTGATTCTTCGGTTTGTTTGGTTTGGTTTGGTTTGGTTTGGTTTGGTTTGGTTTGGCTCATTTTTTTTTCAAGACAAGGTTTCTCTGTGTAGCCTTGGCTGTCCTAGACTCACCAAGCTGGCCTTGAACTCAGAGATCTGTCTGCCTCTCCCTCCCAAGCGCTAGGATTACAGGTTTGTGCCCAGCTCCAAGAGTAATTCTGATTGCTTGGACATGATATGGATGAGGGAGACCTAGGGACAAACTAAGAATATTTTTCACAAAACAAGATGATGGTGTATGCTGAATTCTAAGAGGAAAATATAAAGATTGGGGTACATACAGATCAGAAGAAGAATAGGTGATGCTCTGACTATTTTTTGTTGCTGACTCAACACACCCGAGATGAGGGAATCTAAACTGAAGACTTGCTACATCAGACTGGCCTGTGAACATGTCTGCTGGCCTTTGCTTGATGACTAATTGATGTAAGAGGGTTCAGGCCACTGTAAGCAAAGCCATACCCCATGCAGGTGCACCTTGGCTGTCTATGAAAGGTAGCTGAGCACACCATAAAGAGAAAGCCAGTCAGCAATGTTTCCCAATGGACTTTGCTTTGATTCTTGCCTTGAGTATTCCTGTCTTGGCTTCATTTGATCATAGACTATTATCTGTAAGCCAAAAATGTCTTTCCTTCCCATTTCTTTTTGTCAGAGTTTACTTATAGCAACAGAAACCAAACTTGAACTGGTGGAAAGTAGGTGGCGGTATCCCTGAGCTTCAAACACAGGGGATTATTTTGAGTTCATCTTTGGAGCTAGTAGCCATGCTTTAGAATAGGTGGGGCAGGTGAAACAGACACATAGGGATACACAGCAGAGAGCAAAGATAAACATCTTGTCAGCCTATTTGGAATAGTTTAAACTGTCACATGAGCACCACTCTAATACTACGCTAGAAAACGAAAGCCTTTAAAGTCTCTAACCAGCAGACCATGTGTTTCTGTGCAACAGTTCTATTTCTTGAAGAAAAAAAATCAAACATCTGCTTCTGAAAGTCACACTCCCTCCTGTGTAAAGGCAGCAGCTGTGTGCACTTGACCTGTGCAGCAAAATGACCCTGTAGGGGCAACAGGGCTCTGTCAAGTGTCCCTCAGAATCACCTATGTGTGCCTTTTCCAGCTGTTATCAATCTGTAAGCAGCGTTTATGGGGTACTTGGCCAATGAAGTGCTGTCTCAAGACTGCAGGCAGCTGTGGTAATCCATATGGGAGTCTTTCCAAGAGAGGGCTGGGCAGATCTCCTTGACACAACGCAAGGAACACCCTTCTCGCTGTTGAGGCCTTCCTCCCAGGGGATCTCTTACACGTACATCACAACATTCCTGCAGAGGCCATCAGAAGCCCCTGCAAATTTTCACACCTTTAGCAAAATATGCCTTCTCTTCTGAGTCCTCACACCTGTTCTAGAAATCTGTGGAACTCATTCTCTGCCAGTGACCACAGCTTTTTCTGCTGTTCAGTGTGCACCCACTTCAAACCTTCATTTCCAGTATAGGATATAGGTAAGTTTAAGGGCGTAGTCTGGGGAAGAAAACAAAAAAGTAAAGGCAGAAAGAAGTGAGGAAGTGTACTTCAAAACATATCACAATGAAGCTAAACTGTCTATTCATTTGAATCAAATGCTATGGATTTTTAAGCATGATGCTTGACAGTAAACTGTCATCAAAGCAACAGACTCATCATAAAAATATTAAGGGTATATAAATCCCACTGACTGCTTATCATTAACTTCATGGGTTGTGATATGAAATGCCTAGCTATAATTTATATTTCACTAATAAGGTCCATTTTAATGTGTAGCTGTCAAATCTATTACTCACCTTTCCCCAGTTTTATAGTTTTCTGGACAGCACTGAAATTGAATGTTAAAAGTGTTGCTTCAAACACTCTCTTCTGCTCTAGTTTCTCATATTGCAATATGCCTCCCTTTCAGTCAGGACTCGACAGCAAGATTGTTTTCCAAAAGGTACACTGAGAGACAGAGGGAGATTTTCTTTTTAAGAGGCAAGATGAGACTTGGTACTGTTTTCTCACTTAAAAATCTGAAAAAAAAAATCTATATGGATAACAGGGGTGAATTTTGAGGAATTTCTATTTCTCAAAGATTTTTATTTGTTTAGAACTTTTTTTGGGGGCCATATGTGATAAAACATGTCAATAAGTTTCTACTATGTAGCAGGCAAAAGGGCAGACGTCTCCATATACATGCTTTATCTTTGGGTCAGATCAGGTGACGCCACAGAGTTTAATGTATTTGATGCTTGTCCATTTACAATATCCTAGAAATTCAATGAAAAGATGGAAGTATTTGGTCCCTCAGATGATGTCTAAATGGAGAAATATAACTGAGGAAGAGAAGTATTGGTAAACATACCAGAATAAATACAGTGTTTAAACACCAGCACACTGTAGGGCCCATACCATTGCCATCCAAAGCACTGAAAAGGGTTAAACAAAGTTTGACAGAAATCCCCTTCCTGTTTGGGGAATATGGAGCAGCATGTTACCAATGTACCAGTTCACACCTTCTTGAAGCTTCCAAAGCATCAAGGAACAGAGAGTAGCCACTTCCAAAATGCTCCAAGCTGATGTGTTAGGCATGGCAAATGTTCAGATTTGCCAAAATATTAACCCCGTGAATAATAAGTTCACAAATTCTTCTCCTCACAATTGTGATCAGAGGAGTCCAGATGTATGAAATCTAAAACACCTGCTGAGCTGCGTGCTCCCTGCCTGGATATCTGGTTTGTCTGCAGATATTTCCCCCTGATGACCTTAGCACCTGAGTATTATGAAGCATCATGATTCGTGAGCTGCTCCTCACACAGATGACAGTGCACTGTGGGAATAACAGCATCGAGATGCAATGTCCTTATGGAGCAGAGGCATTCTTAGGAGTCAGTGGAATCCAATTCTGTTCTTCATAAAACTAATTATACCAGTCAGAGGACCAGTGCGTGAGAACTATGTTATAGCAAATTCCAGTGCAATGAGTAAGAAGTTCTCAGTTATCCAACTAAGTCACTCACATCAAATTTGAAACCAACGATGGTGAAGAAAATCGCCATCAGTGCCATTGATATTTAATGTTCCTACCACCACTTCTTTTGAATTCCACTATAACTCCCCAGAAGCCATTAACCCTTGGGAAACCACCTCTCTCTAGCTGGAAATCTTAGCATTCCTAGTTGAGTTCAGTCTTAATACTTTTCCTACTATTTTAAGGCTCCATTATTTCACCCCTCAAGATCTGCCCAACTTCTCCTTTTCCATCCTAGGCAGCCACCCAGCACTCAGCTTCTCACCCCTGTGTCTGTGCTATGCACCTTTATCTTCCCCGTTTCTTTTAGAGTCCCAGCAGTCTTTCTATCAGTGAGATGACCTTAACACTAGTCATTAGTCAGCCTCGAGCATCACTAGATGTATATTCTGGAAAAGGAAGCCCCTTAACCTCCCTGCTTCTCCATCCTCACTGGTAAAACGAATTTGTGAATCTGGTGCAGCAAACACCATGCAGGTGCGCTCAACAGTTCACAGCCAAGCTCAGCAGTGATCTCAGGGCTCTCCTAGTCACGCTTGGTGTGTTCCCTTTAGCACTCTGAGCTTTGGTACTGGCTGAGAGGAGGGTGTATCCAGGCTACTGAGGACATATAATTGTAAACCTCCAACTGCCATTTGTTATGATTCCTACCATGATAGCCATCTATAAAGTTAGAAGAATTCCCTTTTTCAGCATCTAAGGTCTTCAGATCTGACTGATCTGTCTGCCGATCTTATTCAGCATCCTTTCAACAAACCCTCCTTCCATGCATATTTGCAATAATGTTTAAATAACTACACTTTTTTCCATTTCTGGACCTCAATATAATTTTTCACCTTCTGAAACACATTCCCCCGCCCTCCGCCATTTCCTCTTATTTGATGCTTCAAATTTCTAATTGTGCTCTAATTACCAGTTTCAAACTCTACCTATGAAAGAAGTTTCCCTTCTACCTCCCCTGAAAACTGTGACTCTCATATACCAACACACATAGCATTGATGTGTGTTTACTTGCAAGTCTAGCATCCACTAAATATTAAACCCCTTAAAGGAACTATGTTCCGGTCCTGTCTCCAAGATGTGCTCAGGGCTGGGTACAGCATATCTACTCAGTGAATATTGCAACAATCAATAGGTGTTATCACTCTTTTTTACAAGACCTCTCCAGAAACTTCCAAAAGAAGCAACTATTTTTTTCAATTTTGAAGCTACATAAATATGGTGCTGATCTCGTACATTTTTTTCCAGCACCATGTCTATAACAAGAGCCGAATAACAATTTGCTCAAATCATCACAGGCCAAAAGCAACTTCATCTAGAAACTTATCAAAATTGACCACATCTGTGAAGTCACCTAACCCCTCAAAATCATAGAGGATCAAACCTTGCATCTATCTAATTCACATTCATTGGAGTCACTGACTCTGCCAAGTAGGTAGTAGAGGTAAAAGATGAAGATAGCAATTCGGTGGCCCAAGGGATCAATGAGCATTACATGATAAAAACTCTACTGTTTAATGTCTGGCCACATTCCTAATTTCAGCCAGATATTGCACTAAAGTGAGAAAGCACACACCATAAATCCATCTCCATGGGTGGAAAAAAATTCAATGCATATATATCATGGATGAAAAAGTGATTGTATGTCTCCCTATATGGGCATGTGTGTATGTGTGTGTGTGTGTGTGTGTGTGTGTGTGTGTGTGTGTGTGTGTGTTTTCAACTAAATGCTTCTAGACAGTTTAATATAGCCAGCAGTGTACTCTGAACTAAATACACGTGTAATAGGAGTGCACAAAAAAGAATGCAACTGTTTCCTAATGTAAGTACACATCCTCATTATCCTTAACCAATGAGAGTGCATAGCACCACTATAAATGCTAACATAATGCAGCCCCACAGAGTACTTGCAAAATCTCCAGACAAGCTAAGCCAAGAAAAGCAATTTTTATTTTTTGCTGATAAATGGTTTAATCAAACCTAACAGATGAGGCAATATATTTTGAGAACATTGTGTTGTTCAGATCATGAGGTCAGTGATTTTCTCTGGTGCAAACACATTACGGTGTAGCTGTGTGTTGTGGGAGTAAGCTAGTGAGGAGGGATAACATAGATTTTTCTGCAATAGATTGTGTAGCGTTTTCTATCCAGAAATTATTTATATCCAAAAGTTCTATAAAAGGAAAAAGGCATCAAAATGGATAGGTTTCCTGTGATTGTACAGGAAGAAAATAAACCAGCAGTATAATATTATTCTTCACAGTAAACCAAAACCAAAAAAAAAAAAAAAAAAAAAAAAAAAGATTAAAATAATGAGGAGATGGAAGCTGTACTTTAACATATCTTTCAAATTCTAACTCATCCGGTCTAACGTATAAATTTAACTTTGGCTAACACCACAAAAAAATAATAGTAATACAGTCCAAGTATTGTCATGTAATTTGTGGAGGTTAATTCTGCAAAAGACAGGACATTGCCTTACATTGTTTTTCATAGCAAGCTTGCTCTGTGTCCCCACCAGGATGCTCAATCACCCATAGCTACAGGTCATGTGCTTACAGGTCTACCTCATGTTTCTGCACAGCCCTGCTTATATTCTTGAAATCACACATTTCTAAAACCATCTTGATAATAACTTGCCAATGAACAACCTTAGCCTCTCTTCGTATAATATTGTTATGGGATAATAACAGCTCCTCATATTTCCTTAGCAAATTACCTTCCTACACACCATCATTTTGAATGTCTGACAATCATATAGGCAAGCATATATCCCAGTTTTCTGATGGAAACACTGAGGCTCAATGACTTCAAAGCTTCCCTGAGGTCAGTTAGCTCTGGGAAATCTCTACCTTTATTCCCCAATTTTCCTATGACATTTGCAGGATTCCTGCAGTGCTCATGGCTGCCCAGAGAGAGCTGGACTTGAGTGTGTGCACCCCAGCTTATTTACTAGGACTACAATAGAGAAGTTCTATCTTCTCATTGAATTGAAAGTTGGTGTGGTCTCAGGGAGTTCCTCTGTTCATGTTTTCTTTGTGACCCACTGCACTGTACCCCACTGGAAGTCCTGAAGGTTCTATGACTGAGGAGGGTAGAAATACCGAGAACAAAAAAGGCCTCAATTGCTCCCATTTGCCCAATTACCCAGGACTGTGGGACGTCTCAGCATGTAATACTTTCAAGGACTAAAATAAGGCTGTCCTGTGGAGCAGGGTTTTAACTGCAAAAGCTAGGACATTTCCAGGTAAACCAGAGCACCCTGAGTTTTAAGATGTTAGGTAAGCATCTTCAGAAACAAGAATATAGTTCACCAAAGGCAATGTTCTCTCTAACAAAAATGCACCAAGGAATTGAAAAACCAAAAATTCCATTGTGAGGAAATTTAAGTCAGCTGCCCTTTGTTGAGTCATTGTCTTTTTTGGCATTAGTAATTGTATTTAATTCACCTTCATTTGTTAGCACTCTAAGTAGTATATAAAAATTAAAAACCAAATTAATATTTTGAGACTCCAGCTTGTGATAGGAATCATCAATTACACAAGACTGACAGGCCTTTGCCCATTTGTTTTGCCAGCCTTGCTCAGAATCTAGCTGTCACTTGTCCATTCTTGACTGTCTCTTAATCTAGTCTAACCTTTATGAAATAGGGACAAAAAGTATCAACCTCAGTATTATGAGGTTTAAGAGACTCCTGCCCTTTGCTAGAGCTCCTTTCCAAGTCCTGGCCTGAGAATCCTGCATATCTGTAAACCAAGCACACAAATCTAAAGATCAAGTGAGGGCCTGGATGGTAAGGTGCATGGGCTTGTGACTACTGCTAGTAGCATCCAGCCTCAGGACTTGAAGACTTCTGAGCTCACTTCCTCCATGGATGGTTACAAGGTACCTCTACCTTGGCTGGGGTCTCTCAGTTCCCCTTACCATACCTGGAACTGTATGAGGGGTACAACAGAAGCCAAAGACAGAGTGACCAGTCCCAGTGGGGGACAAACACTGGAGAAGCAACTGTAAAGTTAGTGGCATTTGTTTTGGGAAAGAGAGGTAAGGCCTGGAAAAAGGATAGCATCTGGAAGTTGTGATCAGGCTTGAAGAGGTGGTCAGCGGGCATGCTCAGGTACTGGGCCTGCTTCTTAGTCAGCTTGGTCAGCTTTACATTCAGCTTGCCCAGTGTGCATCAGCCACTGCCTCATCTAGCTTTTTAGGCAGGATGTAAATCCCAACAGGGTATTTATCTATTGTGTCCACTGGTCACTCTGTGCCATCACCTGGTTCATGACGGAGTTGTTCATCACAAAGCTGGAATGGCCCATGGCACAACCCAGGTTGACCAGATGGCCTTCAGCCAGCAAGATAATATGGCATCCATTCTTTAGCCAATAGTTGTCCACTCAGGCCTTGATGTTCACCTTCTCCACAGCATTCTCGTTGAGCCACTTGACATCAATCTCCACACAGACATGTCAAGTGTTACACTCAATGGCATCATCCTTCATTTCTTCAAAGTGCCAGCCAAGGATAATATCAACCCAGCATACAGTAGTAACAAAGACGTTGCCCTCTTTACAGGCTTCATCCCTGGCGGTCACATCATCGCCCTCCATGGCAGCTTGTGAAAGGGAAAATTTTTAATTAGCATTAAAGGAACCAGAACAGCAGAGCTCTCTAACTCGGCAGGTATGCTAGCCCAAGGTCCCAGATGATAAGTCACAAAGAATGCGGAGCTAGGAGACAAAGGCCTACTGAGTGTTCCAGGGACCGGCTGGCCATAAAAGATAGAGAGGATACACAAGGACAAATTCCTGAGAGAAACAGGTACCGGACATGGTTGAGTGAGTAGTGAGCCAAGACCTCTCATCCTATCTTATGGTGTTGGCTTAATGTTCCAGGTTTGAGTTTAACCATATGTGTCGTTAGCTCAGATAAACATCTGCCCTCGGGTTCCAAGAAAAACAGGAATCAAGGACTGTTCCCGTGTGATTAAGTCTGACCTTACCCCATATCTGCCTATGCAATTTGCTGATGTTCAAATGTTTGAAACAACCAATCGTGTGTGGCCGCGCCAAAACTTCCAGCTCCCCCCAACCTTTGCCTATATAAACCCTAAGCTCCTGGACTTCTGGGTCGACCCCTCTGTCTCCTGCGTGAGATACGTGTGGACCCGGAGCTCCGCCAATAAACTGCCACATGTGTTTACAGCAAGATGATCGTTTGTGTGTCTTTGGGTGCGCGCCATCCCGAGGCTTGAGTGAGGGTCTCCCTTTGGGGGTCTTTCACTTGCAGTGCATTGATGGGTCAATCTCAGTGATGATGATTCTTGCACCAACCCCCCCGCCCCAGAGCCTAGGCACAACCCTTGGCCACATCAACATAACCTGCTACTACCACCACCTTCCCACAATGATCACATACATGGTTTGTTTGGTGCCACCTGTGAGGGACTCCCAATAGCCATAGAGGTTGTCAAACTTGCTCTTGGTGACAGAATTGTTGACATTGATGGCAGACACCTCCAGTATCCCACTATCCATCATCTTGTAGAGGTTGTGGATCTCAGTTTATGGTCTTCTCAGAGATGCCTAGGATGCCTGACAGAAGCTGTGGTTATTTGGTGTGGATGAGGTTAGTAAGTCCACCACCATCACCCAGAAGCATATTGAGGTGTCCATCCTTGAAGTGCAACGTCTGCTCGATGTACCACAGATACTCCTCATCTGTTTCACCCTTCAGTAATTGTCTTATTTTATTACTTATTTATTCTAAAGGGTTAGATTTTTTATACTTTCTGATAAAAGACAGAGATGTATCAGAGAATATGTTATTAAGAAAGCCTGACTTACCAGACTGGAGGAGACATGTTTCAGAGGCTAAAAGAAGTGGCTGTTCCTTCAGAAAACTCAAATTTGGGTCTGAGTATCCACATTGAGCAGCTCACGGACATCTGTAAATCCATCTCCAGGGCATCTGAAATTTTCTTCTGGCCCATGGTAAACACATGGGCACACAGACACATATACACACATACACATAAGGAAAAATAAAATGAAAGGGGGCATGAGAGCACACACCTTGAAGCCCAGAACTTCAGAGGCAGCAGAAGATATATTTCTGTGAATTTGAAGCCAACATCATCCTTATAGTGACTTCCAGGACAGCCAGGGCTACATAATGATACCTTGTCTCAAACAAAACAAAACAGAAACTGAGAATGAGAGAGACAGAGACAGAGACAGAGACAGAGACAGAGACAGAGACAGAGACAGAGAGACAGAGAGACAGAATTTGCCATGAAACCAAAAGGGCAACAATAACAATGCAACAATGGGGAATCTATATCTTAGTGTGAAAAACAAAAAACAAAAAACAAACAAGGAAATTACCTGTCTGTTGTCCATGTATATTTTAGAAGGGAAGAGAAAGAAATAGACAGAAGGGACTTTTGAAAGAAGCTTTCACTGGTGGAACTTAGCTGAACACACAGAGTAAAAGGGATAAGACTTGGGTTAGACTGGAACAGAATACTTCCACCTAGGGTAACAAGAGCCACAGGGGCTAAGAGGAAGGAAGGAATTCTATGATGTACTCACGGTCTTGCGTCAGAGAATCCTGAAGTGGTTATGTTAGTAGGTAAACAAAATGAACTTGGAAGAGGGGAGAATAATACTGGAATCTACCAGGACCAGATCAGTTGTTGGAAAGAAGGTAGGAGATGATGGTGATGTGTATCAAAGTAGAGCCAGTGAAGACTGAAAAAAAATACACATATTTAAAGATTAAAGGTGGTACAACTGAAAGGGCATAGAAATGAATTGAATATAAGATATGAGGTAAATAGGGAATCCAGAAAGCCAATGAAAATTATATATAGCATATATATGTATGTGTCTGTGTACACACATATGAGTTATATTTCCCCTTCTGAAAGAGTTCTCTACATACAAATACCATGCATACAAATTTCAATTTTTGTCTGACTCATTGAGATTCTATGACCATCCTCAACTATTCCTCTTCAAAATATCTAGATAATATGCAACTATACATGCATAGACTAAAGCAATGTCTTATATAGTTAGGTCCCCAGCAAAAATATTATAACTTCATTTTTTATCTATCAGTGAACATCTATTATTATTTTCTCCCTGCCAGTGTTAGTCTAGACACTGGTAACAAAGAAGATGAATGAATCAGAAAGAGACCTTGTCCTTAAAGAGTCTACAGCATAGAAGAATAGAAAAACAATGGAAGAGAGAGGAGGGAGGGAGGGGGCAGGAAAAGAGGAAGGAAGAGAGAGGAGGGAGGGAGGGGGCAGGAAGAGAGGAAGGAAGGGAGGGAGGAAGGAAGGAAATTACAGCCTAATATGATCAAGGAAATGCACCATCAAGGAGGAGCACATACAGGGAGCACTAATGCAGAGAGTGGGGAGACTGGTTCTCCAGAACCTCTAAAGCATATTTCCTCAGGCCTCTCCTAGGGGTGGCTGTGTTCCTTCATCTTACCTTACTCCCACTTTTCATGGAGTTTTCTACAGCAAAAGGCTGTTTCTTATTTATAACAGAACTTGCACAGTAGGTGCTCAGTGAGATGGATGGCTGAATGGATGGATGGATGGTGGGTGATATGAGTAGGATAAAAATGGATATTGACCTGACCTCAAAGGATTGAGGAAGAATGGCCATCAATTCATGGAAATCACCAGGTAAATAGTGCTTTATGGTGAAAAGGATTTATTGAGAAGGCACTGGATTAAATGGACCATTGGTTCAATTTTATTTTGTGGAGTTTGACCCTTATCAGTTGATTCTTGTTGTTTAGTATTTATTGAGCCAGATTTTCTCTGCTCTTAAGCTACTCCCCAGGAGAAGGTTAGGCACTTCTGGAAAGTGCATTAACTCTTTCAAGCCACCAGGGTGCTATTCAGTGAATTACTTTTCAGTAATTAAAGATGCTGTAACACAAAAACACAATGTGCTGGGAAATGGAGAGCTAATCTCTCTGCCTGCCTTCCCTAGCTGCCTATTTCTGATTACTGAAGAGATAGGGTGCAAATATGGGTGGATTACACAATGACAGTCGGCCTGGTTTCATATAAGAGCCTGCAGTATTCTCTTCCTAAAGCCTATGCATTTCTCACATTAGAGAACAAAGATTAGCAGGATCAAGTGACTAAACCACTTAACGGCTTTAATCCTTATTCCTGCACAAATTCACTCTGTGCTTTTGTACTTATCTCCTTCAAATTCTTCACTTTCTCCACCCCTCTCAGTGCATTTGCAGGATGATAATAGCTGTTGTGCGCACCACACAACCAATATCTCTAATCTTTTCTCTTCTAATTTATACATATATATTATTTTAATATATATTTTTCTCTTCATACATACATACACACACACACATATATATACAGAGAGATGGAGAGAGAGAGAGAGAGAGAGAGAGAGGGAGGAGGGAGGGAGGGAGGGAGGGAGGGAGAGAGGGAGGGAGGGAGGGGGGGGGGGGGGGGGGGGGGGAGAGCTGGGTTTGAATGACTGCTTGTCTTTTCCTTATATCAGTGGAGAAACCTGACATCACTCATTAAGCAGAGCCATCCTGACTCCTCTCCTTTCCTTGGCCCTCAAAACCCAGCAGTATTCATTTTCCAGTTTCAAAAATCTTTGCAGCTAGTTTGCATCTTTAATTACTCTGGGCATGGGGCTTGTTTTATATGACTTATAACAAGCAGTTTTGCCCTTAGTTCATTTAAGTAAAATCATCTCTGGTTTGAGCCAAGACATATTCAATATACAATTACCTGGTGGGTCAAGGCTCTGCCATTTTGTCATTTTTACTGGCATTTTCTCCATTATTGCTAAGTACTGAGCAGTAGAAGCTGTCAGAGCCACATGGCTGGTCTGAAACTTAATTTTCCTAAATTGCACAATTCCTCAGAAACAGCTAACCCCCCTTAGGCACAGTCCCTTGACAAGGGGCAAACAGGGTTAAATTTCAAACTGAGTTATACAGAGAGCAATGGGAGGAAGGAAGCAATTAAGCAGAACTTGGGTGTGCTGGGGAATGAGACTTTTAGAGACAATGCAGAATTCTCTGTGAAAGTCACTGCTTGAAAGCCTTTGAGTGGTAAGTAGTTTTAAATCATGTAGTGGTATCTCAAAGAGAATCAGTCAAGGCAAGGACAAGAGAACTGAATATTATGCAAAAGACAAGGCTCTACATTTTTATGTGCATTATTTCATTAACTCTGATAATCAGCCTTTAAGATAGATATTGTATTCATATATATATATATATATATATATATATATATGAAAACCCAGGTAGAACATTTAGCAGACTAAGTCAAGATAACACAGCTAGCAAGTGGGGCAGTTTCATTCAAGCTTAGCTTTTCTGAATCTGTGCATAATGATCTTTGCACTCACCCACTCTGGAAGTACTTTAAAAGCAGTTTTCTTGGAGCAAAGGACGAGTAGTCTAACATTATAGTCTCTCTGATTCAAAGAACCGAGAAGTGAGAGAGGAATACAAAATGCCCAGAATTAACCTCTGCTGCCTCTAACCCATTATCCATAGAGCTACTCATCCGCTTCCTGCCGTGGCTCCAGGTGATCTCAGAGAAGCATCCCCTTGGTCCTTTCCTATTCCGGGTAACATCCTAACTCCTCACACTTCCTTCTCATAAAGAGAAGCCCTTTGAAGTCCAATAAGCTACCCAGTCTCCACCACCTGGAGAATCTGAGAAAACACAAATCATCTTAGCCTCATGCTGTGCTTTAGCCTCAAAGACAGACTGCACCAACTTCTAAAAGAAAAAAGAGCAGAACAAGACTACTGACCATCTCAAGTCAGGGTGTCTGAGTGATCAAATCAAACCTGGGAGAACATTAAAATGTAAATGCAAATGCTAATTGTTTACGGATAACCTAACAATTATTTTTTTTTTTTCTGACCTCGCTCTTTCTCTCCTCTTTCGCCACTTCTCACCCTCTCTCTGGCACATACACCACTGTATTGCAAAGGCTTGAGAGTGCTTTGGCTGTGTTTTATTACCTTGACATTAGGTATTTCTGTTTTCAGTGGCGTGGGGTTGGAACTGTAGACCATGGATTCATAGCCCCTTGTAACCCACTGGAATGTGTAGACTGACTAAACATTTCTCTATTCCTCTTTAGGAGACATCGCTTACTCAGGATGCGAGAAAAGCATGGGCGCACACAATTCGGCACCATGGCTAGTGGCCACAAGTTGCCTCACCATCCATTCCCTTGCATGAGGCCTGTTCTATCTTGGTAAACACCTTGACCAAAAGCAACATGGAGAGGAAAGATTTTTCATCTTGCATTTTTTTATTATTTTTTTTATTTTTATTAATTTATTCTTGTTACATCTCTATGGTTATCCCATCCCTTGTATCCTCCCATTCTCCCCTCCCTCCCATTTTCCCCTTATTCCCCTCCCCTATGACTGTTCCTCAGAGGGATTACCTCCCTCTGTATATGCTCATAGGGTATCAAGCCTTTTCTCGGTGACCTGCTGTCCTTCCTCTGAGTGCCACCAGGTCTCCCCCGCCAGGGGACATAGTCAAATGTGAGGCACCAGAGTACATGAGAAAGTCAAATCCCTCTCTCCACTCTAGTGTGGAGACTGTCCTGTCCATGGGCTAGATCAGGGTAGGGGTTTAAATTTTACCACCTGTATTGTCCTTGGCTAGTGCCTTAGTTTGAGCGGGACCCCTTGACCCAAATCTGGCTATCATAATGTTCTACTTGTAGGTTTCTAGGACCCACTGGATCCTTCTACATTGCTATTCTCCCATTGTTCTCTCATCTAGAGTCCCAATAGGATGTCCTCCCCTCTGTCCCAGTTTCCTGGTAAGGGAAGGCTTTCGTGGGACATGCCCATTGGGCTAGTATGCAGATATAAATAAAGAACTCAAGAAATTAAACACCACCAAACCAAATAATCATCTTGCATTTTTATAGTCCACCATCATGGTAGAAAACCAAAGCAGGAGCTTGGAACAGAAACCACGGAGGAACACTGCGTACTGGCTTGTCTCTGGCTATAAGAAAGCCCAGCAGTCTTTCTTATACAACCCAGGACCAGTGTGGCACTGCCCACAATGGGATGAAGCTTTCTATAATGATCGGCAATTTTAAGAAAATGTTCCCACATGGATCTGGACGGGGGGGGGGGGCAGGGCAGGAGAGAGCTGTACAAACTACTGTACCAACCAAAGACAATGCATGTAGTAAGCCAAGACCCCCTGTTCAGATCAAGCCAATGGACAGCTCATTCTCCACAGTTGTGTGGGGGAGAGCAGGGACTCCCTCTCATATGAACCCTGGTGCCCCCAATTTGCTCACTTCCCCTTGGTGGGGAGGCCTGGCAGTGCACAAAAATGCTCCCACAGACATGCCCATAGACCAATGGGATCCAGGCCCCATTTGAGACTACCTCTGACATCCAAATGAGAATTAACTCTGTGCTGTCAAGTTGACAGCTGAAGCTAGCCAGGAGGGTGCCACAACCTGATTTCACTTTATAGGAGCAATGAGTCAACCCATTCATCCACTGTGTTCACTGAGGAATTCACCACACGAAAGCTGAGGTATGGCTTCTGCCTTAGCTTCTTGGGAGAAATCTTGAAAGTCTTGCAATTGCCCCATGATAGAAGTGTCTATTTTTCATGATGGGACTTCAGACCATGATTGAGAGTCTGAGCTAAAGAGATGGTGGAGGATGTGTTCGACCACAGAGGGATACTTATGACAGGAGCCAGTTATATCAGAAAGAAAAGCTGTGTGATTAGAGAATTAAAGGTTTGGGACATGGGAAGAGTTGTGGAGCTCTGGGGAGAGGAGAAAGGTCATAGATGCCAGCAGAAACTCAATCCATCATGCAGGTCAAACAAAACTTTAAATGTTGCTATACATTGAAACTGGGATACACTTCCTGGGCTGCAGCATTTTGAATTGCCACCTACTATGGCAGTACCAGACTCTACTCCATGTGTCCCTTTCTTTGTCTATCCCTGATCTGGATCTTTATGCTAAAATAAAGCAATTCTTGTAGGTATTATAGACTTGTAGCTATTATAAGTTCTCGGACTTGATCTACAAAACCATTAAACCTGAAAGACTCCGTGGACCCAAATTTGTGGCTGGTTGGTTTGGAATGAGTTCTGCCCTCCAGGATGTTAAGAGAGCCTGAGTAGTAAGGAGGACCCTGCCCTGAAACTTGAGATTTCCTGAACATAATTTAAATATACTCCTCTGTGTCTTTTCTCCCTTTTTCCATTTCTGCTTCATCACAACACTATTTAGTGCCTGAAATGTGTCACTTCCACACTTGTTCTAGAGGCCAAAGCTGAGAACCTTTTATTTATGGATCGTTTCTGCCTCTGGAAAAAGAATATGGTTTGTGTGCTGGTGCCTGCATGGAGTCTTCATTCCTAGTTCTAGTCCCTTTGGTGAGGAAAAATACTCTACAGGCTATCCAAAGAGAAAGGTGGACACCAACTCAGCCAAAAAAACTATGACCTACATACATCCTGTCTTCAAAATGTGTTAGGGCAATGGAGGCAAAGAATGTGTGGGAGTGGCCAACCAATGTCTGCTTTAACTTGAGGCCAATGACATGAGAAGGAACCCATGTCCTACACTCCCTGGATGGCCAAGAGCAGTAGACTGGACAGCCCAGAGACCTCAGGTAGAACCCAACAAGAATAAATAAATAAATAAATAAATAAATAAATAAATAAATAAATAAATA
>OU015748.1:39902061-39935262 GCA_907169655.1 Acomys percivali
ATAAATAAATAAATAAATAAATAAATAAATAAATAAATAAATAAATAGTATTTCTAATGGTATTCTGTTATACTCACAGAGTGGTGTCTTGTCCAGTAGTCATTAGAGAGGCTCTCTCTGGCAGTCTATGAAGCAGATGAAAAGACCCCCGGCCAGACCTTATATGGCGAAGTATCTAAATCTGATGTCTCCATCAGATCCTAGGAGCTCGGGGAACCATGAAGAAGAGGAGAATGAAAAACTTTAGGGGTCAGAGGGAATGGAGGACACCAGGAGAGCATGGCTCACTGAATCAACCAAACAGGACTCACACTAGCTCATGGAGACTGAAACAGCAAGCATAGGGCCTGCATGCATCTGCACCAGACCCTCTATATATGTGTTGTAGTTGTGAACTTGGTGGGTTTTAGGATTCCTAACAACAGGAGCAGGTCTCCCTCCGACTCTTTTGTCTGAGCTTGGGACTGTTTTCCTCCTATTGTGTTGGCTTGTTCAGCCTCAATATGAGGGCTTTCTCTTTCCTTATTGTGTCTTGTTTTGTCATGTTTGATTTTTTCTTTTTCATTTTTTTCCTCTTGGAGGTCTGGTCCCTTCTGAAGAGAAACAGAAGGGGAATGGATCTGCAGAAGAGACAAAGTGGGGAGAATCTGGGAGGGGTGGAGGGAGCAGAAAATGTAGCCTGGATATATTATATGAGAGAAGAATATGTTTTCAATAAGAAAAAAAGAAAAATAGAAAGTGATTAGACGACTCAAGTAATGATGGATGGTTTTCTTTGCCAACACATCAGGAAGCTTCTACTAACGTGAGATGTCCCTGAGTGGAAGAGAAGCAGGGTCAGAGTTTTACAAGGTGAGAGGAGAGGAATTGATCCCCTGTAGTCCTAAGGAGGTAGAGGTAGCAGCTTTCATTTAGAACTGCTCCAAAACTCCAAATTAGAATGTCACTCAACCGTTGATACAGCCACATCCCTCAAAGTAGCACATTGCTGTCAAAGGATGGTTTTGCAGACTTTGTGGTTTGTAGGCTTGTTAGGCTCTGAAGATCAGGACCACAGCACAAATGAAGGTCTGGAGAGAACAGGGATACAGTCAAAGTCAAAAGAAACTGGGCACCTTTTACATGTTTGCTGTAATCTTCTCAAATTCTGTGCAGCAGGTGTCTACATCCAGACACTTAACAGAAGAAATCCTCTGGGCCCTTTGCAGCTCACTCCTCCTGCCTGCAAGTATAGATGCATTGGTATTGAAGCACAGGACTAGGACATCCCTCAGGAAACTGAGAGAGGGCCCTCCCTGCAGATCTGTGTGGCACATAAAAAGATGCATGACTGGTCTTCTGGGACACACAGTTGTGACATAGAGTGCCTTGGAGCCTTAGAATAGTGTCTTGTCAGATTCCAGGCATTCTAAGCATTAGGACAGTGGTTTTGCTCCTCTCTCTCTCTCTCTCTCTCTCTCTCTCTCTCTCTCTCTCTCTCTCTCTCTCTCTCTCTCTCTCTCTGTGTGTGTGTGTGTGTGTGTATGTGTGTGTGTTTCTTTCCCTGTATTTCACGGGGCTGGTGGCTATCACAATGGCAAGAATACTACCTACTGACACCTTGTACCTCCTCTGGTCTCCAGTGCCCTCAAGGCAGCTTCCTCTCCCTGGACAATCAGGGCAGGCGTGCTTACTGAGTTGTCAGGGGATCGTGGAGTGCTAAGCACCCTTGAACATCCCTAAATACTTATGTTCCTTGGTTTCCTTTCTTTTTGTGAGAAACTATCAACCCCTTGTGCTCCATGTCAGATTCATCTTCCATATAAGAAAATGGAAGAACGGAGGAAAATTTAAGTCTTTGTAAAGCAAAATTGAAAGGAATTAACGAAAAGCTTGGTATTCTCAAATGCTACATGGAATCTCAAATGTCTGTATTGCTACTGTTACTTTCCTAGTGTGGTAGAAAAGTCCTTGGAGCAAAGGTCAAATGACCTTGAGTTCAGCTTCACGCTCCCCTAATTAGCAGTGTGACCCCTGTCGGGTCTTATGGCCTCTGTAGTTCTGGGCTTCACTTCTATGAAATGTACAAATGACCTTTGAGGCCCTTTGCAGCTCAGAGTTTTCCTGATAAAGAAAATGCAGAGGAAGACACAAGTCCCCAGGGAGGAGGACAAAGGACCAGAAGTCCAACATGAAAGGATGAGCAGGAGAAAGGTGGCCCTTGATGTGTGGCTGCCGGAAAAGAGAATCAAATCTGCTTTTGTTCATAAGGGACTGCCATGTCTGGAAGTGACCCTGAACACTTCCGCACCAAAAAATACATTAAATATCTGAGAACTGCTATTATTTTAAGTGGTAAAATAAGCACTGCACTAGAGTGCAGATTAAATTCAAACCAACCTGACTGGTTATGCTGTCCTTGACGGTGATCTGTTAAGCAGTGCTTGAGTAGGCATGACCAGCACAGAAAGAGAGAAGAAATAGAGAAATAGAGCAGGATAAATCTAGAGAGGTCATTTCAACAGTGGGAAGGAAGTTAATTTGAGATGATTGTATTAAAATTAATTAGCCTTCTTCATTTACATTCTAAAGTATATCTGGCAGATATAAAAATTACATGAACTACATAACTTGATATTCCAGTTACAGCTATAACTATAACAGCACTAAAGATCCCCCCAAAATGGGGGTAGAAGTTGTTTTGTGCTGGTTTTGTGTGCTTTTGTTTTTTTATTCTTGTAGTGTCCTACTTGAACTAAAGGTCCAAGTTGTGTGGTTAGCAAAGCCCTTGTTGATTAAACTGATATTTTTGTTCCTTAAAATAAAAACAAGAATATAAAACCTGGCTGGCTGCTGGTGGCTCACATCTTTAGTCCCAGCACTTGGGAGGCAGAGGCAGGCAGAAGGAACTCTCTACTCTCTGGGTTCGAGGCCAGCCTGGTCTACAAAGCAGGTCCACGACAGTCAGTACTGTTACACAGAGAAACATTGTGGAGAGAGAGAGAGAGAGAGAGAGAGAGAGAGAGAGAGAGAGAGAGAGAGAGAGAGAGAGAGAGAGGGAGGGAGGGAGGGAGGAAGGAAGGAAGGAAGGAAAAAATACAAAACTCTTAAAGTATAAGGAGCAAAGCAGAAGGAAGATGATGAATACTTAATGCCAAAGATGCCCAATACTTCTAAACAAGAAAGGAGTGTTGAGATCCATGCAATCTCCCCCTCTCCACATGGGAACTCAGCAGTGGGAGTCCTACCCTGCACAGCACACATTTCTTCATGGAGTTTGCAGCCAAGCATCTCCTTACTTTTCAGTTGTAATTCCTTTATGCCTATGTACCATACAGAATCATTTCTAAGTGGTACATCTACTTTAACAAATATTCTCTATTTAAGATTTGGTTATATTTAATTTTTGGTTCCAAGGTGGGGTAGCAGTTATTTGACAAAAACACTTTCTATCTTGTGGAGATGAACAGAAACAGAAATGGTAGGGGTTCCTGCCCTCATCAAGAGCAATGTTGAAGGGACAACAGGAGTGCAAAGAAGGGAAGAATTCAGTGAACCCAGAAGCTGGAGAAGGCATATTTGTAGAAGGAAAGAGGTGTGTGTGAGTGAGTGTGTGTGTGTGTGTGTGTGTGTGTGTGTGCATTTTAAGACAGGGTGGCTGGACTCAAACTCATGATGCACTTCCCTTAGCCCACACTGTGATGGACTATGGCCATGCACCACTACTCTTAGCATTACAAGCTCTTTAAGAAAGACTCTTTCCTTAGATGTCCCCACTGCTACAATAGGGGCACCAATGTTATGGAAGACACCAAGCACTCTCTGCTTAGATTTGAGGCCCACTCCACAAAAAGGAGCCCATACCTAGTGCTTTAAACGCAGTCAAAGACCTATGGCCAGGAAGGACATAGGTCCTAAGGGAGCACATATTAATTACTGTTGCTTAGCTAAATTGAGATGGGGTCAAAATGGTTTCAGAATACTCACCTTTCTTATTCTAATCAGAGAGCTTCTCTTTTCAAAGAATGACATTGAATCCAGAGAGTCTTGTCGGTTTAAAGGGCTGAGAATAAGAGACAGTTGAGGGCTCAGCCCTAAACAAGTCATTTGTACTACCCCCTGTGAGTCTCAGAGAAGAAACACAGAAGAGGGCACAGAAATAATATGAAAGGCAGAACAGAAGAAGAATAGTTGCCAAATGCTGTCGTTGGGCATGACAAAGCCTTTGCAATCAAGTATCTACGACAGCTCAGATTGGCTACACTGGGCCTTCACAAAGCTGCCTCTTCCCCACTCAAGATGGGGAAGGAACTCAAGGGTTCCCACTTTCCCCCATTGAACTATTGGTAACTAATGGATTCTGGAGGGCTTAGAGTCATTGTATTCAGTTGTTCACCCACTGGTGAGCCCACCAGGCTTCTTTGTATAATTCCAAACCCATGGTTGCATAGTTAAGCTCAATGGATCACAAAACAAAACAAAATGATAATTAGTATCAGAAAGGGACCTGTAGGGAGAGGGAGAAGTCCGTGGGATAAAAGGATTAAAGGGATTGGACTGTGAAGCCAATCAGAGTGCATTGTACACATACAAAATTATTGAATAGAAATTAATAACAACAACAATAATTATTATTATTATTATTATAGACACAAAAGCCTTATGATCTCTTAGAAGATTGAAGCTGAAAATTAGGGGGAAAATCTCCCTTAGAGTCATGATCCACAGGCAAAGATCGTAAGGCACAAGATACACTACTGAAGGCTAAGTGCATATACATCATGTACCAACCGTTCTTCCTGCTGGTTGATATCTCACACAAAACCAAAGCACAGGAAGGCCCTCCCTTTGGCACACACGTTTCCCCCTGTCTCTCAGTGGTGCAACTTGCCAGGTATCAAAGGTCCTGCCAGTAACAGAGGCACGGCAGACCTAAAAGGACGACAACAAAGAACAAGAATCAAACATGATGTTTCTGCAAGCCAGACAGCGCAGCTTTCCCTGGAAGCCACAGGACTGCTGAGAGGCACTAGAGAACTTTAAAAATCAGGTTGACACTTGCTATTTAGGATTGCAATAGAAAGCCCATTATATTAGTTGTTAACATTCTGAATAATGCTTAAAAACAGTAATCTATATATAATTTATCTTCTAATATAGCACCATTATTTCTGGAAAGCTTGCAGCAAGACTGAAATGGCCTTATTCCAACTACCAAAATCAATTCTTTTGTACAGATTTGATATAGGCAGCCTGTGTACCATTTGAAAAAACTCACTGACCTGTGAAGCCTGGCATTTGCACCATAGAATGTAGACCTTATTTGATGAAGTTATTGAACACTGTACTTATCCCATGGAAGGTTTGAAAGCAATTGTACGTAACTCCCACTTTATGTCTTTAGGAAGAATTTTTGGATACAGAGCGAATCACATCACTTGTGCTCTGAAATCAGGGAAGACTCAGACAGTCTAGACTGCACTTAATGAAAACTATAAGTTAATTTTGAGTGTGAGGCTGGAGTTTCATTGCCAAGTTGAAATTATGGAGATTATTTTTAAAAGGCCCCAGAAGTGAGAGAAAAAATATAATGTGATATCTAAACATTAGTCTATTTTCTTCACTAGATTGCTAATTAAAAGTTTATTTTTGTATACTCTGATCTTAAAATTCAGAGAAAATGAATGATGCACAAAGTCAACCTCCTGTATTAAGTGAGGATAATAAAGAGTAGGAACACCCACCCTTCTTAATAACTGCTTCTACCATCACCCAAACACAAATGAATCTCTCAATTTTTTGATTCTACATTGCAAGCAATCATGAACATTGACTTATAAGAGTAAAACAAAAGTAATTCAAAACTGCCAGATGTGCTTTATTCATTAAGCATAGAGAGGACCGTGCTGTTGCTATTCAACAGTGGCTAGAAGAACCATTCAGGAACTATTACTTAATAGCCTGAGATGTGGGTGGGAACTACAGAGGGAAGAGTCAAGCTTTTTGTAATCATTCTAGTAGTCTGTTGTTGTTGTTGTTGTTGTTTTGTTTTGTTTTGTTTCTGTTTTTTGAGACAGGGTTTCTCTCTGTTGCCCTGGCTATTCTGGGACTTGCTCTGTAAGTAGACCAGCTGGCCTTGAAGTTAGGCATCCATCTGCCTCTGCCCCCCAAGTGCTGGGATAAAAAGTGTGTGCCACCACTGCCTGGCTTATTCTGATACTCTTTATTGGGTGGACATAGTTTTCTTAAGGTCAGTCATAAAGTTGATCAAACTAATAAAGCAGACACTTGATAATTCGGATAAATAGTAAGCTTTCAATTCAATCGACCACTGTAGAATTTTAACAGCACTCAATAAAATTCATTGTCATTTCTAAAATTGTGATTTTTGTTTCTGCCAATCTTCACCTTGAATAACCTGTTTCTTTACATGTAGGTTGGTTGCCAATGGGAGCCTTAGCATTGCTGTACAGTTCATAAACCTGCATAGGAAGATATATACATACTGTGTGGTACAGCAGAATGATGATCTATGTGAGCAAGGGGCTAAGGAGACTCTTTAAGACTGACATAAGGGGAAAATGGGAAGGAGGGGAGAATGGTAGGATACAAGGGATGGGATAACCATAGAGATATAACAAGAATAAATTAATAAAATAAAAAATAAAAAATAAAATAAAATAAAAATTAAAAAAAATTGTAGAACAAGTTAAAAGAAAAAGACTGACACTCTAAAATCAGGGTAGATAATCCTTTATTACTCCCTCTAGCAAAGAAGTGTACAGTTGCCATGAAGAGGCAAACTCTCTTAGACCAGTATTCTGGCCCATGGAAGCTGTTAGCCAGCTGCAAGCATCAACCTGACAAGAGAAACCATGTGGTCATAGCCCAGTGCTATAAAGAATAAATACAGAAGTAACTGTTTTCCAAAGCCATGGTTTGTAGGCAGCTGCTAATAATTTGGCTTCCTGCATAGCTTGCCCACAAGGTAACATAAAATAATAAAGCCAATTTGAAAGCATACGCTACTTGACATTGTGAATATCAGCATAAATCGCAAATGCTAACCATTGCTTGTTGCTTACTCTATACCACATCCTTGTAAGTGCTGCATTAGCTCTTCTATTCCCACCACAGGACAGGAACAGTCATTTACTCAAAGTTACACCATTTGTAGAGAGGCCAGCGTTTGACCCTAGGAAATCAGCATTTAGCCTGTAAAGTCTTCAATCCTATGCCCTCACTAAGTCTGATTTTAATCATTGGAACTGTTGGGGTTTCCATTAAACATATTGTCATTTATGAAGCACTTATAAGGTCAAGTCTTCAACAATAATAGTCTATACAAGGCCTGTGCAGATGCATTAGTATGAAAACCACTTGCTTTGCCTATGAAAGGGGTCAATCACTAGAACCTATATTTTAAAAGTAAAGCAAAAATCTGAGCACTGTGGTACACACTTGTAATGTCGTGGCTGGAAAGGCAGAGACCAAAAAGCCCCTGGTTGGAAACCTTGCACACTTGGCAAGTTCCTGGACAATGAAGGCTTCCATCGCAAAGGAAAGTCGATGGTGCCTGAGGAGGAATTAGACCCAGTACTGACCTGTGAGCCCAATACTCATACACACACACACACACACACACACACACACACACACACACACACAGACACACACACAGACACACACAGACACACACACAGACACACACCACCACCACCACCACCATCATGGAAACTCAATCTCTATACAGTGCGATTTCAGTGCAATCTTACTTTTAAATTGAGGGCCCAAGGAAATTTAACTACATTCTATTGGGGTTTTGTTGGGTTTTTTTTTGTTCAAATATTTTGTCATTCAAGGGAGAAAGTGCAGCCCCTATATCACTAGGAGCCCGTGAATTTGAATTTCTTGTGTGCATTCAATTCAGGAAATGAGTAGCCAGACTCCTCTGTGTGCAAACCAAACCTCCAGAGTCTGTTTTGAAGCCTTTCAAATAGCTTCAATTGTGGAAAGTTGAAAACACCCTCCTGAGCATGATGGGAATTCACAAAAAGATCAATGGTTCCAACACAGGGGCCTGTTTTTTACTTGGAAAAAAAAAAGGTTTGAAATTTCCCTCCCCTTTCACTGTTATTTCTTGTCCCTTTATCTGACCTCAAGCAACTCCATCTATGTCTTGGATGGCTCTCTAGGGTGTCTTGATGGTACACAAGTATGTGCCTCTCCTTCTTGCATCATAGTTAAGAGATTAAAGAATATATATCTGAACATACAGTATGGCATGATGTTATGTGTTAGATAGGTACTCACTGGTTTGAGGCCAGATGTTTGGTTGGCTGGTTTTATTTTTTTTCCCTTGGGGCATGTTTTATTTTGTTTGTGTAACTGGAGATTGAACTCAGGGTGTCCTACATGCTAGACACAAGCCCTACCACTGAGGTAACAGCCTCATCCCTTTATTTTGAATAGCTTTTTAAACATGAGACATTACTGTTCTTTAAAATATATGTTTGATCAAATTTGATCGACACAGTTCAAACATTTCCTTAAATATATTTCATAAGGCATCAGTTGTATGAGATATTAAAAGACCTAATGCAAAAACAAAACATAAAAAGACCTCTTTCTTTCTACAGTAAGAAAAGAACTAGAAGATGCTAGTTACAAATTCTAGTTAAACATGTGTCTTCACTATGTGGCTTCTCAGAATCTTTAGTTTATTTGTTATCTGCCATGTATTGAGATTCTCTAGTAACCATTAGGCCCATTCTTATTTCTTAATGGTAAAGGATTCTTCTGGTTTTTTTCTCCCCAACTCATAAAAGTAAATCATTTTAATAAAATATAATAATGTTGATTTGCTGGAAAAAGTAAAATAAAAGCATCATATGTATATAAAATATGAAATTTAATTTTTAATATTAGGTTTAATAAATATAAAATTGTGTCAAATTCTTCCTCAAGAGTCTCTGATTTTTTTCACATATCTCATCAGGGTCAGACCAAACAATATGATGTGTCTAGCTGGTATTGGAGTGTCTTTCCAAGAGGCATATGTGCTGGGAACTTAGTCCCAGCTGGTGATGCTGTTTGGGGACATCCTGGAATGATTAGGAGGTTGGACTAGGCTGGAGGAAGTAAGTCACTAGAAAAGGGTCCTTTCTCTTTGTTTCCCCTCTGTCCTGAGGTGGATAGCCACCTATTCTGTATATTCCCTCCACCACGACACTCAGCTTCACCAGTAATATAGCCAGCCAGCCACCCCTATGAGTGAAAACACATCTTTCCTCTCTTAGGATGTTTATGTCAGGTACTTTATCATAGTAATGCAAAAGTAACTAAGACACCAGTGTTCAGAGAAAACAGGTTGGAGAATGCCACCTTGTTTGCAAAATGTTTTATTACATTCTTCCATGTTTATTTGCCTTCAGATGAAAATACTATGAATTAATTACCAAAGAACAAAGCTGAATCCTTTTAAGTTGAAAGGATGAGGAAGAATTATATGAAAGGCACCTGGGATTAATGTCAATGGAAGATGCTACAGGGTAGGAAGGAAAAGGAAGATGGCCTCATGGCCCTTATTTTCTGTGGATGTCTTCAATGCTCAGAAAAAGCAAGGGATAGCTAAAAAATGGGGGAATGTGTAACACCTACTTGTATTAGATTTTAGTTAAATAAATCCCATCATTGATAAGCATGCAATCCTGGCCTATATGTAAAATGCATCCAGTAAAATCCCGTAGAGGCCATATGAATATCAAGCTACATCTTTTTTTTTCCAGTCACTTTGGATTAATGAATCCTATCTTTTAGTTAATTAATATGTACCCAATAATGTCTCAAATTCTATGATGTTTAGATTCTGATCCTATTTTCTAATATAAAAGTAAAAAAAAATTAGGAGTTGGCGGTATTTGCCTAAAGTTTTGTTCCTCCAAAGAAATGCTAAATTATAAAACTATAAATTATGGTTTTAAGAAATATGCCTTTGGTTAGGAAAAAAAGATTGATGAGAATTCTTCTCAAAATGGAAGAATTGTAGAAAACAAAAGAAAATAAATTCCATTGACTTTGTATTTGACACTATTGTTGAAACCTAAATCAAATTTCTTGAATATAGTTTTGGATATTAAAATGAAACCTTCTTAAGGCATAATGTGCTCACCAGAACTGAAATGCAAAGAAAGGATGTTTTTGTTTGCCCTTCACTCTTCACAGTGCTTTTTGCAAAAGGTAGAAACTTAAATTATATTTCCATAAGCATATTGTGGTACACAATATTATACTGTAGAGTGACTGGGTTAGTCTGCTTTGGTTAGTATCCATTAAAAATAAAGAAAACATTATTAAAGTCCATATGAATGAATATAAGCCAGATATAGCAGTACAGGTAGCTAGGGTCAATAGTGATAGTAATAAGTTATTACTTATTCTTTCACCACAGTCTCTTAAGTAGGCTAAAATTCAGAGCCAATAGGAGAGGAGAGGTATTATTATGGAGACCATCTCTACTTATCCAGGGAACTCATAAGTAAAATGTTGTTGGTTTCAGCTGACCTTTTCTCTTCTGTACTCTTCTTACTTTGGCTAATGTCCCATTTTAACACCTGAAAAGGTCATTGTCTTACTGCAGTCAGATGTGTGAGAATTGATAATGATGATGGAAGTTTTTGTCTTCCCCATATAATCATAGTAGGCCACAGATTGTTTGACATTACCATGTAAGCGGAGTCAATGCTGTAGAAAGATTTTACAAATGTCACTTGAGGAGTAGCAAAATGTCCACTTTGTCCTCCGAATTTCTCTCCCAGCGAAAGCTACATTGCCCGTCAATGTGGAGCTTGGGATTGTTGTTTGAATAAAGATTCAATGTCCTTATGATAAATGCATCTTCATCAATTTCACGATGGTGATGGTAGCTTTAAATGCATGAGCCTGGATGGGTAGGGATCAGAAAGAAAGAGAGATCTATGCTAAGGGAGCACTACTTAGAAAGAGCAAGAGAGTACTGAATAGCAAGAAAGGCCAAAGGGAAAATAAGCCCAGAGAGGCTTTAGCATCATCTTGAGGGAAGGTAGAAGCCAGAGATATTGTTAAACACCTGCAGTTTGACAGGCAATACATGCAAGGAAACAGACCACTAGACTGATGTGATAGGTGCTTTACTGGAGACAGCATGCTGAATCATCATTAAGATGGATCTTGACGATGCAGATAAAAACTGCCATAGAGCCAAACTATTAATATACTAAATCCAAACCACCTTGTAATTAGATACTGTTCTCACTTGCCAAGGGAATTGCTCCATATTTACATGGTACTCTTGCCCTCTCTGCATGTACCCAGAAGAGTTTGTTATAGCCAAGAAACTAGAGAAAAGTTCCTATGGATTCCCAGGACATCACTGCTATAACTGTCATAAGACCCTATGGCATGTACTCACCCTTCACTAGTCAATGTTTTTGCATCACTTTGAGTACATTAATTTATAGGAAATGCATATAATTTAAAGATTAAAAGAAGTGGTCATCAGAGCCCGTGTCCATATCCTAGGACTTGGCCTGTGTAGACACAGGGTGCCCCTGGTTCTCCCTGGTGGCCCCCCTCCTCAGCCTTTTATTATAGCCTACCTCCGGTTCTTTGTGGCTTCGTAGATCCATAGAACCTCTCTCCACCAGGGACTGGAAGCTGCCACAGTAGGACTGAGACTCAGGTGTGGGGATAATCGTTTCCCTCCCTATCCTCCATTCATGTCTATTCAGACTTCTCCTTAGTCCTACTGCAAGTGTGCACAGAAGCCTCTCCTTTCAGCCCACATCCATCCCCTAAGATGAGTCCTTTTAATGAAGACTTAGGTTTCCCCAAATTCTTCCCCTCCACTCTGCTCAGCCTTTCATTCCAGCACATCTCTATTCCTTTACCACTCTCCACCACCATGCAGAAGATCTCTCGTCTAGGTATCCCACATCTAACACACTGGGCTGAATCCAAGGACCCTACAGCCACCCCACTTGTCTAGGACCTAGATTAAGAAAACGCAACCAAAGAATGGAACACCCACCAAACAAACACAAGGCTAGATATCTACAATAAAAAGTACCTCAAACATCATAACTCCGGATGCTCGAGTCCCAGTGCAAAAACACAGACATAAGCAACCTACTCACTCCACCTCCCCCAGAAGCCAGGAATAGTATTAGGCCTGAGACAAACAATTCAACCTAAGTACAAGACAAGGACTTCAAAATAACAATTATGTACATGCTACAGATCTTAAAATGGCACAAATAAATGTTTTGATTAAGATGATGAGAATGCAAACAGTTGAATGAAATAAAGAAAACCATTCAAGATATTAAAGTAGAATTTAACAAAAAGTAGGATCACAAAAAAAAAACCTGAAAAACTGAAATAAAATTAGAAATGAAAAACTTAGGATGTTAAATAAAAACCTCAGAGGTAGTTCTCAGCAACAGATTAAAATACATGAAAGAGAGAATTTCAGGTCCTGAATACAAAGTAGAAGAAATAGCTCAGTCAAAGAAAATGTTAAATTAAAAAAAGAAAAGAAAACTAGGCATAACACATCCAGGAAATACGGGACACTATGAAAAGTTTAAACCTATGAATGATATGTACAAAGGAAGGAGAAAAAAATCCCAGGTCAATAGTACATAAGCAAAATGATAGAAGAAATTCTCCCCAGAAATGTCTATCAAGGTACAAAAGACATGTCAAAACCCAAATAGACAGGACTCTAGAAAAGAAACTTCTCATGATACCTAACAACCAAAATACTAAATGAGTGATACAAAAAAAAGAATATTAAATTATTTAATGGAAATATACATATAAAGGTAGACCCATTAGACTAACACTGACTTTTCAATAAAGACTCTAAAAGCCAAAGGGGTATGGGCAAGTGCTCTACAAGATCTCAGAGACCATATAGTTAAATACGGATTTCTATATCCAGCAAAACTATCAATCATGATCAATGAAGAAAGGTAAACATTTCTTAATTAAAACAAATTTAAGCAATTTCTGTCAACCAATCTAGCACTACAAAAGGCAATAAAACAATTGTACTTAACCTGTGAGTCATGACACCAGAAGAGCCACACATCAGATATCCTGTATATCAGATATTTATATTATGATTCATAACAGCAGCAAATTATAGTTATGAAATAGCAACAAAAATGTTTATAGTTGGAAGTCACCACAACATGAAGAACTATATCAAAAGGTGGCAGCATTAAGAAGTTTGAAAAACACTTTAAAAAAAATAAGGAAAACTTTAGTCTGTAAAAAAATAATGATAAATAATATTTATACCCAAGGGAATGCAAAAAATAATTTCAGAGCAGTTAGTCAAAAGAGAGTTGGAGGAGTCTTCACACCACAACAGCAAAACAACAAGCATTAATAAACTGCTTATTTATAACTCTCAATATCAATGATCTCAATTCCCCAACAATAAGATACAGATTAATAAACTGTATTTTAAAAAAGTTTCTATCTTTCTTCTGCAACCAACAAACACATATCACCACCAAAGATAGACACCATCTGAGGAAATAGGAATGGGAAAAGGTATTCTAAGCAAATGGACCCAAGAATCAAGCATGTGTATCTGTTTTGATATCTGACAAAACAGAGTTCAAGCCAAACCTAATCAGAAGAGTACTAAATACTGAAGAAGAAAGTCCACGAAGAAGATATTACAACTATAAATGTTTAGGTACAAGGATTCATAAAAGAAGCATGAGTAAAATCATGAGCTACAATAACATATTGACCAGATGTGATATTTGTAGTGAGCATTTTGGTGTCTTTAAAAACTCAGTTGTTAGTTAAAAATATTTTTGTTTTACTCCCAGGTATAGGATATGGGGTTGTTTCAGACTGTCCACAGCAGCAGACTATTTGCATTGTGCATGCAAATAGGGGCATGATTCTCCCAGCAGAAGATAGTTTAACAATGGGGACTCTAGAGAGGATATAAAAAGACCAGAGCCCCAGGAGAAGAGGCACAGCTGTTCCTCCTGCTGATTCCTCTTCCTGATGCTGCTGTTACTGGTGGAGAGAAAAGAAACAAGACAAAAAAGTGGAGACAAGGCCCCAACTAGGTATCTTACACCACCAACTAAAACCTCCATTGCCAAGAAGAGGTAACATCTTGTTGGGTTGTTGGCCAAGCGCATCCCATAGAAACCCCTGCCCAAAACATCATAGGCTTTTTCCAAAGCTATTGGTAACTCCCTATAATTTGATGGCAAGGCCCTTACTTATGTAACTGAACAAGGAGAAATCAAGCTAGTACCCAACTACAAGCTTTACCCCTACTGACTAGAATTCCTGGTGATAGAAGGTACTTTGCACATTACCAAAGGAGAAATTTTACCTAATATGTGACCTACAATAGTGACCTGCCTGTAAGTTATACTGATTTGATAGTAGCACAAATGTTATGGGACTAAGCACTCACTGTTTGACTGGATTTAAAGCCCATTCCATGAGATTGAACTCACATGTGACACTGATAAAGTGACCAATAACCTAATACTAGATAGGTCATGAGGTCTAAACGGAAACCTTTTACTATTATTCTGCTGAAAGAACATAGCAAACAAATGACTTTTAATGACATGTTGCCTTGCGCATAGATCAGTGCCTTACTCAACTGCTCATCAGAGAAGCTTTTTTTTTTTCTTTTTACAGTACATAGTATTTAAACAAAGACCCAGAACTGGACAACATGAAGACAGTGAGAAGCTTTGGAATACTCGGCCCTAAATGGATGTCTTTGGCAAACCTTTTACCTCAAGGCTCAGAGGTTTATGCTGAAGAGAAGGCATAAAGATTATAATAGCCAGAGGTAAGAGATAACTCCAAGGAAACAACAGACATGACAGGGCTTATACACACATAAACTCACAGAGACAGTGACAGTATACACACGCCCTGAACAGGACCAAACCAGACACAATCCCATCACTCAGAAGGCAAAGTGAACATAAAGTCCATCTATAACCAAGAAGCTAACTGCCATTTATAACCTAATGGGAAAGGAAAAGTCAAGTTTTCTCCAGTGGAATGCTGCTGAGAATACCAACTGCACTGTAGGCCAGTCCATGCCCAGGGGTAGCTGTCCAGTGCAAAAGCTTCATGACTTGATGGGGTGGTATGTTTGTTTAAACCACTTTACAACCTAATCTTAGCTCCCTCCCCTCTTTCCTCCCAGTCCTGCCCTCATGCTTACCTCCCAAACTCCAAGATTTTTGTGTGTATGCTTTTTGTTTTGGGTGGTGGTGGTAATATTATTTTTCTTTTCCTCTGTTTTTGTTTTCACTTTTGTTGTTTTGTCTATTTGTTTTGTTTTGCCTTTGAGAGAGACGGGGGACGGGGGGGGACTAGAAGTTGTGTTGAGAAGAGAAGTCAGGAGAATCTGGAAGGAATTGGGAAAAGGGACAGAATATGATCACAATACATTTTATAAAAAATAATTTCAATAACATTTTTCAAAAGAAATAGCTATCAGGAAATATAGTCCTGAAGAAATAACAATAAAATTGGATAAATGTTGTATACAGAAGAACATATATGAAAACCTAAAAATAAGAGTAAAAAAAGCACTTTAGAAGTAGCAGAAATCCAGTACAATGGCCAGGAATAAAAATGCGGGTCAGACGCCAAGGATCTCCTGGGACATATTATAAGTTGAAGCCTTTTGAAGACTGAAAGGCTCCAACTACTGTGATCCTGTTGTTCTCCACCTTAGCTAGTCATGGAGTGTTAAGTCCTTCCTCACAACTGAACGAGTCTCAAGTAAGCTCCATTCCCATGGCTCCCTCTTGACAGTAGTTGGTGAATGTTGACTGTCAGCTGCATCCAGCATGCCCACACTATTCTCATTAGTTTATTCATATTAAGTCATTTAACACTCACAGCAAACCTGTAAATTAGATAATTATCTAATAATTATATAATATGCAATAAACAATTATCTCCACTTCATAGATGAGGAAGCCAAGAGTCAGATAAATTTAGTTACCATGCCAGCAAGCCACAGAGCTAGCTCCTTAATTTTACAATGTAAAGAAACTAATGTAATTTCAAATTAGGTATAGCAATTCAGAAATGCCGGTATTTTTCTGATAGCTAGAGCTAGATTTCCACACAGTGTATCTATCCAGATTAATAATGAGTGAGCAGAAACCCAAGGGTCAATTATATGAATTTGAGTCTACAAACACATCATGTTGGGTCAGTGAGTCTCAGTGCTAGTCATGAGCCCCGCACATCATAAATACATCATGTACAGAAAATAGAGAGAAACACAATAGCCAGCCAATGATTGGCGTTATAAAGCACAAACCTGGGACTTGGAGAATAGGTGTAGAAGAAAGGAGTGAAATATTTATAGATTTCAACTTCACATTTACCAGTGAACACCAAGCATGAGTGATTCAAACATCCTTGGTGGGCACCACATTGGGAAAGATACAAAAATGTAAGAATATTGCCTCTAAAAATGGGATAGATGTTTCCTACTCCTCAGGAATTTTAAATCTTCTGGCAGAAAGTAAAAGTAATGTCTAAATAAATATAATATAAGACATAAAATAAATACTCTGAGCATATATAAATGAAACCCAGAGACCCCCCCCAAAGGTCAAAATCAGTAAAATTGGGAGGACAGTTAAAAGTCATTGATAGGATCCTGAAGAATGAGCCAGGGAAAGATTTTTTTGGGGAAAAAAAAGAGAAAACCTAGTCAAACTGGAGTAGCAAATATATATATATATATATATATATATATATATATATATATATATATTATAATTGGTGTGTGTAAAATTATGGAGTTTATTTTCAATGGATATGTTACATGACAAAGAAAAAGCAAGGGCATAAAATGAGGTGTCCTCTGGATACAGCGATGGTACACGGGGAGAAGCTGAAATGCCAGACAAAGGCATTCTGACTCCATTTATATGTGACAAGGAATCAAGGTGAGGGGTGGTGAGGGAGGTGTAGGCTGTTGGTCAAAGTATGACTGTCAATATAATGTTTTGAAAAACTTAATCACAGAGATAGAGCTAAGAATAAAATAGGCAAAGGAAATATACAGGAAGGTCCTACATTAGTCTATGAAGAAGAGCTAGTGTAGTGGGTGTAAATATTAAAATGTATACGAGTGGAAAGGAGAAAAACAACAAAGTAAACACATGCCTTAGGCAAACATGTGGTAAGTGAGGTCCGGAGCCAACATCTGACCAAGAGGTAAACAACTCTATTAGTGGCCTGTGAAGCCAGGGAAAGGTAGCAATGTTAACAGAATGGCTTATCCCTACAAAGAAAACATAGATCAGAATAGGGAGGGCAGAATCTACTTTTAACCATGTACAGCTTGGTAGCTAACTAGCCCACAGGAGCAAATTCTCAATTCTGACATAGGCACTTGTCTTTTTTATGGTGTCCGTTGCTGTGATGACACACCATGACCAAAAAGCAAATTAGAGAAGAAAGGGCTTATTTGGATTACACTTTCGTATCACTGTTCAAGTCAAGACAGGAACTCAAACAGGGTAGGAAGCTGATGCAGAAGCCAAGGAGCTGTGCTACTTACTGAATTCTAATGGATTCTAAGACCACCTGCCTAGGGATGGCACCACCTACATTGGGCTGTGCTTTTCCCATCAATTACTAATTCATGTGGGTCCACTAATAAGGAGAGCAGAAGCTGTCTCTGACATGAACTCGTTTGTCTGTTTTTCAATCACTTCCCCCTGACAGGGCTGCTTTTGCAGGCTACAGAAAAAGAGGGCACCTGATACAACTTGATGAGCTGGCATGGGTGAGTATTTCTGAGGAATGGGTGAGGGGGACAGGGAGGGAGGGAGCTATGACATGGCTATAAAGTTAATTAATTAATTAAGAAGAACTAAAAATCTAAAGAAAGGAGAGAGAGAGAGAGAGAGAGAGAGAGAGAGAGAGAGAGAGAGAGAGAATATGCCTTACAGGCTTGCCTACAATTCAATCATATGGAGTCATTTTCTTAATTAAGGGTCCCTCCTTTCAAATGGCTTTAGCTTGTGTCAAGTTGACATAAAACTAACCAGAACACTACTTAAACATACCCAATAACCCATGAAGATAAACTGTCAAAGGCCAGCTTTGACACCACAGGGTAAACTGAGTCAAGTCATAGCTTGGCAGCTTGCTGATCGCCCAGCAGACTTCCTCTGAGGGTAACTTTCCAGGCCAGAACTGATTGTTCATGGTGATGGGCAAGAGCTGGTAGCTTCCTGGCAGGAGTTCCACCTGAATGTGGCAACTGGGGGGGCAGGGCTGGCGACTAGAGCTGATGGCTCTTAGAAGGGGCTCCTACTGGTGGTGGCAAGCCTCTAAAAATGAAATAAAAGAGAGAAACACACACACACACACACACACATACACTTACACTTGATGATGAGGTAAGACATACTCTAGCTTCTTCCAAGCTTCTCTAACTTCATACATACATACATACATACATACATACATACATACATACATACACACACATACACACATTCACATATTGGGTGGATGGAGCAAACTCCAAAGAACGAGTTCCAACCCAACCTTACACATGTACATATACACATACACACAGCTTTGCAGATGGAAGACGATTTCAACTGCTCCAGCTACTACTGTACATATGCATATATACACTTGGTGGCTATAACACTCTCTGAAGGGTGAGTTCCAACCTCTTTTATTATTTCTTCCATACCTTATATATCCCAGCAAGATCTTTCAAGCAGAACAAAAATCACAACGTGGTTACATTCTATTTTTCTTTAAGTGAACAATTACAATGAGTATGAGTAAGAAAAACATGTTCCCCAATACCCTCACACGATCAAATATCTTACATATTATGGTGAGCAACAAATATGAAAAACAAATTATTCCCAAGAACCTATATACATTTCGAACTAAGAAACTTGTTATATATTAACAAAGTGTGAGCAAGCAAGGTAATTTCTCACCCAGCTTTTCTTTGCCAGCAGGCTGCAATTTGCAGTTACAAAGAAGGAATCAATTATCTTAAAAAGTAATCTCATAAAAATCTTAAAAGAATCACAAACTAAAACTTTTATATAGAAAAACAATAAGCCAATTCTACTTCAAGTCCTCAAGGTGCACATCTACTCATTAATAATTTTTATTAAATAATATCAGGAAGCTGAGGGCATAAATGGGTATAAGATAACTAATTGCTGTCTCAGTCCCCAGCCCAGCTTGAAAGAGTCACGTCTGCCAGTGCTATTCTGGGCTATTGTTCTTGCTCTCCTACCTCAAAAAGTCTCCAGCTTTACTATTAAGAGTATGGTGCACCAGCACTCAGGGAGGCAGAGGCAGGCAGATCTCTGTGCATTCAAAACTAGCCTGCTCTACAAAGTGAGTCCAGGAAAGCCAAGGCTACACAGAGAAACCCTATTTCCAACCACCACCACCCCATAACTTCAGATTCTTCTCTGATATTTTCTACATTAGAGCCACTAGCAAAAACATCTTATCCTGACCTTACTAAACAATTTATTTTTCTCTGAGATTTTCTACATTAGGGACTCTAGCAAAAATATCTTTACCTAATCTTGCTAAACAATCTATTTTTCTAAACTCTTTCTAAAGGTAATGGTCACTACTAGCAATCAACATCTCTAAGTTCTTTTCAAGGGTGGTGGCTGAATCATTAATCTGTTCCAGCAGCAATGCCTGAAAGAGACCGAGCATTGTTATTGTGAGTGCCAGTGACACTGTCCAATGAGGGGCTGGAATTCCCCTAGAGTTCTCATACAACTCATATATTATAAAGGATGTGGGGACCACAAGGTCAACAAGCAGAGCTATGCTCCATAACAGCATAAAGTCCTCAGGACATGTAGTCCTCGGGGCTCTGCCACTCGAAGATACAACCATTGTGGTTTTGCTAACAGGTGGGCCACATTCTATGAGTTCTAGAGCTGTTTTGCTGTCCCTCCTCCATGACCCCCAACAATCAACATCTGAGGATGTGCTCTAGACTACATAATATAGATGATTCCCTATATAATTAAAAGCCTATAACTGAGGTAGCGAATGTTAGCTGTAAAGAATGCTATATGATAATTGCTACTACAAGCATGAGAACTGAAGCTGCCTGAAATCTGATAACACTGAGGCATATACGACACCATATACAACACTGGAACCATATGTATGCATGCATATGTGAGTGTATGTGTGCGAATGTGTGTGTGTGTGTGTGTGTGTCCATGTGTGCATGTGTGTCTTTTTTCTCTTGACCTCAAAAAAGCAAGAGTATGAGAGTCCAGTTATCTTCATAAAATTTTTAGGAGAGATACATGTGGATTTCATAGGAATTTCTAGTACCCTTACTTAAGAAGCTATGAGGCAGCACTGGGCTCATAGGCTCCTGCCTTTCTCTTCAGTCCTGCAGCCAGTACTGGAAGCCTTTAGAAGAAGAGTAAGAGAATCAAAGAAAAGCCATGCTGCCAGAATATAAGAAACAGCTTTTATTTTAATGTAATATACATTACTTAACAGTTTCTTGTTATATGATATATTAATTGAATAGTTTGTCCCTGCAGAAAAAAACATAAATAAGAACTGAGCGAGGGGCAGAATCTACTGTTAGATGACTGTGCTGCTGTTGGTGCCTACCTATCTTATGGGAGCAGCTCCAACCTAAGCAAAAAGACGCCCATCATAGCAGCACAGGAAACAGGAGAGCAAAAGGAGTCTCGTAGTCTGCCATGAGAAAAATCTATTCCCACACTTCAAGACTTTCTTTCAATGTAATGCTGTGATTTTCTTCAGAGTGACTCAGTAAAAGGACCGCATATGCAGAAAAGGAGGAATAAGCGTTCTCTAGAAATGTGCATTTAAACAAGGTAGCAGCCATAGGGGTGTTCGTCATATTATTTCATTGACTTTGTACCTGTTTGGGTTTCTGTAACAAAACAGTTCATTTTTCATTGAAAATATATTCCTTACAAGAGTCCTGGGATGTAATGGTGCCTCCATTCTGAGGGCAGAAGAAAAATCCACTGGGATAGCCAGCATTTCCAAGAGTTGCTGTTTCCTGAGATAGCTGTGGGTGTGCCTACCCTCAAAGGGGACTTGTGAGGACAGATAGAGTCCACACCTTTACCCCCTACAATCTCAAAAAGGATCACGATGAAGTAACCAGAAGGCTACACAAAGAAAAGCAGTCCCAGAAGACCATCAGGGACAGCAGGCCTGCTTTCATAAATTAGGGGAGGTTGTCGAAATCTGAAAAACAGGAATCAGCAGGCTCATACTGAGGCAAAGGCTGAAGGGATGTCTCAGTGGAAGCCGGAACCACTTTCTTCCCATTGTGAGCCTTGGGGAGACCTTGCCTCTGAACTTCCTGTAAAGATAGAGTAGAATGTCATTCTGAGTGATTAAAAGCCAGTACAGCACACTGCTTCTGGTACACTAAGGGGAGAGGTATTGGACTCTAGGGGCACAATCTCTTAAGAAGCTGAGCAAAGCTTTGGGAAGGACCGAGGCAGACACACATAGCCCACAGACACTGGATTTGTAGTCATCCTTCGAAATAACAAAATTTTGGAAAAAGCAGACCTACAGAAAGCACAAGGAGCCGGTGATGCTACATAGGTCAGAAGATATTAGCAAGAGAGACGCCCCTCAGATGCTCAAACTTAGAGCAGGATCAAGGCCAAAAACTGGAGACATCATCCCAAAGGATATAAAAATAATTTAAGAAATAAAGGGTAAAAGTCAGATCCCCTTCTCCACTTAACGGTGGAGAATGTCCTGTCCATCGGCTGGACTGTGTAGGGGTTCGAAGTTTACTGCTATATTTTCCTTGGCTGGTGCCATAGTTTGAGGAGGACTAGAGGGCCCAGACCCGCCTTTCACACAAACTCTGGTGCCCCATATCGGACCATGTCCCTTGGATGGGGAGGCCTGGTGGCACTCAGAGGAAAGATAATAAGTCACCAAGAAGAGACTCAATACCCTAGGAGCATATACAGGGGGAGGAGGTCCCCCTCAGTCACAGACATAGGGGAAGGGAGTAGAGGGGGAAACGGGAGGGAGGAAAGAAAGGGAGGATACAAGGGATGGGCTAACAATTGAGATGTAATATGAATAAATTAATAAATAAATTAACTAATTAAAAAAATAAAAAATAAATAAATAAATAAATAAATCCTTCGCAAGAGGAAAAAAAAAAAGAAATAAAGGGTAACCTTTAAGCTATAAATAAAAAATAGAGAGTTTTGGGAAGAAAGAGCAGGAAGAGGTAATACCTATGTGTACACATTCACACACAGATGTGTATACACCCACACATATATACACCCACACACATACATATACATACACATATACACATGCACACATATGCACCCCCATACATACGTATACATACACACATATGCATGCATATACATATATTCATATTGCACATATGTTAAAACCATATAGAACTCAAAACACTGATCCTCAGAATGAAAACTACAATGGAAGACATGCATAGAAGGCACTAGTAGAAATCTTCCCATACATAGATGAAAATGACAAAGAGATAAAAACCCTAGTCTGAGATACCAAGTTCCCAAAGGAAAAACTAAAAAGGTGAAAGACAGAAAGTAATTTTTAGAAAATAAAAATAAAATACTTTCCAAGGCTAAAATAAAAATCTTCATTGAAACAGCCTACTGAGCTTAAATTTTTAAAACTGCTCTTTAAAAAAAATAACCCATGAAGCTGAAAAATTATAACTACAAAATGTGAAAACAATGGTTTATCTGACAAAATTTGGCAGAAGAATATAATCTTATGTCACATCATAAGGAGCCAAGAGACATTGCTTATATGTGACATATCAAGAAATAGATGATGAAGTTGTTACTTGAAATCATTCAGAGAAGCAAGACCAAAAAGTGTTAGAGCATTTTGTGCTGAAGTCTTGCCATAGGAAGTGGACAAATGCCCAAAACCAGCCAAAAAAAACCATGAAATCATCAGTATCAGAAAGCAATGGAAACTCAGACATTCCGAAGACCTGTGACGATATTGCAGTGTTACAGGTCTCTGGTTAGGCTACCATGCCAGGCACCACAGGGGAAGAAGGCAGAAGAAGCTCAAAAGCAGATCTAGTGAGACACAAGACCAGCAGGTGCTTCCCCAGCTTCCCCAGCTTCCCCAGCAGTCAGCACCAGCCTTGCCACAATGGAGTGGATAATTCCACAGCCAGGAAAAAGGCGAAAGTCCTGGAAGTTCTGTGCATTCCTCGGGAGCACTTCTTTTGCCAGAATGAGTCAGAGATGGTCATAGTGGAGTGAGAAAGCAAGCCAAACATTACTTGTGAATCAGTGATTTAAAAGCTCTGGGCAATAGGGAGAGGTCTTGAGGGTGACTGTGTCTGATTTGCTGGAGTTAAGGGTGCCAGGATACTTAATCTACATACAGTGACCCATTTACAGTCAGTAACATGGGGGCCCTATCACAAGGAGAAAACAGTACTTAAGTAGCCTATGTGTGAGGGGATAATTTCTAGGACTATGTGACACCCCTTACAAAATCTGTGGTTACCATATCAGGTGGACTGAGAACCCCACTAAAAATGAGAGTCCTTCTTCATAGACAGAGCCTGAAATGGCTATTTGGAGACGTCAGACTTCAATCTTCTCCAGCAAAATCCTAGAAATGGGAACTACAATGGCCAATAGCTATGTACTGATATCATAAATAGTTCAGGCAGATATTTGCTAGAGTACTTTGGTCATTTCACTAATATTTGCATGTATTATGTGAATAAAATAAATTATACTTAGAAAATAAAAATGTACATTTTGACTAATAGCAAGCACCATCATAAATAGCATAAATCTATAAAACATGTTATGGCAGCCTATTAGTGAACAGAGAAAATATACATCCGCAGATAAAAAACAGGTAATAGATTAAAATATACAGATCTCCTATCACTAAGAAGAAAAATACATGTAAATAAGCAAAAACTCTAGTGAAATTATATACCACATGAAAAAGACAACAATTAGCAGCCTGTAAAATATGAATGTTGAATTACTAAGATATATCTGAAACAAGACTTCCAGCCTTGGACAGTAAATGCTTTAGAGGCACAATCTAAAATGTTAGTGGGAAGAGGAAAACATAGTAATATTAATGTCAACATACTTGATTTTTCCAACACTACAGCTATTGATTATTTCCTCCGGCACATTATCTGGAAACAACCATTTGTCTGATATAATTTTATTTCAGTTATTATTCCCAGCAGCTACTTTTTCAAATAGCAAGTGCAAAATCAACCAGATTTGAAAAGTTGTGGAAAGGTTTCTTCCAGTAGAAAAAAAAAAAAAAACTCAAAATAAAAATACATATAGGAAGCTCCATTTGGTCAAACAAAGCCACTGACTTCAGAAATTCATACTTCAGAATTGAATTGGTGTTTGGGCATCTCTGAGTCCATCTCAGATGGTAACCCCAAGTCCACATATGCAGTTCCTAGCAACCTTGAGAGATGACATGCTGAGACTTATGACAGACACCTGAAAAGGTATTCCATTTATCTGGGACCACTAACTTTCACTGACATCTGAGGCATCTTTGGGAAGATAAATGCTTTATGTAAGATGCTGATGGCATGGGGCTGATAGGGAAGACAGATCTAGACACACCATCACTCTGTCATCAGGACATCAGAACCTTACTGATCCCAAAACCTTGAACTACCTTCCTTCTGTCTTTTCTTCTCCCCAGCTGTAGGATCTCTGGTGGCCAATGGCCTGCCATATAAACTGGCAAGATCATTCTTCTTAGTGGACACTCTTTACTTTAAATGAGAAACTGAGAACAACTTACCAACTACATGATTTTGAGCACATGTTATTTTCTTGAGGATTCATATCTTCATGCCTATTAAGGAGAATGTCGGATCTAGGTAATGCCTTCTCACTCCCAGGCTGCCCACACTGCTTCTTTGCTACTGATTTTAATAACAGAATCACACCATAATGAAACCCTTTAACATATGGTAATTTAATTGTGGAAGCCCTGTCTGTTTCAACAAAAGCCTTCCATAAGTAGCTTTAAAGATTAAGTTATGGGAGGCAACGCTCCTGCCATCTCCCAGTGGATGTGTACTACATTGCATTACATCCCTGCCATTCTACACTGGCACAAAGGCAGGCTCGGATCTCCTTAGCTCAGCTCTGAAATTAAAATTTAGGTTTATAAACCCATGAATCATTCTGCACAGTTGAGGGAGTCAGCTTTCAACCAGCTCTAGAACTTAATAATCTAGCTGTGTTGAGAATCACAGAAAAGGGAATAAGAGCTTCTTCAAACAGATATAATGATAGACATAATAATTATGCACTCACAATAGCCAAAATGTATTAAGCTTCGAATGTTTGTTAGAAACTATTACTGAGTAATCAACTTTATCCTGCAAAGTCTCTGGAGCAAGAGCCATCATTGTCTCAGACAGTCAAGGAACAACATGGGTACCATCTTCATTTTCTATGGCTGTCATAACAAATCGCCCCAAGCTGGGGGAGTTGGCAACAAAAATTTCCTGTTTTAATTCTGGACCCTAGAAACCTGAGATCAAACTACTGATGGGCTGCTTCCTTCTTAGAGCTGGGAGGGTGAATCTGCTTCTTGCTTTCTCCTAGGGCTTTGCTGGCCATCTTTGAAGCTCCTTGGATTGTAAAGGCATCACCTGGATCCCTGCCTCTATCGTCACCTGTAGCTCTCCTTCTGTGCATGTCTGTGTCCAAGTTTCTACTTTTTAGAAGAACATTAATCATGATGGGCTGGAGTGTACATTAATGATCTATTCTTAATTAATTGTACCCACAGTATCTTCATTTCCAAAAAAGGACAAAATTGTAGGTTTGGGTTAGAATTTTAATACATAATTTTTAGCAAACACAATTTAAGCATAGATGTCCTCTGAGAGACTCCACCCAGAGGGGTTCGAGACAGATGCTGGGACTTGCTGATGGACTCTGGGCAGAGCACTGAGAGTTGTATGGAAGAGTGGGAAGATGGAAGGACCCAGAGGGTTCAGGATACCATCAAGGCCTGAGGATCTGTACACTGACGAAGGACAATGCATGCAGTAAACCTAGACCCCCATGTTCAGATCTAGCCAATGAACAACTCATTCTCCATGGTTGTGGGGAGAGTGGGCACTGCCTCTGACATGAACTCTGGCTCCCCTGATTTGATTACTTCCCCTTGGTGGGGAGGCCTGGTGACACACAGAGGAAGGGGAAACAGGCTATCCAGATGAGACCTGATAGGCTGTGGTCATATGGTGGGGAAAGAGATCCCCTTCTGTAAGAGGTCTAGGGGAGGGGAATAGGGTTGAAGAGGGAGGGAGGATGAGAAAGGGAAGATACAAGTGAGGGGATAACAATCAGGGTATAATCTTAATAAGTTATAAATTTAAATTTTTTTTAAAAAGTCATTTTTATAACAATATCCTTGCCAGGCCCCTGATTCTCCTTCATATGCTTTTTGTAGGACTTGCCCCTTATACTATAACAACTAAGGGATAATTGTTTCCTATTTACACTCTAGACCAGTGGCTCTCAAACTTCCTAATGCTGTGACCCTCTAATAGAGTTCCCCATGTTGTGGAGACCCTCAGCCATAAAATTATTTCTGTTGTTACTTCCTGTAATAACAGTCCTCCGTGTCATCACAACTAATTGTGATAGCCTCCCTTTTGGTGAGAAAAAGAAAACTATGTTTCTGTCATTTCCAATGCATCACAGGAGCCTGGAGCAGTGTTGTCTTATGCTGCTTTCTGAAATTACCAGGCCTTGTTATGGCAACTCCCTTATGCTATAAGAACTAACAGATAATTGCTTCCTATCTATACTCTAGACCAATGATTCTCAACCTTCCTAATGCTGTGACACTTTAATACAGTTCATCGTGTATGGTGACCCCTAATATAAAAAAAAAAGCTGCCTCATAACGATAAATGTGATACTGTTATAAATCATAACATAAATATCTGTGATTTCTGATGATCTTATGTGACCCCTGGGAAAGGGTCATTCTAACCTCAAAGGGCTCACGACCCAAAGGTTGAGAACTGCTGCTATAGACCTACAAATCCCAAGTGAACAGAGTCCCTGTGGCTCCAAGTGATCTAGCCTAACACCTAGAAACTCTGTTTTGCTTATAGTAGCCAGAGAGTGACAATCTTCTTTGAAACTGAGGTAGAGGTTTATAACTTGCCAAAAATTCTGGGATTCCAGTAGTTAGCAGACAACAGTTTCATTGTGCATTATCCCTACTATGGAATGGGATGGAGTCTGGCATTCTGTATCATTCATGGGCTTGTACCTTTGAATACAGAATATCTGAAGGGCTTGTCCATGGGAAGTCTAGCTACAGGTTCAGTGTATCTGAAGAGCTCCTTAAGATTCAACATCAACTACACAGCATAATGCATCAGTTGATGCATGGATAAGAGATTGACTCTTAGGTTCAAATGTGGGCTCGACTTGGAGGGTAGGGAAGAAGTGGAAGGAAACTAAGACCAGAAGGAAAAGACATAAAAGAAATGAGAGCTCAATGCACTTATTGCCATCTCCCATATGGTAGCCATGCAGTAATTGTATGCTTCTTGATATGAGTAGTGAGACTTCAAATAGCCTCTCAAGCAACCGCAAGTTATTACCTTCATTAGCCACCTCCACATCATCACATCAATTGCCATGCCTTCCTTTTGGTGAGATGAAAATGCTATAATGTTTCTGTCATTTCCAATGCATCACAACAGCCTGTGGCGGTGTTGTCTTGTGCTGCATTTTGAATTACTAGGGCTTGTTATCATTTTAAGAAAGGAACAGCATTACTCATAATTATTGTTCGGTCTTTTATGCAATGCATCATGACATAGCATAAGTAACCACCTCCAACCCCCAAAAGAAAATTATCAGAGTGTACTGGGACTCTTTCAGAAGTGATGAAATTGGTTCATACAGACTTAGCATGTTTAAATGTTTTGCTCAAAATTGTCCAAAACACTGTGATCCTTGGAAAGGCTCAAAGTTATTGATTCCCAGGCTAGTTCCAGAAACATTGCTCAGGCCCTCCATCACCCATGCAGGAGAATTCAGTGTGCTTGCCTTCAGCTTTGTGATGTACTTCCCTACTGTGTACCATGAGTTTAGTTCCACTTGCTAATTTTTAAGAACAGATTGTTTAAATGGTTGATGCCTTATGATTATAATTGGGCAGGGCACCTTATTAATTAGGTGATCACAGTGTAATTTATTACCATAGGAGCACTGGGTGTTTCCTTTACTTATAATTGCTCTGAGCATACCCAGGGAATCAAAATTGAAGAGGCTGAAGATTTACTAGCCCTGCCTGGGGGGGAGAGAATGTAATAATCCCTTCTTGCTAACTCAAACCAATCTTCTAGATAGAACAGGGGACTGGGGAAGGACAGAAGCTGACACAGCACACAGCTCTACCTGAAATACCAACCCCCCCAGCCCCTGCCTCAGCCCCAATAGACTCAAGGACTCAAGGAACAGCTAGTGTTAGAAGTAATTGCTTTGCAGCTCTAATTGACTTCAGAGGGGTCTTGGGAGGTGGAGGTAAAACAAGGTTCCTAGCAACTTTTCATCACACTTGGGAAAGACAACTAAGCAGATTCAGATCCTAAAAACCAAGCAAATTTTATGTAGGCTTTAGTGTTTTTTTAATTGAAGAGGTGACTGCTCTACTCAAAGGATTAGAGTGGGAGAGTTGGTGCTTGTCTTCCCTCTCTGGCAGTCAAAGACAAGATGAGTGCAGAACAGAGAGTTGGGGGGAGAGAGCAGCCAAGTGCTTACAGGAGAGCAAAGCAAAATGGGCATGGAAGGAGGCCAGGGGAAACTTCGGTGGCTAGTTTACATGAACTTTGGAGGGGGAGGGTGTTCTCTTATTTTTAGTTGTTTAGCTTGGCTAAATTCAAACTATTTCCTACACTGCAACTTTGTCACTGTGGCTGCCTTCTACATTTACTGACCTGGGGGATATCTGCTTTTAATTCTAGCATATGAAGTCAGACCATACCAATATCTGTTTGACCTAAAACATTTTTCTAGTTTCTCTGTGTGATTGTTTTCTAGAAGGCTGTTGAACACATGCTCTTAAGGTTCTCAGCATGTGGAACAGTCTTACTTGCATAGTAAAACCATAACTTCCTAAACATTTTTGACTGACTGCTTAGGCTAAACCTTCAATTGAACACTTTTATTTACAGTTGTTCAAAAGGGCCTCACTGGAGAAAGGTTAAAAGGTTAGAGATTTATAGTCAAGGAGATAAAACCAAATTCACATCTAAGATCTATACAGTATTGTCTATATAAATTTGAGGAAATAACAATTAAGACCATAAGTTTTAAATCTCACAATTTGAAAAGAATTACAAGAATTAAAATGATGTGGTGCAGCAATCTAATAACTGTGGTCATAGTGATGGCTCTTGTCTCAGAAGCCAAACATAAATGGACAATGTACAGTACGGATGAAGCATGGGAAGCCTTTGCCAGTTTAGGAATGATCATAGGGCTCCTGGGTTGCAGCACTAACCTTTTATAATATTTGTAATGTTAGTCTTGTCCTAATTGCTCTACCAACACTTTTTGTGCTGGGATATTATAAGTACCACATCTATCAATTCCCATGCCACAGAATTTTATCATAATCTACTACAAAGCCCTACAGCAGAGTTGGACAGGGCTCTTGGCAGACTCACTCACTTCCGATGACTAAGACCAGTGTCAGAAATGCTACCTAGCTATCCTCAAAGTAAACAGTGCATCACTCACAGAACAAGCTTGTGTGCTTGGTTCCCTCTTCACCTTTAATTCCTTAATCCTCAGACATTCCACCTGCAGCATCTAGCTTCCCTCAATTCTCAGGATTCGTAATTCTAATATAAAGGAAAAAGGACTTCTGTGCATCCATTTACCTGACTCTGGTCATTCTTTGTTTTCATAGTCCTCCTACTACAGTGATGGTTCTTTGTTTCTATGAATAACTTTTAACGGAGCTTTGAATGTCATGATTTGGATCCAAAGAAGAAAGTTAGAACAATCAATATGGAACTAAAGCCAGGTTCTGGGTGATGGAAACTATTGTTACCCTAAATTCTCCACAACAGGGTAGGAAGAGAAATGGGGAATCAGAGAAAATGAGAACAGTGGAGGCTGTGGATCTTTTTCCACAAGGGTTTCCCTCTCAGCTTTGTCTTAATGCATATGTCAGAAATGATTAGGAAGAATTATCCAAAGGGATCCTTGTCTCAATTTATGTACTGTATTTTCTAGTGTTTGCCAGAGTCTGCTTTCCAAAACCATTACAAAATTCATGTTGTTTGGGTTTATTTGATAGTTTCTAAATTAGTTATAGCTCATAAGACTCCACAACTTCTTAAATCTGTTATCCATTACTTAATTTTGCTGCTGTCTCCTCCTCTAGAGCTGATCAGTCCTGTGATGCATGGGTGTGCACTGGAAACATGGTTATAGAGTACAGAGAGGCTTCGGAGATTAAGAAGCAAGTGGAAGACAATGAGATTTCAGACGAGATTGGAAATTAGATGGAAAGCTGGTGAGAGAAAGTTGATGAAAGGAAGCCAGGGGCCATTGAAGGGGATCACTCAGAAAAGAGTTTGGGTAAGACAGTAGAGAAATTTAAGTATGTGCAGAAGCAAGAAATGGGAAAAAAATCACAAAGTTGGAAGCCAATTTAGAAGATGAGACTGGAGAACTTTGGATTTTTTTTCAAAGCAAGTTAATATGCAAACCCTTCTGTCCTCTTATTTAGTGAAAACATTTCTATTGAATACCTGCCATGTGCCAGTCAATTCTGAGTGTTAGGAATACAGCAATGACTAAAATAGATGATATTTTATTCTCATGGTACTTAGAATTCTGGAGTAAAAGCAAACAATGATAAATAAATGTGAAGAAAAATAATGACAGGCACTGTGAGGAGAAACAAGGCAGGGTGTGGGTTTACAACGTGATAAATGGTGCTAATTTCAGTAAGATGCCCCAGAAGTCCTTTCTGGAAAACTGGAACCTATGAGGGACCCTCAGATAAGAAAGCTTTGGGGGCATTTCCCAAGCTGAAGGGTGGATGAAGTTCAGGAGTTCTGAGGAGAAGCTGTATTGCAGGCTGGAACAGGAAGTGCTAATAAGAATCTAGCAAGGAGAGATGCAAACAGGCGATTAAGAGTCAGTAGAATGTGGGCCCTGTGAATTGTGGTAAGATGGTGATTCCAGTCCTAGCTGATGCTGAGAACATCCAATGTGCTTGCTATAGCAGCTTTCCCATATTTTTGCAGTTGAGGAGAGAACTTTAACTTGAATTCAGAATTACTCTCCTCCAACCCACAAGGGTTAGCAGAAAGAAAGAGATGGTGGTTGAGAATGCAACCAGAGGGCTGGAGAGATGGCTCAGAAGTTAAGAGCACTTGCTCTTCCAGAGGTCCTGAGTTCAATTCCCAGCAACCACATGGTGGCTCAGAACCATCTATAATGAGATCTGGTGTCCTCTTCTGGTGTGCAGGTGTGCACGCAGGCAGAGCACAGTATATATAGTAAATAAATAAATATTTTTTTAAAAAAATGAGAGACTGCAACCAGAGAAATTTGAACCAAGATATAAAGATACACAATAACTCAAAAGAAAACATGAATATTTATGTCTGCCCCATTGCCACCATTTTGCAGATTCTCCCACTAATAAATTACTCCTTTAAATGGCCCCGGCTAAGTTTGCATGCAGTCCTCTGAAAATTCCATGGACCCTCAAAATCTCCCCTCCCCATACTGCTCAGTTCTATGGCTCTGGCCAGGCTATACACTCTTCTTGTGGAAAAGGAACTCTGCTATTCTTGCAGACAAAGCCTAGCTGAGATTTCCTCTGAGAGGCTTGATCCAGCAGCGGTTCGAAACATGCAGAGACTCACAGCCAAACATTGGGCAAAGAATAGATAGTCTTGTGGGGGAAAAAAGGGCTGTGGGGAGAATAGAAGGACCTAGATGTGACAGGGCTTCCATGAGAAGATCAATGGAGCTAACTAAACAGGTCCCAGAGGGGCTTCCAGAGACTGAAGCACCAACCTTGCATGGTCTGGACCTAGGCCCCCCTACAAAAATATAGCCCATAGGCAGCTCAAGCTTCATGTGGGTCCCCTAGAAAGAGTAGTGGGGCCTGTCTCTGACATGGACTAGGGTGCCTGGGGGGTCTTTTGTTGTTGTTTGTTTGTTTGTTTGTTTTTTATTACTCCCCTCTGGTAGGACTGCCTTGCCAGGCCACAAGAGAAGAAGATCTGCTCAGTCCTGGTGTGATTTGATGAGCTGGGGTGGGTGGATAGAGAAGGAGGCTCCCCTTTTTCTGAGGAATAGGGGGGGAGCAGGAGGGGAAGAGGGAAGGAAAATGAGACTGGGAAGAGAGGAGAAAGGGCGCTATGACTAGGATGTAAAGTGAATAAATTGAATTAATTAATTAAAAGAAAGAAAACCTCATGGCCTACCCAAAAATCTACCCTACCTATGAACTGCGGGAGCATGTGAAGGGACCAGTCTTGCAGATTCGAAGCTGCAGAATCTCCATGACACAGGGCAACAACAGGGTATCTAAGAGGAGTCCCAGCGAGGAGTCAGCATTGAGAGTGTAGCAGAAACCAGAGGCCTCGAACCAGACCAATGACTTATTGCAATGAACATTTGTAAGCAAAGAAGTGTGGACAAAAGGGAAAGGGGTATAAGGTGGGACAAACCGTGACACACTAAAGCTTCCACGATGAGATTTTTTTTTTCAGGGGATGGTGAAGAATTTCCATTTTTATTTCTATCAAATGTACTGCTTCATTGTAGGAAAATTAAGGTGATGATATATTCCCTGCTTCACAATTGCTGTTTTCTAAACCCCTTCTTGTGATCTTGGCCTTCTGCCTGCTGAGTTCTAGAAGCCTTGACAACTACAAGTTCCTAGACCCTTTTCTCTCAGTTTTAACTGTGTGGCGCACCCCTCCTCCACAGGCACATAGCCATCCCCAGAGTGTGGCACACCCCACCTCCACAGGCACATAGCCGTCCC
>OU015748.1:39936403-39953727 GCA_907169655.1 Acomys percivali
TTTTTTTTTTTTAATTTGGGAGGGAGGTTGCAAGGGTGGAGGGCAGGTACAAAGGGAGAATGGGATGAGTGAGATTGGGGAGCATGATAGGAAATTCACAACGAATGGATAACAAGTTAGAAAAAAAGAAAAAAACTCACTAAGTGGTTGTTATAACAAAAAAGACCACAACTGTAAGAACTGGAGCCAAGACTGTTGTAGTGGAGGAGACGAAACTCAGCTACTCTGAAACAAAAGGCAAAAGGATTTTTTTTTTCCTCCAATAACTTATGTATTTATTCACTTTACATCCTGTTCACAGCACCCTCCTCCTCTCCTCTTAGTTCCTACCATCACACACCCATTCCCCTGATTTTTCCTTCTTTTTCTCTTCTGAGAAGGGAGAGGACCCTTATGGGTACCAACCTGCCTGGGCACATTAAATCCCTGCAGTAACTAGGTGCATCCTCTCCCTCTGAGGCCAGACAAGGCAGCCCAGTTAGAGGAATGAGATCCAAAGGCAGGCATCAGAGTCAGAGAGGGCCCTGCTCCAGTGGTTGGGGGACCCACATGAAGGCCAAGCTGCACATCTGCTACATATGTGCAAAGGCTTAGGACCAATCCATGTATGCTCTTTGGTTGATTGTTCAGTCTCTGTGATCCCCCATGGGCCCAGGTTAATTGGCTCTATAGGTCTTCTTGTGGTGTCCTTGACTCCCCCTCCTTTAATCATTCCCCCAACTATTCCATCCATAGGACTCCCTGAGCACTGTCAAATGTTTCGCTATGTAAAGTGAAGCCTCTCATAGGAGTTAAGCTAGGCTCCTGTCTACAAGCATAGCAGAGTGACAGTAATAGTGTCAGGGTTTGATTCTCTCCCCTGGGATGGGTCTCAAGTAGGGCCAGTCTTTAGTTGGCCATTCCCTCAATCTTTGCTCCATCTTTGTCCCTGCACATCTTGTAGGCAGGACAAAACTTGAGTCCAGGGTTTTGTGGGTGAGTTGGTATCCTTATCCCTCCACTGGAAGTCCTGCCTGACTACAGGCTCCATATCCCCTGCTGCTAAGAGTCTCAGCTAGGGTGACATCCACAGAGTTCCTGGGTCTCCCGCATCCCAGGTCTCTGGCACCCTAATTCTGATTTCCTTTCTCTCACCTGGCCCTCTCTCCCCTGCTCTCCCTACTCCTAATCCCCACCCTTGCTCCCCTCCTCATCACCTCCCTACCCAGTTCCCTCCCTCCCTCCCTCCATCTCCAATGCCTATTTTATTTCCCCTTCTGAGTGAGATTCAAATATTCTCCATCCCTTGATCCCTTCTTGTTATTAGCATCTTTGGGTCTGGGGATTGTAGCATGGGTACCCTGTACTTTATGGCTAATACTCACTTATAAGTAAGTAGATACGATATGTATCTTTCTGGGTCTGGGTTACCTCACTTGGCATGGTATTTTCTAGTTCTATCCATTTTTCACTTTAAAAAATGTTCACTGTCCATAGCCACCAAGGAAATGCAAAAAAAAAAAACAAAACAAAACAAAACAAAAACAAAAACCTCTGAGATTGCTGGTGGGAGTGTAAACTTGTGCAACCACTTTGAAAATCAATCTGTCAGTTTCTCAGAAAATTGGAAATAGTTCTGCCCCAAGAGCATACCCTAAAGATGCTCCGTTGTACCATAAAGACATTTGCTCAACTATGTTCATAGAAGCTTTATTCATAGTAGCCAGAAACAACCTAGATATCCTTCAACTGAAGAATGGAGGGGAAAGGTGGTACTTTTACACAATGGAATATGACTCAGCCATTAAAAACAAGGTCAGTTTACCGCCTGTATTGTCCTTGGCTGGTGCCTTAGTTTGAGCGGGACCCCTGGGCCCAAATCTGCCTATCATAATGTTCTACTTGTAGGTTTCTAGGACCCTCTGGATCCTTCTACCTTGCTATTCTCCCATGCTTCTCTCATCTAGAGTCCCAATTAAACCCCTACCCAGATCTAGCCAATGGTCAGAACAGTCTCCACAGTTGAGTGGAGAGTGGGGTATGACTTTCTCGAGTACTCTGGTGCCTCACATTTGACCATGTCCCCTGGAGGAAGAGACCTAGTGGCACTCAGAGGAAGGACAGCAGGTTACCAAGAAGAGACTTGATACCTTATGCCCTACAGAGCAGAAGAGAGGGGCCCTGACTTTCTTAATTACATTTCAAAGGAATGGCTCTAAGATCCTCTTTCTCAAAAGATTTACATTCCAGAGAAGAAGAGGAAAAGTTAAAATTACAACCTGGGAGAAGACTCTGCAGAGCAGTTAAGGAACATTTAAGGCTTTCCTGGTCAATAGCAGGTAAGCCTCAAAGCCCACAGACAGACACACTGAACAAGGACTCTCCTAGCCCAGACAACAGCATAAAGGCTCAGTGACACGGGCCTCACTGAGAAGAAGTGGCTAGGCCACCAAGGGATCTTGTGGAGTATTCCTCCACACCCAAGACCATTAAAATCTTGCCTATTGCCAGTGCTGATGTCTATGCTACCACATCAGGACTACCTTTCAGTGAGGGCAGTCAGCTCAGTCTACCGCTCTGGCTCCAGAGTCTACAATCACATTATAGATCAATAACTGGGCTAAGTAATGTGAAAGAAATTCTTGTGTTTGTTTTTCCTCTAAGATGTAATTGCCAAGTAATTCATCTGTTCCCTCTTCATTCATGACCTTCTTAGTTGTTCACCTTCTAGTTCTCTTACTTACCCTATTGTACTTTTTAACAATACTTTCTAACTTAAAGAAGAGTTATATTGGTTGTACCAGAAGCACCCAGAGCCAACCCCTGAATGCACAGTACATATTAACATCTCACAGGACTATGACACACTGGCCAGCTAACTACTTGATGTTGGTACATTGTTATTTTCACACTTCAGATTTCTTCAGTTTTTACTTGAGTCATTTTCCTGTCATAGGATCTCATGTGACTCAGTCACTTTAGGCTGCTGTAAGAAAAAAATCCCACAGAATGGACATGTATAAAATTAGCACAAGTGTGTTTCTCTCAGTTTTGGAAGCTCAGGTTTAGCACATGCATGAGGCTGCATGATTGATGGTTTATATCACTCTAAGGCCACATGCTAGAATCATTCATCTCTTAGGGACACAAGATGAAGATTCTATGCTCCTGGCTAATTTTTCCCCTAGTTTCTACATTCTGATCACATTTTATTCTAGATTATTCCCATAATCTAGAAGAATATCATAAAATAGTCCCTAATGGTACTGATCTGTTAGTGATGTTGCCAAATAGAATGGATCACCAAAGTTCTGGAGGCAAAAAGGCAACTGCCTAATATAAAGCTAATCCTGGCTGCTGTTTATAGAGGTAGAAAGAACTGGTATGAATATAATTTTGACAAGCAAGCCTGCTAAAGAAGGTCAAATGCTCATGAAAAGTGGGAATGGTGACTCCTGTACTTAAGAGAATAAGGCAGGAGGATTGCCATGAATCCAAGGCTAGGGTGGGTACATAAGAGTTCCAGAACAGACATAACCCTATTTTAAAGTGAAAATGAAAAGGGTGCTGGTAAAGATAAAAATGCAAAAGAGGTAGTATTAAACGTTAATTCAACATCTCATTCCTTTGACGCAGAAAGTGATTTCCTGTTGTGAAGTTAAGATGAATAATCAAACCTGGGAAAGAGTAGATGTGTACTCTGAACTGCTAAGTGTGAGGGGAAGGTACAACTAGTTTGGCTTGTCAATAATAAAATCTTCTGAGTCTCACCTGTGGCAAGGCTGCAAAGTTCTATATAATTTCACTTTCCCATCTTAACTTTGGATTGCTCGTCCTGTCTAAATCTCCCTGGAAATTTTCTCATCAAACAATCCACTGAAGGGACAACCATCCATTTCTGTTATGGTGAAAATTAAAGTGATGCTCTTTACCACATCAGATCACTCATGGCTTAACTGGGAGATGGCCACATTGAACATTGGATTTCAGCACTGTCATAAAGCATTCCTGTCAAAAGCAGAAGACAACAGGTACTCATGTCACACTGTTAACATTTTCCGATACAAATTTAAAATCATATCCATTCTCAAAGTTAACCCATTCTTATGGTTTGGGGTAGGGGAGGTGTTGGAAGCAACTCAGCTCTTTATTTCTTTAGGAGTCGTAACCTTCTATCCATAAACTAGAAGAAAGCTCTCCAGTCATAATCCCAAGGATTTTGGAGATAGGACTTACAAATAAAGATGACTGTGAAGGTAAGGAAGAATAGGACCTCTGAGGTTACCAAATTAGGGTCAAGACCATATATACCTAATGTAGGATTTAATTGATTACTGTCTAATATAAACAGGTGATGCTGACTGCCTCTTTCCTCACAGGCAGATCTGAGCACTCACTAGTCTTTAAAAGTGTTGTGTTTAACACAGAGCTTGAATTTTTCTTCCTATCAATGTTGATATCTTAGGCATGTGTGTACAGAAACACTCTCATTTGTAATTATCTTGATCCTTCTGTTTAATTTAGTTGGGTGCATCAAGTTTTGTGACATCACAATTTCATCAAAATGACAAGAAATGTCAAGCTGTGGGTTGTAACATCACCGAAGGAATCAGACAGCAGACAGGCTTAATTTACAAAAAAAATTTTATTTATAGCAAAACAGAAAGAAGAAATACAATGGAAAAAAACAAGAAAGGTGAAGGTTATTCTGAAAGGATTTTGAGTTGACACAAAGTCTAACTTCTGTTTACTTGAAGATTCTGCAAATTCATAAAGTTTTGCAAAAGACCATTTAAAATCTTAAGCTTGAGAATGACAAACTAGTAAAGTAGTAAAACCAGAACAGATTTTTGAAGTCATACAATCAGAAGTTGCGATTTTATGGGTGAAAAAGGAGAGGCCCTGGAAGGCTTTGTAACTGTCCCAGGATCACATAGTAATCAGAGCCAGACCAGAGGCCAGCTTTCCTGCTGGACTATCCTACACATGTTTGCAAACTTGCTTCATCTGCATATACAAGTGCTCCCGTGTACTAGAGAGCCTGGGTCATCCTGATAATTTGGTGGAAGAGCTAATAAAACCAAGACTAAATAAAGAGCCATTTGTTATTGTGGGTCTTTTAAGATAAAGATGTTTTCACACCTGCTTTCTCCACATGTTCTGTAATGAGTTTTCATAGTGTTAAGTTTGCATATCGGTATGATAGACCTTCATAGAAAATGCATCATATCTATAAGGGACTTGGGTAGTTACCTCAAAAGAATAGTTTAGAAAATTGGACCTACAATTTCCCAGAATTAAATTCTCCCATTCTCAACCTGGATTTTGATGAACTTGTTTTAATGTTCAATCTCTTCCAAGAACTGTAATGATGTTCTCTGTAAATATGCAAATCTTCAGGTGCTGGTGGATGCTCAAATCATAGCAACTCGCTGCCTGGTGTTCTTTCGGGGAAAGAAAGGGGTCCAAATGGTTGGATGACTCACTCTGTACTCTGATATAATTCTTTTCCTTCTATGCAAATAAAACAGATAATAATGGATAGATACCCTATTCCTGTTTTCTTGACTTATGATAATGTCAACACTTCTGATACTGAAGGCAGAAACCACGAATGAATCTTCATCTTCCTCCTTCCCTGTACTCTTGCACATGAAATCTTCACCTTCTTCCCGGTACTCTTTTACATAATGAGCAGCCCTCTGTCCCACAGTAAAAAGTCTCTCCTTCTTCAGTCTCTTTCACTCATTCCCAGCATAAGCACACTCCATGGGGGTATGATCCAAGAAGACTTTTGTGTCCATACAGATCCCAAAGTCAGCCTCCACAGACACAGAAGCCCCAAGTGTTCACAAGCATCTAAGTGCCAAGTGGTTTCCTAAGCACTTGGGTACCACAGCACTTCCATTATGTGCATATGCTGTCTATAGACCCAATTTCTCAGGTTTCTGCTACTTTTCAACCTTTCTTTGAAAAGACCTAATTGAGAAATAGAAGGATCCAGAGGGTCCTAGAATCCTACAAGAAGAACATTAAGATAGGAGGATCTGGGCCTAGGGGTCCTGTTCAAACTATGGCACCAGCCAAGGACAATACGTGCAGTTAACATTGAACACCTACCCAGATCTACCCAATGGACAGGACATTCTCCACAGTTGAGTGGAGAGTGGGTATGACTTTCACACAAACTCTGGTGCCCCATAATTGACCATGTCCCCTGGATGAGGAGGCCTGGTAGCACTCAGAGGAAGGATAGCAGCCTACCAAGAAGAGACCTGATACCCTATGAGCATATACAGGGGGAGGATGTCCCCCTCAGTCACAGTCATAGGGGAAGGGAGTAGGGGGAAGGTGGGAGGGAGAGAGGAATGGGAGGATACAAGGGATTAGATAACAATTGAGATGTAATATATATATATATATATACATATATAACCTAATATATTTTAATTAAAACTCCCATTTTTCCTTTTAGGTTGAAGCTTACCCTACCTTTCCTTCTAGATTCTAGCTTGCCCTGCTCAATCTATCCTTCTCAAACCATATTTTTGAAACACTTAATTTTTTCTCTTTTAACCTATCAACCTACTTTTCATTTGCATCATTAGTAAATCTTTACTGCCTTATATTTCATCTGTGATTTATTGTTTCACTTCCTTGTCGGTATGACTGATATGATTCACATTCCTTGTCAGTTTGGAAACGTATCTCTCAGAGTTGAAATCCTCAAGTGCTGGATCATAAAAGTTACCAAGGAGCCACAGAAGCAGCACAGGCTGTGTTGGATGCTGTGCACAGAGCTGCCTTTATCTGGTGGAAAGATACTTGTTAAGAGCTTATATGCTTCCCACATGTTCTAAAACTTCAAAATCTTAGAACTTGTTAATTTTCTCTATAAATGAGTGGTATACAATTCTATCTCCTACACACCCCCAGAAAAACAAAAGCAGGTGAAGTCCAAAATTTGGGGGACTATCATCTTTAAAGACAGAATAGATGTCTAATTCCATTTCAGTGGTGAGAAAACATCAACAGTAAATATTCAAAAATGAGTGAAATGGGTCAGGGAAGTAGTGGTAGTCATTATTGCTGCTCAACAGATGTTGCCTATTTTCTGCTGAGCAAATGATCCGATTCTATTTTCTGCTGCTTCCAATACTGCATATGCCCATGTATCTTTAATAAGATGTTACTTCTCTCAAAGGAAAGTTTGAGAAGCTATGGTATGGGTGTACCACTTCTTTCTTCTTCTATGGGTACTGGCCATGTTTTAAAGGATGGCTCTTTCTAAGAATGACAGTGCAGGTAAACCAGGCAGACTTTGTGGTGTCAGCAAGAAGCAAACCTCATTGGTCTAAGCCACCTAGATTCTGACAAGTACAGTGTACTTTGAATGAATTAGAACAGCGTATTGATAATAATATATTATTATTTTCCTTTAAAGTGAAGCTAAGAAATAGACTCAAAGAAAAATCAGATATAATGGGAGGGTCCACCTTAAGTAAAAGCCTTTATTTCATTTCTTTTTACAAGTGGAAGATCTGACCGACTATTGACAGATCAATTAGCACTACAAGAGGGGTGAACACTTAGCATAGAGAGGAAGGAATTACACCATAAAATATCAAGAATGTTTGATCTATTCAACACGAGATGCTATCTTCTCTTAGAGTCTGAGAATACTAAATAAAAAGGAAAATAGCTTTATACCCTCGAATGGATAAGCTTTGACTGAGATACAACACATAGACTTGATGGTGCAGAGATTTGCATAGCATTGGGTTCCCATCTAAACAAAGAAATCCTGAATCCATCCCTTTATGGCATCAAAACACATACTTTTAACTTTATAGAATAAAAACATGTTGATGCTGTTAAAGGTCCCTTTATACCACAAGCTTCAAATAGAGCTAGAAATAGTCATTGTGGAGCAGGGAAGGGAAGAGAAGACCAAAGAGAAGCTGTCCTTGTCCCTTTCCTTCTGCAAGTGCCACCTTGCCAGTGGGTGTGTGGTCACAGACACTGACTGCCTCTATGGTACATTTCATGGCAGCAGCTTGCCAAGCTGTTTCTAGGATAGCTCTAAACAAATGACTGCCTCGGGTGCACCCTAAAAAGCAAGTTTGTAAATGCGGAAGGACACTGGCTAGGACCCCAACATTAGCTTCTATTTTGTTTTTAAGCCTTCATGAATATATAATGTGAATTTGGCTGAAGCTTTAACAATGATTTTGTTGTTATGAACTCCTCAGATACCCTCATGTACTTTTCACCAGAATAAGCTTAGCACAATTATGAGATGAGTGAATTGCTAAAGCCCAACAACACAGCTAATGAAATTGTCATCGGTGTGAGCAGTGAGTGTCAGCTCTATCTCCAGACTCCGTGGTTAGCATTCAGAGAGCAAGTGCAAAGGGGATCTGTTCTATTTGAAGTGCTGAGCAGTGGTCTGCCCAGCCTGAGCACACACATCAATCCAGACTCCCAGGGAGACAAATGGAAATTCAAAGCAAGTATTCAATCACCATGAGAAAGCACAGCCTGAGAATGTGAGTGGCAGGAGAGGCTGGGGTTCCAGACACAGCTCTGTGACGGAGCAGCTGTGTGACTTTGAAAAGGTTATACAGTTTTTCTGGGTTGGCTTCCTTTTCAGAAAAACAAGGTGACTGAACTAGAGTCCTAACGTCTCCTTCCTTGGTAACACCGTGTGTGATGCTCTTGAGTAAGGCTGTAAGGAAGAAACATTGAAATGGCTATGGCTGTAGATTTAACTGAGAGCCCTCTCCTAAAGGAGCTTCATAACATTAGCATAAGCAAAAGACTTATTTCCTACTCCTTGGAATCTTGAAGTTTGGAAAAATAGACATTGGAATCAATAGTAGCGTGAATATCCCAAAGTTATCTGGCTTTGCTGAGTCTCATGGCTTCAGACATGATTGTTCATCTAAAAGAATTACTCAGTATTCTCGTGACTGGACCCCCAAAGCATTTGTTTCTATTCAATGGCACTACCCACCCCTATCTATTCTTCAACTTTTACTGATTCCAAGATGATTAAAATCCTCTAGCATAATCCTGATGTTTCTTCAAGCTCCAACTGCCCTTGTCACCTTAGCCATCTCAGTTCTGTCCTCACTTTTGACCCGGATTTTAAACTCTTCTGAGTTAATGGTGGCTTTATGTAGATCAATCCCTTAGGTAGTAATTCTTTCTCATGGCCAATAGGTTTCTCTCAAGTGATAGACCGACGTGACTATGGACTGATGTAAATCATGAGACAGACCTTCTGCTCTAACCTGAAACGTGCCAAGGAAATGGACCTCTAGACTTAAAGTTTTTCATCGATAGGAAGTACCCCTGACTGTTCCTCAAAGTGGAATTTATCCCCTTAGCTTTTTCTTATGCTAATGTCTCATGACTTATTCTTATCCTTTCCAGAAAACCTTGTCCAGAACTTTGAGAGTGGCTTTTCTCTCCTATCTTCTGTGTAAGACCCTTGAACCTCAAATCCAGATTCTGTCTTATACCTCAAAAGATTATATAATTTTTATCACCTTAGATACAACCTCAGAGTTTCTGGGTTGAGTAAGCCATTGCATATTGCCAAAGCTTTCATTTAAAAAAACACAAGCAAACAGAAAATTAACAATGCTAGTAGGTAATACAAAGAACCAGGTGTGTGGAAGAGATTTTAAACATCATTATCATTTGGCAAATACAAAAACACTTTAAAGCTAAAACGGCCTGTTTATCTTTACAACTAGGTCACTGAAGAGGATGCTAAGAAAATGTGTATTTCTAGAACTTTTTAGAAATAGGGATAGTTTAATTTTATACCAATCCTGGAGATAGTCATCATTGTCACAACATTATAGATTAATAAATAAAGATTGAAGAAACGTAAATATCTTTCAAATCACCTAGTAGCAGAATGTTTGAACAGTGGATCTTGCGGCCTTGTAAAACCACTATCTTAAGTCTGAGCCATAAGCAACTTGAATCAGATCTACCAGGTTCACCTCTTAAAATGTGGGTTGATGGGTACCATCCAGCACTGTAGAAACAGCATCTCCAGGAGAGGCTCCTGGTTGACAATCTCTGCAGGAGATTCATATACACTAAAGTTTATTTGTCAGCTTCCTGTAGCACTCTGGCACTCTCCAAAATCAAAGGCTGTGCCTCATAAATCTTCTATATATTCCTGGAAGTGTCAAACACCGAATTGGGCACCTGGAAGGTGACTAATTAAACCCATGTAGAAACAAAATCGTTCAAATGTAACCTTTTTCCTGAACTGAGCAACAGTGTCTATGTAAAGGTTAAGGAAGCAAGAGACAGCCCACAAACACAAGGCTGCAGAACCAAGGCCAAAGTGGGACAGATGCAAGGAAAAAATTCAAGGAAATCCTCCAGGCTTTCTTGCTGTGATTCCTTCCATCTCTTTGGGGTGTGGTAGTATTTTGTTTTCTAAGCCCAAAGCTGGGCTTGAAACTCTCTCAAAAAATCTTAATACAGGGGGAGGTAATCCCTCTCAGGAACAGTCATAGGGGAGGGGAATAAGGGGAAAATGGGAGGGAGGGGAGAATGGAAGGATACAAGGGATGGGATAAACATTGAGATGTAACAAGAATAAATTAATAAAATAAAAAAATACACATTAAAAAATCTTAATGAAAATTCTTAAATGCTATACATGTGTACAAAGACAATATTTAGAGAAAATACAAATAAAATCAACACAACCATCTCTAGGATTCCTATCTCATGACCCATTTGGCTTTGAGTCTTCATAATACACGGTTACCATAAAGAACTTACTGAGCTCAAAAATCTCTTCCCTGTTTGAGAGAAACTTCATCTCTGTCCTGAAGGATGCATTGGTGTCACATTAAAAAAAAAAGCCTGCCCTCCTCCCTGTTCCTAGTTTCTGTATAAAGTGTTAAAACTAAGTTTTTGCAAAAGAAATACTCCTTTTTGCAGATAATAGGAAGACTAGAATGCAGTTTAATCAAGAAGGGAAAGATACAGATGTCCACCTGCTAAGGAAAGGATGCAAAAGCCCATTATTGGCCCAGCCCTGGAAAACAAGAAACTTACAAGAGGGATGCACTGACTTTCCCTGGAGAGCAGTCTTGAAGTGCACATGTCTGCACGGCCTTAGAAATATATTCAATTAAGTTTCTCCCCGATTATTTATTGATTTTTGCATTTTCCTGCCCTGCCACTGTCCAAGCAATTTTCGAACCATTCTCAAAATACCTCTTCAGCTTCCGAGGAAAAGGCTGATACAAACCAAGAATTCCCAAACAAGAGCTGAAATACAAAGCTAATTATTTCAGGCATGCCTCTGCTTCTACAGCAGGTCTTTATGGGTTCAAGAGACTTCGTGGGCTTGTTACAGAGGCCAGATTTCAATTTGGGTAATTAGACTTTGCCCTACCCTTGAGAGTTATAGCCTGACATAGTTTCCTTGCTTTTCTTCCTGGGTCTCTCTATGTTTTTCAAAACTGCTTCATTCCTCTGCACTCTACTAACCCTTCCAAGGAGCTGGCTTTCACTTCCTATTCCTGGGTGTCTCCTATCCATGGGATCAGAAACAACTGCCTTGAATCCTTCAGGACTTGCTAATGCACCCCGACCCAAAAACCTCTTTTCAGTTTGTTCCCCAGTAGAGTTCACTGTGGCCCTTTTTTTTTTTTTTTTTTTTTTTGGCATACTTGCATATTTGTCTCTTATTAGAACAGTGATTTTTTTCTAGCCCATATCAGAGCTGGCATTGGGCATGTCTCTTGTTCCAGTGAATGCAACCTCCTTTAAGATAACAAATGCATCTTACTTCTATCAACTCTGCCCCAACCCACCTATAGGATAAGTAAGACTTTGAAAAATAACTGAAGATACTTAAAACTAACAATGCTTAAAACATTGTATGCACTAGGTAATACAAATAACCTACTGTCATTAAATCCTGAAAATAACAGCTATCCTAATTTTACAGCTAAAAGAAAAGAGATTGGATATTGAGTGAGATGCATCAGGCTGTTTGAGGTGGCTACACTGCAAAGTATGGAGCAGAGATGACTTGCCAGGGTGCTGAAACCCCAGTACTTGTTTTATAACCCAATAGCACTTCCCCGACCTTAGCCAGAACCTAGCCTATCATGAACAGTCAAGGTTCATGGATCAGGAAGTAAAAGCTTTTATATAATCCCTCTTGTCTTCACTACTGGCCGTTTGTGGTGGTTGGGAGTCCTTTCTTATAGGTCCACCCATCAGCGATCACAGCTTTGAGAGAGCCCTATTTACCTCCACACAGACAGCAACAACAACAACAACAACAAAACTCCTTATTTGATTTTTCTTCACTGCAATACAGGGAAATAAAAGTAGCAGGCCAATTTTCCCCACTTTGGCATCATATGAATTGATTCTTTCACCTACTTTTAGACTTTGCAAAGCAAAACACAATCTAAGTCAGAATAAACAATAGAGAATTCATTGTGTGAGAAATAATGTATACTCTCACAACCAGCATGGTATCTGCCCAGTCATGAATATGAATGAGCCTCCCAAACATAGCCTATACCACTGTTGTAGGTACAATATTCTACTGAAAGAAAGCTTTCTCTACAAGCTGGTAGCTCTAAAACTGGCCTCTGTTTCAGTAATGTTTTCTGTCCCAACCACATTAACATGCCCATGCCCCTTCATTTTTAACCATCTATCAAGTGAGGAATAATAACCTAACTACAGTCATATTTATAAACCATAAGGGCTAGGAGTATTAGACAATAGGAGAGCACTTGCCTAGCATGCACAAGGCCCTAGATTGTATTGCCAGTACTGTCACTAAAAATATAGAATGTAATTTTATTTTGCCTATAATTATAGCAGCAAAGAAAATAACATGTACCAAAAACATGGGAGCCAAGAGTTTACCATAGGTATAACAGGACCAATTTGCATAGCCTTTACTTCCTTGATTTGACTAGAAGTTAGCATGGAATCTTTGTTCCAACTTATCTGAAGACTAGATACATGATTAAAATTCTTTACTTCTTTTGCACTCACATCCCTTAATATCTAGGGTTTTTGTTATATATCACCTATATGGACCATATTATCAAGTAGTGTCTTTGGAATCATTTCCCTTCTTATCATAAAATCCACTCTCAAAGTAAAATGTCAAAGGTCCACTATGTTTGAGAAAACCATGTAAGTAACAGAACGAGACTCCTTTAACCCACATGCTGGTGCCAGCCTTCCCCTGAGGCTCCCCTCTGGACATGTATACAGTAGACAAAGAAGAGACTGACCATTTCAAGTTGGTGAGAAAAAAGAGGTGACAAAAAAAAGTTAACAGAATGGACTTGGTTGTCCCATGCTCTCTTCAGATATTACCTGCACTGATATTTTTTAAGAATTATTCATATTTCAGTTTTTGTGTCTGGAAAGCATTAGATCCAAATCAATTTGGAGGCATTAAAATCCATAACCCAAACCAAGTGTTTCTGCAATCCCTTTCTTTTATTCTCCTTTCATTGTTTCTGTGAAGTATGGAATGTTAAGGTCATTTTCTGGATTTTCCCATTGGAGCCATGAAGTAGAAAAGAAAGTCATAGAACAAGCCCTGATCATCTGAGATGAGTGGACAAGAGACAAAGGAAGCAATTTGGTGCCAGGCTATAAATCAGAAAAAAGAAAGGCAGATTGCAGGGTAGGCAGAATCTTTGCATCTGGAATGGCCTGCTATTGCCCCCTTCTGCCTTTGATGGCTAGATGGAATCTTCTGGGAAGGGGATTTGGCATAAAGAGTATATTTTATCCCAAAGTAAATACTTGGAAGAGTGAAAGTCCTCACTTGAACAATTATAGTTGCACGTAAAATGACAAATTAAATTTATGCCTACCCCCAAAATTGGCATTGGTGATTAGCATATTAATAATGACACAGATGTTGTTATGACTCTAAGGCAGATATCATATATCTGACCAAAGCAAAGACTGTTTCAATTTAATAATACAATAAATTACATGTTTATGTATCTATTCATAACTATTCTCAGATGAGCTGACTACTTTTGATAAATTAGTTTAAATTAGGCGTTGATTTACATCACATGAGTCAATACATCAAATGATAACCTATAGAAGCTTCCACAGAGCTAATTTTCTGGATTTTGTGATGACTTTCAGATCCTTCCTTCTCTCACTCTCTTTACCCACATTGCAGAACATAGAAAGGGCCTCTCAGTTCCACCTGACTTTTGACTGATGGACTGGCTAGCAGACAAATGTATAGAGTAGTCCTCCCACTGAGAAAATCCTAACTATACAGGCATCTTCACAGTGTGGAATGCAGGAAAGGTTAGGGCATGTATATCTGGGTGATTTGAGAGTTGATCCCTTCTCCCCAGATAGCCAAGGAAACTTCACAAATTTCATGACTGAGAACTTAGAAAGGTGAGAAGTGACAATGCCTCCCAGGGTAGAATGATTGTCGATATTTAATATTGATTCATATAATTATTAAGGAGGCAGTTATTCCTAACCTGCTATTCTATAAATAAAAGGCACAGAAACCTGTTAGATTTTTGGTAAGCCTTAATGCACTGAGGCCATGCAGATGTGAACTCTCTGAGCTATCTTGTCTGCTTCCCAGCCAAAACCCTCATAAATACCTGCACGCTTTCCATTTGGGCTACTGCTTTGCATCACGCCAATCCTCGGAGTAAGCTGTTCTTTGCTATGTGCTTCTAGTTCACAATAACCCATGGCAACCTGTTGTCCTTTCTCGCCTTGTGAGCCTTCTGCCACCCGCAAGCCTGCCAGCACTGGCTCTGCCTACCTCTCTTCTGCCCAATCCAGGCTGTCAGCGACTCTAATTAGCCAATCAGGGATAATTTGGGAACAAAGCATGTACATTTGGATATGTGAGAATTTGTCCCTAGAACAGTAAGGATCTTGAGGGGCAAGTAACTAACATTTGAATACATGGTACTTCTAGATCGACCCCAATATCCCACAGTGGAGCTATTTGGAAGAAGAGTTTAGATAAAGCTGAAAGAGACCTTTAGAAGGCTGTCATGAAAGTTTAACCTACGCTGTTCTCTTTAGAGGGTAGTCCTTACACTACAGTGTCCACATAAGACATCACACTGAAGTTCTGGATCTGATTCAGTCAGCATGGGACAGGAGCATATCTCAACCAATTAATAAGCTAAGATGATGTCATGATTGATAAACTAATCAGAAAAATAACTTACTTGCTGTGACAATTAGAGCCATGGAAAGATGCACTTGTGGCACGGATGTGTCTGTCACAGAGACATAAAGTTCTTCATGAAGCCCTGAACAATCACATAGACTTGGTCTTTATCCTGATTCTGTCACTTAATAGCTCAGTTTCTTCATTTAAAGAGTCAATTCCTCACCTTTAAGTAAGCCTAGTACAGTGCACCTTATCAGGATGCTGATAACATTAAATGAGCTGAGACACCTGGTGTTCTTTCAATAGACTGCACAAAGTAGGCTGTGGGGTGTAGTAGGTGTGGCTCCCCCCCCCCAGTGACCTCAACCACACTTAGTAACTGGAGACATTTTCAATGGCTCAAGGATCAGCCAGCCTCTGTGAAGGAAGTTCCAAACAACTGTGGTTCCCCTCCATACAACGGCTTCAGTGACCTCGAAACACACTGATCCAGGGAAGCCAGAGTCAGTTGTTTCTGGCGATAAGAGCCCTTCCGAGAACACATGCATTGTGCTCTGATCAACAGTTTGGAATCAAAAGCAACAGCAACTAGTAACATGAAAAACAGTTCAATAATGAAGCGCTGTGTACATAAAGTCGTTTCTATCAATAGCTTTTAGAAAGTTTTTTCTTCTTTTTTTTTTTCAGTATCTACATTTTTTTTATTAATTTATTCTTGTTACATCTCAATGGTTATCCCATCCCTTGTATCCTCCCATTCTTCCCTCCCTCCATTTTCCCCTTATTCCCCTCCCCTATGACTGTTCCTGAGGGGGATTACCTCCCCCTGTATATGCTCATAGGGTATCAAGTCTCTTCTTGGTAACCTGCTGTCCTTCCTCTGAGTGCCACCAGGTCTCCCCCTCCGGGGGACATGGTCAAATGTGAGGCACCAGAGAACATGAGAAAGTCATATCCCACTCTCCACTCAACTGTAGAGAATGTTCTGACCATTGACTAGATCTGGGTAGGGGTTTAAAGTTTACCGCCTGTTTTTTTTGTTTGTTTGTTTGGTTGGTTGGTTTTTTAATACAAATGCCTTCTACTTTTAAGTCATTTGAGAGCTTTAGTTCTATTATCTCAATGGAACCTGAAAAGACCCTTAGGAGTGGCAGCGATAATCTTTGCTCACAACCAGAGAAACTGTTCTGCAAGTTACCCACAGTAGTTACTCCAGAGAGACACCAGGCAGCCTGTCCCTTCTGGGCTCTGATGCTTTTCTGAGTAAGATGTGACTCATCTGAATCCAACAAATACTTAAAAAGCCTTCTACATGAACAAGCCCTGCAGCAGAAGGAAAATAGCATGCTAGAGACTTTATAATCCGCAGAAACCTTTGCTTGCATCTGTTGTACATCTTTAATTTTACAGATAAGACTACTAAAGACAATGAAACAGGACTTGCTCAAGCCTCCCTGTTAACTCTGGTCCATTGGAACATTCTGTCCATCCTGAGGAGCAGTCTTTAATAGTCCACACACCCATGTGCCCAAGGTTATCACGTCTGTTCGACATTCTTTCTGACCTGACATAATTACCCTTAATTAATCTAGGACTGTAAGAGTCTTACATTTTATCAACAAGTGAAATTCAGGGATTATGATTACTATGAAGAGGTAATCCTCAGTTGTCTGTGCCCTCTTTAAGGCCAGTGCTCTTGCATGACTGTAGAAAGGAAGATAGGACTGGCTTTGAAACATTTCAAATGTGAACTGGTTGGGAAGAATCATCCGCCATCTTCCAAATAATGAAGGAGGCGAGCCCCAGCCCGTCTGAACTCCACTGCTGTCACGTCTTTAATCACAGCTTAACCGAATGAACTGCAAATAAAAAGGGAAAAAGAAAACATTAAATATGAAAGGCCAACTTACTAGCCTATATTTTTAGTTCAAGTGACAGCTTTTAAATTACAAAGGTAAAAAACTTTTGTTAAATCGGATTTTAAATATGCTATTTATCAAACTTGTACCTTTTTATGATGCTTAAACTACTGTTTTAAATCGTGGAAAGTAGAAATAGTGAGTGGCGGTATTATTCTTCATTTCTAACACACACACACACACACACACACACACACACACACACACACACACAC
>OU015748.1:39953737-39968305 GCA_907169655.1 Acomys percivali
CACACACACACACACACACACACACACACACACACACACACACACACCTTTGCATGGAAGGGCTGTTTTGTTAGGACACAATCTGGACTGCTCTAAGCAGAACTGTTAGAAATACACATTTTCATTCTCGTCACAATACTGTTAGATCACTTTCTAACTCCAGAGCTCTTATCGTGTCACAGGAAAGGGGGAAATTATTCCAGGAGCAATTATAGAATTTCATGGCTGAAGGGAGCCCAGAGGACTAAAGGATACTGTATCTGGACTGGGGCCCAAAAGGCACACTGACTTTCTGCATGTCTTCTCCACCTCAGAGCCTGCCCTAAATGATTCTCACTCTCTTTAGGACAGTGAATGATTTTGTATCATGTTACAATTCCCCCTCCTCAAATAAACAAATAAACAAACAACCCACACCCCTCCCTTAAATCTGTTTAGGTTTGTGTAAGTGCGTATCTTCTAAACAGCCAGTACTTCCTGGTTTCCATCCCCTAGATCTGTTCTCTTCCAACCAGAGGTAACAGCATGACTTACAGGACAATCTTGAGAACTTGTAGATACTTTACCAACAGAACCAACATCCTAACACCTTTTGCTTTCCTTTTATTCTCAAAAAACAGACTTACATCATATGCTGTTGAGGTTTGTGTTGTATGGAAATGAATACACAGGAGCCATAATTATGGGCCACACAGTGATATTCTGGTCTATATGACAGTGATGCCGCACGATTCAAATGGCACCGGGAAACTCCTTTCACCATTGATAGCATAGCTGCTGTAAGTTTGCAGCACAGAGCATTGCAAACATGTTTACAGCAAGCGATACTGGTAGACACAAATAACCGCAGTGCCTACTGCTCGTGCAAAAGTATGTCACATATGGCTGTATGCGGTGCAAATTGGTTGGTAATGATGACAAAGAACTGTGTTACTGGTTTCTGTGTTTAATGCAGTAGTATTCACCATTATTTTGAGTGCTCCCAGTTATTCAAGCAAAGGGTTACTGTAAAGAAGTTTGTCATGTTACCTAGGCAGCACCCTCACACATCCAGGGTTTCACACAGCTGCTGACTGCATCAAGATGCCACATTAAGTGACTGAAGCTATGCCACCGAGGTCTGTGTGAGTCCAGGCTGTAACATTAACATAACTATGAATCAATGGCAGTAATTAATTTCTCAGCCCGCGTTCAAACAGTACATGATTTTTAGTTTTATCTGGAAAGAAGACACAATGGATCCTCTCCTGTGAAAACAACTCTTCCCCTCTTCTCTATGATTATGTCTTAAAAAAAAAAAAAAAAAAAAAAAACTGCATCAATCTTTCTTAAGCAAAAAGGAGAAGAAACTCTGATTTCAAAAGCACTTTCTTTACAGCTGTAGAATCTGCTTCGGCATATAAATAGCTATGGCTGATAGGAAGTGAGTTGAACTGCTATGGAGCTGGGGAAACAGCATCCAGCGGGACTCTCTGGCCAGGTTGTACCTCAGATCTTCTAGGGACCCCTGAGCAGCCCACCATGCCATCAGCTTTCTGAGGGCCTTCACACTTAGTGCATTTGTATGGAGTTTTCTTAATCCTACCCACAGAACCTAACATGCGAACAAGGCGTCCATTCTGGTTGTCTTTAGGGACTGCCACCCTAAACCTCGGACCAGACTCAGCCTAGAGTGGCAGCGCAAAGAGCCACGTATAACCACATCCCTCAATCAAATGTTTACTTTCCTAAAAATGGACTGACACCGGTAGTTTATTATTAATGAAATAAAAAAAATACATTCACATTTGCTAATTATTTTTACTCACTTATGGTTTAAAAAAAGAGAGAGAGAGAGAGAGAAGAGAAGAGAGAGACTGAGCTTTAAACCCTATAATTTGGTGACCAATTAGTCTTTGATTTACGGTGATGTGCTTAGAAAGTATTTTTTTTAATATTAAAAAAGGCTTGCAGCTGAAAATTTACATTTAAAAAGTAATTAATGCCAATTCAATGAAGAAATCTTCCGTTTTCTACAGAATTACATTGAACTTCAAGCCCTTCACGAGTCAAGCAAGGCTTGATCATCAGTTAAGAGATGCTTCTTCAGTGTTCGGCTAGACAGCGTGCACAGCGTGCCCTACCCCAGGTGAACTTCTCACAGACCCTTTCTCATGTTCCTACTCAGCTCCGTGACCTGCCTGGGAAGAGCTAGTCCTTTGTGTTCCAAGTAGTAGCCTCTTAGGAATAAGCCAGCTAGGACCAGGATGGCTGACCCAGCATCAGCTGCTAATCTCCTGTGTCAACAGAAATTCCCTCCTTCCCTTTCTCTCACCTCAGGCTCTTTGAGCTTCTGTGGGTGAACTCACACATGCTTCTTGCCCTCCAAATCACCTCCTCTTTAGTTAGAAGAGTGAAGGAATCAGAGTGGTTTAGGTTCCCATTATCACTGTTGTCTAAGAGTCTCAATTGCTCTCATTTGGCTTCTCCAAGGTTTTTTTCCCTAACTAGAACAGGGTATATTTTTTTTTTAGTCTAAGTATCACTGAGCCTAAGAGACATCCCTTTTTTTTTTTTTTTTTTTTTTTTTTTTTTTTAATTTGGACAGTGGCTTTTTCTCCTTTTTAAAATTTTATTTTTGACACATTCATACATGTATGCAACAAAATATGATCAAATCTACCCTTCACTTCCCTCCTCGAATTCCTCCTATGTTCTTCCAAGCATACGTCCATACTAGCTTCATAGACATATATGATGGATATATATACATATTTACGTATGTGTATTTGTAAGTCTAGTTAATGTTACCTGTATGTGCATGGGTGTGTCCTTATGTCTTTTATATTAACAAAACTTGAAACAAAATTTCCTGAAAGATTTTATTAAAATGTAAATAATTTGGGATGTGATAGGTGTTAGTGTTTACTGGTAGTTTAAGATCTCAATGATTCACAATCTCTCATTCCATCACTGTACCATTTGGCCGTGAGCATGCCTCTGCCTCTTATAGTTCTCACATCTGTGGACCCCACTTGGAAGATATAGAGTGATAGTCAGGGATCTCTAATGCATGAGGTATATAATATATTCAAGAATAAATGACAGACCTCACAGATGGTTCCTATGTGGTTTTGGTCAAAACCAAAATTCCAAAATAAATAAAAATAATTTAATCATTGATTATCCCCATTCACCATGGGTTTGTTCAATGCTCTGTACTAAGACTGTAGTGTGCACATACATACGCCATTTCCATATACTAAGCAGTCACTCTGTGCCAGGTATTTTACATACATAATATTCAGGCTTCCCAACAAGGACTTTCTTACTATGCCAATTATTTTTTTTCAAAACAGAGTTTCTCTGTGTAACAGCCCTGGCTATCCTGGACTTACTCTGTAGACCAGGCTGGCCTCGAACTCACAGGGATCTCTCTGCCTGCCTCTGCTTCCTGAGTGCTAGAGAAATGTGGCGCTGAAAGAAACTACATGTCTACTGTCATTAGCAAGTAAGTGTCAAAACTCAAATTCAAACCAGTGCTATGAAACTATAAACTACTCTAAAGGAGATTTGAAAATGGGATGCACCCAGCAGACATCAGAGATGTTAATGGAGTACAGTGTTGCCCTCAGCATCTTCACTTGGCAGCTATTCTCTGGATATGTCAATAGATAGTGAAGACCCTGGTCACTGAAATGAACATACCTTGTAAGATAGGAAAGAACTGACCCTAGTAAAGGGACAGAATTTCTCCTGTCTGCACACTTTTCTCTGACCCAGCACACAAGAACTTGAGGTTCCACAGTTCACCCTCTGTCACAGGTTCCCAGCTCCTGTCCTTTACTTGTTAGGCTGGGAGGCAGAGCAATATCCTCTATAATATGAGCTCTCAACACCTTCAAATCGAGGCATTGCTTCAAGACCTGAGATCTGTAGAATCCCACCGTTTCTAGACTCATACATTGCCGGGCCAACAAACTCCTCTTCAATCCAACAGTCTCAGGATATAGGGAACCCATAACAAGCCCTTAAGGTCTAAGTGACTCCAGTCCTTCAGCCCGTCTTGTCGTGACTGCACCTATAAAATGGAACTCCTTCATCAATTTGCTCTATTAAGTCTGATTAACATCAACTTCCCAACCTACACCTGGAAATACCTGCTCAGCATGGTGACATGATGGATAACTAAGTAGTCTATTTTAGTCTTTTGAGTCATCTTTCCCAGAAGCTGAAGCATTTTTCCCTGATGCTTAGGATACCTGGAGCCTTGCCACATGAGAACAGAGCTTCTGATCTTACCTATTTCATACATATCAAATCCTTGAACTTCCTGGTTCTGCCTCAATGGTGGAGACAGCCCAGAGCCACCAATTGGTGTGTGACATCAGACATGTCCTTGGACATTCTATCAGCTCTCTTTAAATTGTACTGGATAGTTACCTAAAAAGTTTCTCTCCCAGAGCCACCACGCAAGCTTGACTTTGAAGCTTATCCAATAATGTAATGCAATCCTTATCTGAAAAGGCTTTGATTCTCCCATCACTAGTTGAGATACTTTTTCCACAATGACATGAAAGGGAAGCAGCATTTCCCCTCTTGAAGTAGACTGCCACTCACCAAATAGCTTGTTATTAAGGAGAGCCATTCAAATGTCCCTACAATCTGATCATTTCACTTGATTGGTCTAATTTAATACTAAGTGACCCTCCAGGTATCTAGGGGCATGCCTTGAACTATCAAGGTTCTTAGTGGTTTTATTTCTGTGATTGCGGCCACTGTATAAGTACACCAAGAGGCTAGCCAAGAACACTTTAAGTGAGGAGGATTCAAGCCACAGGGCTCTGCGTCGAGGGTGGGAACGTAGAAATAGACAGAGAACATCCTCCAAGCAATTACAGTATGCAAGGATATGAATGGCAGCATCTACAGTGCAAGCTTTGACTCTATGGGAAGCAGAAACTATTAAGATGACTGTTTCTTTAGCCATTTTACGCTCTGTTAAAATAAATCTCCAGCATAGCACCACACACCATCAAAATCTGATTTTTTCAGCTTCTGTAAGTCTCAAAGACAGGAGCCTGACTACGGAGGCTGACTTGCAGATATGTGATGCACTCGACTTGAACAGCCTTCTCTCCAAGATGAAGGCTGCCTCCCACACAGCCTTCCTAATGAGTGGTACTAACAGTACTGCTAACTATGCCACATCATTAATTGCTCAATCTAAATTAATCAGATATCCTAACGTTATTACTCTTGTTTTTTTTCCAAAGGCTTTTGTTAGAATAGACTAAAATAATCAGGTCTCTCTTAATGAGTGTAATACCAATATTCTATTTCTATATACTGCCCAACACCTTCTAAATTAACCCAAAGCTTAAGGTGTCTACACAGGCAAATGGGTATAGAACTGAGTTCTTGCCTTAGCTTTATTCACTATAGATATTTAACCTGGTTCAACTAGACTTGAGCAATATTTTTTCCCACAAGTAGGAATTCAAAATTTATAATGACGCTGGCTGGCAATGCTTGCCTAGTTTCGTATTCTCTTAGCACCCCTGAATGATAATGCCAAAGAAACACAGTCTCTTTTAAAAGTCCCTTTGTTGCCTCTGTGCCGGCTAAAATCATATATATTGCAAAATGTCTTCTCCCAAGAAGATGCTGAGTGTGAGAGTCTGAAGACAAGGATTACTTTGCAGCCTTAAACTGATACCTGATACCAGATTCAGGAATTGGCCAAGTAGCCAGGCAGGCAGCCCATACCCATAAATCCAAGCACTCACTAGGGAAGCACAAGTAGGATGCTTGCTGCAAATTTGAGGCTAACCTGCTCTGTGTAATATGCTCCAGGTTACTCATGGCTACACAGCAGGACCCTATCTCATAAAAACAAGTAGGCAGAGCAGCTGATCTTCTCCTTAGTGTGATGCGAAGAAAGCCAATCAAGACTCTCCAGTCAGCATAATCTTTCTTGTTTTTAAGATGGGGCCCCAAGTTATATAATCACTATGCACACATTATGAAGGTATGTTGGTATTTTAGACATAGAAGGTTGGACAAAAAGTGAACTGGGGTGATTCAAAGACCTCATTTCAAATTTCAGGCCTGTCTCCCTAGCTGTGTGGAACAGGCAACCTTTGGCCATGCAGGTGGTACTCAATGTCGCATACACGGAACACATCAGTACAGACTTCATGTCAAAAACTCTCACAAGCATATTGCATTTATAAGCCTATAGCCAAGCCCATAAAATGTAATGAACAACCCTTAAATGTTAGATCTTTTGTTTTACGTATATTAAATTACTGTTATTATTACAAATAGGTCAAAGCAAGGAAAGAGATAAATGTTTGAGGAGAAATTGGGGATATGGGCTAAGGGATATATTTATCCCTAGGTGCATTAAGTATGTACAGCTTTCTTTCCCCATGTCATTCTTCATGTAGTGTTCAGACCAGGCTCCTGAACATCCTGTTTGCAAGTGGCATGGCTTTCCACACATTTGTGTTTCTCGGGCCAAAGGAAATTATTCAGTGACACTCAAGTTCAAAACAGCAGGACAGGACTCCCTAACCCAGTTCCAGAAAAGAACCAGATGTATGCTAGGAGCAAAACTATTGACATAGATGCTCCTTCTTTCCTAGTGCTTGATGATAAGCTAGCACCTCTCTACTTCATTGTGGCAAATGGTTCTTGTCAAAGAACAAACCCTTCCCTGTGAGTTGCCTCGGGGACTAAGGCAAGTTCCCTTCTTTCTCCAATTTAGAGGGATCACATACCCCGTGCAGCTCCTCTGGATGTTGCATTTGCAACCAATATGAAACCACCACGTTCTGTTTCCTGGGAGATGCTGTTGTAGCTCCAATTCGTCACCCCCAACCTCAGGGTTAGTGTCTGGGAGTTTATTCTAAGGGAATACCTGCTTTCCAGCTGGCTTTGGCCTGAGGCAGTATAGATGGGCTTGCTGTCTTTTCTCCTGCAGGGACTACACATTTGCGGTGGGGTGTCTTGGGGGGCAGGATGGTGGGACAGCAGGATGGCAGTTTGGAATCATTCTTCTGAGTGACAGCTCTCTGTGACTCTCTGCACTCCAATGTGTGAGGGAACAGCTGTTCACACCAGAGTGAGAAGATATTGAAAATGGGGGGGCGGGTCCTTTTTCCCAAATTTGGCTGAAGTATAACCAAACCCTAAGGCCTTTGATGATCTAGTCATCTTTTGCACTCATCTCTCAGAGAGACTAAGAACGTTCTTGTTCCTAGGTCCCCAGGATCACCACAGTGTACTGAGTACACCATTGTGTTCTCTCATACTGTACTCTGAGAACACCAAGTTGCCCGCTCAGAATCAGCTAATGAGATGAAGTTCTACAGAACTTCAAGTTCTGAGGCCTCTAGGGATGAAAGCAGTTAGACAAGCTGACTTTTTTTTTATTGTAGATTCCTAACTCAGAAAGTAATTTGCTGGAGTTTTCCTCTCTGCTAACAACTTAAAATTTGGAACAGGAGCCTACACAGAGGTAACTAAAATCATACCAACAAGAGTCCCTCAAGTAGCATGCAGCCAGGGAACTCCATAGGCTCACTTAAACCAACTGATTGGAAAATTGAAATATTTCCCGGACACTTCAAGCAAACTCACAGAGCATCGATTCCAATAGATCTGTTTGGCTAGGTTGGAGCTTACAGGATTATTAGGACCACTGCAGATAATGAGCCTCATGCCTCGCAGGTTAGTGTCTATCAAAGCACTTTCTGAGTCCTTCTCTACTCCTCTGATCAGAAAATGTCTTTGGAGGTAACTCGGTTCAGATACCATGATGGAGGAATCTGCAAAACTGAATACAAAATGCCATATGTCGTGGAATGAGCCAAGGCTGTGCAAGAACCAAAGTACAATCTCAGTCCAAAATATTATGCCAATCAAAAGCCAGTCACATGATGACTTATATGAAAGAATGAATAATAGAGAGGATGGGAGGTAGGGAGGAGGGGAGGAACCCAAAAGGTTGTGTGGTTGAATTAGTAAGTAAACCTCACACACACAGATGGACACTTGAAATGTCAGAAAAGGAAATGAATCTCTAACATGCCCTTCCCACAAAAAAAAAAAAAAAAAAAAATGCAAGCAGAGCTGTGGCAAATGCCACAATCCATCCCTCCTCCCTCTCTTGCCTTTTGCAAAGATTTCTAATGCTAAATCCAAGGAAAATCCAGCAACACTTCTTAAATAAAACTGAAATCCCGTGGCTCAGCCCTGACCTAAGCTCTGCTTACTGAAGTTTACATATGCAGAACAGTCTTGGACTAAGGATGTGACTCCAAGTATAAAAGAAGGGGAGACACAGCCAGCCTGTGGCCAGAGCTCTGGGTCTCATGTGTGACCTGGCACAGGCTTCATTTCCCGCTTTCTTTGGGAGAGTGATTTAGCCTTAGCTCTTCCCAAGGGCTCCTAGAGCAGAGATAAAGATTATCTCTCTTCCTGCCTATTTCTCCTTCAGTTCTAAGCTATATATCTGGGGTCTGAGACATGTGTGCCCTCGTCCTAGATATTGAATTCTGGACTCACCTTATATATCACTCACTTGCTGCATTTCCTCTCCATTTTTCCTTCTCTTTTCTTCCCCTCTTGTCCCCTCATCCATTTTAGAGAGGCTGCCAGGCCATTTTCAGACTGGAAAACAATGAATCTAACTCGAGCTCGGGAGCCTGCTCTCCTGGAATATTTAAATGAGATAAATGATGCCGGTGTGAACAGCAGTTCCCTCACACATTGGAGTTCAGAGAGTCACAGAGAGCTGTCACTCAGAAGAATGATTCCAAGCTGCCACCCTGCTGTCCTACCGTCCTGCCACCCAGGCACCCTACCACAAACATGTAGTCCCTGCAGGAGGGAAGACAGCAAGCCCATCTATACTGCCTCAGGCCAAAGCCAGCTGGAAAGCAGGTATTCCCTTAGAATAAACTCCCAGACACTAACCCCGAGGTTGGGGGTGAAGAATTGGATCTACAACAGCATCTCCCATGAAACAGGACATGGTGGTTTCATATTGGTTGCAAATGCAACATCCAGAGGAGCTGCACGGGGTACGTGATCCCTCTAAATTGGACTATTGTGTTCAAGCTGTCATTTTTCATTTTTAAAACTAGGATCCCTTCAGGTAATCAGTAACCTTGAAGAGAACTGAACTCTCCAGCACAGGTCTGCAGAAAGTCCTCTGAGAGACTAGAAAAGTTGGTGGAGAAAATATAAACATCAGTGCCCACGCTGCCCCTTCTGTCTCCTCCTCCGCATCCCTTGCTATCTCTTCTATCTTCGCCTTGAACATTTCACAAAGTTTAGACGGGTTTAGGTTATCACTCAAACGCTGTGACTCAAACTCGGGGAAATTGTTCCTGTAATGGAGTTCTCAATTTATTGGTCAATTTCACCTTGATTTTGTGCCACTGTTAGTTTTGCTAGCTCTTCACCTTGTATTACATGCTCTTAAAAAAAATGTGATACATTTTCAAATATTTTAAATATCACAGATAATTTGATTCAGCTCATAATCTTCTTCTGGAAAAATAAATAAAAATACATTTAAAAAAAAAAAGTAAACGACATTGTTCATCAGCCTTGCCTTCTCATAAATAGCTAAAATCTGCCACCTTCTGGACTTTGAGCAAAGGTTAAGACAAGCTGGCTTAACGTTTCTGAGCCAAAGGCTGGATTTTCTTCACCTATGCGGTGACACTGCCATCTTGTGGCCGTTTGCTAGACTCCCCATTCCACAGAAACAGGAAAGAAAGGGAACAAATGCTCACTTAAAGCAGTTCACTCAAAATAGCAAAAATTAAAAAAGGAATTTGCGTGAAGTGTACAATAGTTCATCCCAAAAGTTATAATTTGTGAAATAAAAGAACATAAAGGATGTTTATGTTCACATTGACACAACCTCCTGTAGAAAAAAATGTGTTTTTATTTCCGAAGACAATACTAATTAGATAATGCCCACATTAGCACCCCAACAACTTTATCCTCTGTCTAAAGGAAGCTGGGAAGCGGGGTTGTTCCTTGCTGTTGTGATCTCCTTGGTCTAAGGAGTCAGCCAAATCATATTGGTTGCCTGATAGTCTTAATGCTGCAATGAAAATATGATCGATATGTTTCCACTTTTAGGATTTCTAGGCTCTGCACTCCAAGCCATCCTAGAATTTCTTCTGTGGCTGGGAGAGTCCATTTTGAAGGGCTGTCTTCATGGTCATTACCTAGTCATCTGCAGGAATCCAGCTACTGCTTCTGTGGAGAGCAGAGCAGCCTCTGCGGATGATGCTTCCCGGGTGTCCTTTCATTGCTTTCTTCTTGTGCATGTTTTGAAATCTCTCTAGCATTTTCCTTTGGAAAGAGGAAGAGTCTTGGGTCATCTTTCCCATGGCCCCCACTTCCCCAGGGTCAGCAACACTCCAGCAATGTGCTCGAGTCCCACAGTTGTCAGGAATTTGATAAACTATCTCAGCTGCTGTAAATCTGCTTCGTGCCGAAAACACAGCAAAGCGTACACTGTATATCTGCAATCTGGTACCAAATTTTGTCTCAGAAGATCAAAATCAGCTTAAAGCTTTTACCGATGGAGGAAAGGGAGAGACAGGCACATTACTCTCATCCTTCACTCTTTCTCTTTCCTTCATTCAGGGCAGCTGTCTCACCTCAGCACGCGGAGGAGCCCTGAACAATCATCTCCTTTGTTCTGCCCTGTGATCATGTGATGCTGGCACAGAGTGACTCACCCTTGTGTGTGACAAGGCAGCCTGAGGTCACTGTGGACCCCATACCAGCAGCCTTGGAGAAAGAAATCGTGCTTTTGATGCTGTTCCATTTCCCATTGTTTAATACTATGCTTATTCGTATGCTATTTGTTTTGTGGGTAGGAGGGTTGGAGTTACACGTAAAAACTAAATTGGGTCTGGCCACCCCAGTGTAAGAAACACTGAAGCCAGACTCAAGCTCCGCAGCATTTTAAAATACGAGTGACAGAGCGTTGGTCTGGCCCAACCATGCAATTCATCTGGGACCTAACAAAGGATTTCAGCAATGCTTCTGGCTGGGATATGATTATCCGAGCCCTCACAGGGCTGCTATTGATCACAGAGCTGGAGCTACTTCCAGGTGTTAACTTCCCTCTCTCTCTCCGTTCTCAGTATGCTTTGCAGGTGTGCTGCCCTGGAGCCGTTCTGGGATCAGATCTGAAGAGGAATAAAAGTGTCAGGGGGATGCAGAAGGGCGCTGTGGCTAGACCAGCACCCGAGGCTCTGCTGACCTTTTGGCTGCACACAGATGAGGTTTCTGCCTGCTTCTATTTGCTGGGGTTTTCCCCACAAGAGGCTCTGACTGCCCAACCCCTGAGGCCATAAGTAAATCCTCAGAGAACCCCTTTCTTTCTCCTCCTCCTTAAAATGGAAAGGTAAAGGAGGTATGGAACATTCTTGGATTTTGCTAAGTGTAGTTGCTACTCTAGCTACCAACTATTGGTTAAATTAATTGTAGAAAGGGATGATGATGACGGGGACTCAGGAAGAAGGAATACATGTGTTGGTGCTAAACATAGACCTGTTATGGTTAACTAAACATCAAGAACCAAAACCATTTCTTGGATTCAAGGAGCTCTCAGGCTAGAAGGCAAAAATCCATTCGCATGCACATGCGCGTGCACACACACACACACACACACACACACACACAATCAAAAACAAACAAACAAAACCTGTGGAATACTTTGTTACCGGGAAAGAACAAGAAAAGAGTTAATGGTGGGAAGAAAACATAACTCATTTTTCTGGGAAGGGTCAGAAAAAAACTCACACAGAGAAGATCAGAGAAGATGCCAGGAGGGCCTCATATGATAAAAAAGAGGGGCAGAGGGAATATAACAATGCAGGAAAAATGGCCTAAACAGAAGGGGTGCCATCAGAGGCCTTGTATAAGACAAGGACACTGAGGCAGACTATCTCCTGAGTGAAGGTGAGGTACAGGAGCTACAGGCATCAGACTCTCTCCCATTTGGACACAGTTGTCCTAGCAAGCAGTGTCACACGAGGAAGCTGGCAGAATCCTTCAGGCAGGGATGTATTTTAGAGACTGTCTTTGGCAGTAGTGCTGAGAGGCGGTCCAAGGGGATATAAAAGAGGCTAGAGACATGAAAAGCAGGTAAAAGGCTATTTCAGTGTTCAAGTGAACAACAATGAAACCCTCCACTTTGGGCAGAGAATTAGAAATGATAGAAGAATCTAAAGCAGAATTGAAAGAATAGGGTTGGAGATGAGGCTAATGGCAAGATGACTTATGTAGGTGATGTAGCAGTGGGGACCAGTCATCTGGGTTGTAGCATAACAAAGAACAAAGAAAGGGGATGAGAAGTGCTGGCAGGATGGGATAAACCAATAATTAGCAACACACACACACACACACACACACATACACACACACGGTGGAGGTCAGGGAGTGGAGAAGCCAGGAAATGCCTGTAGGTATGCAGATGAATGGTGGTAATTACCACAGCGAAAGTTGGGTATTTAGTGACCAGAAAAGAATGGTTTTTCCCTTGACACCAAAGCTGGTGTTATTTTGAGGTCCTCCTCTGGTCTTCCAGGATGACATAGATGCTGTACATTTCCAGGACTTGCTCCAGGACCATCCTATGCATATACTAAGAGTCTGTCTCTCCTAGCATTAGTGCATGACATCTCTCCAAAAGCCACCAGTGCTAGAGCTTTGTGGTGAATGAGCACCGATGACCACCAAGAGTCTTCTCACCACTGTAGGTTTTGAGGCTAAGTTTTATTAACACTTCTGCTCTAGGCCATGAAACACAACCTGCCGCTGGATATGTGCATAATTTTCCTTGTTTTTGATAGATGCTCTCACAGGAACATCAAAAAAAATCATTGCATCCCCATTCCTATTTTAGAGGTGAGCAACTGGTACCTGGAATTATTAAGGAGAGGTATACCTCTATCAGACTCGGGATCCCATGCTTAGAACCTTCCTATCAGACAACACATTATCACTGGCTTTCTGTTACTTACCAGGCAGATTTCCAGATGCTAGAGATTGAGAAATGAACAAAGCAGACAAATAGCCTGCCACCCCTCCCGGAGTTCACATTCTATGTGAGACTTACAAGCCACACACATAGATGCAGACATAACCAGATAAGATCATCTCCAGTAATGATAAGGCTCTTTTCCAAATACCTCCTTGTACAGCTTTTGGGCTCTGTGGAATGTGAGCTACGAAACTCTGCGATCAGCAACACAAACCCCTGATTGTTAAGAAGGCAGCACAACCCACACAGCAGGTCTGTCTGCCGTGTTTGTGCTGCGCCTTCCCACCAAGTGCTGGAAATGTGTTAAATAATCATTGCCATTCCACTGCAAGTACATTTCTCTTTTATTTTAATCCTATTATAGAATTTTTTGATGGCAACCTGCTGTTAGAGTACATCTAACTATGTTAAAGCTCCCCAGGCCCTGAGCATGAAAGAACCTCTTCAGAACACACGCCAGGACAGGTGTACCTTGTTAGCATAGAAATGAAAATAAAAGACAGTGCTCTGGGGCAAGAAGGAGGACCGTGGGCATTCTGGTGCCATCACTTAGGAGGTGATCTCTCATTGATCTCTCCTACATGCTTCGGGGGCAGCAGCTTGATAGAAGGATGGGTCCTTTTCTGTGCCTGGTGCTTGAGGCTTAAGAGCTGAAAACTAGAGCTTAGCGTGCAACCCTTAGCACACAGGTCACCTCTGCGGTTCTGATACTCCAGACGCTTCTTGAGAGGAGGGTGTCAGTGATCTGTGTAGCCTACATGTCTGTCGTTGCCAACACTGTCGATGTTTTAGTATGACATGAAAATAAATACCGTTCAAGTGCACGGGAGGGTGGGTCTTTCTCCACCTGCAATCACTCAAATGGAGAGCAGTCTGGCCTGGCACAAATAATAACTTCCTTGGACATGCTGAGCTCATTTTCTTGAAATAAAGTTATGGTTATGGGATGCCATACAAGAACTTGCATCTTAGCAAATCATTTCACTCTAAACAAATGGCAAAATGTGCTTATTGGAAAAACTGACCATAAAAATTAGAAAATAGGCAAGGTATCCTAGTCCCTTACACCAAGCTAATATATAATGGATGCTGCAAACAGACCTAATACCTGAAATCCACTTTGATAATCTACATCACTCTTGTTTGTGCTGGTGGCACTGGCACGTGTCTTACAAAATGTCAGTTCCTGAGAAAATTGCAAGCAAGTTCTCGTATAAGGATTACATGTCTTTTTTTTTTTTTAATTTTTTTTTTTTTATCTTCCTGACCCACAGAACAAGAAACAATGTTTTTTCTCAATGTATGTTCCGGAGTTAACATAAAGAGCAGACAGTATATTAGTAACACTGTCTAAACGCTGCTTATGTATTCATTGCCTGGGAGCAAGAGTGGTAGCAAGGAGATAAAACCAGGTTATTTTAAAGATAGTTTAGTCAAATGTGAGGGAAGAATGGAAGGAAGGAAGGAAGGAAGGAAGGAAGGAAGGAAGGAAGGAAGGA
>OU015748.1:39968315-40004240 GCA_907169655.1 Acomys percivali
AGGAAGGAAGGAAGGAAGGAAGGAAGGAAGGAAGGAAGGAAGGAAGGGAGGGAAGAAGGAAGGAAGGGAGGGAGGAAGGAAGGAAGGGAGGGAGGGATGGAGGGAGGAAGGAAGGGGAGGAAGAGATGGTAGAGGAGAGAGACAGAGAGAGAGAGAAAGAGAGAGATAGAGACAGAAAGAGAGACAGACAGAGAGAGAGAGAGAGAGAGAGAGAGAGAGAGAGACAGACAGACAGACAGACAGAGAGAGAGAGAGAGAGAGAGAGAGAAAGAAGAGAGACTTGAGACATCATTGCTGATATGGGAGTGTGAGACACAAGTCACCCTTTTCCTTCAATACTGTAGAAAATTATACTGAGCAAAATTTTCAACTTGGGGTGATACTTAAAATACTGTATTTAACTACTAGCCATGCCTGAACTCTTCTGAGCAGAGTCTTTCTGTACCAATGTGTTTATCATGAGCATAGCCAAGCACACCCCCACCTCGATCAACATGGTGCTCCCTTGTGAAGGAAGCATCCCTCCACTCAAAACCAAGTGTTACTAAGTGTGTTCTATGGATGTCTGACATCATGGGAATAAATGCTAGCATCTTAGATTGAAATGATGTGGCACTACCCTCACAGAGCCTAGAGTCCAACAAAGAAATATAAAACACAGATAAAAACAATTTTTTGTGTGTGGTAGAGTTTCCCTGTGTAGCCTTGGCTGTCCTGGACTCAATTCATAGACCAGGCTGGCCCCAAACTCACGGAGATATGCTTGCACCTTCCTCCCGAGTGCCAGGATTACAGGCGCATGCCATGCTGTGTGTTTTAAATAAGACTTGAAGAGCAAATGGCATTTAGAGACAGAGCATCAGAAAAGGAGAACAACAGGAATGGGAACAACAGCAGTGATACCTCAAAGGCAAAAAAAAAAAAGCAAGGAGAAGTGCTTCAGCCTGTCGGTATCACAGGACTGCAGCAGCTCAGTGTAAGAGATGCAACTAGAGGAATAGACAGGAGCCAGATCATAACAAGTCATGAATGCCAGAGGAAGGAAATTGGATGGGATCCTGTAGGCGTTGGAGCACATTCAAAAATTATTTCAGCAGGAAAGTAGCATGAAAAGAGCCTCCTCATCAATTAACTCGACAACACTTTAACCTTAGCAGGTAACGTGGTAGTAGCGAGCTGGCCCCTGGATGCCAAGCTCAACTGCAAAGGTCAGGTACTGGGTTGTGTGTGCCTCTTGCACCTGAGCCTGAGGAAATAACTACTTATTCCGACTGTCAGTCACTGGCTTGCTGGAGGCACCCTCTGTGCAAGGATACTGAGGAGTGTTTCCCTTGCTCAGTACTTAACAGCAGGACTTTGCTCTGCCCCACAGCTGTCATCTGGGACCAGGACAAAACAAAAAGCCTTGGGAGCTACAAGAGAACAGACTTTGGACACTAGCACATTTGCTGTATGTTTCTGTAAGCCTGGCTGACAAAGTTCGTGGTCAGCGTTGGTTTTTCTGCATGAGATAGAAAACAGGTCTGTTGATTTTATGTTTTATGGCTGATCGATGGGGTCAGAGTGAGGCTTTTGAGACACGCTGAGTGAGAAAAGCTGTGATGCTTTTGATAGCTTTATTTTTTGTGTGTGTGTATGTCTGCTTCTGGGAAGAAGGGAGGTCAAGGTGACTTCCTCTTTCAGACTCCCCGGCTCAGGCAGTGTCTCTGAAGAGGCAATGCTGTGGGTGGTTCCAGCCAAGCAGAGCAAGGAGAGGTGACATTTAAGGGCTTTTGAAGAAACGCTGCATCTTTTGGCTAAGGGACCCCAACTGCACCTGCATTTCTGCAGGCTCTTCACTTGCTTTTTTTATCCTCCCAAGCTGCATGTAGATTTGCTGAAAGGTGGAAAATATGCATAGCCCTTAGGCATTAGAGAAGACAGCAAGGACAGGGAAGAATCTGCTGAGAACTCAGGAGACTCAGGTGCCCTGTGACCAGGCACATGGAATGCCAGCCCCAATGGTGGAGCCTTCAATCAGGCTTCACCCCCTCTTTATATATAATAATAGCGGCCAATTATTAAATGCATCCAGTACTAAGTTCACCAGTTGTATGTATGATACGTAACCCTTATAAAAACCTCTAAGGAAGTCACTGTTGCAGAAGAAAGTGCTCAAGGGTTAAGAAGCTAGCAAAACGCTGTGCAGAAATATGCACTAGAAAAGCTTTGAGCCCCCAAATCTTATGTTCTTAGCTATATGCTGTGGTGTGGCCGCTTTGCCTTACTTTGCTCACTTTCATATTGTAAGAATGAAAACCAAACTCCGGAGCCTTAGGAGAGATCTCAGTAAAAGTACCAGCCTTGCAAACCCAGGGACCCAAATCATATTCCCAGAACTCTCGATTTTTTTTTTTTTTAACAAAAAGAAAAGGGCTCTGGAGACAGCTCAACAGACAAAAAAACAAAACAAAAACCAAAAAAACTCATGGTGTTAGCATGAAGACCTGGACTCAAATCCCCAGAATCCACATAAAACTCAGACAAGTGGTACACAGCTGTACCTCAGGGCTTTCTTGACAAGCCGAGAGCTGGAGAGCAGAGAATCTCTGGCCACGGGTCAGCTGGCCTCCTATGCAGCAGAAAATGAAAGAACCTACCTCAAACAAGATGGAAAGTGAGGACTAAAATCCAAGACTGTCCTTCATCCTCATCCTCATATTCACACACACACACACACACACACACACACACACACACACACACACACTAACACATATCAAGCTATACAATATGGTAAACAGGCTGAGCAAATAGAAAGTAGCCCTGCCATAATGTTCTCTCTAGCCAGTGACATGGTGAAGGAAGATGTGGATACGCTTTCAAAAGCCAAAACAATGAAACAAATGTATAGAAAGAGCTTTTTTTTTTTTTTTTTTTTTTTACTGTGTCATACAGCACCCATCAGGGAAGCAGAGAACAGAAGGGGCTGTCCTGAGAACCACAGGAAACATTCCACTAGAGAGAAAGGTTAAGCGGCCTTTTTCAAAAACCAAAGAGAGACAGAGATATGTGCAGAGGCACAGCTGCTCAATTCACTTATGCAGGAGAAGCAGTTCCCGACCCAGCAACCCCTTTCCTCTCTTCTACCAATTTAAGCTTTTCCTCCAATGTTCATCTTTCCATGGTTTTCGTGTAAAAGCAGCACCATGTGGCCACCATTAAAAATACCATGACTAGAGGCTGCAGTGAGACACTGATTGTCCTATTAAGCAACAGATTTCATAAACAAATGCAGTTCGTTCTACCCGCCGCCTGACATCGCGGTCTGAGGAGCACTGCTGAAAACAATTTATCCGCAAGCATTCTACTTCAAGTTTAAGACTGCAAAGAGCCCTGCTAAGTCACAACAAAATAGATGTGTGAGCGGTTTGCTGCAGGCTTTCAGGGGTTAATGAGCCCCCCTCATCTACCATCCACACCCCGACTGGGAAACCCTCTGAGGGTCCCTGTTATTGTTAAACCTCCATGGCTACAAAGTCACCAGTGCAACCAACCGGAGCTGTGGCCTCCCGAGAAATGACAGATTTAAAGGAAGAAATACTGTGCACTTGCTGGAGGCGAGTTATTTTAATATAATGCCGAGATGACAGCTCTCCACATTTAATCATCAAACTCCTGATTTTTTTGCTACGACATTAGAATTTCTCACAATTGAAGGAAAAATGTTTCTTTTCCATCCATGCCTGACAGTTGCATATTTGCAAGAAATGTCTGTAAACTTTTCCAATTATTTTTAATAAAATGTAAATTATTGTCTACATAAGCTCTCTTTTCCCTCAGCCGCCACCCAGAGCGAATAGAAGCAGTTGCTAATGCTCCTGGGCCAGGCTTCTGTGCCTTTGTCATCTTCTCCATAGTAATAACTTACCACTTAGAAGGCTGCTTCTGTCTTTGTCACCTATATTATGACCATTTCCCTTTTAATAGTGTCTGTAATCAGTACCTGTCAGAGAAGCTGTGCATTTGATTATCTATGCCTCAAGTGGGCTGACACAGCTTGGCTGGCTCCCAGTCGGGAACACACACACATCTCAAGGTTTGGAAGCCATTAAAATGGACATTTACATAAGGTCCCCTAAGATAGGTCTGCCCTATTCTCACTCTTGTTTCCCTATAACAGATCAGAGGCTGACAAATAAAGATATTTTACTTCTCAGTTAAAGATACATGCCAGGTACAGCGGCATACAACTTTAATTCCAAGACCTGGCAGGCAGAGATGAGTAGCTCTCTGTGAGTTCAAAGCCAGCCTGTTCTACATGTAAAGTTCCATAACAGCCAGGGCTACATATAGAGATCCTGTCTCTAAAAACAAACAACAAAGAAGGGACAAGGGTCTCTGTCTGCAGACAAAGGCAATACACATGGGAAATATGGAAGAGATCAAGAGAAGTCTCTGGGGGAGGGGGGGAGAAACAGTTCAGTGTCACTTCCAGGACCCACACCCAAAACACAAGGTTCTCCATTTCTTCCTTGAGGAAGCGGTCAATAAGTGTCTGTTGTCTTAGAGCCCTATGGATGCGAAAATAAATAATGCATCTATATTTATTATTGATTATGTTGGTCATTCTCAAGAGAAGTTAAGAAGGTAATGAGATAAATGGATGAGGAAGTGAACAATTTGGGAGTTTGAGGACAAGGTGAAAGGCATCACAATCCTGGGGAGCTCTGAGTGCCTCAGAAATATTTCTGTGAGTGAGTCACCCTGGAGTTAGGGAGGAACTCTGGGAGGATAAATCTGGGTGCTTAGTAAAAAAAAGGGATAAAAGTCTCTGCCTACAGACAGAACTACACAAGCAAAGGCATGAGGCATGGAAAAAATAGGAAGTCCCAGGAGCAGTCTCTGTGATGGGAAAATGGGTGCAGGTCCATGAGGACATAGTGCTGCCAAGCCCTGGATTTGAATCCACAGGTGAATAAACTAGATGTGGTGGTAGATGCCTTCATTCCAAACTCTTGGGAGATGAAGGTAAGAGAACCATAAAATTAAGGTCATCTTCAACCACAGAGTTGTACTAAAACCTGTGATACATGAGATACACCTTTTTTTTAATATAAAAATAAAATTGAAAGGAAGATGAGTCAGAATATAGATGGATTTTGTGGCTCTCTGGCTATTGTAGGTATGCTGCAATGTATGTTGGTGTTACAGGGAGCCCATCAGAAGTGATCACTTAAATACAGTTTATAGCCAATTGAAAGCTTTTTCCCCCAGCTGACTGACTACATTTAGGTATTCAGGACCCAAGTTTAGAGTCACATGTTTAGAATAAGGGATTTTTGAAGTAAAAAAAAAAAAAAAACAACAACATCTTGATATCTCACTCAGCAGCCCCAGGGGGAGGGGGGTTGGTTACACAAGGAACCAGTTTAACAGAAGTCACAATAAGCAGTTAGCTGAAGGAGGAGCTTGGTTAGTCGGAGATGGAGTTTCTGCACAAGCAGGCAATTTAACAGACGCTAAGATAAGCTAGCTGGGGCATCTTGACCTTGAGTTCCTAGAACAGAATTAGGTAATTTCCCTCAGGGCGTCTCATCAAGGAGATCAAATTCTAGTCCAACCTAAAATGTACAAGATGGAGGAACCTCGGCACTGTCTTGCCTTGTCACATTGGAGTGGATTCTTAAATGCCATCCACCCTTCTCAATTTTCCCTAAAGAAAATATATAGCTTCTTAGGACCATATGAACTCCCTGGGTGAATTTCTCACTACTTACAGGAAGAAAACAGTCAGGGAGCCTTCCAAAGGACAACTCAGCCCAAGACTAAATAAATCACTACTGTCCCTGAGTAATAAAGAAAGAACTTGGCTCTTGGAAGAGGAAATTAGAGAACCCCGCCTATTCCAAGACTCCAGTTAAATAATTCCTCACCTGCCTATTAGCACTTGGCCCACCTTCATGCACAGCCTTTTCTGTTGGGTTTTCTCCTAGGTGCACCTTATTAACTGGAGTGTGGGTCTCAGAGAGAACCAGACTATCATTAATTGCCCTTCCCCGTCACCTGAAAAAAAGAAGTGCTGATCTGCATTCTCCTGGAAACATGATGGATCACAGCCACAGGAACCAGGGTGGGTGTGTCTTAAGAGCTTCCACCTCCTTCTCATCTCATTTGCACCTATTTCTGAAGTGCAAAGCTGGGGCCACCGAACTGGTCCTCGGTCCTCAGATAATAGCAACAGGCCCTTTGCAGACCTGGATTGGCTTCTGGGTTGTACTATGGGTAAATAATTAGTGCTTCTCTCTAATAATCCCCAGCAATCTGTGTTCCAAAGCTTCGCTCACCAGAACTAAAATAAATAAAGAATGACCCTATCCCATCAAGGAAAAGCCTGCAGAGTCTAGCACCCAGGATCTGTGGATTCCTCAGTCCGACACACGGCAGTTATGCCCAGCACCATGGACAGCGTCAATGGGCCAGCTCCCCTATGCTGCCTTCCTTAGAACGTCTCAGCTGACTGCTTTGTAAAGGTAAAGTATTGTTTCCAGCAAAAAGAAAAAAAAAAACCCACGGAAACTTGTTCCTTAGCCAAGTGTGTGATCCAATTTTGCAGCCACAAGCACCTGTGCTATCTTTGCAACCTTCCTTCCTTCTCTTTTAATGTGCTAAATTGAGATACAAATGCAGCTAAACCGGATTCAAATTCTTTTTACAAGCTATACACTTCAAAAGGAAAAAGAGGGAAAAACTCTTGAAAATACTATTTATTCTACCACTGTTCAGTGTAACCACCGCCATACCATCTCTCCACAGGTCCCAAATGAAAAATTTTGAGGGCTATTGAACACACCGCAAGTTTTCAGAGCAGATCGGTGGAAAGTTACTTAGCACAGTTGTCTCTGTAATTGTGACAAATTAGAGGAGTGTGTGATGTTCTGGGGCCCTCAGCCTTGCACATGCCTGGGTGGTGGAATAGCTGGGGGTTAGGATTCTGCACCACAAACCATTAACACCAGCGGGGAGATGGCTGTCTGACAGCTACATCCCCAGCTGGGTTCTGTAGCTTAATCCTATTTGGTTTAATGGATTTGTTTCCTGAATCAGATGGTCACAAATAGAAAGGGGATAAAAACTGTACCACAGTGATGCCTTTGAACTGACCTGGTGTGCCTATTCAGTAGGCTGTCTGTCTTCTGAGAGAGAGAGAGAGAGAGAGAGAGAGAGAGAGAGAGAGAGAGAGAGATTGCTTCACTACAGGGTATGAAATTCCTCCAGGGTCCTTGCCCCAACCAGCCAGTTTCCTCTCTACCATCTTCATTACCTCCTTCATCCACACCCATTTGTGAACTAAAACATCATGATTCAATCATCAAAGCCTCTGGGCATAAAAGAGACTTAAAGGTTTTTAACAAATACATTTCTGCATTCAGCTTTTCATTCAACTACACATATACAAATGGCCTTGTGTTTTTTAGTTTGCTTGCTGAAAGGCCTGGGATGGAATGAAAAAACATGAGCATAACCCAACATGCCCTGTGTGCTGGAAGATAATTAGTACACAACCCAACACCGCCCTTTTCTTCAGAACAGTCCTGTGAAGTACCTGTGGTTATTACACCCAGCGTGCAGTTAGCCAACTGCAGAAGATAAACAAAATTATTAAGTAGGTATTAAGGATTGTCAGGTTGTATATATTACTATAATACCACAGTAGCAGACAGAGAAGGACTGGAAAATCCCTATGGATTAGCAGAACTCCGTTTTTAGAATTAGAAAGAACTGGGTTAAAATCCCAGCTTCATCATTTGCTAGCTGTGAAACTTCATGTAATTTTCTTAATGTGTCTGGGACTTAAGATGATTGTTTTTAGAACTGAATATGGAAAACTCTATGACAGACAGAAGGAAGTGGAACCATCACCTCAACATATCTTCGCCTTTCTTTCCCTGCCCATCCACCCCAGTTACACACCTCATAAGCCACATAGTTTCTGGTGATTTGCTGTGACAATTTGTTATCATTCTTCTGGAAGTTTTAGATTTTATTACGTTGATACATAAATTAGGTTTTCAGGTCAATATTCTTCTGGTCATTCCTCCCCCCCAAAACAATACCAAGCAAGGTCTCATAATATCAAAACACAATATTGCTTGTTTGTGAATAAAAATTATTTATTAAAAAAGCATTAATTAATCAGAGCCAAATGATGGAATAATTTAGCTACAAATTATTCTCCCTCAGTCTAGAAAATTATGAACTAAGAATATAAATTTTGTGGTTTTGTTCTTATGTTTTGTGTTCTTATTCTTTGACAGTTTCATATGCATAATATACTGAGCTTTTGGTCCTTTTTAATGCATCCCCATTACCATTTTCAACCACACTCCTCTGAAACTCTTCTTCTCAACAATCCCCCTCCCACTTTATGTTTCTAAACTCACTGAGTTTACTTTGGACTTTTGTATGAGCATGAGAGGAGGTGTTTACTAGAATAGGAACAACATCTCAGTGTTAACCATTAACTTCCATAGTCTATCAGTGAAATGGTACCCAATGCATGATGGAACAGTGATGGGGCCAATCTTGCACAGGCCTCATGCAGGTAACCACAACTGCAGTGAGTTCATGAGTGCAGTGGCCTTCTCATACCCAGAAAATAGTGTTTCACTGGACTCCTCCATCTCTGGCTTTCACATTCTTTTTCCCTTTGTCATATGTTCTTTGAGTCTTCAAGCAGGTGACTCAGATGTCCCTTTCATGCCTAAGCATGCCAGTCACCTGATCCCCACACTCTTACCAATTGTGAGCCTCTATATTAAACCTTGCCTGCTGCAAAAAGATGAAGCCTCAGAGCAACACTGTCTATGTGTATAAACTAAAGCATTTCGAAGTCAGGTTGACACGTGTCCATTTAGCAAAACAACAGTAGTAGATTCTCTCCTACACTTTAACCTTCCCAGGCATAGGTCCTGATCACATTTACATTATAGGAATCATTTCCTGTTTGTGAAACAAGCCTCAAATCTAGTCATGAAGAGGCTACTTACCCCTGCCCCTTGCCTCACATGATACTCATGCCACTATTTTACCAGTGGCCCATCTTGCCAGACATGCTGTTATTACAACTCCTGTAACCCCAAGTTAGGTAGGACCATTCACATATTTTTCTCCCCCAGCATTTTGCTTATCACCTCCTGGCATCATGAAAGCTAGCCAGCAGGGAGGAGACTTCTAGCTCAGATTCAGCCTGATTTTTCAATGTCTCACAACAAAAGTAATCTTCATCAGTAGGGTCCTGCGATCCAGAGGAACACATCTTAAAGTAGAATGTGCTTCCTAGCAGAGTAATGAGCCCTTATCACTGGATATATTCAAGCAATTCTAGATAACCAGCTGTGAGGATCATTGTAAAGGGGATTAATGCAGGGGCTGAGGAGTTCATGAGATCAGTGATTTTCAAACTGCTTTTAGCAGCGGAACATAAAAAAAAAAAGGCAATATCAGAGGTACACGAGGTGAAGAGAGGCAGGATGCTCAGATCTATCTATGAGGCCCTAAGGAATTTTTGTGAAGTCTTAGGTCTCCACTAAACTGTTTATTAAAACCAATGACCACATCATCTTTTCTTTGCTTTTAAAAATTATTTTTGAGATATAATTTCATAGTTTCTCCCTTCTCTTTTATCCCTTCAAGCCATCCCATAAACATCCCATTCCTCTCTCAATTCATGGCTTCTTTTTATTATTATTATTATTTTATTTTTACAAATGTGTAAATATATAAATACAACCTGCTCATTCTGTATAATGTTCTGCATATGTATGATTTCCAGGGACGACCATTTGGTATTGGATAGCCAATTGTTGCGTTGTTCTTCCTCTCCTGAGAAGACTATTTCTTCTGATCTCAGCATTCCTTAGTCACCTGGAGTTCTTTGCTTAGGGATGATGCCCACTTTCCCCATCTATATTAACATGTCTATCAGTGTCATCCTGTCATCCTTGGTCAGCTCACATTTAGGCAGTCATGTGGGGACTTTCGGGATGTTATCATACAGTGTTTGTCAGTGTAAGCTTGGAGAAATATACCCTGTGATTCACAGTGACATATATTTGGTAGTCTAAATAAGGTGACTCAGAATTGATTGCATTGTAGCCACAGTTGTTATCTTGGAAACAAGGGGGGAGTGCCTCTGAGAGGCTAGGAATGGTGTTGAAGAGAGAATGTGAGAAATACCATCATACTGTAACTTCTACACAGGAGAGGGGGAGCAGTCAGTTACGAAGAACTACTGTCTGAGTCCAAGCCTTTACATTCAGAGGCCTAAATAGGCCAGCAGTTAAAGAAGTTGAAAAATAGAATGCAGAGACTATTTTTTTTTTGGCAATAAACATCTACAACTAAATTTTGTAGTGTGCACTCCATAGGAAAGTGATGGCCTTGAGTCTGCCCGCTCATAACACTGGGCAATAAGAGAGGAAAATCCACAGAAACTCGTGCTTCAGGCTTAGGTTGTGTACAACTACCAACAGATAAACCTAGATTCTCCTGCACATGTAAATTAGCTCTTTCTTATACAGGGGGCTCCTCATTGCTCCCAAGCCAGGCAACACTGTGAATTGTGTAGTTCCAAGTCCTCAACTTAAACTACATAATCTAGTAAGTTTAAATCATAATAAATGTAATAGGGAAGCATGCAGTGCATATGGACCTGTGTGTGTATGTCTTCATGTGTGTGTGTGTGTGTGTGTGTGTGTGTGTGCATCACAAATCATAGGAAAGACAGCCAAACATATAAACTAATTATTCTACCATGAGCTTTTAGAAGTTATTCTCAAGAAATCTCAGCCAAAAACTGGGTCACAAAAAAGAGTTGCTGCCATAACAGTTCACTTCTGAGCCCTATAGACTCTGTCACAGCTGTGACAGCAAAAGGAGTGAGCCTTTGATTTAAAAAAACTACATATGTATGCACTTGATTAGTAGCACTTTGCCATGGGAAGAGCCCCAGCTGCAAGAAAGTTTAAGAAATATGATTATTAGAACAATCACATCTTCTTAAAGACAAGAAAACTGTTCTAGAAGAGGGGATGAAAAGAGGAGATGAAGTGGATACAGAACAAACTAATTTTAGGAGTCTTTAACTGAAATAAAGCAAAAGAGGAAAGATAAGAAGACTGAGTACAGTTCTCTTAGCCACATTTATATATGTCAGTTGTATGTCAGTTAGTGACAAGGGGTTAGAATTAAGGCAAGATCGTGTTAGTGATTGCATCCAGTCTTGTTATTGCTCAAATTTTGATCCTAAACTAAGTATTTCTTCTATAGAATGCAGGCATCTTAATTCTCGTCTGGTTCCTTTTCTGCCATTATAGGATTCTTATTTGGCAGTGTCTTCCAGATGGAGGCGTGATGGTGAATTTGATAAGAAGGGGCTTAAGAGTCAGAAAGTCTATGATCCGAGTCACAGCTTCAGAACTTTGAGAAAACCTCTGGAATTTGTATTTTCTCTTGTGTTGAAATGAAAGTGCTGCTGCCAACCATGCCAGGTCACTGTGATTGCTGAGTGGGATCACGTCGATTGTTTAGGAACTGCTCAGAAAGAGCAAATCCTCAATAATTAGATGTTTCCTTCCACTGTTGCTTTTATCAGTTAATGAGGATCCCTAAGTAGTTAGAAGTTTTGTGGCTCCATGCAAATCAGTCTAATAATCAACATTGCTGGGAAATGATACCCCAATTACACCTCTCTGCAGGTGAATGTGTTCCCATTGTCCAAGTGGATACCTTAAGATAGTTTAAGATCTTTAGACAACAGAAGATTACTTGTAACCTTTTGTATAATATTCACTAAAGTGTCAAGTGTAAACCACTGGCAAACATATGATTCACAAACACAAGTCCCTGGATTTGATATCTGGTAGTAGTAGTAGTAGTAATAGTAATAATAATAATAATAATGATGATGATGATGTATTGTTTAATAAATTTATTTTATCATTATTGCTATTACTATGATTATTTTTATTGCAGCAAAACAATCTTACTAGAATTTAGTATTAACTCCAACAAAAGCTTTAGTCCCCAGAGAAGCACACAAGCACACAGCAGGACAAAGTAGAATTGCAGGAGCTTATACTGTGAACTTAAACCCACGCAAGATCAAGGGAGAGGGGTAAAAAGAACAAGAGCAAGCAGAGCTTTCCGGCCATAGTGCACACCTGAACCCTGAGCCAAGAAATGGAGAGGAAGAGGATGGGGGAAAGAGAGCAACACAGACCATGGTACCGTCCTGGCATACCTTGGCCCATAGAAAAGCCAGAGTACACAGTTCTTGTTAGAAGGATATTTCCTGTTGAGTGTGACTAGCCTTTGACAAGATTAGAACCTGTTGTTCTCCCTCAACTGAGGGTCACCTAAGAAGTTGGTCCTACTTTTCCAAGACGAGTTGGATTCTGTTGGCACCAGTACCAGAAACTGGCTACATCGCTAGCAGCTGAAGGTAAAGTCTTTCTTGAAGAGTGATCCAAGTAGCCCACCTCCATGATGGATAACTTAAGAGCAACTGAAAACTACTCAAACGCCCCTTAGACAAATACTAATATATGAAGCAAACCACATAATAACTGGAGATTAAGAATAGCTGGTTGTTTTCCCATCTAATAAATATTAGGTTTATTCTGTATCATGCTGTTGTCTAGGAACTGACTATGGTATTATGTCATATATTTGATCTCATATGTGGGGTCAAGATGTGTGTGTGTGTGTGTGTGTGTGTGTGTGTGTGAGTGTATGTGAGTGAGTGTGTGTGTGTGAGTGAGTAAGTGTGTGAGTGAGTGAGTGTGTGTGTGTGTGTGAGTGTGTGCATATATAACATGAAAACAGAAGGATGGGAATCAGCAAGAAGGGAAATTAGAAAGGATAATAGAAAGAGAGCAAATGGTGTACACGTATGAAAATGTCATAACAACACCCATATTCTATACACTAACTGAAATCCGATTTAAATAAATTATGAACAATCCCTGCTTTTGTGAAGCTTACATTTTGTAAGGAAGAAGCAGAAAAGCAAATGAAAAGTTATGATACAGTGATGTGGTAAGCAGGGCTTGCCACCCACATCCCGGCAAATGTGTTCAATTACATAACTTTAAATTGGGCGAGAAAGTCTTCTGGAGGTGGAGATTACCCATGTAAAGACATCAACATGCATATTCCTGGAGAGGCTTGTTTGAGGCATAAGCAACAGCTAGCATAAATTCCCAAAATGAGAACGAATGTGGATGGAGATCTAAAGAGTATGGATTCAAGAAGACAGAGGAGCTGAAATTAAAACCAAACACAGCATCTAGACTGCTGGCTTCTGTAACAAGGAAGATAGTGGCTCTAAGAACTCACCACTTAGAACACAGGAGGTTGCCTGTCCATTAGCTAAGGGACATATTTTTAATACAAGAAGTGATATAATAAATATTTGGAGGGAGAGGCACATTTGGATCATTGCAATGTGCTCCAGACGCCCTTTCTCTTTATCCTCCTCTCACTCCAGGTGAAAGAAAAGAGACATAACATAACAAAGAAGCCATAAGAGAAGCCACTGGTGGATAAAGACTGGCACATCCAAATCACAGCATCTCCAAGAATCTCTGATTGAAAAAAAAAAAAAAAGTAGAGGGAGCCTCTGCAGTCAAGGAGCAGAGGTCAAGTGTGTACAGGTAGGCAGGCTACATGGGAAGGAAAATACTGCTTGTAATTGCTGCAAGAATAAGTTTGGAGCAGGCTTTTGAAATGTAGAAGCCCCACTGACATGAAAGTCAAGGAAATCTATCTTGGTGGCTGCTGTAGCCTGTTTGAAGTTGTTCATAACTAAGTCAATCCAGCTAATAATGACACTTCTCTTTTCAACTCTTTTCCAAGGTATAAGTTTCTTAATTCCCATGTGCTTGGGTTCCTCATCACAGAGGATTATGAATTCTGATCCTCTTACATTTGGAACTTCAGTGAAGTCTTCCCAGGTGTCAACCCCTTTAACCCACCACAGATTTTATGCCTTTCAGATTAACTTTGGTGATAAATCTGATTTCAAAGAACACTGAACCCAAGCACCTGGTAATGTATTTCAGTACTTTTACTAATAGCTTTAGAGAGCTTATTAATTTATATTTCACTGTATATTAAGACATCCTCCTTCAGTTCACCTGCCTCATTGTGAGAACATTTTTCATATTTCAGATCAGGACACCAAACACTAGAACTAAATGGATGATATCATTTTAAATATTATGCAGATACCCACGCAGGTCAGGTATTTTAATATTTTCTCGTCTCTAATTTATTTCTGTACTTGTTGAATGTGGCTTCTCATGTGTCCTTTTAAGTACCTTCTTAGTTTTAATGACATTTTAGAAAATTATTTGAGTAGGTTCTGTGTGAAGTTTTTTTTGTATAATAGGAAAAGGCCATGAGGTAATGAAGTAGAAACTATGCTGCTGTGGTATTTCTAACACGATAAGGCCCAGAACTCTGCCATCAGTATGATCACTCACCTCAGACAAACCAGTTAACCCCCATGGAAAATGAGACTGTTGATGCCCATCTCATCATCTGCCACTCAACTCTCCCAAGACAAGTTTCATTACCCCATTTCTTTCATGCTCTTCATCAATTACCACATCTGACCTGTCTCAAGTTTCTCTTGATACCATATGTTTTCAGCCCCATCCCCACCACTTTCTCCCTAATGATCTTTCCCAACTCCCTCCTCTGCCATCCTTTTCATTTTATCCTTCATCCTAATACTACTTACAGCTCTTCATAGTCTTCCCACCATAGAATCTACAGGGCTTGATAATGCAATTTACCAAACAATAAGAGACTTTCAAAACTCATTAGCTGGACCAAAGTTGAAAATCATACATACAAGGGATGAGACAGAAAACCTTTGGCCAACTGTCAATTTCTTCCTAGGAATTTGGATTTTTATTTAATTGACAAAAGCAAAAGGAAGAAAATCATTCACTGGTATTGGTACCTCTGCAATAGTAGAAGAAATAAAGCCAGAAGAAACAGAATAGCAAGCGTTGGATAACTCCGAATGTATGAAGAAGGATTTTCAGAAGCAAGGCGAAGGGTATCCAGAAAAGTCTGCAAGATCATAATGAAAGAAACGCAACTTTGTGGATCTATCTTTCTCTGTGTGTATGTATGACTCCCTGTCTCCCTGTCTCTCTGTCTCCATATCTCTTGCCCCCCCCTCTCTCTTTCTCTCTCAGAATATAACCTGACTATATTGCTCCATTCCCAATCTCATACCATGATATGGACTTGGCACTTGGAGAGTGGAAGCTGGCCACCAGCCAAGTTCCCTGGCACAGGTGGTGGATGTTCCTAGGGTGCGCACAGTCAGCAGTAACAAGCTCAAAGAATCTCAGGCAAAGTACCAGAGCAGAGAAACAGGAACAACTTATCCTGAGTCTAGTTAAGACACACGGATGCAGAGAAAGTGCAGCTCCAGATATTCCTACAAGAGACTTAGGCTAAAGGTTCTTTGGAGGGCTGGCTAAAATGTAACATTCTTAGTACCAACATGACCCCATTACACTCACCAGGGCATAAGGCCTGAGAAAGTCTCATGCACACATCATCTCTGTAGATATAGTAGATACATACATGTCCTCATTATACTGTCAGTTGTGTGTGTGTGTGTGTGTGTGTGTGTGTGTGTGTGTGTTCTTTTACTAGGTTAAAAGGCATGGATAGGTTTTATTATATGCAGACAGGGCAAAGAGAGGCATGACCACCTGATTCTTCTGGTCTTCTGTTCTCCTAAACACAGACTCAGTTAGACCTTTCATTCTTCTCTTGGCTTTTATACTCGTGGTAGGCTTACTCTGATGTGTACAGTGATGATTCCAATCTTTCATTATGGGTTTGCCTGTACACATCCAAAACTTCTAATTAAAAAGGGAATGGATGAAAACAACCCAAGTGAAAATGGATGGTGACTAGGTAATTAACATGCAGCAGATATATACAATAGATTGTTATTTTGCAATAAAAATAAAGGGAATTCCAGCACATGCTACAATGTGAATGAGTGTTGAAACAGTTTTCCCAAGTGAAATATACCAGTCATGAAAATCATACTGTTCACTTTGCATATGACATATCTAGTATAGCCAGCCTTATAGGGACAAAATAAAGGAAGGAGACTATGGAGCCATAAGGTGGGCTCAGTCTCAGTTTTGCCAGATGAAGAGTTCCCATAGTGGTTGCAATAATGTACTTGGTGCTACTAAAATACATGCTTAAGAATAGTTATAACAATTAAATTTAAAACAAAAACACATGTATCAACTACCAAAAAAGAGAGTTCAAGAAGAAAGCCTAACTCTGAAACTACAGTCATAGCCAAGGGAAAGGTAAGAAAGTAAAAATTCTAAATAGCAACTCCCTACTGTGGTCTATTGTCTATCAGGGCCTATGATTAGGGAACACACTACCTTTATTCTTTTCTATATGGTTCTGAGTAAAGACTCTAACTGTTAGCATGTCTCCATGATGCTCTAGAAGAGCAGGCCTGGAATAGCCCCATAACAGCCTCATCTCCCTCTACCCTCCATCCTCAGCCTTCTGGGCATAACTTGTGTCCCTGCAACCTGGCGCCCGATGACATCACTATCAAGTGAGCTGAAAGGACTGGCCAAGAGCAAGTGTGATTCTATGAGAGCAGGCTTACATCTCAGCAAGTACTGGAATAAAGAAGTCCTCAGGGAAGAAGAACTCAGAGTTACCCACTGTGCTTTGTTTTCATAAGTAATAATCCATCATTTTGGCACCATGTGCTCAATGTGTTTTTCTTTCTTCTTTTGTTTTTAAAGACAATTGATTCAAGAAGAGCATTTCCTTCTCTTGCTTTCAGTGATTAACTAGACTGTATTATGAGCAAGCCATTTAACCTCTTAAGTTAGATGGGCAGGATTCAATGGCATATAATTTTCTTCCAAACCATAAAATCATGATTTTAGGTTGAATTATGGTGTTGCCACTACTTTCTCACTACCTACTCAACCCTTACCACCACACACAATACAGTTTTATATACTTTTCCTCCTTTCAATATTTGAAAATTTCAAGCTAATTATGTCATTAAATGGGATTTTTCTGCATTATGAAGGCTATATTTTTAAAAATCTAGCACATACTCTCTCCACTAATACAACTATATATTTTGCTTCGATTTAAATGGTAGAGAAAAACACAAAATTATCTCTTTGTTCTGTTCCTCTTATTCAACAGTCACCAACCATTTCATTACTCTGGAAACTTCCTTCAAGAAAACTGAAGAGCGTGATAAGATGAAATGTTTTCCTCCTAAATTCTCCTTAAGCTTGAAAGGAAATAAATTACACAAAGACAGCCTTTCACTTATGGCAGCTTCTGTTTTGAACATCCTGCAACAGGAAAAAAACATTAAAACTAAAACTCTCTACAAAATAATAAAAAGAAGTCTGGTTTTTTTGTTTTTTGTTTTTTGTTTTTTAGCTATAGGGTCTAGTGGGAAACAAGATGGAAATAGATGAGTTGACTCAAGACTTCTTTTTTTTTTTTTTTCCTATTTAGAGAAATATTGTGTATCCATTGGAACTAGGTTCTACAGCTCTGTATTTTCAAAGGTTACAGGTGTCTGCAGTGGTCTCTATCTGTGGCAAAAAAGGTTCCTTGATAAGAGGTGACAATTATACTTATCTGTTTGTATAAGGACAGAAGTTTATAAATTGTTATTAAAGATTCAGAAGCTATACCCATAAAGTCTCACTAACATGGCTGCCCAAAGCTGAGCTGAAAAATAGACACGCCAAAGTGAATGGGGAAAAGCCCACAAGGCCTCAACCCTACACAAAGAGCTATAGGCAACTGAGGAAAACTGGGAGTGGGTGAGGTCATTTTCTCCAGGGAAGAGCATACCATTTGGCTGTCCAGTGCCAAATGGTCAATCATGAAAATACATATACAAGTAATAGTATACAGACTGAACAGGTTATAGTTAGGAACATATATGTATTCATATATGTATGCAATAACAATTAATGAAGAAAGAGGCCATGAAGCTGAAGGAGGGATGAGCATATGGGAGGGCTTGAAGAGAGGAAAGGAAAGTGAGAAATGATGTAATAAAATAAAATGCAACAAATGCCACTGGTAGTAAAGAGAGTTGGAATTCATCTTTTGCATACAGGAACAGCCCAATCTGCTGCTCCTGTGATGACTGGCTGAGCAGCCTTCCTGATGGAGCAAACACTGTTCTAAATTATCAGATACTTGTTTTGGTTGATTGGAGCATGACACAGTCATTAAATGTCTTATTATTGTGCTTCTTACTCCTAAACAATAGAAAGTCTGTGGTTTCTGATGTGCTTACTCATCCAAACAAGAGAATGATGCAGAATAAGAAAGGAAAAAAAAAAGAAGGAAAAAGATGAGAGGAACATGAAGTTGGTGCTAGATGGGTAGTTCGAATTCCTCAACACACAGTAGGGACCATGGGAAATACTGCTGTATGTGATGTTCACACTTATCACATATGAATTATAGAAATCAATTTTTTGGGTGCTTCCCTTCAGTAGCTCATTTGGTAAACTATAGAAACCTCATGAAATTGAAAATCATCTGTAAGGCAAAAAAACACCATCAATATAACAAACTGCAGTCAATAGACTGGGAAAAGATCTTCACCAATGCCTACATGTGACAGAGTGCTGATATCCAAAATACATAAATAACTCAAGGAATTAAACACCATCAAATCAAATAATCTAACTTAAAAATGGGGTACAGAGCTAAACAGAGAATGCACAACAGAGGAATCTCTAATAGCCAAGAAACACTTAAAGGAAGTTCAGCATCCTTAGTCATCAGGGAATTGCAAATCAAAACTACACTGAGATTCCATTTTATATCCATTAGAAGGGCTATGATCAAAAGCGAAGCAACAGGTTTTGCTGGCAGGTTATAGAGAAAGGAGAACACTCCTCCACTGCTGGTAGGAGTGCAAACTTGTACAACCACTACGAAAAATCAATCTGGTGGTTCCTCAGAAAACTGGGAATAATTCTACCTCAAGACCCAGCTATATGACTCCTAGGCATAGACCCAAAAGATGTTCCACCATATAACAAGGACATTTGCTTAACTATGTTCATAACAGCTTTATTCATAATAGCCAGAATCTGGAAATAACCTAGATGTCCCTCAACTGAGAAATCGATAAAGAAAGTGTGGTACATTTACACAATGGACTTCCACTCAGCTATTAAAAACAAGGACATTAAATTTTCAGGAAAATGGATGGAACTAGAAAATATCATCCTGAGTGAGGTAACCCAGACCCAGAAAGACATGCATGGTATGTATTCAATTACAAGTGGGTATGAGTGGTAAAGTGTAACACAGCCATACTACAATCCACAGACCCAAAGGAGATATGTAACAAGGAAGGATGCTTAAATCTCACTCAGAAGGGAAATAAACTAGGCATTGGAGATAGATGGATGGAGGGAACTGGGTAGGAGAGGAGATGGGAAGGGGAGCAAGTATGGGGATTAGGAGTAGGGAGAGTCATGGAGAGAGGGCCACATAAGAGAAAGCAAATCAGAGATGGGGGCCATCTCTAGGACATGACAGAGACCTGGGGTAGGGAAGGTCAGGGAAGTCTATGGGGGTCATTCTAGCTGAGACTCCTTGCATGGGAGATATGGAGCCTGAAGGGACCACCTTCTGTAACTAGCCTGGACTTCCAATGAAAGGATAAGGACACCAACCCACCCACAAAACCTTTGACCCAAAATTTGTGCTGCCTACAAGATGTGCAGGGACAAAGATGTAGCAAAGATTGAGGAAATGGCCAACCAAAAACTGGCCCTACTTGAGACCCATGCCATGGGAGAGAGCCAATCCCTGACACTATTAATGTTACTCTGCTATGCTTGTAGATAGGATCCTAACATAACTCACTCAAGAGGCTTCATCCAGCATCTGATGGAAACAGATGCTGAGATCCACACCCAAATGTTAGGCAGAGCTTGGGGAGTCCTAAGGAATATTTAGAGGAATTACTGATGGACCTAGAGAGGTCAAGGACTCAAGAAGACCCACAGAGTCAAATAATCTGGACCCAGGAGGGCTCACAGAGACTGAATCACCAACCAAAGAGCATGCAAAGACTGGTCGTAAGCCCCCCTGTACATATGTAGCAGATGTGAAGCTTGGTCTTCATCTGAGTCCCCTAGCAACTGGAGCAGGGGGCCCCTCTAGGGCTCTGATACCTGCCTTTGAATCCTGTTCCCCTAACTGGGTTACACTGTCTGACCTCAGTGGGAAAGAATGCCTCTAGTCCTGCAGTGACTTAATGTACCAGGGTGGGTTGGGACCAATGGGGACCTCCCCCTTCTCTGAAGAGAAGGAGAGGGAAGAATAGGGGAAAGAGGGCAACTGGGAGGAGAGGGGAGGATGCTGTGATACGGATGTATAATAGATAGATAGATAGATAGATAGATAGATAGATAGATAGATAGATAGATAGATAGATAGATAAATGGAGGGAAAAAGAAATCAAATTTTGTTTTGTTTTGTTTTGTTGTGATGGGGTCATCTGTGCAGCTCAGATACGTCCAGAACTCTCTTTATTGTTCAAACTGACATTGAACTCAAGATCTTCTTGCCTTAGCCTACTGAGCACCCACATTATAGGTGTGTACTAGTACAATCAGCTGTAAGTTACATTTTAAAAACATTTTTAGATAAAAAATGAATGATACGGTTATCTAAACAAGAACTACACAATGATAAGACCAGATTACATCCCCAAGTGGTTGTCAAGTTCTCACAAGACCCCACCCCTAGATGAAGAGCTTTACACAATGTGAGACTGATGAGGGAAGGAGAATTAGGTATGCCCATTACCCAGGCATGTATCCCCTAATTGTTTAACAAATGCCATATGGTCAGTCTTAAAAACATATACATATGAGCAACACTAAATAGAACTATCGAGTTATATTTTTATATTACTTGTATACAATATATATACTTATAATTTTATATGATATTAGAATATATATAAGAATAGGCCATGATTTTGAGAGCGGATAGGATATGGGAAGAGTTAAAGGAAGGAGAAAGCAAATGTTACTACAATTCCTCAAGCGCAGCCTCAGGAGTTAGAATTCTCCTCAGTTTGCAGAAATGCATACTAGAATAAGGAAATGATTACACACATACGCACCCCAACTAAAATACACTTGTAACACCAGCATACTGCAAATGCAATAGATATTGCCATTTATGAGGGTGAGATAATCTTTGCTTTGAGCTTGAGTGTTGTATTTTTCAATGTGTTGTCTGGAGATGGCTGAGAGCTTACTCTTGCTCTTAGAAAGCCTTTGGTTCATCATGTCTGGTAACATCTGCTGCAAAATTTCCTCCTCTTCCTCTCTCTTATGTGTTGAAGGTTTGGCCTCCAAGGTGCTGCTGCTGTTGAGAGATGAGAACATTAGCCTCATCAGTAGACAAATCATGGAGGAAATGCTACCTGAAAGGGGCCTAGATGGATGGGCAAGTCACTGGGGGCAGACAAGCCTTGAGAGGCAATTCTTTTTATATTAATTAATTTTACATCCTGAGACCACAGTTTCCCCCTCCCTCCTCTCCTCCCAGTCTTTCCCCTCCCCGCATCCACCCACCCACTCTTTCTCATTACAAACAGGAAGGCCTCCCAAAGCTATCAACCAGCCCTGGCATATCAAGTTGCCGTAAGACTAAGACTAAGCACACACTCTCCTATTGAGGCTAGACTAGGCAGCCAAGTAGGAGAAGAGGATCCCAAAGGCAAACAGCAACAGAGTCAGAGATAGCCCCTGCTCCTACTGTTAGGAGTCCCACATGAAGACCATGCTTCACATTATGTATGGAGAGCCAAGGTCAGTCCCATGCAAGCTCCCCACTTTGTGGTTCAGTCTCTATGAGCCCTTGAGGACCCAGGCTAGTTAATTCTGTGGCTTTTCTTGTGGTATCCTTGACACTTCTGGCTCCTACACTCCTTCCTCCCCCTCTTCCACAGGATTCCCCAAGCTCCGTCTAATGCTTGGCTGTGGGTCTCTGCTTCTGTTTCCATCAGTTGCTGGGTTAAGCCTCTTTGATGAAAATTATGCTAGGTTCCTGTCTGCAAGCATAGCAGAATATCATTAGCAGTGTTGAGGGTGGCATGGATCTCAAGATGGAATAGTAATGGTTGGCTATTCCCTCTATTTCTGCTCCATCTTTACCCCAGCATATCTTGTAGGCAGAAAAAAAAACCTGTAAGTCTTGTACATTAAAGGATTGGTGGTTCAGTTGGTGTCCCAGTCTCTCAATTTGAAGTTTTTTTCTGGTTACAGGAGGTGGCCTTTTCAGGCTCCATATCCTCCATTGGTAGGAGTCCTAACTAGGGTCACCATTGTCCTTGATTTCTAGCTCATCCCAGAGATGCCCCCATTCCTTTTGTCTCTCCCAGTACGCTCTCTCTCTCTCTTCATCCTCCCCCAACCTGATTCCTCCTGTTTTCATCCCTACCTCCACCCCATCCACTCCCCCCCCCCCCCCACCTACAATGTATATTCTATTTCCAAAGGAGCATGTTTTTCTCTCCCCCCCATTCTTCTTCCCCCTCCATCTCTTCCCACTCTCCCCTCTCTCTTACCCTTCTCTTTCTCTGCTTCCTTCATCCTTTCCCTTCATAGACACCTAATGTCTAAGATCGTAGAGGTCTGTCCCACACAGCTTAATTCTCTTTAGACACAATAGTCTCAAAGCAGGTGTTCTTCATCAGTCAGTTTCCTGGGGTGTCGGATAAGAGTGAGCCAGGATTCCCAGTAAGCAGTGAGGTTTCTAGTACATGGGCCTCAGAAGCCACTCTGCATCCAAGCTGGTAGACTTTATTGTTCAAGTGTGAAACACGTGGCTACCCTAGACTGAAGGAGAGAGAGAGAGAGACTGATGAGGGCACAAAAATTAAGAAGCATAAGGCATGTAGTGGAAATCTTTGGAAACTAGCACAGTGAAACTATTGAAAAGACAGAAAACTCTGAAAAGCAGTCAGGGAAAATGGAGCATTGTGCCTTCGAAGGAACAATAGAACTGATGCCGACTTTCCAAAAACAGAATAATGACAGTCAGAAGATGAAGGAATAACATCTTAAAATGGCAAAAGAAAATAGCTCCCAACCTAAAAACCTATACCCAAAGGAAAAAGCTCACAGGCAACAAAAAAAAAATAGAAAGATGCTTTGCAACCACCACCACCCCCCACAAAATAAAATAAAATCCCTCAAACCACAATTAAAAAAAAAATAAGTTCAAGACCTCAACATAAGAGCGAAATATTTAACAATGATCAAGGCCCACAGAGATGATAAAATTGAAATTAATATGCAAATATGCTTACAAAATGCACTGGATATTTCTAGAAAAATAAAGAATCAAAAATAAGTATATGGGAGCTGGAGATTCAGCTCCATGACAGAGTACTTACCTCGCTTCCCTCAGACTCTGAGTTCTAGCCCCAGCACTGCCACAAACAAGTAATCACCGTCATCCACAAGAACAAAGCTAGTGCATTCATTTGTCATATTACTACTTATTATTGAATCGGTATAGTAATGATGCCGTAATAGAAAAACTAACTTATGTAGCAGAATAGAAGCCTCAGGAACACACACACACACACACACACACACACACACACACACACACACAGTTCAGTATAGAAAGCTTTATCTTTTCAATAAATTACATGAGGTCTGTTAGATGTCCACATGGTGGGAAAAAGTATAAATTGAGTCCCATTTCATACTGAATGTATCTTCCTAATATTCATATGGCAAAGGCCTAGCTCCTCTACTCCTGTGACTGCGTTTGAAAATAAGGCATTGAAGGAAGTAATTAAAGGGCTGGGGACAGCTCAATTAGTAGAGTCATTGTCGAGCATTTACAAAGCCCTGGCCTCGCTCGCTAGCACTATATAAGTAGGCTATAAAGGCACACACTTGTGATTTCAGCATTTAGAGTGGGAGAAAGAAGATCAGAAGTTAGCTACATAGAGAATTGGAGGACAGCCTGTGCTACATAAGAAAAATGGTAGGGGTAAATGTGGTCTTGGAGTGATACCCTAATTCAGTAGAACTGATTTCCTTCTACAAAACGTGCCACAGCAGAGATGGAAAATCACAGAGCAAAGGCTATATGAAGGAACAGTAAGAATATAGCCTTCTGCAAAGCAGGGACAGAAAGCTTGGCAACAGTAGCCCCGATAGCCTGGTCACAACTGTGGGTCATGGTATTTGTTGTTAGGCTCCAAATCCATGGTATATCACTAATAAGAAAGATTACTTATCAAATAAATATCTAAAACCATGTAAGTGGAGTTGGTCCCAGGTACTGAGCAGACGCTGGAGTCTTTTGGTAAGAATGGGAGCATCAAATGTGATTCTAATCAGGTCCCAGAGGAAAGAGCTTGCTGCGAGAGAGGAGGAAAGGTGGTTCTTGTTAAAGTGGCAAACAATGTGGCTAAATTATTTTCCAGTGTTTTGTAGAAGACAGAATTTGCTGAGCAGTAAAATTGCACAATTATCTAAGGAGACTTAAAAGAAATGCTGAAGGTATGACCCGATTTCTCCATATGCGTTTAACAAAATGAAAGAGGAGAAACACACATGGAATAAATTGCTAAGCAAAAACAAAGAACCAGGACCTGAGAGTTTTAGAAAATTTTGTTGTCTTTCATACTACAAATAAACAAACCAACAAACAAACAGATAAGATAAAATACCCATTCTATAGAAGATGCCCAGGTGTGATGAACAATCACTTCAAAACGAGATTAACCATGTGTTATAGTGGCTATTTCAGCAAGAATCCAGGATGGAAATGGGATTACATCATCAGGAACATGCAAGAAGGCTGCCGCAGGATGGATTCCACCAGATGAAGAAATAGTTACCCAGCTAGGTAAATATCCCTCAAGAGAAATGATGGATATCCATTAAGGCAATTTAGGCGCAAAGCACAGAGGCCTCAGAAGCAAAGATACGTCCTTCCTGGTTCCTACTGGTCAGACTACTGCCATTCAGTGCTGTGAGGTGGAAGATTCTACCTAGCATCTGGGGTGTGGATGTGACTTGGGACAGTAGAAGTGATAGTGCCATCCCAATAGGACTGTAAGGCAAAGGGCCAAGCCAAATAGGATTATTTTCTAGCCTTATGGACTTAATGGAATTTTCCAGATGGGTTTAGGATTTGGTTGGGATCCACCACTCCTTTTTCTGGGCTATTCCTCACTTTTGAAAAAGAGATGTCCATCTGTTGTCAATTCCACTGTAATGCATTGGAAACACATCCTTTGTCTGGTTTCACATACTCACGGCTACTGAGGAATTCTGTCTTTGGTAAGTCATGTGTCAGTGAAACTTTGGACACAGAATTGATGCTCAGCTAGTTGACTTCGGAGATGGTAGAAAGAATCTGAATATATGCTAAGTGGGAAGGACATGGGTTTCATAATAAAATATTTGTGGCCATTCAACATATAATTGACCAAAATTGTCAATCACAGAGTAAAATGGATAAATACTTATATAGTCATGCACTAGAGTAGTATTAACATAACTCTAACACTACATACAATAAGGTAAGCCATTCACAAAAGAGCACAAAATACATTCTCTACATACAAAACACAAAACAGGCCAATTTAGTGTGTAATATTAGGATCATGAGAATGAGTATGCTTTGGTGGAAAGGGCCTGCAGGCTCTTAGAACATTTGTAAAGTTCCCTTCCTTGAGTTGGTTATTGGTTTCATGATATGTTTGCCTCAAACTCACAGAGATCTGCCTGCCTCTGCCTTTCCAAGTACTGAGATTGCAGGTCACAGTGTGACACTGCCTGTAATTAAATTTAATATTTTGTATATATTTTTGAGATTAAAATATACTTACATGTTTTACCATCCTTTTTATATACCCACCCTTCTCATGTTGCCCTTGCCTTGGTTTCTTTCAAGTTCATGGCCTCTTTCATCTTAATTGTTTATACACACACAAACACACTCTCTCTCTCTCTCTCTCTCTCTCTCTCTCTCTCTCTCTCTCTCGCTAACAACAGCATAATAATTTTTATCATAAATGGCTAAGATGCCAATGTTCATGCTATGTATTTTCTGCAATTAATTATTTAAATTTTCAAATAAACATTACAATATATAAATGAGACATTATGTTAAAAGAGACAATCTACCAGAAAGATTAAAACAGCCTGTCAGAAAAATAAAATTAACTCTGAGCTTGAATTTACACAATACTTAATACAATCTCAAAATACATAAGGCAAGAGCTGAAAGAACAAACAAAAGAGGGAGTTCAGAAGATCCCTAGCATCAGCACAATGTGAGTTCACTGTCTCGCTAGTTCCCCATATGCTGGTCTGCAGACAGAGCCAGGTCCTGGGGAGAACAATCCACCCCAGATATATAGATCCATGGTGTGCTAACTTGGTAGATATGGAAAAATTAAAAGGAACCATCCAGTTTGTCAGATTATAGATATGCACGTATATTTGTTTGTGTGTTTGTTTGTCTTCTCTGCACTTAGTGGTGCATTTAAAATTCAGACTGTCTGGGGTCCACAGACATCATCCTACTCACTAGAAGCATGAGATCAACCAAGACTGAGCCACTTTCACTTTGTTCAGACAGTATAGAGAATATGGATACTCCCTAACTCTGTCCCAAAGAGAAAAGGAAATGAAATCATGTGAAGTCAAGTCATGGTATATCTTTTCCAGTCCCAAACCACCCAATCCCTTTCCCATACATGACAGTGAAAATCCATCTCTTTACAACCTGCTGTGACCTGCCATTTGATGGGCACTCACCAAGCAGAGAGCAGATGGTTGCAGAAAAGATGCCTTTTGACACACAGCTGGGCCTCCATCTGTCCCAAGACTGGGATGCCTCCTCCCCTTCTGCGAAGAGCAGGTGCTTAACAAGAACACTCAGAAAAGAGGATACACAAGTCCAAAGACAAGTTTCAAGTCTGGTAGACCATGCCTTTTATGACCCTTTTACTTTCTCACAAAGAAATCCAAATAAATAAGTTTACTAGCCCTCAGACCATGAAGCATTCTTAAATAACCCCCTTCCTTCATTTGCTTGGTTCAAGCCAAAATAGTTATTAAAAAACTTTCATGTCATGAAACTGTACTCTTTCCATTTTCTGCATTTTTTGGTTTAATGGAGTTTATAAGTGTGATTTTGTAGTCAATAGCTCTTAATCATTTTACGCTCACTATCTTGGACATGTAGATCAATCACTACTCAAGTTTACCTTGACCTTTCTGAAGGAATGTGAGTGATTGGTTGGATGATATAACCATGTGACTGTGTGGGCTCTTAGGAATAAAATGGTAGATTGCTCAGGAGAAAGACTTTCGTATCAATGACAGAAATGTCATACTTAAATCTATACATGGCCCAGATTATTTCAGATGTCTGGGAAAATGGTGGAAAGTGAAGCCCCATACTCAGAAATGGCTGTTTGTTCGACTGACCGCTTTGCTAGCACACTTCATTAGGCAAATCACAAAGAAATGAAAATTGTGCATTTGGCTTTATATACATCTACTTGCTCTAGTTTTGGCACTAGAGAAGCTCTGCTGAATAGGGAATATTAGCTGTATGCAAGAGGTGGGGAATAATAAATGGGAAGATAGGGAAAGACTCAGAGACAGAGTAGTCTGAAAATCCACGTCATCTTAAAGTTAATTAACATAAATTACATACTTAATGATCTATACAAAACTAGGACGCACACACACGCACACACATGCAGGGCATTGTGTCATCAAAGGCATTGCAGAGTTATTTTGGTATATTATATGTTGTCTTGATATTGGTTATTGTGCACTGAGTATTTTCAAAACAAATTTTCATAGTGTCTTGGCTTTGGCAAAGGTTTCCCCCTTTGGCAACCATCATAAAAACAAGTCAAATGGCATCCCCATAATTAGGGAGGAAACAAAGAAAAGTCCAGCATTTTAGACACTGTATTTTTAAATGTATCTTTACCTTAGAAAGTGAAAGATTGCAGTATAGAATAGGTTGAAAACAGGTAAAGTTGCATCAGAGAATTATTGAATTAGAAATAGAACCTCTGACCAGACCACTATTTTCTAGTGTTTTATGTAAAACTCAAAATTTAATTTGCCAAAATTCACGGAAAATCGAATTTCCTTGAGAGAGTTGCAAGAACCAACATTTTGCTACAGAAAAAAAAAACAAACTTTAATGTAAGGTGCACAATATCTGTCTCCTTAAATCAAAATCTCAACGGGGCTCCTGAACAGTAGCATGCCCTGAAGGAAGTGGCAATGAGTGAGGGAGAAATGTTCTCCCGTTTCAGGATCCATCCTGTCTACCAGTAGCCACAATGATGGATGAAGGATGCTCAGCCAGGAAACAGGTCACAGCTTCCTGTGGGTGGACATGCCTTCCAGATATCTATTTGTGCCTGGTAACAGAAACCAAAAAAAAACTCCTAAGTGGGAGGTTAAGTGCTTGGATTTCTAGACCTCTAGACATAACTGGGTTAAGAACTAGCAAGGCCACAGGTGAGGTTACCTGTGTGCGGAGCCGAAAGGTGTGGCCTGACATGGAAGCTCTACCACATTCCAGGTCTATGACCTAGAGTAGCAATTTTACTTCAGTTCTCTTATGTGCAGAGGAAACAGTCGTGGAAACTGCCATTTGGAACGATTGTACAGATGAAGATCCACAGTACATTAGTTATTATGCCACCCCATGCCTGGTATGGACATTCAATTAAGAAAGAATGTATCATGCTCTGGCTAGCCCAGTGTGGGGATAGGAGGGAGATATTGCCTGGGGAAGGACCAGAAAGCTGCCGCATAGGATTCTTCAGGGACATGCACTTATCTTTTTTTTTTTTTTTTTTTTTTTTTTTTTTTTTTTTTTTAGTTGACTATATTAAATGACCCAGCTCTCAGAAACACAGACTTTGGGCCCTGATTGTCCAATGGAATAAACAGTTTCTTTTCTGAAAAGGAAAATCAAAGCAACCAATCAAACCTCATGGCATTGATGCAGAAAATGAAAATCACAATTCATTTACAGTGTAAATGCCAGGATGTGTGCTTTTAGGCATGCAGACCGGTCTCTCCTTGAGGAAAAGCCTATGTGGAAAATGAAATCATAGGCAAAGTGAAGAAGAGCTCACTCCAGGGCCCAGCCTCTAAAATTCAAGTCTATTCTGGCCTTGGGGCCATCTAAAAGAAATCACAGCTTGAACTGCCTACATTAACTGTTCCATTTCTGCTATAGAGGACACAGACCCCTGAGACCCCAGCAGAAAATAAAAGCAGGAAGGATACAGGAGATGCCACACAAATATTTGTAAATATGTATGTGTCTACTGTGTCTTAAGTAGATGCACTGGATATTCTTAATTGTCAACTTGACTACATCTGGAATTAACTAAAATCCAAATTAAGAGGGCACACCTATAAGGGATTTTTGCTTGATTTGAAGTAGAAAGATTCACTTCTAATCTGGATCTAAAGGCAGGAAGACACACTTCTAATCTAGGCCACACCTTCCGTTGGAAGGAGGACGTGGAAGAAGGAAACTTTTGCTCTTTGCCTGCTTGCCCTCACCTTGCCAGAACGTCCACTCCTTCAATGGTATTACAGCCAACTTCTTCAAATTCCAGTGTATAACCAAGACTAGCTAAGACATCTAGCCTTGTGGCCTGAGCAGCTGCTGGATTCTTGGAATTTCCATGTATAGACAGCCATTGTTAGATTAGCTGTAAGCCATTCTAATAGGCTTCACATATAATATATATGCGTATATAGAGAATATATGATGTATATTCAATAAGTCCTGTTACTCTAGGTAAGCCTGACTAATACACTAGGAAATGGCTATAGATTCCCTGGATCCACATTAAAGTCCTTCCTATGCGACTTCCCTATTATTTACAAATACCTCTCTGTTGATCCTGTCTCCAGCTGCAAATCTGAGTGTGAAGTAGATCCTCTGATCTTATTACTTTATGTTTCTTGAAAGGGTTACCACAACTGCATCATGGGAGTATCTGAGGTGAGGACTGCGTGACCTGCAGGCTTATTTAAACAGCACATTAATACATGACAATGTAGGGAGGTGAGATAAAATGTTTTGTGAGATTATTATGATGCTTAAGAAATACTATTTATATTACTGAATGCTGATCTTTCCACATAAACACCCTTATATATCTGTAATGATCCCTGCTGGCTTGAAATACAAACGTAGACAATGTAACTAACTGTAGCTATAAGAGAGGCACTATGAGACACATTTCTACTGAGGGTACTGTGCTGCGTACCTGTAATCCCAGTACTCTGAAGCTGAGGCAAGATGACCAAGGTTGTGAGGCTAGCCTGGACTACATTGCAAGGTCCAGGCCAGCTGTGCCTACAGAAAAGGACTCTGTCTCCCCCAAACACTTTCTGTATCCCTTGGGAATGTAATTTGTTACTGCTTGTCTATTTGAAAAGTTAGTTTTAAAAATTAAAATAAGTGATCCAGCTGTCCCACATCTTTCTGTTTTACCCAAATGACCCCAAGGAAACGTGTCAGAGATCCCTGTGTATCTGTCTTCACTGCAGCATTATGCACAAGAGTTAAGCTAGGTAACCAACCTAGAAGTGCAAAAACAAGGGGATGAATAAGTAAAGTTTGCTTATGTACTCCGTGAAAATGTTCTCAGCCATAAAATGAGTGAGTGATGAGCATATCAAGGAAAGTAGAAGGAAGATTGTCTATGGGAGCAAAGAGAATTATCACAAAGGGGAAACAAAGAAGGAGAAAAGTATGGAGGTGACAGAGGCAAATGTGCTCAGGTATAACACACGCCTGTGAGATAGTTTCTTAAATAAATTTAAAAAATGAAATAAATTTGATTTTTAAACTTATAATAGTAGCCACCAAAGAGATGGAAAATTAAACACACTTGAGGAAAAAGACCGAGGTAAAACTATAGTAATATTTGGAATGAAAAACTGTGTTTAAGCAAGGAGAAATACATTGTGATGTCACTAATAACAAGACATTGCTCTATGAATTTATACATACAGTAAGTACTATTATTCACATGTTATATGTAAAGAGAGAAAGAGATGGAGGTTGTGAATGGAGTTGTGGCATTTCTTTTGAGAAAGAAGACATTTTCTCTGTCACTTCAGGTCATTTTTTAACATAAATACTGGTGTTCAGACAAAGCACAACTTGGCACATTCTGTGTTGTGCTAGGGCAGAAGGCATTGCAGGTTGTCAAACAGCTCACAGATCCCGTGACAGTGGCAACATGGATCACTCCTTGAGAAAAACCAGGCAGGCTGTGGAAACCCTGTTCTGTAACACATAGGTCAAACCATTCCCTTTGAGTGTAATGCTGTGTTGTCAAGAGTTCAAGAAAGCTTGAGAGAATTGAGTTGGCTGTAAAGTGAGTTTTATTCTAATCTTCTAACATCCCATTACAAAAGGGCTCGCTCTGTATGGCATCCACCAATGACAATCAATGAGCATTAAATTAAGATGAGTTAAGTGTCTGAAAGAAGGGGCAGCTGGCAGAGGTTTCTCCTTCCACTATTGCTAAATATTTCATCTTCCTCAAGCAAGTGAAATGCCTAGCCCACACCTAATTCAATAGCACGGGGTGACTGTGTTCTGCCACCTTAAGGAATGACAGGCCTGCTGCCTCTCCAGCAGTAGGGTGCAGGAATCAATAGCTGACATTTACTCAATGAAATACAAATTGAGATTAGCTACCTTCACTTTTTGTTCGACAAATTCAAATCTGCAATCAATTTCTGTGCATGGATAGACTGTGGAAATTGGTTTCAAATTGATTTGTTTCTTTCTTAGCTAATTACAGTGTACAAGTAAATGAGGAATCAATTGCTCACCTTCCTCTTACTGTATACATTTCAGTGAGTAAAACAAGTCTGTCAAACATGAGGGTTATTACAGTTTCTGAAGGGAGGCTACCAAATGTTCTATATGCTTTGTGGCATGTCAACTGTGAAATGGTCATTTAAGACCCTCTTATTTGTTGAAAAAACATAAAACTTTCCCTTCTGTTACTAAGTCAGCTAACAGAAAGTTCCTGATAGGATCAACAGCCTGCTTACAACAGTAGGTATTGCACAGCTGATAATAGTGGAGTCAGAAAATTCAGCACTCAAAACCCGACACTCCTTGACTTAACAATTCCAAATGTGAGTATGTGGCCAAGAGAAATCAGTGTTTCCATCTACCAAAATACGCATAGATGAATGTATCATTCACAAAATACAGAAACTGGGAAACACCTTAGTATCATCAATTATAGTAGGTGTAAATAAATTGTGACAAATCAATTCAGTGCAGTGCTGCACATCAGTAAGAAAGACAAACTACAGTGAATAGGTAAGGCACATGGTATAACTTTGAACCAGTCTCGATATGCAAAATCATAGAGCGATTTTATTTCGGTGAACTTCAAGTTTAGAAAAGAGTAACAGGGTAGCAAGATATTTGAATAGTGGTCACCCAGTAAAATGGTTTGAATATCAACATTGTATGGTTAAGATACATAAAATGATGTTTTTAAATGTACATCATTGTTGCAGATGAGCTTAGGTCACATCAATATCTTTGTCTTGTGGTGAGAAAACTTAGGTGATATGCTATCTAAAAACATCCTATACACGGAACTGCATTATCAGCTATAGACCCCATACTCATGTTTGAAGTCTGGAACACACCCTGCACAAGTGAGGTCCCATACCTTTTGACCAACATCCCATTCCTTCTACCCGTCTTCTCTGGAACCACCATCCTACCTGCGGCTTCTTTGAATTTGCTTTTTATTACATATTATGAATGAAATCATGAGGTATTTTTCTTTCCCTGTCCGTATCATTAACACAGTGCTGCCTAGTTCTATCCATATTGAAAACAGGAAAATTTCCTTTAGGTCTGATGCTGAATAACATCCCCAATACCAGGTGGCGGTGTACAACGGTATCTGTATCTTTGGTTACAATAATGACAAACGTGTGTGTGTGCGTGTGTGTGTGTGTGTGTGTGTGTGTGTGTGTGAGAGAGAGAGAGAGAGAGAGAGAGAGACAGAGACAGAGACAGAGACAGAGACAGAGAGACACAGACAGAGACAGAGACAGAGACAGAGAGACACAGACAGAGACAGAGAAAGAGAGAGGGATTTTCCCTATGTTGTGCATAGCACTTAAATAGAAATAGGATGTGGGTATCTCTCTATAATACTGATTTTGTTCCTTTTGGGTTGATATCCAGTAATGGGTGACTGAGTTGATAGTCATTTCTAATTTTTAACCTTTTGAGGAGCCCCACACAATTACCCATAATGGCTGTGCCATTTACATTTTCCGGGGGGAGGGGTTATTGTTAGAAAAGGCACTTCCTGGGAAGGTGCCCGAGGAACCTTGTAGGCAGCTGGAAATGCTCTAGCCCAGCAGTTCTCAACCTGTGGGTTGTGAACCCCTTAAGGATCAAATGACCCTTTCACAGAAGTCACATATTGGATATTTACGTTCCAATTCAAAACAACAAAATAACATTTATAAAGTAGCGATGAAAATGATTTTATGGTTGAGGGTGACCACACCGTGAGGAACTGTAGTAAAAGGTAGCAGCATTAGGAAGGCTGAGAACCACTATTCTGGTCCTTCATCTAGGCGATGATTAAATGAACACATAAAAACAAAACTCCATCTGGCCATAAACCTAAAAGCCACACACCTGAACACTGTTCCCAACTTTTACAGCGCTAAGTCCCATCAATTATCATGTAAATGCTGACAAATTGCTGTCTCTAAATCTGTTTCCTCATCTATAAAGTCAGAGTAATAATATAACTACCTCATTACAGCAGATATAAAGTTTAAATACGACACAATAACTCATGTAAAAATAAATACAATAACCCAGGTGAACCTGAATGCAACCCTCACCTAGAGCAAAAGTTTGCTGAGTATTCCCTGTTACTCCTTCACTCTGAGACTATGGTCATAAATGGGCAGAGTCTTTCTGGAGTCTTGACCAAGACACATGTGAACCAGGTACTAAGTGAAGCAAGGAGAGACGACTCCATGTTTGTGAGTTCAGGAGCACTATTACATTTGTGACTTCTGAAGAGCATTTACTTCTGAATCCACTTATATAGCAATTACAGCTCTTTGTGCATGTGGGTTGTGCATCCAGACATTCAACCAGCATTGAAAAAAAAATCTGAACTGAACAGGTAGACTTTTTATATTTGCGTTATTCTCTTTTTTTTTTAATGGCTTTCTTCTTTGTTAAAATGAAAATGTATTTTATGGTGTATGTTTGTTTGTGTGTGTGTGTGTGTGTGTGTGTGTGTGTTTATTAAACATTTTTTATTTTTACATATACATTTATATTATTACACATATACATATATAATAAACTGGCTATAGCAAGAAGAACCATGAAACAATCAGGAATTATATAAATGTTACATTCTTAATGTTTTGGCTATTTGTATTCGACAGCCTTGAGGAAAACATCTTTTCTATCTTGGTGCATCTAAAATTCTGAATGTAAATCAATATCTACCATATCTTGTCATTAACAACTTAAAACATCCATCTAGACCCAAAAACATCTGTAATTCTTGAAAACAAAATATTTTCACAAAATATTTATATGCCATGCACTTTGTATTAGATATTTTAAATAAAATTTTAAAATTAGAGATGTCATAAATGTATGCAAGGATATGCATAAGTCTATGAAAACCAGACGCATACATGCTAAGCAAGCATTCTACCATTGAACTACACATACAGTCTTCAAATATTAAATATGACCCCAAAACAGGTGTCCACTTTACCTTGACCTTGTTGTGACTTAGGTGAAGCAGAGTGTATTCACATTTGCCATTAATCTGGGTCTGAGACTCCTGTCTGGAAAGATGACAGGTGGCATGGTGCACTAAATTTCCAAAGGCAGCATGGTGTCCAACTTACACAGCAGTAGTTTTCTATGTGAGTCCAGAGAGCAAAGGAATTCTAAGAACATACCAGTTTCTTGCCTGAACACACCTAAAGGATGAATCACGGCCTCGTAACTCCTGAATTATTGTTGGGAAGACTGTGGGAATGATAGTAGACAGGCTTTATCATGACTAGCGCTACACAGTCTGCAGGGTTATTGCACTGATTGTGAGGGGCTATAAAGTTAAGGTTCTAGCTAGCACAGTGAAGCAGCCTTTGGAAATTCTCCAGGCTGGAGGGGAAAAAAAACCTTTCACTACTTAAAATTCTTATAAATTTTTCAAAGATTTTATGGTAAATGATAGAAAGTTCAATCTATTTTGAAATACCCGAGCTTGTAAAAGGCTCTAACAGGCCACAGAAGTACAGAATTATCAGTCAAAATTCTCTAGAGGAACAGAACCAATAGAATATATATTTACATGCACATGTTTATATATGATTATAAGGGAGACATGCGTGATTGGAGGTGGTAGAATAAAGGTCATCTGCATTTGGAAAATCTATATAAGGCAGTAGCCACAGCATAAGGAGAAACAATTACGCAGCTGAGGTCCAAGACAGTGGGCCTGAAGCTCCCTGGAGAGCGGCTGATATGAGTCCACACTAGAAGGCTGGGGAAACCAGTGTCAGATGTCTACGGGCACAACAGCATGAACCATCATTGTAGCACAGGAAGAATGGAAGTACAAGCTCGAGCTGGCTACCATTCTCTCTCTCTCTCTCTCTCTCTCTCTCTCTCTCTCTCTCTCTC
>OU015748.1:40004340-40031406 GCA_907169655.1 Acomys percivali
TCTCTCTCTCTCTCTCTCTCTCTCTCTCTCTCTCTCTGTCTCTCTCTCTTGTTTCATGCAGGAGTCCAGCCTATAGGACGGCACCACCCATACGCAAGGTGAGTCCTTCCCCTTGGTTGCTGCTCCTTATTGGTGATGACAGAAATCACCGCCGTGCTCAAAAGTCTGCTTTACTAGCCACCTAGGCATTTCTCAGTGCAGCCAAGTTGACCAAGTGAATCCTCACCATGGAGAGCACAGTTTTCCATATGCATCTGTTAGGTGAGGACAGTGGAGTCCTAGCTACCCATGATACACAGCTCATCGAGATTGCCTGCCAGCTTGTTTCATCCTGATAATTGCTTTCCACTAAAATGTTTTATGGTGTTGGAGAAGTTTTATCACTGTCAAGTCTATTCCAGACCTACCAGCCATGTGCAGCTACTGAGCAAAACAACCGTAGGTGCTGTAGCCGAAGAAATTAATTTTTCATTGAATTTTAGTTCACTTAAAATAGTCACTTAAACTTCAAAAGTGAGGCTAGCAGTTACTGTGTTGGACAGCACAGTTCTTGCCTGTCAGACATTAACCGCCCCTGCCTCTTCCAGACAGTGATATTAACCTTGTGCACTTACAGGCTCAAGTTTTCCAAGGTCTGAGCCAGTCCTACAGAAAAGATACAGGTTAGAAGCTGCCATCCTACACATCCCTGTGATGCAAGCTTATTACTCATAGATCTAATTATATGCAGGTGAGGCACACAGCCCGCCAATCATTACATTTGGAACTCATCTCTCCCTTTATTCTTGCTCTTCTGCACTGGTTCCTCTCTGGTCCAATGAAAGAGGAGTCTGGACAGGAACTTGTCTTAGTTAGGGTTTCTACTGCTGTGACAAAACACCGTGACCAAGAAACAAAGTTGGAGAGAAAAGGGTTTATTTTGGTTTATACTTCCACATTGCTGTTTATTACTGAAGGAAGTCAGGACAGAAATTCAAACAGGGCAGGATCCTAGAGGCAGGAGCTGATGCAGAGGCCATGGAGGGATGCTGCTTACTGGCTTTCATCCCATGGCTTGCTCAGCCTGCTTTCTTATAGAACCCAGAACCACCAGCCCAGGGATGGCACCCACCCACAATTGGCTGAGCCTTCCCTCATTGATCACTAATTAAGAAAATGCCCTACAGCTGGATCTCATAGTGGCATCTCCTCAACTGAGGTCCCTTCCTCTCTAAGCTGACACAAAACCAACCAGTAACAAATTCTAACCTAGATGATGACTAATGCTATTAGACCTCTCTGTTTCTGGTCTCGCTATTCCCTGTAACCCTGGCCCTGTAACAAAGCTGCTCACAATAGAGCTAGTGCCCAGGAGCACATTGCTAGCCACCTCCACTAGATTTTACCTACTGCCAACGTCTACCAGTTGTCTGCCAAGTAATCTCTCGGCGCCTTCTCAGATGACAGGCTAGTGAGGTGTGCACATCTCTGAGCAGCCTATGCACAACTTTTCCCCACATACTATCTTCACAATTCTGGTGAAAGTTTTCCAATTAATTCAGTATAAAGCTATTCTGAAGAAAAAAGTATGCACATTCAAAAGTAAATGAACAGCTAGATGGGATGATTTATTAACGTTCTCGAAGGGTCTTAGGATATAAAATAAATGTTTATCTGCATTCATGGTAATAAAGACCACTTTCAAGACTCATGAAACATCCCAGATTATATAAGGTTATCATTTGCTCTGTCACAGACTTGGTATAACTTAAGGAGAGATATGTCAAAATCAGGAGTCTCGTGTATGTAATTGGGTTTGCAAAACACTTGACAGAAACATAAATGCACATATTCCCCAAACATAACTGTCTACAGGAGCTGCAAGATTTCAGGATGAAGTGGCTGCTTCTGCAGGATGTCAAGGTGATCTGCACGCAGAAGGGTGATTTAATTCATCGCTACATCCACAAAAGGGGAGGTGGCCCTGCTGCCCTGCAGCTGTAAACTATGTCGTATACTCTTGGCAGCCCTTCACTTTGAGAAGCATAGATTTGACAACAACCTCGCTCGAGTTCTGAGTGCCCTGGCTGGAAATTCATATTTTTCAGCTTGGAAATGTGAAGGTCTAAGGTTATTGAAGAAAGTTCAGTCCTATAAGTATTTCCACAGTGTGACGTAGGAGTGAAATTGGAGGTTTGCTGATATGAGACTCCTGGTTTAACTTTTCAGGACCTTTAGATGTTTTCTTTATGAATAACCTGAAATGGTTTGTAAATAAAACAGAATAGCTTAAACTCCAAAAACAGAAATGCCAAGATGCTAGGTAGCACTATGCCTTAAAATGTAAACAACACTCTGGAGCAAAGGGACTCACTTCCTAGAGGTTACCTTTTCTTCTTGAGCTTTTCCACCAATATCTTACAGCGCCACCTGCTGGTAGACTGAGGAAATGAAGTAGAAATCAAATTCAAGCAAGTAGTGAAATTAGCTCTGGTTAACAGAGCTTTGGTTAGCAGAATGAGCAAAATTATGAGCAGAACTAAAATTCTAACATAGTGTAACCTCAGAAAACACACACAAAAAGAAATTCAGAAGATTATCAGTAGATTTATTGATCACTCAGTATTATACATTAAGAAATTTACAATGTGGTTGGTTTTTTTTTTTTTTTGTAATTCCTTCTCTGGACTTTGAGTAGCTCCCAGCTTTTAATTCAAGTGTTGTGCTATCACCTATATGTAATCCTTTCAAAAGTACCACTAAAAGTTTTATGAGAAAGACAGCAGAGAGTTTGAGTAGAAACTGATCTATAAATCAGAACAACACATTCAAATTCAAAGATAGAAACACCCTGAGAAATGTAAAGTGGTCCTAAATCTTTAAAAAGACTCATAAAACACAGCTTTTAAACCTATTGAAAACATGCTACAACAGAAGTAGGTGTGGACAGATGCTGTAGGCTGGAGCTAAGTCTGCCATTCCTAGCTGGGGTCCTTGAGCACAAGATTCTGATGTCCTTGTGCTTTGGTTTTCTCATATGCAAATAGCATTTCATGATAATACCTATTCTGACACCTCTGTTATGTAGATTAAGTGAATTAATATTTGCAAACAACCCACATAAGTTTGTGGCACACATTTATTCGTAATATAGGTATGAAGGAACATAAATGCTTTTTGTTTTTTTCTTTTAATTTTAGTTTTAATTTTTATTCTTTACATACATTAGCTCCCTAACACCATTTCCCCTACCTCCTCTCTCTCCTAGATCCACTCCTCCTCCATTTGTTGCGGGGGCAGTGGGGGGACAGCGGGGGATGGGGATGGGGGGTGTCGGGAAGAGCCAGCCAGCATCTCAGGGATAACAAATTACAGTAAGATAGACACAAGACCTATTATTAAGGTTGATCAAGGCAACCAATTAGGAGTTACCCCCCTCTTCCGCTGTTAGGGGCCCACAAGAACACTAGCTGTGCAATGGTAATGGGTCCATGACTCTCACTTCAGTCTCTGAACTCCTAAGAGCCTTGCTTAGTTGATTCTGTAGGCCGTATTCTCACGGTGTCCTCCAGCCCTCTTGCTTTTTCAGTCCTCTCCTGTCTGATGATAACTGGGCTATCTGTGAGTATAGCAGATTACCATTAATAATCACTTCATTGGATTTTTTTTTTTGGTGAGTCACATAAGGTTCTATACTAGGTCTCTGGGCTGTCCAGCCTCTGGCTCCTAGCCACCCACTCAGTTTGAAGCTTGGACCTCAAGTTGGACCAGTCATTGGTTGACCACTTTCACAAGTTCTGTGTCACCATTACCCCAGCACATCTCCCAGGCAGGACACTTGTATACTGAAGGTTTTGTGGCTAGATTGATGTCCTAGTCCCACTGCTAGGAGTCTTTCCTGATTATAAAAAGTATCCAGTTTGGGCTCTGTATCCCCCATTACTTGAAGACTTCACTAGGGTTATTCTTGTAGATTCCAGGGAGTTTCAATGTGAATGTTTTTACTGAGAACAATGTTCTCTTGGTTTGAGTGCATGTTCTTGATAAAATTACTGTCTTGAACTATAGCACTTGAACTATGATGGACCCAGAGTGTCTACTTATTGTGCCAGGAAGAGGAACTCAAATAAAGACAAAAATAAGCCAGAAATTCTGTACATAGAAAATAAAGTGTTGGGTTCCAGAAATTAGCATAAATGAAATGAAAGGATAAATACACTGTAAAAATCCTCAAGTATTGAGAGGACCCTAGAGTTTTCAGAAAGCAAGTGGACCCAGTGGAACTTGTGTAAAATGCCAATATAATTTTAACCCACTCTAAAATTCAGCCATGATCATGAGAAACCAGCATATGCATTGCAATGGAAATGGTAAACTCTCTCCATTCACAACCCCTTTCCCTCAAGAACTTTTTTTTTACATGATTCCAGTTACGTAAGTATATAAAATGGAGATACAAATCAAACATTTACTGACATTTGGGGGTGACCAACACTTGTCTAATTAGGGGAAACCAAAGGCCTTCTCAATGGGGAGGAATTCGTGCCTGGTACTATAAACCTAGCCCAAACTGGCTGGTGGTGTCCTGGACCCTAAAGGAGAAACTTAACTATTGTCACTTCCTAAACAATTATGATTTGTAGCTCCATTCTAAAAAATTATACCACATATATATAAGTATGTCTCACCTTTTTTTTTTTTTAAGATTCTTTAAAAAAAAAAAAAGATTCTTTTTGCTGTTAAAGGCCATCACACAAATCCATCATTGGTCCAAATGCAGAGAACAACAGCCCATGGAGTGCCCAACCCCTGGTGATACATTTACAATACAACCTTTTACCCTTTCACACAAGCTCAGGGAACATTGCTGGCTTAGTTTGCTTTCTCGTGGTGTAATAAACTTCATGATCAAAAACAACTTGAAGAGGAAAGGATTTATATCAGCTTTATACCTCCTAATCATTACAGGAACTCAAAGTAGGAGCCTGCAGGCAAGAGCTGAAGCAGAGACCACGGAAGAATGCTGCTTACTGGATTGTTCCCGTGGCTTACTCAGCCTGCTTTCTTATACCTTGCCGGACCAACTTACTAGGCATAACACCAGCAACATCAACCATCCATCAAGAAAACGACCCACAAGCTTTCCAACAAGATAACCTGATGAAGGTGTCTTCTCAATGGAGGGTTCCCTTTCCCGGATGACTTCAGCTTACATCTAGTTTACAAACAAAACAAAACAAAACAAAACAAAACAAAACAAAACAAAAAACCCCAAAAACTAATAAGCACAATCTCAAAAGAGGGTGCAGAAAGATTGTAATAGCCAGTAGACAAGGGTGTCTGCTTCAAGAAGGTGTCTTCCACATAAAAAAAGGGAAGCTTCACCAATAGAAGTTTTAAAATATGGTCACCAAAACAAAGCCTGAACAATGACAACAGTGGACATGGATGGAGGAAACCTCACAGGACCCCACCCCTAGAAGAAGAGCAACAGGCAATTAATGACTACGGAGAGACTCCTCTTAATCAAGCTCCTTTAGAGAGAAGCACCCTGATAATTTATCCAATCCCAACTGGTCAGCCTTACACACATATACATATGAGCAATACTGTATGGATTTAGTAGGCTGTGTATATGTATACCGCTTTATTATCATTGCATACATGATATGTAACAACATCACATATATATTGTTGAGGCAAGAAAAATGGGTGGAGATATTATAAATACTGTTCAGATGTAGCAAATTCTCAAAAAATTAAAAATAAATAAATAAATAAATGACTGATTTAAAATTTTTACATACATGTAATTTTACCATTGACTAAAAATGAGAACAATTTTGCACACTAAGGAGAATGTATCTGCTTATTCATTTTTACATAAAAATGTAAATCTTGAATGCATATTTAACTGCAACATGGTATTCTAGTCTCAAATATGTTGGAGCATCTTCACAGTCATCCAGGGATGCTTGAGGCCTATAGACCACAATTTGGACACTCCGGGTTTGGTGTCTTTAACACTTTTCAAACTTCATCAATATTCTGATTTTATAATTCACATAAGTAAGTAGTGCAAGAGTACAGAAATGTGCTTAGATCTATTTTAAGAACTGCTAAAAATCCCATGCTAATCCCAAGCCAAATCTTATTTAACAATTCCACTTTCTATGAAACTCAAGTCTGCAATTTTTTAAAATTTTTTATTAATTTATTCTTGTTACATCTCAATGGTTATCCCATCCCTTGTATCCTCCCATTCTTCCCTCCCTCCCATTTTCCCCTTATTCCCCTCCCCTATGACTGTTCCTGAGGAGGATTTCCTCCCCCCTGTATATGCTCATAGGGTATCAAGTCTCTTCTCGGTGACCTGCTATCCTTCCTCTGAGTGCCACCAGGCCTCCTCCTCCAGGGGACGTGGTCAAATGTGAGGCACCAGAGTACGGGTGAAAGTCAGACCCCACTCTCCACTCAAGTGTGGAGACTGTTCTGTCCATTGGCTAGATCTGGGTAGGGGTTTAAAGTTTACCGCCTGTATTGTCCTTGGCTGGTGCCTCAAGTCTGCAATTTAAACAACAATTTAAAAAAATAAAACACTTGACTTTAGGCAGAGTGAAACCTTGTGAAAAAGTGAGGGGAAGGATAGAAGGACCCGGAGGGAACAAGAACTCCAGAAGAAGACCAACACAGTCAACTAGCCTGGGCCCACGGGGGCATATGGAGACTGAAACACCAACTAAGGACCATGCATGGACTGGACCTAGGTTCCTACACATATGTAGCCAATAGGCAGCTTAGTCTTCATATGGGTCCCCTAGTAAAGGGAACAGGGGCTGTCTCTGACATAGACTCTGTTGTCTATTTTTTGATCACTTCCCTATGGTAGGGCTGCCTTGCCAGGCCACAGGGGAAGAGGGTGTGCTCAGTTCTGATGTGACTTGATGTACTGGAGGGGGTTGGGTAGGGACTTCCCTTTACTGAGAAGTAGGGAAGAGGGATGAGAGAAGAGAGAGGAAGGGTGGGACCAGGAGGAGAGGAGGGAGGGGGCTATGATCAGGAGTAAAGTAAATAAAAGTAAAAATAAATAAATGAAAATTACAGCCAAGGCTACAAAGAGAATCCCTGTCTCAACAAGCTTAAAAAATAACAAAACAAAACAAAACATTCTAAGGACACAATTCAGAGTTATACACATTTGATACCTATACAATGAGGTATGGTGGTAGGAAAATATTTAAAATCTTTGTTTTTCTTAATTGATTACTTTTTATAAGAGATGAAAATCATGTGTACACTCAAAGCCCCATAGTTTGTAGCATACAATAGTCCTGAATCTGAGCTGAGGTGTTTGAGGCAGGCTTTGTGCTATACAACATGATGCATGTGCAATATGAAATGGCCACACCTGTGTTCAGAATCAAGCATGCAGTGATGTCATCATGTGCAGTGCAAGTGAGCACTCCCAGGTACATCTTGGAATAAGCCCCTATGATTAAGAATGAATTTTTAGTTACACATGTAGAATCCTTTACTGTTAGCAAATTATTCATGACTCCCATGATCATGTAGGGTTATAACCCACATTTTAAGACGTTGGATATTAGGTCCAAGTTCCATTTATTCATCCACTCAGTAAAGTTGCTATTTTTTTTGTTTGCCTCACTTCATTTTGTGTACCTGTTTGATAATGAATATTCAATGTGGAATAGGCAACAAATAGCAAACATATAGATATATGATGCCAGACTTAAGTGGATGTTGTGAAGGGCAATAATACAGAGTAAAGGTAATTAAGAGTAACAGGGAGGAGCAGTGAGCTAATATTTTGGAGTAGAAGGACATTGAAGTAAAGTCCAAGGGGAGTAAACAAGATGGATGAGCTTCCCAGGAAAGGGAGAAGCAGAACTCTCATGACTGTGACAAAGACATTTGGTGTATTCAACAAATAAGAAGGCCACTAAGACGCTCTAAATTATTTACGGGAACAAGAGCTGTAAGATATCAGATAAGTGAAGCATTTGGGGGCCAGACAATGTAAAATTTATTTTAGATCATGTGTGGTTGCTTTATGACTACAACCCTGAAATTCTTTGAAATATTTTTTTTTCAGTGCAGATATTGGCTCTTTGTCCTGTCCCTTCAAATGTGGATGAGCTTAGGATTGCTTAGAACAATGAAGTAGGAAATAAATTACTGTCATTTCAGATGTGGGTCATGAAGGAAAAGTTGACTTTAGTCTAACTGCTTACATTGTTCATATGTGCCACACTAAACTGTCATGATGATATTCCTGAGACTGCTTTGTCATAGCCAAGCCACACGTAAAGTGATCATGCCTTCCTTTCCCTCACATCAGCTCTCCAATAGCTTGAGTCATGGGAGCTCACACTGCACACATAACAAAATAAATTTGCAGGCAATTCTAAAATACAGCCATCAGACTTCCCCAAAGAAGTCCCAACAGGATTTGGAGTAGAGACATGCCATCTCAGTGGATGCCTTGACCAGACTGATCCATGGAACCCATGAGCGTAACAAAAATTACTTTTAAGCCATAGTGTTCTGGACTGTATTTTTACACAAAGGTAGGAACTTGGGAACCACAATAGGATCTTGGATTTCATTTTAAAAGAGAAAATCCTGAAGAGATGAGACATGGGGTTGGTTGGATTTGTGAAGTAAGAGTGTTGAGGCATGTTCTTCCACATAGACTAGTGAGCAGAATAGTGTACACAGAAGAAACAAAGAAGCCAGTTTGGCGCTATTGTGGTCATCCAAGCAGGAGGCGATGATGGCACCTGGGATATAGTAGTAGCATTGAAAGTGCTAAGTAGCGAAATGAATGAAAATCATCCAGAAAGTAACCTTGAAGGGACTCACTTCTGGAATAGCAGTTATGTGTGGGAGAATAGTACCAAAGAGTTTAGCTAGAGCAAAAGAAACCAGAAGTTTCCTTCACTAAGATACAGGCAGATAGATTTGAGACTCAACAGCAAGAATCCAATTCCAAACATGTAGCGTGCCCATTGCCACTCAGAATGAGATGCTGACACCATTTTGGTATATGACTTTGGAGAGAATGGCTCTGCAACAGTTCAGCTCCAAATGCCATATTTTAGGAAAGCTTTCCACAAACCAAAAACATATTCTGAAGAAGCTAATCAGTGTGTAGCTATCCTTAGATGCCGTGCCGATTTTCAGAAGTGGAAGGCTCTAGACACATATTGGCAAATATATACTTCCCAGTGAGGAAGTATTCAGACCACAAAGACCTGTCATTCACACTCATCTTTAAAGAAAGGTCCATCTCTCACAGAGTTGAGGCCTGGCTTCACTTTCATGAAAATTAGCAAAAGACCTCCTGATAGTTCATTACACTTTTTCCCACAGGAACTCCACCCCAGAACCACATGCCCCACACACTATGACAAAGGATTTGACTATCACCTGTGTTGGCAGGAGACAAAACCTCAAAATAGTAGGGCAGGTAATGGACTGGCATGAGGCTGTGTGCAGCAGTATTTAAACAAAGTTAAGGTAAGCAAAGCTATGTACACATGTTCCCAGCAATTTATCTATCAATTTTGAGAAATAGACATTTGTTGTTTAAGCTGTGTCAACCTAGGACGTCTTGTTACAGCATTCTCAAATGGCTGGAACACACTTGCTATGCTTTGTGGATAATGTGTCTACCTTTTTCTGTCTGGAATATAAATATGATGGTGACATTGAGAGTAAGAGGTTCAAAGACACAGGTTTGAACTTATTTACAATCACCTCAGAGGTTGCTTTTTTTTTTTACTCCCTCTCTACTGATATCAGAACGGCTGTCACTCAATTCACTGTCTCCTTCTCCACTGTCCTTCACACTAAATTCATCTGGATTCAGATGTGTCCTGAAAGTGAAAAGAATTACTTTGTTATCCATAAAATATGTACAGAATGTCAAACAGATTGCTCAGGTGTAACAATAAATATTCAGAAATTACCTTAAGCTTCAGCAGATTTATCCTCTCTTTAAAGGGACGGGGAATGGAAAGGAACTAAGATTGAACCTGATTTATAAAAAGCAGAGCAGCAGTCACTAATAGTTCACCCTCAGATAAGAAGACTGACAGCGCAGGCCCTGCTTCCCTTATCAGGAGTGCATCATCGGGAGCAGACTCTGAGAGAGTTGTAGGTTAAAACTAAGACCCCCGAGGTGTTACCAGGAGCAAGGGGACAGCAAAGGCAGACATAGACTCCCATGAACGGCACTATCAGGCCCCCTGTGATCATAGTAAGAGTTCTCCTAACACCAGTTAGACCTTTGAAGTCCTAAATAATCAGGTAACAGATTTGCATAAGGCCTTGTGGCATGAAAGTGGATTAAATGCTAGTGAGGTCAGAAGGAGAGCTGCCTACGCTCCCCTGAGGTAGGTGGAACCCGGTCTCGCCAGAAGAAAGAGGCATAAAAGGCTGTCCACAGTAGTCACACTAAAATAATCATGTAATGAAACTGTTCCTGGAATTCTGACGAAATGAAAAGTGGCCACAAATTTCATAAGAATTTAAACTGAGATCCCTAGAATCAGCTCCTAAAAACTCCGAGACAAAGGGCACCTCTTGTTTCTTCTTGGCTTGGGCCACACACCTTCCTTTGTTACAAGGACATATTACACTAAAGTAGTCACTATCAGAAGGCTTCAGCCATTGGCCAAAGCATCAACCCCCTAATAAAAACAAACGAACAGACAAACAAACAAACAAACAAACAAAATCTGTCTACCTCTCTGCTCTCTAAGCTGTGCCTTGTCCTTTTCCTCCTTGGTACTAACAGCAACGCTAAGATCAACACAGCTCTCCCGCCAGGTGGCGCCCGGTTCAGGAGCCCTTAAAGCATAGTAGTGCGGGACCAGCAAGAGGATGTCCTTTCTGGGGGATGAGGGAGGGAGCATAAGATCTCGTCATGGTGGTCAACCTCAGCTTTCAGCTGCCAGAAGGTAACCTGGATACTGAGGCCCACGATCAAGCGCCAGGCGAGGCGACTATTGTGGCCAGAGAGACGTCGTCGGGAAGGTTGCTCTTGAGCACCGACATGACATCTCCCGCTTTGGCTTCATGCAGATCATCAAGTTGTTATTTTGTTGTCAGCTCTCACAGTATGGGACCTCACAGCCGCCACCACTCCCACCCCTACCCCCATCGACAAAGTCAAGTCGCCCTCAATGAGGCACTGGCTGTCCAATGACACTGTATTACCACTAGGTGACACTGGCAAGCTGCAGCTTGGTCTGATTTTCTAAGTGGTGGGCATTGTGCTCAAGCCTGTTGACGCCCATGTCTCTGTCCGAGGTACTGACCAGCGCCAACAAGTTACCAAGAGCTGCATCCTTCTAGACAGCAAGGTAACTCAGAACTCCAGTGTCTTGGGCCTTTCTAACAAAGTCACCTCTGCTGCAGAGGTAACAGAGAAGACTATGAGCACTTGGGGATGCTGGTGGTATGATAACCACTTAGAGAGCATTGGCAACTCCGATGCTCATGATGACCTTGTGGGTGGTGGTCCAAGGGCCTGTGTCTAGGCTTGTGGACGTTCTGGCGCTTGAAGGTGAGGCTGCCAGAATACAGGTAGATCCAAAAAGTGTGGCAGGCTTCGAGCAGGGTGTAGGTAGGAAGGCAAACACCACTTTGCCTTTGAGACCTTCTCTGGGATTCAGCACTATCCAGGTCTGGCTGAAGCCATCACTCTACTTTGTGGTCAAACAATTCTACTTCAGCCAAGGTATCCTGAAAAGGGCTGGGATGTGATGATTGAAATCTAGCACAAGCAAATTGGGGGAGTGAGATGGCAGAAGAAGGCTGACAACATCTGTCGTAGGCTACCAACTCCAAGATGTAAGTAGTCTGGCTCTCCAGGTCCATCCTGTGTGGCTGCACCAGATTGGCAACAGCCATGTCTGTGTGCATCTGCAGCTCCATGCAGAAGGGACTGTGATGCTTGGCCAGTCACAGGTTCTGTGTCTCATTAGCATCCACATCATCATCACAGGTACCTCCAGGGGGATGCTTGTGTCAACAGAGTTCTTTCAAGAATTTGAGACCAGAGAAAGCCCATGGGATGGTCATTTACACACCTTATCCCACATTCTCCTTGTATAGGAATTGATTACTTGGAAGGCCAGTGTGCATTATTGGGCCTGACTTCATAGACACTCTAGATCCAGGTCTGTGTCCCAGCCACCTGCCTTCTGTCCCTTCACACCTAAAGCAGGGAATTGAATTACTTCACAAGTTGGGACTGACTTGATGTTCTGTGCTGAGAGTAAACAGGGCATGGTCTCTAGAGCACCTATGGCTATGCCAGGATCTTCCTCCTCAAGATACAAAATTTAACAATTTTTATGCAAAACACTTACCAGAGCTCCTGCCACAGAACTAACACAAATGTTACAGTGTCACCAGAAAATCTAAAACTCAAGCAAAGATCTTTGTTACTCAAACAAACAAACAAACAATTGCAGACTCTGGGCTCAGACTTTCAGTCCTTTCAAGCCCAGGAGACACTTGCTCTGTTAAGTGCATCCCCTCACTAAATGTTTTGCTGATGGTATTATTTTTCCCAACCCCAAAGTTAAGCATAGTTTTGTAGAACTCCACTGAGTGGGTAGGAGTGGGTATAGAGGAAATACATGCAAGTAGATATCTGTTTGGGCCAGTTCAGTTCTCAGCATCTTTGGGTCTTTGAGCCACACAAAGGCTGAATAGTGACCAGAGTTGTACAGGAGTCATTAAGATCTCTTTATAAGTTTACACCATACCAGCACATCTTACTTGCTTTTGCAGTGTGTACATTTCTCACATTGATAGTAAGACTGTGGCATCCACACGCTGTTTACTCCCTACTAAGCAACTCTGTTTCTTGAAGGCGCAGTGGCCCCTGGCCTTTACCACGTGAGATAAGCATATGAGCTCATTGTAATGCACCTTTTCTCACCTACAGTTATTGTCCATGTTGGATTGTCATTTCCTGTCTCGGAGGCTTCTGGAATAACAACTTCTCCAGAGTGAGGCAATATCCAATCAGAGGAGAAGTGTCTCCCAATGTAATCTTTTCTGAATAGCTTTTCTATTGCAAAGGAATCATTAATGATAAAGAAATCTCAGCCCCTTCATCTCCTTTTATGTCAGTAATTACTTATATGTGAGGAATCAGTGTCAGAGAAGTTTGTCAGCCATGAACTACTGTAAGGGATAGTTAAGGGTAAGAAAGAGATTTAGGGAAATGTATTGCAGCCAGTCTTGTTAGAAAATTGCTGTCTACCAATTATTTTTAAAAAGCCCCTGGCTGAAGAAAACCATGGGTGGCCTGATTGGCTGAAGGCTAAAGACACATTAAACCATCTGTCTAACGCATAATAAATAGCCTTGTACTAAGTTTTTTTTATGTGTGAAGTGCTCTAAATGCTAAACAGTCCCACATGTTAATGATGACATTGTTCTTTCTGCCTGGGAGACATCATCACTGCAGAGTGCTCTTTTAACTAGTCATCTTGAATCAGTGAGCAGACTGAGTTACTCATATGCACAAGCTTTTCTTGGCTCCTCCGTGATCTGCAGCATTATTGATTTCTTCAGGGGCATGTCAGTAAATGACTATTTTTTTCCTTTCACTCTTGGAAAGGCATTGGGATTTGTCTTAGCACTAGGATGTGTGAATCTAATTCTGAGACCAAGCCACCTCTGATGAGATCATTAAATATTGGGTGTTTAAGGTTAGTGGCACATTTTGTCAATGACCTCCCAGCTAATTCCCAATAAATGATGTCAGGGGAGGACAACAGAGACTTGAGTTCATTTCGGAAGGGTAGTCTAAGATTTTTAAAAGAAGAAAGATTCATGTCATTTCTTCTAGACTTTTAATCATGCCTGATGAGACAGCCTCTTGAAAAGCTAACAGCTGTACCCCAGCATTTGTGACTGCAGATTCTTTCTGAGCAAGAATTTTCAATTGCATACAAGGAAGTTTTCTTTCTTACACTAAATATCGCAGGAAGCCTCTGGTTATTCAGACTCTCGGTCTCAAAGGAGGATGGGAGAATCTTACTCTTCTCCTCAGCATACGTATTCTTACATATCCTTCAACTAAAACTGCCTCAGCTGCATATCAAGGCCTTGCTTCCACTTGCATCAGCCAGGAGAGGGACCCATTTAACCATGTTCTGAGTCCTTTCCGTTCTCTCACACAGCCCCTGTCAGGCTCCAGCCCCACCAGTCTTCAGCACTGATGTTACCATTCATGCTCAGAAAAGCCAGTTAGGATACAGAAAACGAAGAATAATCTAAGATTTCATCCGCATAGCATCAAAAGATCCAGATGAAGTATGCAAAAGGCAAGTAATCAAACCTATTACTTCCACAATGCTATACATCTGGATGTTTATGTTTGGAAACATCCAGCAATGGTGTTTAAATGCCTGATTGCATTTTCACCCATCTTTCCTCCAGCTGTTTGGCATCAAGGAGGCCGTCACTAGGAAGGAATATGCTTTGCTGTTAGGGATTCGTTATTAGTATTATCATTGTTTTGTAGTAAACAACTACCTTATTAAAATGCTGCTTTATGAATGAAGGGCAGCTGGAGATTTGGGGAAGAGATATTTTCTGAGGCAAAAATCAGTTCTATGCCAATAGAATGGTAAGCTGGATAATACAGAAACTGCATGCTCTGTTCGCCCCCCCCCCCCAAGGGATGTGTCATCAGGAAGCTGTGTTTACAGCCCTGAGCTGCTGCTAAGCTCATGTTCCATTTTGTTGGTACTGTTACATGAAAATCTCTCTTAATATTGAAAGCACTATGGCAGAAATTTGCCTCAGGTTGCTCGTGTTCACTTTCCAGCCTTTTGCCAAATTGTAGATCCGTAAAATATATCTTGATTTCTGCTAGAGTCAAACATAAAGTAAAATAAACAGCAGGGTCAGAGGTGCTAATGCCGCCACAGGAAGAATAAACAGAAGCAGCAGTGTGTTCCTCTTGCTCAGCTTGGTTTAAAAGCAGGAGGATTTGGTGAACAACCTACAGAGTGCATCTTTACTCTTAAACCCAAAACACCAGACAAGCTGCTGGTCCCCAACATGTCAAGAAGTCCCATCTGTAACACACAATTTACCCTGTGATCATTTACATACTACATGTTTTATTTGTCTGAGCACATAAATACCTGTATGTCCTGTTACACACAGAATACATTGTGTGCACGCTAAAGTAATTTTCACCAGATATGCATAGATTAAAAAGTTAGCTTCCTAATTGCCAATAACACCTGTGCCTTTTTTCACAAATTTTCTATTCCTGTTACATAAAATTAGTAATATATACTTGGGAAAAAGTAAGCCACAGGAAATTCCTAGGATGGAAAATAAGCTGGCGTATCCTCCCAATGTGTCAGAGAAAGCATTGGCTTTGATGGGACTCTGCACCAGCTCCCGTCTAAGCCAGGAATGATTTCAAATGCTGTTTAGAACAAAGTGCTTAGTGTCCTATCCAGAGACACATTTTCATTTCTCAGTTGAACAAACATTTCAGAGCCAAATGAGCAAAATCTTATCAAATGGAATGTTGCTGTCTTCAAGGAGTAAGTTCTAAAAGTTGAAGTCATTAAATCTTATTGAAAGAAACAAATAAATCTAATAGCTTTTCAAAAAACTTGCCATAGAGAAACCTTTTTGGAAATCATACCTTGAAAAAACTTTAGCAGAAGAAGTTTCCAAATAGAGCAACTGTCTTACATTGCCTCATAAGGAACACCATTAGCTCATATTCACGCTACCAAACTGCATAGATAATTTATTGTCAAGTTGTGTCTATGTGGTTATTTATATGAAAAGGTATAAGCACATTGATGATGTTTTGGGGGAAAATCACTTAGGAAAAACAGTTCATTCCAAAGTCACCCAAAACACCATCTACATACATAATATAGAAACAAATGATATTTTATCAACCACTTAAGTGCTTTAACCTAAGAAAATCACAGAAAACCACTAGAGACTATCAACACTAATCACAAGCTACCCTTAGCATAAAATAAGCATTTAAATGATGCGATTTTCACATAAAATAACATTTCTCATCATGTTAATAAAGATTTTATCAAAACCATGTAATCTTCAAATGCTACATAAAACTGGCAATTTTACACTACTGACTTTATTAATATCTCTGCATGAAGAAAATTAAGTCAATAAAAAAAACCTCTTTTTCCTATTTTGGTTCAGCGATACCTCAAATTCAAGTAAACTAATGAAGCTGATTTTAGATTTGAACCTTACTGCCTATAGAATCAACCTTTGTCTGGTTACCTGGCAGAGAAGAGACCTTTTCTCTAGTGAGAACACAGCAAAGCAAGGACAAAATAAAACAGCAAAGACTAAGAAGGAATGCCCTGCTGTACTTACTTTAATCCACTTCTGTTTTTCTCTTAACGGAGCCATCTCTTTCTTCTCTGCCCACACCAATGAGAGCATTTCCAGTCCCTGTATCTATGGCTATTCAACTGCACAGGTGATACAATAAGCTACACAGCCTTGTGAGGAGAAACTATTAGCTTCAACGTCAGAGTTCAGAGATACCACAAGCGCCAAATGGCACGGTCGTGTGGCATACAAATGAGAACTGAGCAGAGAAGACCATAGTCAACTGGAATTGCCAGACATGGAGTTAACCTGGATGAAAGGTAAACAAGAGACAGCCACAAAGCCTTTGGAGAAGGATTGGCTAGTCCAGTTAGTTGGAAAGTATGGCTCAAGGAAACTAATATACTGGACAAATTTGATCATGCAGTCTAGAAGAGAGGAACCTTGATGGTGAATTTTTAAAATGTCAGTGGATCTAAGGTAGCAATGAGAAATCACCAAGGTCCAGGTCAAGGGGTTGCTGCCATTTTCTAGATAAATAACATCTGTGATTGCCTTCTCTAAGCATTGACGAAATCCTAAGTAATGCTCAGACTTTATTTGAAGTCTAAGCCAAGATCCAGCACAAAGATTGTCTGTCTTAGAATGAATATCTGTCAAATGAATTACGCAGGTGGTATTTGTGCGGCCTAAACATGTTTCTGCCTCAAAACAAGAGGCAGAAGGCCCTACAAGAACAAATTAAACAGAAACTGAAAGCAGAAGGAAAGCCATGACACCATGTCGATGGATTGAACAATGAGTAGCAAGATCTATCAGGTGGAAATTTGAGGAGCATTGCAATGGGCAAATCAGTGGGGTGTCATAGCAGATAAGCCCTAGGCATGAGGAAATGAAACATACAAATCAGTCTAAAGGCTTAAATGATAGCCATGTATCCTTAGGATTTCAAATTTCTGAGAGAAGCACTATCCGTCCCTCAACTGGATTCCCAAGACACCTCCTGATGCTCACTAGCTAAACTGTCAAAGACAGGAGACTTAAGCAGCCCTCAGCGATATCTGGGAAGAATGCCTACCCTGAGGGATTTCGATAGACTTGGGTTTAAAAATGAAAACAAAGAGTTCAGTGCTTAGCACCCTGTGAGATCTCGAGACAACTGTGTCCTTCATTGTAGGAATTTGTACATCGTACTGTGATTTGTTAATTGAAGAGTGTATCCTATCATGAATCAGAGTATAAACTATAGCTTTATCAAGTATATAACATGATGCCTAGATCGGTGACTTCCTTAGGAGAGGAACTCACTAATATTTGCGAAATAACAGCGAAGGTCTCATGACACCATGCTATTTCTTTACAATACCACATAACATCTCCTGAATTCAAAACTACAAAACAGGAATTGTAGGAACCCTAGGATTGGTATCTAGAACTAAGCATAATGTGAGCCCTCTGGTATAAGTGAAACTTACTAAATAATTTTTCACCCATGTATAATAAAACCAGCTTCTTGGGTTAAGTTTAACACTAGTTTATTGTGGAGTATAGGGTGTTACAAGTTTTTGCCCGACAGCATCTTAATTTATTTGAAGACTTCTGTCTCTACTCCAAGCCAATTCACATAAGAAAATTATGACAGACAGGTGTCTTTCTCATTATTCTGGAACAGTAGCAGAGGGTCCATGTGACTCTCTTAGTCAGACCAGCGCATTCTGTCCTCCTAACGTCAGTGACTGATTTGTACAGAAGCATATACCCCAGTTAAGGATGCCCAGAGAATGACCGAGCTCAGAAGGTATACATTGGGAGAACCACCACACTCGGGGGGGGGGGGGTATTTTCCTGAGGGTAAAGTCAGTGAGCTACTAAGAAAAGCTGAGTTGGTCTGGGGCACTTTGATGCAGCTATTCCTGATCACCTACTAAAATTACGTAAGTGAAACATTGAGTTCCACTGTTGCATTGAAGCCAATTAATTGAATTCTATTACAAGCTCCTTAAAAAAAATACAAGTGCTTTCCAAAACTTGGAAAGGAATTATCAGAAACAGACTCTAACATGAGCAATGTGCTGAAGGAACCCAGGAACAAGGCCTGTCAATGCCTATAAAAGTTGAAAGGCTGGTTTGCCTTCTTGGTGTGTGTTTGCACAGCTGCTAGTAAAGTTGTTCATATTTTAGTTTCAGATCATGTATCTTTTAAAGCCAGAGACAGGGAGGCCATGGATTAAAAAGGCTTGGCTACACTTATAAGGAAAAGCCCCCCCACTAAATTGCCAATAATTGTGAGTCTCCTATTGAAATCAGAAAGAGATAAAAATACATTAATGCTAAAATAGGCAGTTTCTGGCAGAGACCAACATTCCAAAAGAGATGAGAGTTGGCACATTTAAAGGAAGGAAAAAAGTTAAAGTTAGTGCAAAACAAAAAGAACAAAAAAAAATCAAGAAGAGTGATTGTTCACTGTGCCTGATATCTGTACCCCACCCCACCCCCACCCCCCCACCCCTGCAACCACCTTTACACAGACTAAAAGATCTGATTTGAGGGAAAATAGTCATTACTCCACAGTCAAAGGAAATCTTCTGAATGAAGTCTGGGAGCAAATGTTCTAAGTGGTCCTGAGGAGACCCTGGTGGAAGCCATTTAGGCTGGAGGCCAGGGGGAGGTAAGAGGGATTCATCTGGCTCTGTGCTCAGAAGGCAGACTCTAGTCTAGGATAGAATTCAAGGGCTTTCCTCAGCTTTGAGGGTGGAGCTGATCAAATACAAACAAAGATTAAAAATGCTACCCAGAACACAAGGGCTTGCAACAAGCAAATCTCCATCTGAAAATGACATTTTACCTGGAATATCTACCCTCCTGCTCATCTCAGATGTAGTCACAAAGGATGAGCACCAAGAAAGGCATCTCTGAGGTCAGAATCTTAGGAGGACACATTGGCTGATTTTGGGAGACACACTTCGGTCAAGTGAGACTAGAGAGGATAAGGAAAAACAGGGAAAATAGTGCAGACACGGAAGTGCAAGTGAGCTCTTTCTGACAGAGCCTGGTTGAAGCCTTTCACCAGCTGAGAAACAAGAATTCCATGGTAATTAACAACATTTGCTTAGGGCCTTTCTCCCTTCTCGGCTCCAATGTTATCATTTTCTAGGAATCTCACCAGAAATCCCCTTTACAGTAGGTATCCATTTGTTTCTCGGTTTCTGTGGTAAAAACACTATGATCTGAAGGAATTTTGGGGTGAAAGGGTTTCATTTGGCTTATAGATCACAATCCATGTTTGAGGGAAGCCAAGGCTAGAACTCAAGGCAGGGACCTCTGCTTATTGGTACATGCCATCTGACTCACACAGCTAGCTTTTCCATACAGCCCATCTGCGCAGGAATGTAGTGACCACTTGACCCTTCCACGTCAATTAGCAATCAAGAAAACTCTCCACAGACATGCTCTTCAGTCAACCTGACAGAAGCAATTCCTCGACTGAGGTTTTTTTTTTCCTTCCAAAGTATGTAGAGTTGACAACTAAAGCTACTGTGGCACAGTAAAGGGATATGTCCAAGCCCTCCTGTGCAGCCCCAGTGCCTCCTGGTTTTATTTTATCAGATTGCAATCCTGTCCAAGACATCTACAGAGTGACCTTAAAATCTCACTCATAGGATAAAGAAAACATAAACTTTAGACCTCACAGAAGTGTGGATGCCTAGACTGGGTCTGCACAGCAGTGGTTCAGTCAACAATCAAACATGGCTGGAGGAGAGGCTGAAGAGGACCTCCTCCCCACTGCTGAGCTATTTGCACCTGATAGATTCAGGGACTAAAGGAATCATTGCTGTCCATTGCATACCCACAGATTACATGTCCAGGCCCCAGTGGACAGTTCCAACCCGAATGTTCACACAGATGGCTCAGGCTATACCAAACAAAACAAAAAGTCACAGATCTGGTAAAGGTGCTGGTAGAGGTGAAGCCAGGGGTTTGATAAGGTTGAGAAGGAGATAAAGAAGGCAAAGAAAATAATCAGATTCACTATATGCATGTGTAAAATCGACAAAGAACAAAATCACTAAGGTAAACAGGAAGAGCAGGGTCTTAGCAACTCGAAAGCCACCAATGTGTCTGCTATGAAGACAACCCTTTGGATCTCCTATAAAAAAAAAAAAGCCCACACTTGCCATGTGTGGTGGTGCATGATTGTAATCCCAGCACTCAGGGAGCCAGAGGCAGATGGGTCGCTGTGAGTTCGAGGCCAGCCTGGTCTACAAAGCAAGTCCAGGACAGCCAAGGCTACTCAGAGAAACCCTGTCTCAAAAAACAAAACAAAACAAAACGAAAAGCCCACACTGATGCTCTCCAGCATGGCTTGTCCTTTCCCTGGCCACCTTTCTTTTATACTTTTAATAAACTCAAACTCTACTTTATATGGACTCTTCCTGAAATCCTTTGCTGTGGCTAAACCAAGGATCTGGGTTAACTGAGTCAAAGCCCCTAAAGGCCAAAGAGAACTTCCCAGGATGCTACTGGGGTCTGTCTCCATCCCCACCACTGACAGGGAGCCTTTTCATCTCCTGGGCAACAGGACATGTCCCCGTGCCATGGATGGTAGACATGCTGTGCAGTTTTCTCTTTACCGGGCAGAATTTCTAAATTGTTTTAATTGTAGTAATCTGCTATCACATGTGTTGGGAAAATTCAACATGAGACACAAACTAGCAGATCATGGGCAGAGATCATGAGCAACTGTGCCCACATTTGTTTGGCAGCACTGCAATCTTCCCAAGGCCCAATTTGCAGTGAGATGTAGCAATTATATCCATCCCTGAGTTCTCTCTGCCGCTGTCTCCCCCTCCTCTCCCCCCTCCCTCCCTCTTTCTCTCTCTATGTATTGTTGGGGTTGGGCACAAGGCCTCACACATGCTAGACAAATATTCTGTTACTGAACTATAAACTGCATCTTTGGCCCTTGGTTTTCGTGAGACAATCTTACTATGTAACCCAGGCTATCTACCAATCCATGATTCTCCTGCCTCAGTTTCCCAAGTACTGAGATTGTTGATGAGCTTTCTTGATGAATGGGATGGACCACTAACAATCTGAGTCCACAAGGCCCATGAAACAGGACAGAAACAGCTAATGTTTACTTTTTTCCATTTCTTTAGCTTGTGCTTCTCCATAAATGCAATCATACAAAGCATGTCCAGTAGTACCTATCCTGTCCTTGACTCTCAGCCTGTCACTGGATGTCTTTGCTAACTCACCCTGAGTAATGCTGCTGTCAGTCTGAACATGAGGATCCCATCAGGTAGACTCACCTGCCCTCCCCAAATCCTCTTCCCTCGTCCTTTTAATCGGAGGTAGACAAGACTTCCCTGGTGCCTTGGAAGATGCCCTTTATCTGTTCTTCTTGTTCCTGGCTGCCTTATTCTCTCAGATTCCTCATCAAGGGGATTAAAGGGAAGGGATTTGGGGACTGAGGGAGCCAAAGAGAATCAGACCCACACAAACAGAGCAGCCAACACTGCTTTTGTTTGTTCCAAGTTCTCACTTCATCATTTCCTGATCAAAAACTTGCATTTATCCCATGAGCCTTGGATCAAAGGGCTCCCAGGCCTTCCACAAATGCAGCCCCTTTCCCTGCTACTTGCTGCCTTCCTGTCCTTAGGTTTGTTCTAGCTCAACCAGCTGTGGTGTTTGGCTGGATCTGCTTTATACATGCTCTTCCTGTGACCCCCTCGATGTTTCTGCCCTATGAGCTTTGAAATGTTATATAGACACATGCTTTAAAGCTATGCTTCTCAAACCCTGTGCCTGCCAATCAAAGGAAGGTCCCAAAGGATCAGCAGTGTTCTGAGGGTCTGCACTTCAGACAGGTGTGGCCTCACTCTACTTAAATAGCTGCTTTTTTAGAATAGGGACCTTAGCAGCTATTGGAAGGCCAGCTCTTTGGAGAAGTGTACACGCACTGCCTCAGAAGTGGGCATGCACCTTGCTTTCCTGCTGTTCTGATCAGACTTATCCTGTTTAGCCATGCACCTTTATAGAGCAAAGCTTCCAGCCAAAATTGTGATGTGACACAGTTAGTCAGGAAATCCTAGACCATGATTTCAGAACTCATAACAGCATTAAATTCAACATAGTTATTGCCCAATATGTGTCTGCAAGTAACTACACAGATAAGCCTACACTGCCACAGGGCCATCCTTCAAAGAACACATTTAGATCAGACCCGTACCAGCCAGCACTGTATGCAAGTTAGCACAAGCATAGGCAAATGACCTGCATATGAATTCTACCACCACCATGTCCTAACAATGTGCCTTGGACAACTCATTCTCTAAATCACAATTGTGTTCTTTACTTTAAAAGTGCAATGGCAATATTACATGATAGTCATTAATACTATTGTACAGTTTAAGTCAGGAAAAAGATGCAAACAAGATAGTGTTTGCCATATGTGTTCAGTGACAAATAGGAGCTTTATTTATTAGTTAAGTGGCAATTTGTTAAGATGGTCATGAAAATCCTGACACGGCTTTTATAGTCTTTGAATCATTTTAGATTTTTCCTTCAACGCATCCACTGTTCTATGTTCTATGTTTACCTCTTAAGCGATTTTTAATTTTACTATTTTTGAGACAGGTCTTGCTATGTAACCCAGGATAGCCTTGAACTCATGCAGCTTGCCTCAAGCCTCCAAGTGCTAGAATTACAGGTGCATATTACCTCATCCTGTCTACCATTCTTTCTAAAGCTTAACCTTTATCACAAATACTTCTGAAAGGCTTAGTAACCAGCACTTACTGCCACTTTCCTATGTGCGAAAGCTAAGAACACGCCCATTCCTTACTAGAAACTGAGAGGATTAGTGAAGTGTAGTTCTCAAGGTTACCACAGCAGCCTCTAGGCAGCTGCAGAATGTCCCTTTGCCCACAGCCTAGCTGAGGAGGAGCTACAAGCTACACATTCATTCGCCCATCTACTAAATAGCCAGCCATGTAGTTTTAAAGAGCAAGCATACTTGTCTATGGCACAGAAGGAGATGTGTGACTGCAGCATATCCTACAGGAGTGCACAGAGCAAGAGGACGAGACTTCTTCAACACCCAATTTCTTCTTTTTGCTTATCTGCCCACATAGTAGATTTCTTTAAAGAGTGACTTGCTCTTTTTGGGAAAAAATTCTTTCACAAATTTCTCCAACTTATATATGTCCAGTGTAGTACTATTCAAGCATAACAGCTGCCCAAATATTGGTTAAATATGTTAAGAGATAAAGAAGAAGGTTAACGAGATGCATTATTTATATAGGGAGGTATACATATACATGCATAGAAATATATATAAATACACATACATCTGTATGCATATAGCAAAAAAATATTTTTGCAAATGCTTTTGAATATGCCTTAGAATATGACCTATTCTTTTCCTCTTTGCCCTACAGTAATTTTTGCATGTTAATAACACCTCTGTAGGCTTATATGCTGTCACTTGAACAGTTGCTTGGGATTATATCGTATAAGGTACATGTGCATATACCATAGCATTCCATAATTTAACCATCCCTTTGCAATTGAACGTTGCATTTGTGAGTGATTTTGTTATTTGTGACAGAAAAATTCAAATGCAATCACTTAAAATGGATTGAAATTAGTATTCGTTCATGCAGAATAATTCCCAGAGCTCATGCAGTGATTCCCACAGTGCCAGAACCCACAGCCCATCACCCTTAGAGTGTTGATTCGTGTTCAAAAACAATACCTGCTTCACATGCCACCATCATTTCTACAATCCAGCAGAGGCAAAGGTCAAGGGCTCCAGAAAAGTGTTCCCTTTTAAGGAGCTTGCTTAGAAATCATATATATTTTTATAGGCACAGCACAGGTAAAAAAGAGGGGCAGTATGCATCATGCTTTTTACTCGGGGACTACACATACACATCCACAAATGAGAATCTTTATTCCTAAGGAAGAAGAACCAGGAAAACAGCAGTCTCTAACCCAGACAGTGGCTTGCTTCCCAGATTTGTTCTTGTTCATAATGCTGTGATAAGCACTGTTGCACACACATCTATACAAACATCCCCAATGATTTCTTTGGGATGAATTCCCAGAAGGTAAATTGCTCAGTCCAAGGATATGCCAAATTTTAAGAGTTTTAATATGCATTCCTAAATTTCTCTCCACAAATACTGTGCCCGTTTCTATTCTCATCAGAAATGCAGGTGGGGAGAGAAAATGCTAATGGAGGATTCAATTTTTAATTTAACTGTTCAAAGATTCTGTACCCTCCTGCAAGGAAGATAAAGATCCCTGCACCTCTGGAAATCTGGTGATTGAGATTTCCAGAAGAGAACTGTGACCACTGAGAAACTCTCTGACTATATAAGCGCATCAAAGAAAATGCAATTTGAGGTTCAGCTACGAAAAGAACATTTTTGCTGTGGTTATTGAAAATATTTTAAGAGGGTGTGTAAAGGAACTGTCTTGGATTTAGAAAAAAAAGTAACTCGGTTTGGATCCCAGCTTCCATTTTGCTGTAACTTTAAGCAGTCCATTTAACCTCTCAGAGGCTCATTTTCCTTAATATAAAAATGAGGCAGTTAAAGCCTCTCTCTCTCCTGCTTTTGTGAAGTTTAAATTTGTTAATGTGCAAAGGTTTAATCATAGTTGTGTTTGAATTGAAGCTTGCACTCTCCTTCAATTTTATGATATTGCTATTCAGTATTTTATATTCTCCATAACTGCCTGGAGATGAGTAATAAACCCTTTTTCTCCAATAAAAAGAACCATTTGGTGCATCCTTCCTCAGGGCTTCAGTTTTGTCATTGTTGTTTTGTAATCTTTATTAATAAAGGATATTAGTTTTTTAATCAACTTTAATACATAATAAAATACACATGCATTTTTAACTCTGTAGCTCACTTTTCTAAAGCACATACACTCATGAAATTGCCATCTCAATCAAGATGTAGAGTAATTCCATTGTCTTACAAAGTCCCCTTGTGTCACTTTGATTCAAACCCACTGTGGGCAACCCATGCTCTGAATTCTGTCGCTATTCATTAGGATTTTTTGTTTTGTTTTGTTTTGTTTTTGTTTGTTTGTTTTTGTTTTTGCCTCCTTAAAAATTTCACTTAATAGAAGTCATAAAATGAGTCCTTCATTTCTCTCTTCTATGCTATATATTATTTTAGATACTTATAGGTTTTGCCTTGTTTGTTGTTTGGGTTATGGTTGGGTGATATTTTGTGAATATTATGACCTTTAAATAGTTGTGCAAACCTCTGAGTTGTTCACAATTTTTTGGCTATTATCAACAAAGTAAGTATGAATATTAATATACACGTTTTTTCACACCTTTATCTTCAAAGGGGGGGTATAAATACCCACAAGTGAAATTGCTAGCATAAATAGCAATTTTAGGCTTAATTTTGTAACTGTTAAAATACTTCCCATAATGGTGTCCACTTACATTTGTTGTGGTATAGTTCCTCCAGAGATGGTTTGACAATCATCAACACAGAGCAGAATGATGATGACATAAAACCTTGACAGTGAAGTAAGCAGAGCAATACAGCTGAACTCTAGGACTAAAGTAGCTATAATAAGGCCGTTGGCACTTCCTGAGGAAAGGAAGGGATGGGGTTAAAGACCTTCATGTGAGATTCTAGTCACCATTTCCTTCTGTCTCAGTTGCACATGGTCTTGGGTTGGTAGAATATAAAGGAAATGGATGATTTACTAAGATGGGGAATCCTCAGTGGTGTCTTAGGAATAAACCATGCAGGTTTGGGATTTTCTGGTTGTGTAGCTGTCCAAGAATCACTTATACTTTTGTAAGTAACCCCAATAAACTCACTAGTGCACCACACTGGTCTTCACAGAGCCCCTTCTTTGCAGTCAGTCAGTGCCCTCTCCGTCTCTAGTAAATGGGTACTTTTTCATGCCTCCCAAGGAAAGTGAAAGAATGTCATTGCACCAGATGTCAGCAAGATTTCCAGCTTCCTAACATCTGTACCCACTTACCTACACTTAGTACTCAGAGATTTTATTCTTCTTATTGTAGCAGGTGTGAAGTGATACCTTATTCCTGATGAGGAACAGTGTTGAGCATCTTTTCTTGGCTTCATCTCTCTCTCTCTCTCTTTCTTTCTCTCTCTCTCTCTCTGTGTGTGTTTGTGTGTGTGTGTGTGTGTGTAGTGCTTGTTCAAGTCTTTTTTTCTGTTTTAATGTCCTCTTTATCATCTTATTAAAGTGCAAAGATTTTTATGTTTTGTGCTGTGAAATGTTGTCTATGCCCTAATTTAATAATTTCTTTGTATTATGTTTGCTGGCTTATTAAGTGTTCTTTTTTATTCTGATAGTAAAGTCTTTAGCAGATATACATGCAGGGTCAACTTCCATCCCACTCTACAGATTAGCTTTTCATTTTCGAACAGTTTATTTTGAAGTTCTTCACTTTGATAAAATGAAAATTATTATCTTCTAAGGTGGTATTTCATGGCTTTTCTATACTAAGTAATACCTCTTATCCTGATGTTACATAGAACGCATTTTCTCAAAACTTCAAAGATAGAGCTTTGACCTTTACATCTATGATCCATTTTAAATTACTTTTTGGTGTGGTATTAGTAAAGGGTCAGTGTGTGTGTGTGTGTGTGTGTGTGTGTGTGTGTGTGTGTGTGTGTG
>OU015748.1:40031416-40044931 GCA_907169655.1 Acomys percivali
TGTGTGTGTGTGTGTGTGTGTGTGTGTGTGTGTGTGTGTGTGTGTGTTTGTGTTTTCTCATATGGATAACCAGCTGTTGTGGTTCCATTAGTTGGAAACAATGTCCACTTTTATGTTGAATTATACTGTGGCATCTGTTGAAATTTGTTGTGTCCGCATAGCTCTATTCCTAAATCTGTTCTGTTCCACTATCTGCCTGTCCTTCTGACAATTCCATACTGTCCTGACTACTGTATTTAAAATAAATCATGAAGCCAGATCATACAGGTCCTCTGACCTTTTTCCCAAAGTGGTTTTCACTAATCTAATACAGATTTTTGTTTCGTTTTTAATTTCTGTATAAGTGTTAGAATCAGCTTCTCAATTTTCTATAAAAATGACCTCTGAGATCTGGGCTGAGATTGCCATGAGTCTCTTTCAAATTAGAGAAAAACGAACAACTTAACAGCCCTAAAGCGGCCTATCTGCAAGCATGCTGCACAGTTTTACTCATTTGCAATTTTGAAACTTTCTTCCAGGAATGATTATTATGTTAAACACACAAGACTTTATATTTCATTATATTTATTTAAAAGTACTTTATGCTTTGTTACTATGCTGGGTATCAATCACTCATGCTTTATAGTTGTTTGCTATTGATATATGGAAATACAGTGTTTTATCTGTATGCGTTTGGCCACAGAGGCTGGAAGAAGGCATTAGGACATAGGATCCCCTAGAGGTGAGTTATAGGTAGCTGTGAGCTGCCCTTCACGGGCCGTGGAATCCAAATTCACGTCCCCTGCAAGAGCAATAAATGTTCTTCACCACTGAGCTGTCTCTCCAATAGGATGAAAATATAATTCTTATTGGTGTTGCCAAATAAATTATTAAATTCATACATTAATTATAATCATTTCTTTCTTTTGCATTTAATAGACTCCCTGGGCTTTTCTATGTAGATAATTGTCTTCAAGTGAAGACAATATTATTTCTTATTAATTTTTGTCTTTTGCCTTTACTTATTTTGCTGACTAGTACCTGTAGTACAAATATTGAATAGAAGTGGTGAATAGTTTATTTCATATTCCCTGTATGAGAGCAAAACCATTTGGTATTTCACAATTAACTATATTATAATGTATAATATAATATATAGTTATATAGTACATATAAAATACTCTACTAAGTTTGTGAGGCTATTTTCTATTGAATATTGCAACGTTTTTCTCTGCATCTATTGACATCATTATATGCACTTTCTCCTTTGTTAGAGATATAAATTGCATGGTTTGTAGGTGTTATACCATTCTTGTAGCTTTACAATTAACCCCATCTGGTCATAATGTATCTCCTACTTTATTTAAGATATAGCTGGTCTTGAGTTGTTAAAAAAAATAATGTTTTGCCATTTCTCTTAGTGAAAGATGTTAATTATATTTCTTTCATGATATCCTTGACAACAATCTAATTACTAGCCGTTAAAACTGAACATGTCAGCGTAGGTTTTAGGCTGTGAGATGAATCTCTGAATCCTGCCTCTCCTATCAGTCTTATCAAATCTTCATTTCTTTGGCTTTATCATGTAGGATATAGCTGATCCTGCTGTAAGACTTAGTCTTCTATAGAGTGACCTTTATGGGTGGTCAAATGAGCACTTGGGTAGTGACAGGAACTCTCTTGTCAGGATGTGTCAGGACCCCAGCATCTTTCAGCAACCCTTGGTCTCTGGTGCCTCTATTCTAGGTCTTGGCCCTACACATGTGTATCTGGTCCTCAGCCATTCACTTAGAGGAATTCTTCTCTTTCCCTATCTCAAGACTCAGCACAAAGCCAGTGGTAGCAGTAACGGTGGCACACACCTTTAATCCCAGCACTGGAGGCAGAGGCAGGTGGGATCTCTGTAAATTTGAGGCTAGCCTATTTACGTAGTTTCAGGACAGCGGGGGCCACATAGTGAGACCCTGTCTCAGAACAAGCAGAAGCCCAACACCAACACCAATCCCTTCTGTGAAGCCCGAAGCCTCTGCAGTAGCTGTTGAGAATTATTTCTCCTCTGCAGCTAAGCTGGCCACCATGTGTGTGCTCCAGCTTCTTGTACCACAGCAGAAAACTGGGCCAACACTTAACTGAACACTGGAAAAGATTTTCTCTTCCCTTGAGGATTGTTCTTGTTTAATACCTGAAAACAGTTGCCTCATATCTGTTCCCAGTTTCAAAGTCATTTATGACAAAAAGCAGGAGTCTATGGGGCTTTGTTTTATATTAACTCTGACTCGTGGCAGCTAGAGGGAAGGCTCCCACTTTAGGACACTGATAAAGTGAATTTCTTTTACTGTCTCAGAGTTATATTGAAAGTGAGATGGTTGGAGTTCTTTTATGGACATTTCAAAAGGATTGGTATTTATTGGTTCTTCCCTTCACCTTTTACCCACAAACTATTATTATTCTCATAACAGCACATAACATTTCTCTCTAGTAGTTTACCTACATGTTAGCACGAAAGAACCAGACTAACTCTTGCATGATGCATTCTGAAAGAAAAGTTTTAGGCAGAAAAACTCAGCCGTAATCTCTGTAGAGTCAATTAGGCAAAGTAGCTCTGTTTTTCCTGAAATTAAATATTTTTTGAAACAAAACAAACAACAAACAAACAAAAACACAGCATTGTTTCCTGGATCACCTTGGAAACAAGCAATGTATTTGTAAAAACTAGACCCAAGTGTTTGGCCCCATATTCAAGGAGGAAAATTCAGATTGCTACTGCTTTCTCTTCAGTCTACTCCTCCCCCCCCCCAAAAAAAACCCTCTAAACTAGAGATCTTGCCACATATCAAACTAAACCCCAACAGTAATCATCATTTCACTTGCACTGGTTCTATAGGCAATCAGGCAGAGCTGAACTCAGCTGAATAGGGTCTTTCCTAGATTCATCTTGGATCCGCCATGTTATTATAGTCATCTGTCAGCACACATGGAGCTCCCTCACAAGTTGGGTAGAAAATACTATCAGTTGAGCCATGTGTCACCTACAGGCCAGAAGTCTTCTTCACACCAAAGCTAACTTACAAAAGTAACAGGAGATGGGACAAATCTATGAGCAAGCATTTGTTTGGCCTCCACTTGTGTCCCATTTGCTAATGCCCCGTTGCCAAAACAAGTCACATAGCTACAGTCAACATGGGAGACAACTAACAAATGTGATTGTTTGGAGCTGTCATCATAAAAGTCCAGTTTATCTATTTAAACATCTTGTTGTGTACCTAAGCCTTATATACGTATGCCACATTTCTGCAGCAATTTTTCAGTGTCACCGTGTTATGCTTTGGAGAGAAGACGCAGCAGCCTACAAAATCGGCAAGATGAGCTGATAATCATAATGCATCTTCTGCTTTGGGAATGTGAGTCTAGGGCTCCTTTCCCTTGAGTGTGGATGATGTTGACCTTGTATTGCTCCATTCCTAGCTGTTTATACCATGTCTCCACTACCATAGGGCTGGCATACCTTAGCACAGTAGCCACATGCAACATACTAACCCAAGTCTGATCAGTGCTGTGGACATAACTCATGAAAGTTTAACATTTACCCAAACTTTTCAGGTTTCACATAGAGAAATGAGCACATAAAAATGAGGAGACTTGCTTTAGTTAAGTCAAAGGACAGATACTACATAAGCAAGTTTGGTGTTGAGAACTTTCAGTTGTTAGAGAAATATGCTTTTAACAAAACATTCTACTTGGTCATGTGATCCAGTCATGCCTTCCTGAGACATCTCATTCTCTAAGTTGTCACTATAATCTATATCTTTCATATCTGCATTTCAGCCAGAATCTGGTGCTACATATCTGTAATCCAAGGCTGAAGCAGGAGAATCAACAGAGGTTCCTGGCTAGCTTGAGCTACACAATTAAGCTCTTTGTGCCCCATTCCCACAAAAAATATGTACACCCCGGTCAGATATTTTAAATGAAAACTTCCCCAGTTCATTAATAGGATTCAAATGACATTTACAATTCTTACTTCTTATTCTTAAAATACATGATATGATCCTGTTTTCAACCTTGCAATTCCTTTCATGGTAGGGGTGGGTACCAGTGAGGAAGGAGTTAATGATGGACATGAAGTGGCATTTCTGAACTCTCCCCATTCACTTTTTCAGCAAGAGCCTCCGGAGCCTGATGCCATCCAGTAAGCCCTAATATTAGGGAATTTCAGCACCTCTTTTATTGCTTTTGCATGTCAGTCGCCTTCAAAAATGTTTCTGTTCTGAGTTAGCTACCTTTTAGTCTGTGCCCCAGAACCACTTGGGTTCCAGCACTTAGAGATCTGGGATATCTTTTCCCCAAAGTAATCTCTCAGGGTGGATTTGAGCTATCCTCTGAAAGGAGAATTTTGCAATTGCACTCTAAAATGGACTAAAGGGCAAGATACTGAAAATAAAACTGCTTTCTACCTCTTATAAACTCCAAGTGAGTCTGTCAGAGAAAAAGAAAACAGCAATGCCAGAACAGGGAAAGGTCAAAAACCCTGGGCCACCTGGGGACCCTCAGAACTCAAAGGCCTTCCAAGTCCACATGTCCTCACCTACCGTGAGCTGGACCTTTGTGAAGGCAAGAGACTCTAAACAGCTACAAATCACTAATAAGCCTGTACAAAAAGGCACTGAAAATCCAAATTCGCCTTCCCCAAGTGAAGGGTGTGCTAACATGAGGGAATATAAACAGAGCATGCCGAGAGATACACAAGCAAGGGACTAACATAGCAATTCAAATGCTTGTCAGATGTCTCTTCAGAGTGCCTGACAGCAGGAAGCCAATTACTTGAGAAAGAATGAAGTTTGTTTTATGGGCTTGATATAACAAACTCAGCCTTTCATCCTAATATCAAGGAAGACTTTTACATTTCCAATGGAAGCCAGCAGAGTTCTCAGTGGATGGTCTTGAGTTTTCCTTAGAGGTTAGAGCCACGAGCAATGAGAGGAGTAAACAGGCCTCTTAATTCACTAAAATTAGCTCTTGTGATTAATCTGCAGTCCCCAGTTTGTGATAGCCTGCAATGAAAGAAGCTGGCCTCAGAGTACAGCAGCTAATGCCGTAACCTAATGTCTGGCCACATGAGCCCCTTAAGGTATCTAATGTGTCAAGCTTTTAATGCTGTTGGCATTACAGCCCATCATTTTCCATAGAGAGATGTAGGAAGAACCAAATAGCACCACTCTCCATCTCACGATTTACCAACATCATTATTAGGATTTAATAATGTAATACTCCCTACAAGAAACAGTCTCTTGAACATTTGCACATAAAAAATGCATTAAAAGTTCATCTTTGCTCTGATTTGGAACAAAAAATACCTAGTTCATCTTTTTTGTTTCTCTCTCCCTCTCTGTTATATTCAGGGAAACAGGGAGTGGGATTTTTAATTACTTCACATACTACGCTTGGTTAAATACCGTTGGGAAGTGCCTCCTGTGCTCCAGAACATCTGCCAGACAACAATAGGACTTCCCATGATAAGAAAAGAAAAATGTGGCCATTTGGGGTGACAAATGTCTGGCTAACCCCTGACCATAGTGTTTAATGTTTGTAATTGTCCCACAAAGCCTCTCTAACTCACTCACTTGACTATAAGAATAATGCATCATGCTTTAAAAAAACAAATATTAAAAGCCCTATCATGGCATCTCTGTGTCATATTGGCAAATTTCTTTTTTTGTTTGTTTGTTTGTTTGTTTCTTTTTTTAAAATTTATTTATTTTTTTATTAATTTATTCTTGTTACATCTCTATGGTTATCCCATCCCTTGTATCCTCCCATTCTCCCTTCCCTCCCATTTTCCCCTTATTCCCCTCCCCTATGACTGTTCCTCAGAGGGATTACCTCCCCCTGTATATGCTCATAGGGTATCAAGTCTCTTCTCGGTGACCTGCTGTCCTTCCTCTGAGTGCCACTAGGTCTCCCCCTCCAGGGGACATAGTCAAATGTGAGGCACCAGAGTACATGAGAAAGTCAAATCCCGCAAATTTCTTCAAACATCAATGAAAGAGAATGAAAAGGAAAGAACCCATTCCCCCTTCCTCTAGACTGTGGTCTTCGTGTCAGCAACATGGCATCCTTTCTCCTTCTGAATTCTGAATTCTAGTTTCTAGTGTTATGTTATCATTAGCCACAGCTTATCTCATTAAACTGATTACTTATTTTCCAAACACTTGGGGAAACTTCTAGGTATCTTTTCATGATAATTTTTATGTTCATTACACTGTGACCAGAGTGCATGGCCCATCATTCTCAGCCTTCAATTATGATCAAGAGTGAAGCGCATGCCCTGTATAAAATTAATATCTGAAGTTGGTTGGCATTTGTCTTAGCTATACAGCAGTTGAAGAAAGTAATGTTCTAAGTATGTTGCTTAGGTCAAGTATGTTAAGCATATTGTGTCAGCTCTATACCTTTAACTACTTTTTTGGCATGTTCAATAAAATGTATATACAGGGATGGTAGAGATGGCTCTGCACTTAAGTGCTCAATGGTTTCCTAAAGGACCAGGATTCAGTTCCCTGCACCCATGTCAGGCAGCTCAAACTGTTTGTAACTTGAGCTCTCAGGAGTCCAATGCATTCTTCTGGCCTCTGTGAGCACCTGTACGCATGTGTTATACAATCACATACACATCCACATAAATAAAAACACATTATATATGTACATATTTTTATTGTTTTTTACATTTATTCGTTACTTTGAGTGGGGTGTGTGTGTGTGTGTGTGTGTGTGTGTGTGTGTGTGTGTGTGTGTACCCTCTTACCCCAATGCCACACTCCATTCTATTTTACTAGGGTACTATATGCAGGCAGCATATGTCTTAGACAAGGCCCTTTCAAGGTACCTTTGCTACTTACCACACTGTTAGCCCTCTCACAAGAACACTACACTTCATCATTTTCAAATTCTAGATGTATAGGGCATTCCCACTGAATCTTCTTCCACTGATCTATCTTCAGGAGCACCCCCACATAGCCATTAGGATTGTCTAAGTTAAAGCTAGATCTCTGGCTTTACACTTCAGAGAAGGCGGGTTGGTCTCCTGAGACTCTCAGGACTATGTTCGGCTCCCATGGTGTCACTGGGACAAACAGGCTTCTGTACCTAACCAATAGAGTGCAACATTAAACTCTCCTCAGAAGTGGAGTTATCTTAATACTTTATTTCAAATGATCCTTTTATGTCTGAGAATAGGGGAAAACATTCCTTTGCCCTTAATCCATGAAGAGTAAGAGATCTAAGATTCTAATTGACTTGTCTACAACAGTAGTTTGCAACCTGTGAGTCACAACCCCTTGGGCAAACCTCTATCTCCAAATGTATTCACATTACAGTTCATAACAGTAGCAAAAATATACTTATGAAGTAACAATGAAAATAATTTTATGGTTGAGGTTCACCACATCACGAGGAACTGTATTTTTGTTTTGTTTTATTTTGTGGAGACAGGATTTCTCTGTGTATCCGTGGCTGCCCTAGCCTTCATTTGTAGATACACGAGGCTAGCCTCGAACTCACAGCAATCCTCCTGCCTCTGCTTCCCAAGTGCCAGGATTAAAGGTGTGCGACACCACACCGGGCTGAGGAACTGTATTAAAGGGTCACAGCATTAAGAACGTTGAGAACAATTAGTCTACAAAATTCAGAAAACTTTATTATAATCCTCCAAAAGGGATTGGCTGGAATCCTTGTCTGTTTTCTGTTCCTTAATTGAACATCACATAATGAGTTATTTATTGAAGATAAAAATTTGTTGGTTTCCACCAATCCTACATCTGACAAAGGTCTAATATCCAAAATATATAAAGAACTCAAACACCAAACCAAATAACCCAATTGAGAAATGGGGCTTGGAACTAAACAGAGAATTCTCAACAGAAGAATATCAAATGGCTGAGAAACACTTAAAGAAATGCTCAACCTCCTTAGTCATCAGGGAAATGCAAATCAAAACAACTCTGAGATTCCATCTTACACCTATCAGAATGGCTAAGATCAAAAACTCAAGCGACACCACATGCTGGAGAGGATGTGGGGAGAGAGGAACACTCCTTCATTGCTGGTGGGAATGCAAACTAGTACAACCACTTTGGAAATCTATCTGGTGCTATCTCAGAAAACTGGGAATAGGGCTTCCTCAAGACCCAGCTATTCCACTCCTTGGAATATACCCAGGAGATGCTCCAGCACACAACAAGAACATTTGCTCAACCATGTTCATAGCAGCCTTATTCATAATAGCCAGAACATGGAAACAGCCTAAGTGTCCCTCAGTAGAAGAATGGATAAAGAAACTGTGGTACATTTACACTATGGAATACTACTCAGCTATTAAAAACAAAGAATTCCCGAAATTTGTGGATAAATGGATCGAACTAGAAATGATCATAATGAGTGAGTTAACCCAGAAGCAGAAAGTGTCAAATGGTATATACTCACTTGTATCTGGACACTAGCCCAAGGTGTATGTCCCATGAAAGTCTTGGCTTACCAGGAAAGTGAGACAGAGGGGAAGACTTCCGATTGGGACTCTAGGTGAGAGAATCAATGGAGAATGAGGAAATAGAAGGATCTAGAGGGTCTATAAACCTACAAGTAGATCATTATGACAGGCAGATCTGGGCCCAGGGGTCCTGTTCAAACTATAGCACCAGCCAAGGACAATACATGCAGTAAACTTCAAACCCCTACCCAGATCTACCCAATGGACAGGACATTCTTCACAGTTGAGTGGAGAGTGGGATCTGGCTTTCACACAAACTCTGGTGCCCCATATTTTGACCACGCCCCCTGGATGGTGAGGCCTGGTGGCACTCAGAGGAAGGATAGCAGGCTACCAAGAAGAGACTTGATACCCTATGAGCATATACAGGGGGAAGAGGTCCCCGTCAGTCATAGTCATAGGGGAGGGGAATAAGGGGAAAATGGGAGGGAGGGAGGAATGGGAGGATACAAGGATGGGATAACAATTGAGATGTAATATGAATAAATTAATAAACTATATTTAAAAATGTATTGGTTTCATGATTCAAAAGGATGAACACTTTAAAATCAACTGGCTATAAGAGGCAAGGTCCTTTCTGCTGGTGGGGACTCTTTATAGACTCCCAAGTCAGCACAGCAGTCACATTGTGAAGCAGCGAATGCTCGCTAACTTGTCTTTTTTTTTCCCCCAGAAGGCAACTAATACAATCATGAGAGTCTTGTCATTGCTACCTATCCACTTGTAACTACTTCCCAAAAGTGTGACCTTCAAATGCTGTTAAGATAACTTTGGGAATTAAACTTGAATATGAACTTTAGAGAATATAAACACTATAGCAATAGGTAAAGGACTAAGAACTTTCTAATTCCTTTTCTGCCAATCCCCATTTCTAAAGTGTTTTTGTCTTAAATAATGGATACAGTATTTATTACACTTGTTCTTTATGCTTTCACAAAACTCAGGAATCTTGGAATATTTTAAAATACAAACTGCCACAAGACTCCATGAATTATTAAGTATTTTATTCCAAAACATTATTTTTTAAAAAGAAAGTGTTTAACTTAATTGAAGTTTTTTTTTCCTCTGAAGAGGAAGATTTTCAAGTTTATAAAGAACACATAGAAAATAGGCTATTACTACACAGTTGGCATTCTCTTCCTGCTGGGTGACAGAGAATCAGCATTAATGTCTGCCTTTAAAAATAGTTTTATGTTAGTAGGTACATTGAGCTAAACCATCTTCCCTGTGCACACACACAGGCCACTATCCTCTGTCTGAATTTCACAATAAAATATATAATGTACACCCATGGAAAACTCCTTGGTTTTCTTTTCTTTTGTTTTCTTCCTCCTCCCAGTGCCCATTCTTCACCCTCTCCTCTTTCCTCCCCACAGCCACTCTGTTTTCCCCTCCTCCATCATTTTTTCACACTATAGAGATTTATTATATTAAGTGAGTGCCCTGTCCCTGAATTACATCTGCAGCCATTGCTTCTCATGTGTACTGATTTTACGATACTTACTAGGTATGGACCTCCTAGTATTGAGTTATAAACCAAGTAAGAATTTTTTAAAAATGGTTACTTCTCTCAGTCATTTTGTAGATTAATGAGGTAATGAGAAAATAAAGAAACCATTAATATATAGCTGAGTAGTGATGTAGATTTGTAGAATTCTTTAACAGCCCCAAAGAGACAGTCACCATGTGCTTCTTGAAGTAGGTACTATTCAGGGTGTCTCAAAAATCAATTAATATTCAACCTAAAAGTATTTGGTTTTCTATATTGCATTATCAAATGGATGTTGGTGGTGTCAATGAAAGTTGAAAGTGTAGACCAAGGCTTAGAAATAATGTCATTAGCTTAATCTTGGAAGTAGTTGGCTTGAGGTGTTGGCCCAAAGGAACAATATTAGTTGCTGAACATCTGAACACATAAGGATAAAACTTAGAGATGCAGAAATTAGGGAGCTAGAGATACCAAGAACATAAAACAGCTACTGAGGAAAGTCACAGAAGAAGCAACTCAAGAGAGTGACCACATGGGCTACATCCACTAAGGGCATAAGAACAATGCCACACAAGCCATTTGGAGCTGACGTGATGCTATCATGTGACCCAGATACCACCCATGGATTTACAGTGTGTAATATTTGCCCTGCTGAATTTCAGGATTGCTTTGTCTGAATGTTATTTCTCTCTCCCTTTCAATCTTTTTGTAGAAAATGACACTGTTTTCATTGTTGTCTTGGAAGTATGTAATTTTTTTTTATTTTTATAGGATCTGACAGCTAAGAATTTGTATTCTGACTCAGAGGATACTTTAGACATAGACTACTGACCAATGCTGGAGCTGTTAAGACTCCTAGAAAAAGATGAAATGTATTTTGTATTAAGAGATAGACATAAGCCATTGCTAAGACAAGGACAAAATATTCCAGCTTAGACTTCAAATGCTCCCCTTCCAAGGGCCAGGTGCTAAAAGCTTGGTCTCCAGAACAGTGGGAGGCATTGGCACACTGCCACTGTGAGCCCTGTGAGCAAGGGCTACTGGGAGAATGCCTTTATAGTGAGTATCAGGACCTGAGACCCTCTTCTTCCTCTCTTGCCTCCAGCCAACAGGACAAGCAGCTTTCTTTTGTCCTGTTGCTGTTGCCATGGCCAACTGACTGGCCACAGGCCCAAAGCATCAGGGCTAAGCTACTGAAACTCTTAAGCCATGAATTAAAATATTTTTGTTGTTGATTATCTTAGGCATTGTATCATATTGACAAAAAGCTGAGTAACACTGGATTGAAATATTGAGTGGATAAAATCAAAGGAGAATATATAGTGATTTTTATGTCTTGGGAAACCTGGTGAAAAGAATAGATTTTCTTCCAAGAAGGAAAGTACATAGAACTGACTGGGTACACTTGCAGTGGTCTCTGGAGTGAGTCTCTGAAGCTCCATTAAGAAAGCTCCATGCCAGGAAGATACAAGCTATAATATTGGATGTGACTTGATGGACACCCCATGAGCCATGATTCAAAACACTAATGCTCAGGATAGCATGCCAGACAAAACCTTCCAGAAAAAGAGGCTTTGAAAAGTTGGTTCTTCTAAAGCAGTTTTTTTTTTAAAAAAAAAAAAATAACTGTTTAACTATGTATTACCTGTCTTTGGACTTATACAGTCAATAAAACATATTTTCACAGAATCTAAAACCAGAGGCAATTTTGAAATATACATGTGAAATGGTGCTGGATCTATTCATATCACAGCTCCTGAGAATATATCAACCTAGAGATAATGAGTTCCAGTTTGTAAGGATGTTTACAGCTCAAGAAAAATTGCCTTAAAAAAAAAGCTTTCCCTTTCTCTAGGTTGCCAGAATATTGTGCATATGCGTCTACTATAAAACTCATTCTGTGCCTTGTTGCTTACAAATTCACCTAACTTTGTCAAAACATCAGGTTCCTTCCAGATAAGGACTGATTTCTTGTACATCTTTGCCTCCCCACCCCAATTCTATCAAAGCCCCTTATATTAGTGCACACGCAAATTTGTTACCTGCTTGTAGAACTAAGAAGAATTCTATATCTGTGTTGGTTTAAAGGATCCTGATAAACTTATATGTTTGAACACTTGGTCTCCAATTGGCAGAACTGTTTGGGAAGAATTAGGAGGTGTGCCTTTGTTGGAGGAGGTGTGTCTGTGGGCGTGGACTTCAGGGTTTCAAAAGCATACACTACGTCCTGTTAGGGCTCTCTCTGCTCCACACCATGCCTGCCTGTTCTCGCCTGCTGCCATACCCCCCACCATGATGATCATGGAGGAACCCTGAGGAACTACGAAATCCAGTAAATGTCTTCTTTATAAGTTACCTTGGTCACAGCATTTCTCCGTAGCAATAAAAAAACAACCAAAACAGCATCTAATCACAGACTTTTCATACACCTGAAGCAGAAATCGTAAGTAGAGAAGGCAACAGGACGATGGGTGCCTGAAGCCAGAAGCTCCAGTTGCCTCTTTCCACTGGAAGCCTGGTGCTTTTCACTTCTGTAACAGTTGGCCAGAAGCATTACGTAAATGTTGCTAAGCACCCCATGGTCACCACACCACGTGTCCCAAGTTATACTACACATCATGCTATGGAATTAAAAATAATTCATCTAGAGAATAGACACAACTCTACATATGAAAATGATCACCTGAACAAAAGAAAACTATCATTTATGCAAAGCAAAGAAGAAAGCAGGTGTTTGTACAAGAAGAGATCCTTTCAGGGGTCATAAATCTAATCCTTAGTGCTATGTGAATTAAATACACACAAATTAAAAACATATGTGTAGGAATTGCCTTACAACGTAGCTTTCTTTGCTATGTACCTTTGTAACAGAGACCGGCACAAACTACATCTCAGAAGAGTCCGCATGTGCCTAAAGGGCAGCCGTTCACTGACCTTTGCAGATTTACATTCCCACATAGCAGGAAGTGGATCAGAATGTCAGAGCTGTTTTCAGAAGAATGTTTGTTTTGGTCTCTTGTTGGTGCAGTCACTGCCTAGAGCCAATAAACCTTCACTCGGTGTTGACGAACAGAGTGCATTCGGCTTCTATTCCTGTCTACAGAAAGTCTAAGTCCGTTGCAATATCAGACAAGATACTTTTTGGGTTCTGTGTTGTTTTTTTATTTTTCTCATTTTATTAGTTTTTCCATCCTGAGGTATGTAAAGAACACTTAAACTCTGATGCCTCGTAACCCAAAACATGAAGTAAAACCAGGTGAAGATCAATTTCAAACTAGCTCTGACTTGATGTGAGTTTCAGGACGTAAAGTGAGGACAAGCCGAGCTGTCCAAATACCTGCCTTTCATGGTGGTGGAGAGGCAAGACCAGATCCTGCACAGGGCCATGGCAGCTCTAAGGAATACAGAAATATAGAACCTTGCTTTGGCCTCCAACCCTCTCCTACCAGGAAAAAAACTCAATCTCTCTCTCTCTCTCTCTCTCTCTCTCTCTCTCTCTCTCTCT
>OU015748.1:40044941-40058262 GCA_907169655.1 Acomys percivali
TCTCTCTCTCTCTCTCTCTCTCTCTCTCTCTCTCTCTCTCTCTTTCTCCCACCAACTCCTTCCATTTTCCTCTCAAGTTGAAAGACTCTTTTTTTTTATTACACATGCATACACACACACACACATGTGCTCATGCATACACAGACACACAGACACATACACATGCATACACATGTATACATAAACATACACACATACACACACATGTGCTCATGCAAACCAACATACACACAAATACACACACACACACACACACACACACACACACACACTGCTTTTCAGGACAGAGCTGAAAACAGAAGCTGGATACAAAGACTCTCAGTGAAGCCTGTCACAGAATTCTCAGTGCCTCGGTTCATGTATCTTTTATGTAAGAAGTTTCTGTAACACCATGTAATGAATTCTTTTTCTCTGTCTCTTTTGTGCTGCCATCCACATCAGGCCTCTTTTTTTCTCTCAGAGAATACCTCTCCAACCAGACCAAGGGTACAATGTGGCATTATATTCATCATCCTCTTCTCAGAACTTGTCATTATGAGTGACAAAAATTTGTTTAATGACTATCTGTTGAATCAGCCAAATGGCTCACAACAGCAACAACAAAAATTCAGACCCCTGGATGCTTAAACTCCGCAAACAACTAACAGAGTCTTAGTCACCATATTTAAGACCCAATCTGAAATCAGGCAGGCAATCCAAAACATTGTGGTGTTTGGATATCAGCCATTCAAGCTGCAATCCAAGAGGATGATGGAATGGAGGCAATTGAAAGAATCCGTAAGAAAATAAGGTGAAAAAAACCATCCGCCCTTTCGGCTCCTATTCCAAAGAGACTTAGCAATGGACATGTTTTTTCATTTAAAAAAAGGACTGAAAATATTTATCCTGAGCTGTCCCCATGCACTACATAATGATGTACGCCCACGTCAGTTTTACAGACCGTATGAGTAAGGAGCTGAGGCATCTCCTCCCACTCAGACATTTCTCAGTCCTGTTTATGAGCAGCCACTTAACACTGTTCTTTGGAAGGAACGAATTTAAAGTGAGGGCTGCACGGACGGCTGCACAGATTGCCATGGACACTGTCCAAATGTCACTTCACAGTGTGATAGGAACTTGAGGCTTATTGAAAAGGGTCCATTTCTTTTCTATAAATCTATTTTCAAAAGTACATTTAGGTATGTACTGGGTTAATAGAATTACTCAAATGCAGTATAATTTGAATAACCTTTTCCACAAGAGCCTTTTGGTTCCCTCTGAAGAGGATACATGATGCTTTATAGTATGTGTACTATGAAAGCTCACATTTCACACACACACACACACACACACACACACACACACACACACACACACAGCTGGAAGGCTGCTCGGTTAAGAGTGGTCATTGGCAGCACAGGCATTGCCTGCCCTACCACAATGAACTGGGTGAGCCAGCACTTTGTAGGTTTAGTTCAGTTACCAGTTGGATTTTGTGGCAGGTAACCAGTAGCACCCCAACTCCTACAATCTAAGTCTTATTTGATTTGATGTCAAATGTCTCCTAAATACTGAAGATGGGTTATAACACTATAGAAAATGGTCTTGAGACTGCTTCCTTGGGAGTATGCTGAAACCACAAACTCAGGCGCACTTTAAAATGGTTGTTCTTAGGAATGGGACCATCTTGCTGTCACTTTTTGAACTCCAGTGGATGGATGCTGCTTTTCCCAACCCCCACCCTTCACTTAAAACCCCACAGAGTTGAGATCTTTGGTGACATGCTTACAAGCACGTGCCTAAGGTTGGCACCCCAATGAAGGGATGACTGAGACAAGGTGGCACATGATTCTCAAGTTCAAATTAAGCACATCCAGGATGAGTCCAAATATGGGCATCTGCCAGGGAATATGGAGCCTCCTGTAGAGAAATGAAGGAGGAATAAGAAGCATATCTGGAGAAATTTAGCCTTTTCCAGGTGCTTCCATGACTAAATTGTGCCTTTATCAGCATCCATTTCCTCCAGGTGTTTAACATCATTGTGGAAGCCTCCTTCGTGTACAGAAGAGACCAAATCACACACATACTTGCCATACGAAGCACCTTTCTTTCTTCCATTAATGACACAGGAGAGGAATGACTCAGCTTGTACTTATGAACAAAGAAAAAGAGTTGAGCAGTTGTCCAATGACACTAATCATTGTTAACAGAAAATATGCATAATTCATTTTCTAACGTAGTTGAAATGTTTTGACCAGAAAATCAGAAAATTATTTCAGGTTTACACCTCATTAGTCTTATGTAAGCATCAGTTCACTTTTACTAAAGATAAGAGTTACCTCGAAGGCTTTTATCCCATCATTTATGCTTGATAAATGAAGTAGATTCTCAACAAAAACCTGAAGCCATGTATGCACTATTTGTGCTACATGGAGGTTTTCCAAAGTCTAGATGACATCTTTAGATCAAGTGGGAGTGCAGAAAGAGTAAGTGGAGACATTATCCAGTGATACAAGCAAAAAGCATGGGCAGACGGCTCTGCCAAAGTGAAAACAGACACTGCATTCACTATGTGTATAGGAAAGCATGCATACAGACATGCATTTTATATGTGTGCATACAACACAGTCGAAAAGAGCTATGCAAATGCTCCTGTACAGAGTTGCCCCATCGACATCATGTCCCGCATTCTTTGAGTCATTACAGCATCTGAAAAGCAAAACTACAGATGAAAAGAAATGAGTTTGAAAACTGTGTCAAATTCGTTTTGTTTTCGGTTTAAAGTAAGCCATAGTTCTCTCAGTGTGTCTCCACCCTGGATGAAACAATGTCCATTTGAAATGCTACAAGATGTTTGGCTTTTGTGGGGGGAAATTGGCTCTCAACAGTCATAGTAATTACCAGCATCAGGTACCTCAGGCAGCATTTGGTCACTCATTGCCTATCCATTTGTGAGCAAATGGGAGCGTGCAAGGGTGATGGGAACAGATGGGGAGGAGACACAAGTACCTCACTGGCACCTTGCACGGATGCCACATGCTGTTGCTCCTTCTCTGTCCCCATCATTAGGGCCTCTGGCTTCAAAACGAGGTCTGAAGAGCCCATGGGCAAGTACGGCCGCTACCAGATGTGCAGGCTGCTTTTCCCATCTCTTGTGCCATCTCACTTGGCACCCTCTGGAACAAAGAAGGAATTTCTGTGCTGAGTCCTTCAGTGTCTCGTCTCGACATGGTGGTTTCACAGTTGAGGCTTTTGGTTTGTTTGGCTTTTTTTTTTCTTTCAACAATAACAACTCAATAGGGGCTGTAGTTAGGGGTTAATTGGGCATAAAGACAAAATGTGAAAAGCCCCAGCTGTTCCTCTCAGGGAGAATTCCAGAGAGTTGCTATAATGAGATGTACCTTTCAACAATGATGCTCTGTCTGGTGGTCACACCAAGGCCCCAGATGTGACCAAAAGTCATGGAGATGAACCTAAGTAGGGGATGCGAGAGAAAAGGGAAAGGCCATGAAAAAGAAAAAGGACAGGAAAAGCAACAACTACTAAGAAATATAATTCCAATATTTAGATATAACAGATGTTTATTAAGCAGAAGGACATTAACAGGACACAACACTGTAAGCTTTGGGACAGTGTAATTCTTGTTTTACAAAGAGAATCTGTGGGCTCAAAAGAACAGTTGAAAACAACTAACCAATAAATAGCAGGCTTTGTTTTAGATTCAAATTAGTCCCTTGGGAAGCTGCCTGCCACCCACCTCTGCTGTCCCCAAGAGTCTTTGGAGTTCTGCTGCTCTGAGCTAGCTACTGTCTAGCTAGCTCTCAATGGCCCACCGACCTTCAGAATCCTTCTCTATAAACAAGAGCGTCCATTCCATGCAAGGTGACAGCTTCCTGCCCAAAAATTACCTGACAAATGTATTTAAAATGTGAATTTCTGCATCTTTTCATAAATCCAGTACATCAATATCTCTGTGGCAAGATGCCCTAGGTTCAGTTGTTAGTTCCCCTCTATGAAACTGAAGGGCTAATGGGGCAGCTGACTCCCAAAACAGCTTTTAGGTGCCTTCGAAGCCCTGTGGCTCTGGTGGTAGATGTGGTTCCCAAGAAAATCTCAGTATATTCAAATTTGCTTCCTTACAAGAACACTCGAAATAGTTTTACGTACTGAGAATTATTTTTAATCACACAAAGTAATTTTGATGACTTTGCTTTATTTCTAAGACCTATTTCCTTCTTGAAGGATAAGTAAAGATTGATTTCCAGTCAGTGAATATAAACTTCAAATGTAGGACTATTTGAAAAAATGCCCTGGGCCACACGTCATTTTTGAAATCAGACTTCTATTGGAATGACTTTAAAAGAAGCCCCTACTCTTTTGGGGAAAATGAGTGATTTTTGGTTGTGTGCCTAGCCTTGAACAGCTGAGCCATCTCACCAGCCCATGAATAATTTAAAAACAAAAAAACAAAAACAAAAAACAAACTTGATCATCTTGATTATGCTTTCCAAATAGTAAATTGTATTAGGCTGAACCAGATGAAATTGCTTTTTACTTGCAAAAGCAGTAATTTCCTGTGGTTCGAACTAACTTGTACATGTATATGTTTGGGTGTGAGTTTACGCTGGTTGAGGTTAGCTTTTATGACTACAACATTTAAATGCCAACTTGGCTGATCCTCACAATGCAAGGCTGCCCTATGTATTCTCCATAGATGTCAAGGCATGGTGTCGATGGTAAATGAATGCTACCATTTAACTGATTGCCCATGTCTAAAATCCTTAGACCTTAATAACAAACTCCAGGAGACCAATGAGCAATCCAACAACTCTCTTAGTGTATTTTCTCCTGTCTATTCCCTAGCATAAGCTACTGAAACCTGTTCCTCCAACATACAGGTGCCTGAGTATTTCCCCAGTTACTCTGAATATGCTTTAACTGTGTCTTTTGAAAGGCAGTTTCATAGTCTAGCAGATTTTTGTCAGCTGCATTTCTTTTTTAACTCTTCGGGCCATTTTCTTCAAACTAAGCATTCAGTCATTGTCACTAAACACATGAATAGGAGAAAGAAATCTAAAAGTTAACAATTGGGTAAAATGGCATAGATTTACAGGGATTGAATGCTTGGAGGAGAAATAAAAACAATTACACTCACTCTGTCAAATGAAGTTATTTTGTGCCTTTTCTCCCCTCCCTCTGCAGTCTTCCTCTGCATTGCCCAACTCGGGGTGCCAGCGGGATTATTGGACAGCTTCAACTCTAACTAAAGCCCCCAGAATCCCTCATTCAGCAGTGAAATTGTTGTCTTCCTCTGATCCACAGATTATGGAGATGAGATGAATGTACTGCACTAAGATTCCCTGCCGAGATAGCTTTTCACTCTCTTCGGTAAGAAAAAGATCAAAAGGAAACGGACTAATTAGCATACCAAAGACGACAAAAACCCCTGGAGCTTTATCGTTGTTGCAATCCAATAATAAACACCCGAGTACAAAAAAGATTATTTGATAATGACACACAGAATTGAAAGCCTTTGAAATAGCAGCCTCTAGAAAAAAAAATATTTTTGGAAGTGAAAATATCCATAATTATACAGAATAGTGCTTATATGTTGGGGAGAGGCCTTGGTTCCTGCGAGGGCTTTGAGACCCACTTTCTCTACTAAGACCAACCATGTGGATCTCCTTCATCTGCACAGCTCCAAAAGCCTACAAAAGGTTTCAAATCCCTACCCAAGCAAACATTCGCCTCTTTCATACCCTACCCCACCCCCGAAATTAAATACAGAAATCTTTCTTTAAAATAAGCGTCCCATTTTCCCAGACCCAGGACCCAGTCAGACACTTCCGCTCCAAAACCAAGGACATTTGCAACTCTATGAGATCATTACCCTTCTCTGTCACTTTTCTGGGTTTAGAAACCTTGGTAATCTCTGCAAATATGGACTTTTTTTCAAGGGAGAAGAATAAAGCAACTGTTTAATTATAAACAAGTTACTCTGCCAGAGGAAGCCTAGGATATCACCAGGGAAAGACCCGCTTAAAGAAAGTCAGTCTCTCAATCTGAGTATTACTCTCCAGACACTGAGCAGACATATATATGGTCATCAGAATTGATTCTAAGTCTTGCTGGATTTGACTGAATCGCAAGCCTTTCCCTTCCTCCAAGGCATGAGAAGACAACAGTGGCCATTGCACGGGTCCATGGGTCATCAGGGGACGTTCCCAGGCCAACTTGGTTCATCCTCATGCACTAGGATAAATGTGAGAATCCTCTGAGTTTGGGAGCTTGGGGACATGCTAGTAGATACAAAGATGGGTGCCCCTAAGCCGAGCACCAGTTCCTGTTTAAAATACATACCTACCCCCCCCACACACACACACAGACAGTATTATTTTAGACGGACTTAAGACAGAAGGTTATAGTGCACTTTCTAGAAATATCTAGCCCAAGACCCTGCTTGTTAAAGATATTTTAACATATTTCCAACCAAATAAAGCATTGTTAAAGAGCAAAATACTGCTGAGTCTCCTTACAATTTAGAGTTTAAATGAATCATGCCTCTCCTATTTTATAGACATGATTTTTAAACAAAATTTGCTTGAGCAATGTTATCTTATCTTTGACTGTCCATCCAATAACATACATTTCTCCTGGGTGGGGGGCCTCTAGGTTCTTTGCAATTGGATAAAACACTTGAGGATACTATTTTGTTAGTTTCATACACAATCTTTTTGTTGTCATTCCTTATAGAAATTGTCCATTGGCAATGGAGTAAGCTTCAAATCAGAATTTTACTCAGAAAAAAAAAAATGTGTCTACAGAAGTTAAAGAAATGTCATTTACCCACCACTCCACAGTATTAATTAGACATAGCTGTTTGCCAGCTAAGTACCAGAGGAGCCCACTGCGATTAGCTGCACTAATTGGAATTTCAAGTGGTGCTGATAGCCACACAAAGATAATAGGATTACACCTCCTTGCCCTGGAAAAAGAAGGAGCTTTGTCATAACTGTTTAGGTTGTGGTTTTAAGTCGTTTCACACCTAACTACTCCCAAAGAAAGAGAACGCTTTGAGGTTCTATTTTTATTCCTTCAGAGAAATTAAATTTTAAAAAGAAAAAAAAACAGCAGTGAAAACAAAGGGAACAGCCTTCTTTGTGTCTGGGTGCTGACTTGGCTCAGAGAGACACAGGAAGACAGCTTTTCCTGACCCTCACCAAGAGCCCCTAGGAGACAAAGAGTCAGTTAGACCTGCCCTTCCAAAAGGAACATATTTCGTTTGAATGTGATGTGAAGAAACTCAGACATTCATGAATACTGCCAGGCCCGGGATGGCCAGAACTCGAAAGATAACTTGTCTTGGAGAACGCTTTCTGGAGTTGTTATTAGCTGCACTTTATATGGGAAGAAAATGATGTAATTTATGATGGGGTGATGCATATCGGTATTCCCAATGTTGAGATGGCTGGAGCAGGAGGATCACAAGTTTTGAAGCCAGACTTCACTATATGAAAATTTACCTTTGAAGATTTGAAGAAGTTAAATGCATTTCCCTCTATTCTCTTTTCTTATGAGTGTTTCCCATTTAGGGAGATGGAAAAGCTTCTGTCCATGTGCACTCAAAGGTCAAGGCAGAGAGTTCACAAATTCAAAAGACCAACACTCTATCTGAAAAATATAATGCCAGACCTTTATCACAAGTCTAAGGACTACTGGACAGGCGTAGGTTTAGCTCACACATGAAAGTACTCTTCTGTAGCACATGGTTATGTAGGCAACTTAAGAACATATTAAAGGCCACCACAAATTTTCATCACAAGCCAGGCTTCAGACATTCTTTAGGTTGGGATATGACATCTCTAGAATACTGTCTAAAAGTTACTATTTTATCGCAGATAACAGCAGCTACCCACATCACATTATTGACTATGTAGGGAAAGTTAGGGAAAACCAAGGCCATGAAAAATCTGAATGATTTTTTTAAAATTTGAAAGCAAAAGTAAAAATATATGTATTAGTGTGAAGAAAAATGTAGAAACCATAGCTAGATAGATCTTGAGACCTTTCCTAGAGGAATTCTAGGGGAAAAGACAATGATGTCCTATCAAAACAACATGGCAAGAAGAATAGATATGCCCTTCAAAATGGAAGGGGTAGGAGAATCAGACACAGATTTTTGTTTACTTTAAATTTTTCCTTTGGGATAACAAACAACTAAAATAGATTTTGTGGTTTGTTTGATGTTTAGGATATAAAAGGAATAAGTTGCATACCGGGATGTAAGCTTCACACATTAAAATACTTTGATCTTTTATTTTTATACTCTAAGTTAAATAGTACGAACCAGGATCTTAGGAAGAAATCATTAAAGAATATTAACCTGGGATTAGGACATATTTCCCCATAATTTCTGAAATTATCTCAAACACGCTTCTCTGTTTTGTACTACACATTTATACAAAGTGGCATTCTTAGCATTGATGGTTATAAAATCAAAACAATCGAAGATTCTCTATGTCCCATAGGATCATATAGCCAAAATTAAATCATTTGTATAAAAAAAAAAACACTTACCTAGTTAGGGGACAAATAAGCTTGAATCTTTAACCCATTATAAAATTATAAATATAATAAACAATAAATTGTATGATGTATTACCAGGAAATGTTTGGTTTGTACGTCTATTTTATATATGCCTATAGCCTAAAGAGACAAAAACAAACAAACAAACAAACCTCAGAAAGGAGTACAAGTGGGAGAAACTTAAGAAGTCTTGATCTAGAAGACAGGAGACTAAATGAAGAGTGTATTTATTGCCCTATAGGTGCAACTTGAAAGAGATTTTATTTCCATTTCGGTACAAATGAGAATGGGAAGACCTATAGAAAGTGAAGAAAAGAGGGCCTATGTTATGTACTAGAAAAACAGCAAGTAAAGTAGTCACCTAAGGCAATGGGGACATAGAAATCAATATCTCAACATGGAGTCAACTACAGCCAGAATGTAAAACATGCAGAACTTGAAATTATGCATTGGCAGAGGCATGATCAACATCAGTAAGACCCTTAGTGGAAAGGAGAATGATAGTGAGGAAATAGCTTCTAGAAGTTGAAGAAATGAAAACCTGTTTTCTTTTGTGTGAGCAGATTAATCTGTAAAACTATCCCCTGCACTAACATGGAAAATAGAAAGTTACCTAATTAGTTTGTGAGCTCAGATCTAGAGATACTCGTATGGAATGTTTAAGAAAACACCTGGCATCCTTTAGTTGCCTAAGATATATTATGACAGTAAAATGAGCTAAAAATTAATTTTTGTTCTCCAGCAGAATTTTAAGAAAGTGCAAAGAAAGCACTTTGAGGGGGTGTCAAAAGAGTAATTTTTATCCTTAGTGTTCTTTAGGAAAATATTTACAGAGTAAGAAGTTGCCTGAAGGAAAACATCAAATCCAGGACACTGACATCTAAAACAAGACCTAAAAACCTGAAAGCAAAACACCAATTAAATACTTGTTTTTGATACCTCAGAAAGAACAACAGCACTGTCTCACAGTTCTCAGACAAGCGAAAGAGCTGTTACTCTTTAGGGTTTTCCTCATAGACTTTAAGCGTGGGCGGGGAGTGGGGCAAAAGGAGGGGAATTATCTGTGTGGCTTGCAGAAAAAAAAAAACAGAAAAGGTCCAGCACTGTGGAACTTTGAGGGTATGATTTTTGTCTGGTGAAATAAACCTCTAAGACTGATAAGAAATAAATACAGTCTTAAAAGAAATTTGTGCTAGCATAAGCATCTCCAAGTTGCATTACATAAGCAAAGACTTTTCAAAATAGAAAGACTTGCCTGTGATCTCAACCCACCATGAGCAAGACAAAGGCTGAAGAAGTTAGTGACTGCAAAGTAACTCAGAGCCATGGAGAGTCACATCCAGGTATCAGAATTCGATCCTCCTAACGTAACTGGCAACACATACACAACTAGATCCCAGGACTGCAAGGGACAGCAGCAGTAACTGCATCTCTGCCATTCCCCCTGGTCCTTTGTGAATGGGAGCTGTTGCTACTATCTCTGTTCTGCTATTCTATGTTAGTAATGATGAGAAAGGGGGGAAACAACCTGTTGCTTCAGATCACAGATACTAAGGCTGAAAGCAACAATATTGAAAGAGCTCCATTATCACTTACCCTGACATAGACAGACAACATTCTACACCCCTGAGACCTGCTACTATGGTGGAACGAGTCTTCAGCAAGAGCAGAGTGAATCACCTCAGTAGAAGTAATGGGGACTTTTATGGGCCACTGAGTTGCAGAAGTCAGGGGTTCCAGTAGCTCACATCGAACCCTGGATGCTCATCCTTCTCTCAGGGGCATTGGCCTTGTGAGTAGGACATTAGCATGTATGATGCAAGCAAAGAGTTCAAAAGCACCTTAATATTTGGGCTGATTTTGGGGGAATGGTCTTAAAACCCAGCTAACCCAGCGGTGTGAGAGCTTAGCTAGCCACTTTCAGAGATTCATGGAGGTTTCAATAGTTCTTATTGATCTAGTGACATAGTCAGTCCAATAAAGAGAAAAGACATCTCCAGATGAATAAACTGGGGCCACAATGAATTCCCCATACCAAATCTTGCCCAAAATCTCTGAAGTGTATGTGCTGGTGGTAATTTATTATAAACAACAAAGTAATGAAAGTAGCGTGTGTGCTTCCATTGTAAATTATCTTATTTTTTGATGATGAGTTGTGTGACCTAATTTTCTCATGAGTTAACCTTGAAAGCCAAAATTGTGTATTATAAGGTTCCAAATAATTTTAATATTCTGTTCAATTAATTTCTTGGTTATATCAAATAAGAATGATAATAGTGCATTTTTCAATTATGTAAGAAGGTGAAAGTGAATAGCAATTTTGCAATACAAGACGAAGATTCTTAGAACAATTGTCCCTGAGTCCACAAGAAAGTTATTCTTCACCATATGATCTTGTTATTTCCTTATCGCATTTATTCTAAGCACATTATCACAACTATCTTATGTGTTTGGTCACTGTCATTATTCTTGCCTCACCTGTAAATGTAGTGTCTGGTCTGTCTTTTCTGGCCAGGTCTGGAATCTGGAACATCGCAGGGCATACAGTAAGTGCTCAGTGAGTGCTAAGACCAATCCATACTCTTTGTTGTTGTTGTTGTTGTTGTTGTTGTTGTTGTTGTTGTTGTTTTCAAGACAGGGTTTCTGTGTTATACAGAGCCCTAGCTGTCCTGGACTCTTTGTTGACCAGGCTGGCCATGAATTCATAGAGATCCGCCTACCTCTGCCTCCAGAGTTCTGGGATTAAAGGCATGCACCACCATGCCAGACTCAAGTTTTATTTATTTATTTTTGTGTATACAATGCTCTGACTGCATGTACACCTGCAGGCCAGAAGAGGGCACCAGATCTCATCATAGATGGATATGAGCCACCATGTGCTTCCTTGGAATTGAACTCAGGACCTCTGAAAGAGTAGTCAGTGCTGTTAACCTCTGAGCCATCTCTCCAGCCCCCATTCCCAATCCATACTCTTGAGGTTAAAATTAAAACAGCCTCAGAGTGATTCCATCACACAACTCTTTCACTTGGGTGAAACACTAAGACCCAGGCAAACTCCCGACATTTATGATGAGATGGAGCTGCCCAGGATGCTTTGCTCCCACATAGGGTATGGCCACGTTTAGGTAACATGAAGACCTGCAAGTGATGAGCTCACTGTATCAAGTCACTGGAAGTTTGGAACTGTTTGGCCTTGCACCGCAACCCTGCCTTTCTGTGATTCATATGATATAATTAACAACAAACCTTTTAAAATGCTGTAACTATAAAAGCTGGATGGATTTCAGAGATTTGCTGGTTATTACTGGTTATGTACTATACACAAGGTACTGTGCCAGGCCAAGAAATATAGACAAGTATGGAGCAGTTACTACTTTCAAGCAGTTTGTACTTTTATGAGTGATGAATTATGTATATAAGAAACTGTATTACAAGGGGAAAATGTGTGTCATAATATATGCATAAGTAAGGTGATACAGAATCCTTACCTGAGATGGGCATGATGATGATTTAGTTAGACCCTCAGTGGGATGACTTCTGAAAATGAAAATGGCTTCCCGTTCACAGTGGCACAGTGCTGAGTGCCCAGCTGATAGGTTATTTTCCTCACGCCCATTTCTCAATGCAGTTCCCCATAGACTCATTGTGCACTGAACTGTGTCTGCTAAACTTTATGTTAAAGTGCTTGTCCTCAGGACCTCAAAATGTGATATTATTTAGAAATAGTGCTTTACAGAAATCAAGTTAAAATAAGATCATTACAATGGACATCAATCCAGTAGACTGGTGTCCAATGAAATGCAGAAGTTTGGAGGCAAACAAACAGAGAGCTAGGAATACATTTACAATCCAAGGAATACCAAACCTTTCCCACAGGCCACCAGCACCGAGGGAGAGGAATGAAACACAGGCTCATAACCCTCAGAAACACCAGCATTGCTAGCACCTTGATCTTGAGCTCTTGGCCTCCACTATTATGAAACAATATATTTATGTTAATTAAACAATCTGGGTGTGGTACACAGTGGCAGATGCCTCAGAAAATCAATGTGGCTGTATTGATACATGATACAAGAGAGAAAGCCTGACAGAAGAAAGGTACATTTGAGGTTGAGAGAAATAAATTGATAACTGCATGGCTGGTTTAAAAAAAAAAAAAAAAAAAAAAAAAGCTTGACCTGGGCCAAATGCAGAGCTCAATGGATTACGAGGAGCCAAGGCCAGATAGATACATCTGCATAACAGCTCCTGCATCTATGCCTCAGGAGTATTCCCAAGGAGAAAACAGAAAGATTGTAATGGACAGAATACCAGGAGGTCTGCTGTGAAACAGTTGCTCCTAGAAATGGCTGCATGAACAGACAGGAACAACGTTAGTAAACATACAAACGTGGACGGAGGGAAATCTCACAAGTTCTCATCCATAGACAAAGAACTACAGGCAACTAATGACTCTGGGGAGAGGAAGAATTAGCATCTCCCAGTGACAAGCCCCCTGATTGCTCATCCAATACAAAGTGATCAGCCCTGGACACACATCCACACAAACAACAAAAATGCACTCAGTAGTTTTATTTATATATTCGTGCATACATATACATATACGTGTAGCGATAGTAATCAAAGAAAAAGAGACTATCGAGAATGAGAGGGTGGAGTTATGGAAGAGGTCAGAGGGGAGAGGACTTGGGAGGGGCTGAAGGGATGAAACACACACACACACACACACACACACACACACACACACACACACACA
>OU015748.1:40058272-40077179 GCA_907169655.1 Acomys percivali
AGTGGAAAAAGGAAAGAAATAAACAACTGTTGGAGGTGAGTGAAGGCTAACTTTTGTTTTCATCATTTGATTAGGCTACCAAAATAAAGAGTGGAGAGAAAGGTGTGTGTGTGTCTGTGTGTGTGTGTGTGTGTGTGTGTGTGTGTGTGTGTGTGTGTGTGTGTGTCTGTGTTTGTGTGTTTGTGTGTGTGTGTGTGTGTATGTTCTATTTGCTTTCATTTCTCCAGTGATTGTTTTTCAAGAATGATTTTTAGTTTTTCCCAACCAATACAACATAACAAAAATTCGAAATTTGCAAATGCTCCAAAAACTGTTCAGTGTTTCCTAAGTGATGTGGGTATGATAGCTTTAGAATGATTTTTCTTTCACGGTATTACAATGGTTCCCAACTGATTGCCTCTCTGATCCTCACATACACTAATGCAGAGAGTGTTGGACATGTCTGGTGGACATGTTCCCCACTTTTTTCCTTACACTCCGTTCTTTGTGACATGAAGTAATGACACCACCTCTTAATATGGCTTGTCCAAGTGCTTCTGAAAACAATTCCAAATGAAGAGGACCAAAGTAGCTGGGATAATGTCAGGTAATATCAGTATCTCTGCTACAATGGGTTCTAAAATTTCCCATACTGGCCATTGTACCTACAAATCCAATCTTTTTAGTCAACTAGTTGAGTTTTGGGGGGTTACTTTTTATTATTGTTTTTAATCTTAGAGATTTGGAGACCCACCTTTGTCTCCTTGCCTTTGTCTCCTAAAGGCAAGTCAACTCTTGTCAACATACTTAAAAAGTGATAAAATGTGCATTGTTTCATTAAACACCTTACAGAATAGAGAGATAACACATATCTGCCTTCTAGGGGGCATAAAAAGAAACTTGAAACAAGTTCTTTTCCCATACACACATTTATTAAGATTTTACTTTATTAACATTTTTATATAAAGAACAATAATTTCCCTTGAAGTTAAGATATTTTATCATTGCTATAACAGTAAAGAGAAAAGAAAACAGGTCACAGGGCCAATAACAATTAACACTTTTGCTGGCATCTCCCTTTTCAAAGCATTTTATGAAAGATTACTTTATTATTCTTTTCCGATGTTCTTGTCAACTTTACAAAGCATTAGAAGGTTCTATCATCCCTTCAGAACAGTTCTTCCAACCTGTGAACTTTCATGTTGTGTTGTGCCTACAAACGCATATGGCAGAATTTCTGATTAGCTTTCCCATGGACAAATAAACCAATAAACTCTCACAGATTTTTATAGGAAAAACAAATGGTACTTACTGTATCCTTGGTTCAAAGATTCAATCAAAATTGAAGGATCTGAGTAGATAATGGATTCTTACTGTAATCACCCAACCAAATTTTGTCAAAGTGGGGTCTTTCTGTATTTTTGTTCATTTAAGTCATGCTTGCTTGAAGAACGGGATCGGTGTGTTTTTCCTGTAAGTCACAGGCATCACCCGAACTTGTGCTGATCCTCAGGGATGCTAATGGAGGACTTTTTGAAAAAAAATGTCAAAAGGTCTTTGTTGATAATTTGTTATTGAATTATGACTATGTGGTATCTTCCCTGTCCTCTAGAAAATCAGTACAGGAGAAATCAAAGTTGTATACAAAGAGTGAGTAGACATAAAATACAAAATTCAACTGGATATCAAATACAAGCCCCAACAGGCTCACTGATGAAGCCTTGGTCCCAAAGCTAGCAGTGCTATTATGGGAGTGAACTTCTGGAGGAGGTAGATAATTGGGAGTACTCTTGGGATCTGTATCTTGCCACAGGCCCTTCAGTCACTTGCTCTCTTTGCCTCCTGTTTGCCATGTTGTGAACAGCCTCTGCCTCACAGTCATACCACCAGAAAGTTCTGTCTCATCACAGGTTTGGTAGAGCCACAATAGTAGGCCCCTCCCCCTCTCCTCCAAGCCCCACCCCCTCCTTCTTCCTTCATTCCCCCTCCCCTATTCCTCAGAAATTATTACTCACTCATCCCAGCTCATCAAGTTGCATCAAGACTGAGCATATTGGGGGCTCAAGAGATGGCTCAGAGGTTAGGAGCACTGGCTGTTCTTCCAGAGGACCTGGGTTCGAGTCCCAGCACCCGTATGGCAGCTCACACCGGTCTGTAACTTTCAGTTCCAACTGAAATCCTCACATAGACACATATACAGGCAAACTACTGATACACATAAAATAATAAATAAATAAATCTTTAAAAAAAAAAGACTGAGCATATCCTCTTCCCCTGTGGCCTGATGAGGCAGCACTGACAAAGGGGAATGATCAGAAAGCATGCAACTGAGTCCATGTCAGAGGCAGCCCCCCCCTTTACTACAGAACCTACAGGAAGCCTGAGATGCCCATCTGCCCTTGGTCTTTGGTTGGTGCTTCAGTCTCAGCAAGCCCCTCTGGGCCATGCTTAGTTGGCTCTGTTGGTCTTCTTGTGGAGCTCCTGTCCCCTCTGGGCCCTTCTTCATGCACACATACACACGCACGCACACACGCATTTTTCCATAAGACTCTCTATGCTTTGCTTAATGTTTGTCTGTGAGTCTTCACATCTGTTTGAATCTACTACTGAGTGTACCCTCTCAGAGGTCAGCTAAGCTAGACTCTTATCTGCAAGCACAGCAGAGTGTCGTTAATAGTGTCGGAGATTGGCTCTCTCACATGGGGCATGTCCCAGGTTGGGCCAGGCATTAGTTGGGCATTCCCTCTATCTCTGCTCTATCTTTATCACTGCACATCTTGTAGGCAGGGTAAATTTTTGGTCGAAATTTTTGTGGATGGCTTGTTGTTCCCCTCCCTCCACTAGGAGTGATGTCTAGTTCGAGGGTGTCCTCTTCCATCGCCATGATCCTTGCCTCTAGGAGTCTGAGCTAGGTTCACCCTCATATCCTCTCAGAAGCCTGCCTGTCCTAGGTCTCCAGCTAGTCACAGAGATGCCCCCTCCCATGGTTTCTCTTCTCTCTGCCGGCCCTCTGTCCTCCCATTCCTGCTCTCCTCAGGTCTGATCTTCATCCATATTTCTCTCTGCTTCCCCTCTCCTACCTTCTTCCCTCTTTTCAACCATCTCTGATGTCTACTCTATTTCCCCTTCCGAGTGAGATTTAATCGTTCTCCCTTGGGTCCTCCTTGCTGCTTATCTTCTTTGAGTCTGTGAATTGTAGTATGGTTATCCTGTACTATATGGGCAAAATCCAGTTATAAGTGAATATAGACCATGTGTGTCTTTCGAAGTCTGGGATGATCTTTTCTAGTTTCACCCATTTGCCTGAAAGTTTTATGATTTCCTGGTTTTTAATAGCTGAGTAGTATTCTATTTTGTAAATGTACCACAATTTCTTTAATTTCTTTTTTATTTTATGAGACAAAGGACCTCTGTATAACTCTGGCTGTCCTAGGACTCACAATGTAGACTAGACTGACCTCAAACCCAAAGATCTACCTGCTTCTGCCTCCTGAGCACTGAGATTAAAGGTATGGGCCACCACCCAGAAAAAAAATTAATTATTTTTAAATATAAAATTGTGGTTCTTTTCTTGGCATGTGGATTTTTCTAAAAAGTTGTGGCCCAAGTACATATGCATTTTAATCTGCTGGTTTTATTAAGGAATTAGGAATTTTTTATTTTGTCGAGATACTACATGGGCATCAGGAACTCACCTAACTTTCCTCAACAGAATCCATCACCTTCATTCAGACCCCAAGACTGTCATTTCTCTTAGCTGTGATGAACAATAAAGTTCACAATAATCACCTTCTCTTCTTTTTATGCTCCTTGGCCATCCTTCATTCCCAAGCTGAGCCCTTTCAGAACCATGGCCAGCACATTACTCTTTGGTTGCTCCATCTCTTTCAGCCTCTGAAAGCTCTATTGAATGTGTGAAACTGTGCCTCGATATGTCTTTCTTGTGACTTTGGGGGGATTTTTCTTGTTGTCTGTCTAGTCATATTCAGATTTGTTTGCTTTATATGTATTTTATTTTATTTTGTTCCTTAGATGCCTGGTTTTTTTTTCTAATGAGAGACAGAAAGGAAGTCTAATTAGGAGGGAAGGAGGAACTATGAGGAAGAAGCAGAAGGTAAACCATAATCAGAATATATTTTGTGAAAATTTCCATTTTCAATAAAAGAAAAGCAATCTGAAAAAATAAATTTAAAAGTGTGGTACAGAAAAAAAAGAAATCTTACCTTCGCAAGCCAACCTTTATTATTTGTCATCTGTATCAGTTACTAATTTACTTCACTACACCTCAGATATACCTTTTTTGTTTGTTTGTTTGACAGTATTGCAGCTGAACTAAAAACATGACTCTTGTGTGAGCAAGTACAATGTTAGGCTCATCATTAAAGGGCACTGGAAAGATAAGTCAAGACGGGGAGAGTATCTTCTGATTTCAGGACTTTCCTTCCTATTAAAGGTTGAGTAACTTCCTTGACAATAGGCAGCTCCCTGCTATTGGCACAAAGGATATTCAGTGACACAAACCCTGCTGTGACCATTGCCCTCACCCTAGCTAAATTCTCAGCCGCCCATTAGGTGTACCACAGAGCTGGCATTGGGAGGGACTTAATCAGATTTGGTCTTTCTTTGTGTACTCTACTTCACCCTCTAACTAGTATCTGCTCCTGCATTTTATGCCTATTTCCTTAAGGATCTCTTTATATGTCCAAGAGGTAAATACTATTTAATTAGTTCATAATTTTCAAACAGTATTACGTTTCCACATGTTCAAATTACTATTGTGGATCTTGATCCCTAATTCCTTATGGTTGCATTGCTTTTAACTATTTCTTTTTTTTTTATTAATTTATTCTTGTTACATCTCAATAGTTATCCCATCCCTTGTATCCTCCCATTCTTCCCTCCCTCCCATTTTCCCAGAGTACATGAGAAAGTCATATCCCACTCTCCACTCAAGTGTGGAGACTGTTCTGACCATTGCTAATCAGCTATCCTAGACCCACTGCATCAAAACGGCTATGGCAGAGAACAGGAATTTGAGGTAACTAAGAAAGAACTCACATAACCCTCCTCATAGGTCAGAATGCACAGAACATAAAGGCTATAGAGACCAGTTTCCCCCTCCAAACCCTGCCCCTCTCCTAGCATCAAGTGGAGCCTCCTAGAGCCAGAAGGAGCTGAGAAATCCACCTTCACCCTCCACTCAGCTGTGGTAGCAATTGACACTATAATATTCCTTCTAGTCCTTATTTTAAACTATTTAATCTTTATTCCAGAATGTGTTTCATGATGTTTTTGCTTTCATAGCTGTATTTTCCATAGCTGTATTAGGTTTACTCTGAAGGTTTCCTCAGCCAGTCTAATACAAAGAATTCTTTACGGTAACATCTGCCCATAATGCATGTACCTCTCCTTTCATTCCTGTCTTCCTCTCATTTTTACCCCCTGCTCTCCTTTTCACTTCTTAATTATAACCTTCTATAGATTTAACAATATTTAAATCTTTGGACTCTAACACTTTCCCAACTTTTGCCTTCCCATTACTTTACTCATCTAGATTTTTTTTTCTTTCCAAAATCCCCATCATTACCCATCCTCATATTAACTAATCAATTGTAATATTATTAACTAAACTCTGAACTCACTCTATATTTTCCTGTTTGTTTATCCTTCAACAGTTATTAAAGTCAAAAGAAGATGTTGTTATTATAAAATACGCAAAGTTGTAACAACATTCAACACCTGTGGCAGTTCTCAATAATTTTCTCAGGGAATAGTATAGAACCCGTACTATGCACTCTAAACTCTGGTACTCTCCTGGGGAGCTGTTATTTGAACTGCATGCTCAGTTCTACCACATTTGAGTTCTACTGGAGCATTGTTACTACAACTGAAAAAAAAATACAGCTGTTTCAAATGAATCCTAAGTAATATCTCCAGATGCATAAATCTCAATGCAATGACATAAGAAACAAGGAAAACCAGGCGACATAACTCCTCCAGAAATTACTAATGCTGAAGTAACAACATCTAATGAAAATGAGTTGGATGAAGTGACAAAGAAATGAGAATGATTCAAATAAGTGAAAGAAGTCCCCTCTTGAGAACATAAACAACTTAATATAATATAATAAGGGTGATGCAAGGTATGGAAGAATAATTCAACAATGATAAGTACTGAAGTAAAACCAATCTTAAATGCTAGATGTGAAAAATGTGAAAAAATCTCTGTGGAAAGTCTCCCCAACAGTATAGATCAAAGAAAGAGCAGAATATGTGAGCTTGAAGACAAAATGAGAGAAAAAGGTAAATCAATCAAGTTCCAGGACAGTGTAAAGATACAAGGCAAATGATCTGTATTCTCTGTTATTTCCTTTAGCACCACTGAAAATTATTCATTTATAATTGAGAAATGCAACTATAAGAAAATTAAGGGTTCTGTTCTGAGTTCAAAGCCAAGTTGGATACAAGATAATGTTTGTTAGTTTCACTCCAGCATCACTTTAATTGAAAATGTCTAACAACCTAGTATAATTAATTTGGTCTCTACATAAGGTTCATTAATGACAGCTTCTGCTGCAACTCTATAAATACTTCTTAGTATATGTCCTCAGCCTTCTGTGGCTTGTAATATATCATATTTGAGGTTCCAAGACTGAAGATTGACTCCACTAATATTTGAGCCATTCCTAATTTCTTGTTTTAGTATTTTATACTCCAATGAAAATTTTCAAAAAATATCTGTTACATTCTAATTATTGTAATAAAGACAACAATAATCTGTAATAAAATATTTTATGGCTCTAAAATTAAAGTATATTGTATGAAAAACAACCAAATCTATGAGTTACAGGCATAGAAGTATTGGAATTACATTATAAAATATTTTCAAGGAATACTACTCAGCTATTAAAAACAAGGAATTCCTGAAATTTGTGGACAAATGGATTGAGCTAGAAATGATCATAATGAGTGAGTTAACCTAGAAGCAGGAAGACTCACATGGTATATACTCACTTATATCTGCATACTAGCCCAAGGGGCATGTCCCACGAAAGCCTTCCCTTACCAGGAAACTGGGACAGAGGGGAGGACATCCTATTGGGACTCTAGATGAGAGAAGCATGGGAAAATAGCAAAATAGAAGGATCCAGAGGGTCCTAGAAACCTACAAGTAGAACATTATGATAGGCAGATTTGGGCCCAGGGGTCCCGCTCAAACTAAGGCTCCAGCCAAGGACAAGACAGGCAGTAAACTTTAAACCCCTACCAGATCTAGCCAATGGACAGAACATTCTCCTCAGTTGAGTGGAGAGTGGGGTATGACTTTCATACGAACTCTGGTGCCTTATATTTGACCATGTCCCCTGGAAGGGGAGACCTCTTGGCACTCAGAAGAAGGACAGCAGGTCACCGAGAAGAGACTTGATACCCTATGAGCATATACAGGGGGAGGTAATCCCCCTCAGGAACAGTCATAGGGGAGGGGAATAAGGGGAAAATTGGAGGGAGGGAAGAATGGGAGGATACAAGGGATGGGATAACCATTGAGATGTAACAAGAATAAATTAATAAAAATTTTAAAAAATAAATATTAATTGCCAATAAAAAATATTTTCCAAAGGATCATAATAGAAAATTCTCCAAAGTTAGGAAAAGAAATAATAATCTAGATACAGGAGGCAGTTAGAACACTAAACAGAGAAGATCAAAAAAGAAGAATTCCCATCATATTATAATTAAAATACTAGTGTTGGTGAGATGGCTCGAGGAGGAAGAGAGCTTAGCACCAACTCTGACAACTTGATTTCAATCCCAGGAATATCCACGTTAGAAGAGACTCCAACAGTCTGTCTTCCTAACAGAAAGTAAATATGCAATATCATTATACATCATATCTATAAATTTGTAACAATCTATAAAACATTACATCAGGATACTGCAGAATACATATTCTTCTTAGTAGATCATATATAAAATAGACCATATATTAGGAAACAAAATAGGTCTCAATGAGTATAAGAAAATGGAAATAATTCCTTTTGTTCTATCTGGTCGCATGGAATAAGACAGAAAACAACAACAACAAAGCAGGAGAAACCCTATAACACACACTAATTCATGGAAACTAAACAACACACTATTGAATGATGAATGGATCCTTGAAGAAATACAGCAGGAAATTAAACAGTTTCTAGAATCAAATGAAAATGAAAGCACGGCATACCAAAATGTTTGAGATATAATGAAAGCAGTCTTAAGGGGGAAGTTTATAGCTCCATATGCCTGCATTAAGAAATCAGAACTACAGAAAAAGCTTTTGACAAAAGTCTAACGTCTTTTCATTTTAAAAGTTGTGAAAAAACTCAGAATGAAAGAAACAGATCTCAACATATTAAAGGTTATATATGAAAAAACCTGCAGCTAGCATTATATCTAATGGGGCAAAACTCAAAGCATTTTGACTAAATTCAGCAACAAGCCAAGAATTTCCACTTCTCTCCTCTTACACAATATAGTGGAAGCAATTAGACAAGATTCAAAGTATTTCTACTTGTAGATGATAAAATTCTATACATGAAACCCTAAAGACTCCACCAAAAAAAAAAAACCACTTAGAACTGATGAACATTTTCAGCAAAACAAGATACAAAATTAACATGCAAGATCAGCAACCTTCTTATATGCCAATGACAAACACACTGAAAGAGATATTACCTCTTTCACAACAGCCTCAAAAATAAATAAGTAAAGCCAAAACTAAAGATGTGCAGAAAAGTATTATGGAAACCCACAGCTTTACAAGCTAATTAAAAATGCAAATCTTTACGAAGGAGCTTGAACAAGGTACCTACATGGGTAGATAAATGTTTTCCCCAGAACGCATGAACACATGGGCTATGAAATGAAAATCTTAGTGCCAGGCTTCTCTCTACAACTTGGTCAGAGTCCCCAAATGATCCCCAAAACAAGACTATTGTCACTGCTCTTGGTTGCCCACCATATCTAATTGATAAAGCCCTATTGCTGAAGACAAAACATATGTTAGTTGCAGGACAAAGAGAAATAGAGCTACAATTGATCTGGAAACATCCTTTCTTCTAGATATCTTTCATGGTACTGGAAGGTGCTGCACAGGCTACTGGTGAAAAAGGCCATCGGTGAACTTGCCTGGTAGTGAACTATGCACTACAACACAAACGAAGGTCATGCTTATTGATGCAGTTGTGGCAAGGTTCTTATGGGGATAACCAATCACTTTATGATTAGATTTGAGGCTAGCTCAGTGGCAGGGAATTCTTGCTTCATAGTGTAAATTTGGCCATAAGCCTAGGGGAGCTATATAGCTGGGGGCGGGGTGGGTCATAGGCCCTAGGAAGGACTGTTTTGTTGTTTGCTAAATGGAAAGATTATCAAACCACCTTTAAATATTTGTGTTTATTATGACAGACTACTGCTGCTAGATCTTTATTTTTTGTAATGTGTATGAGTATCTTGTCTGCATGTATATCTGTGTACCACATGAAGGACAGGTACCTACAGATGCCAGAAGAGGGTATTAAATCTCCTGGAACTGGAATAACAGATATATGTAAACTGTGGGAAAGATTAAGCTTTGTCACAGGTGGAAGCAGTCTTGGTGGGCTTTACCCTTGGGGCACCCCATGAATACCTTGTGATAGACTGAGAGGAGCCAGTCTGGGCCTGGAATTCAGGAAGCAGACCTGGGAACCCCACCTGGGCTATTGTTTTCCTAATGGACCCTCAACGGGAGAAGGAGACCGCCCTTCCCATGTGACTCAGGCAGGTGGGGAAGAGAAAAACAACAGATTCAGCCTGGGGTTTTGAGAGAGCTTGTGGAGAAAGCGAACAGGCTGGACTATCACGCGGGCCAGAGAGACACCTAAGGACTCATCCCGTGGAACGGATACCGGAAGGTTCACTCTTTTGTCCCTTTAACCTTTTTTCCTTCTTGTGTAAGCTAGTTGGGTTGTATAATAAAGTTTAATTGTTAAGAAACAGAGCCAACAGTAAACTACCATTTGAGTTCCAGGAATCAAACCTGAATCCTCTCTAGAAGAGCAGCCAGTGCTCTTAACCATTGATCCATCCCTCTATCCCCAACCAGCAAATCTTGATCTTCATTGAAGAAGCTTCATTTTGAAAAGGACAGAAGTCAACAAAAGACTCATAACTGGTTAAAGTGTTGAGAATAAGTGACTATCAATGCTTCTCCCCTTCTCCTTTCAATGCTTCTGGAAATCTGCAGAAAAGGTCCCAGAAAGAATGTAAGGACTGAAGGATAATGAGAAAGGCAGTAAAATAATGTCTTCTGGACATAAACATTACACTCATGAAGCCACAGCAGTGATTTTTGTTGTGGTCATTTGCAAAAGATCTGTGAAGCTGGGTCAACATTCTACCATGGATGGAAGAGTGACTCATGATGCTTGACTCACCGCTGAGGAGTTCCTGCAATTAATGGCTGCTGAAAGAGGAATTGTTTCTTTGAGAGGTGGCCTCTGGTAGGTTGCCCATACTCCACTAGATGGCCCCACACCCGTGTACACACAGGTAATTATTTTTTATTTTATTTTATTTTATTTTTTAAAAATTATTTTTACATATACATTTATTTATTTTTATTTTATTACTTTATTCAGATTTCATCTCAATTGGTATCCCGTAACTTGTACCCTCCCATTCCTCCCTCCCTCTCTCTTTCACCCTATTCCCCTCCCCTAGGTCTATGACTGAGGGGGACCTCCTCACCCCACTATATGGTCATAGGCTATCAAGTCTCATCTTGGTAGCCTGCTTATTCTTTCTCTGAGTGCTACCAGGCCTCCCCACCAAGGGGACGTGGTCAAATATGGGGCACCAGAGTTCTTATTAGAGTCAGTCCCTGCTCTCCACATAACTGTGGAGAATGTCCTGTTCGTTGGCTAGACCAGAGTAGGGGTTCAATGTTTACTACTTGTATTGTCCTTGGTTGGTGCAATAGTTTGAGCAGAGCCCCGTGGGCCCTGATCCACCCATCTAATTGGATTTAGTGGGTTGTATTTTTAAAGAGGGCATTAAGGTGGAAGGAGGAAGTACTACACAGGGCCAGGGGATACTGAAAGTGGGTAGGTGTTAGATATGATAAGTATACAGTGTGTACATGGACTACAATCCATTGTGCACACTGTGTATGGAAGACTACAATCACACTTTCAAGGTTCTTATATTTTTGCTTGGCAATTGTGGCACACAATTTCAACGGCCAAGTTGACAGGATCTAGTATCACCACAGAAGCATGTGTCTGGGGATGCATATGAGGATGTTTCCAGAAGTATTCGACTTAGGAGGGGAGACTCATCCTGAATGTGGGTGCTACTAAGAATATCCTTGGGTCCCAGATTGAATGCCACTGAGGAAAGGAACTAAATACCAACATCCTATTGCTTTTGCTTCCTGGTTGCAGATGTACTATGACCTGCTGCCTCAAGCTTCTGCCTCCATCCCTTCCTCTTCTGAATGGACTTAAACTGTGAGCAAATAAGCCCATCCTTCCTTAGGTTGCTTCTGTCAGTAATTCTATCACAGCTGAAAGAAGAATAGTTACTACAGTGGTCATGCTATTTGGCCCCATGATTTTAAGGGTAATCAGGACTGCCCTACCCTACCTATCTTGCTTCCAAGGGCTTATGGTGGTGGGGCAAGAACTATGCAGTTCCAGGTTTCCATATCTTGCTCTCTTCCTTGCAAACGTCACCAGGAGCTCAATTTGTCCCATTTCTAACTCCTCAGAGTTATCTGTCAAGGCAAAGGATCCTGATTAAAAATGAAACAACCATTTCACTTGCTTGACAAGAAAAGGTCTGGTCTGCCAAATTTCCATCCCTATCACCAGAGAACAGGGCGTTAGGAAATAAATAATGAATGTGTTCTGACCTAGGGCCACCTAGCCTGGAATACTGATGGGGCTCTTATCTTAGTGGAACAATTATTCCAGCTAATGGGTGAAGGGATATATATATATATATATAAGATTACCAGTAATCCTTTCACACTGCTGTTCAGTGCTTCCTTGAGATGCAGGGCACACGTACTGCAGGATTAGCTCTGTCTCTACTTACTTACACCCTTAGAGAGATACCACTTCCTGCTATCTTCTCTCATGGAATAGAAATGAAGAATAGTTACACTAGGGGAGTTATTACAATCAGGCTCTTTTATATCTTTAAGGCAATTACAGGCAAACACAAGAGGGCCTAATGCACAGCATTTCCAGAATTTGCCATTTCGGCATCTCATCTTGCCAAGCAGTGATAACATCCAGATGTTGCCCTATTGAAAGGTGTTAAATAGAATAAGCCTCCATCCAAGAGTACTTCCATGTAATATTTTGAGAACTCCCACAATGTAAAGCAGTTTTTTCTTTAATATATCGGAAACCCAATGACTTAGGAACTAGTCGGCATGTTGTCTTAGGATCCAATGAGACTCATAACATCGTATTATCTAGTGTCTTCACTTAGCAAGTACTTATATAGTGTTGATTGAGTGCTTCTCAAATATAACTCATTTAATCCCCTTTGATTATCCTGGCATAAAAACCTTCACTGCAAATGCCTCTAAACTGATTCTTGACTAATTCTGGTTGGGCAGTGGGAAATGTCACTTTTCCAGGGTTGTTTGTTTGAAATCAAAAGAGAAATGACTTTTTAAAAAAGACTTTGCTCTGCCAGGAGCTTGGAAAACTCTACAAAAAGAAAGAGCCACACTTAAGTTGACCTGCAAAATCAAGACATACCACTCACATTCACTGTACAAGTCACCTGGGAGACATTCAGGCAATCTCTTCCACGGTAAAATGACTACTACTAGTTGGCAAAGAGGCTGCCTACTCTGGTCATTCAACATATCCATGTTGAATGCCTGTGAAGTTGGGAGAAGAGCCATGGATATGCAGGAAATTAGCCCTGAACTCCTCTTGCCACTGATGCCAGGCCTATGGTGTATATTGGATGCTGGCAGAGATATTGGCACAGTGGGTTCTGGTTTGCTACAAGACACAGAGTTCAGCCTTTAGGCACTATAGAGGCCTCCTCGAGAACTAAGGGGAGAGCTGAATCATGTGATATGGACAGCTTGTGATGTGGAAAAGGCAAAAAGCTCTGCCAGACCCCCCGCTATGATAGTTTGAATAAAGATGCCCCTCTCCATAGGCTCATATATTTGAACTCTTGGTCATTAGGGAGTGACCCTACTCAACAGGGATTAGGAGGTGTGGCCTTGTTGGAGGAAGTGTGTCACTAGGGGTGGGCTTTGGGTTTCAAGTGCTCAATAGAGTCCCAGTGTCTCTCTCTCTCTCTCTCTTCCTTCTGCCTGCTGATTCACATGTAGAACTCTTGGCTCCCCCTCCAGCACCATGTCTGCCTCCATGCTGCCATGCTGATAACAGACAAAACCTCTGAAACTGTCAGCAAGCTCCAATGAAATGCTTTCTTTGACAAGAGTTGCTGAGGTCATGGTGTCTCCTCCCAGCAATAGAACACTGACTAAGACACTCTCCCAGACCTGTTTTATTTCCTCTGCCCTCTCCTTCTCTTGAGTTCGGAGTCCAGGGATGGTAAGATTACTTTAAAAATCCAATGTCCAATGCATCTCTATGTCTCCTCATGACAGAATGTTTTCTGTTTGTTTTGCTTTGTTTTTAAGGAATGGACAAAAATTCTCACTAGTGTCTTATCGCAGGCAGATTCTTTATAGCATACAGTTCCCTGTAGGATCCAAAAAGGGAATTTTCTGGTTGTCTTTTTAGCAGGAAGATGTAGATCGTACCTATTCAACTCTTTTTCTGTTTACCTGAGTGAAAACTTGGCTAGATATGTAGTCTCTGGATGGATGAGGAGCAGGGCTGTGTGGGGAGTAGACAGAATTTTTACCTTAAAGTAAAGCTACCACATGTCTTCTCCCACCTCCAACTGAAAGAGATAAAGTCAGTCTAAACAGCCCCTCATCTTACTAGAACTGTGCCTTTTTCTGGGGCTGTAGCACAAGGTCAGGGGTCATAGGTTATTGCATCCCATAGAGCAAAGAGGAAGGTAAAAGATGAGGTTCCTGTGAGTAAAACTCATCCTAAGAGCACCAGAAACAGGTCACCACCTCCAAATCTAGCAAAGAGATAACAGTGGGCAGGATGAAGGAACCATGGGAGTTTGGGGGGGGGAGTGCATGTTAGCAGAAAGAATAAACTAACCAGCCAACAGCTATGGAGGGTTTGTATACAGTCTCTGCAGCATGAGTTCCAGGCCAGAGTTATAGGGAGATCCTCCCTCAAAAGAGGAAAGAAACCCTGAAATATAGCTTTAAAAATACCCTTGGTGAATACTAGTAATCCCAGAACTGGAGAGATAGAAGCACAAGGGGCCATGATTCCTTAGTGACTGAGGAACATACCAGATGTGGATCCCTGCATCTTCCAATGCATGTTTATACACATGCACACAGCAACAGGCACAAATGCATACACATAACAAAAAAATGAAAGGTTTAGGTGACCTATGTCCCTGACAGTCCTTAGGTAGCTACATTCCAAGTCCCACCCACCTAGTCACATGATCCTCAGCCCCTGAGTGGCACCTGTTCAAGAGGAATTGCTGCTCTTGGTGGGTCTCTGGATGCTCAGGACACCGAGTATTATAGAGGAGCATGCGCTGACAGATTTAGGTGAAGCCAGAGGGTAGCCGGCCTCTTCCTTTAATAGCCGGCAGGAAAAGAGAAAGCTATTGCTTACTTACTGCTACTGAGGATTAGCGGCAGAGACTCTTCAGAACAGAACATCCAGGCCCGAAACATTCTTACTCATGGATGTGTCATGATTGCCAACACATCCACTGAGTGTGTTTTCTGAGCTACTCTGACACGCTGCTGGGATCTGCACTTTATATGGCCGCCCAGCCAACCTACACCTAGTGTGTCGGGGATGAAGGCAAAGAAAAAAGTCCACCAATTTCTGGATATTTATAGGTAATTGGTTCTAGCACTGCCAGCATGCTTTTCGAAATGTAAGCATGTCCATTATGGAAGATGGCAGCACTGGAACACAGAACGCAGTGTATGTTCTGGGCATATTTGCTGTACTCTGCTACTTAGAAAATAGTAACAGGAGACTTAGCCTATCTGTTCTCAGTGCACATGTAACTCTTCAAGTCTCTTTAGCATGCAGGTACCTGAATCCTTAGATACAGAACTGACAAAGGCAGAGGGCCAACCTCGTGTCCTTTGCAGCAAAAAGAAAACGAGTAATTTTTTCACTCTAGAGGTTTTTGTGAGTACATATTATTTGGGGACACAGAGATGAGAAAGACTCTCTCATTCCTGGAAGGGTTCATGGAATCCAAAGTAAATACAAGTGAATAAAAATAATTCTTAAAAAAATCCATGCCTTCATTTATTCAACAAACATGTCCCCGTACAAAGAGTGAAGGGACAGGAAGGCATCGCTACTCTGCCAAGAGGGTCACTAAGCAGGAAGAAGCTGGCCGAGCTCAGCTGGGAAAGGACTATAAGGAACCTGCTCATCTTGCCTGGGCAATCCTTGTACGGAGGGGAAGGTCAGAGTTGGAAGCTGGGCGATTAATGGGGAAGAGAAGTGACATACCTTGAGTGCTTTCTTCCTAAGATCTCTGAGAAGTCTACGAACTTTATAAGCTGGGACCATGTCCCACTCACCGGGAAACCCCCCAGCTCTTCCTCAGCACCTGTGTGTATAAATGGGTTTCAAGCTGAGGTTTTGAAGTTCTTGTCTTTCTAAGTTTACACGATAGCACCAAAGACTAAAAGCCACAAATGAGGAACTTCTTAGCTCCTTAATCTATTGACGCCTCACAGGTTTTTTAACCCTTTGTTTCGGTTCTCAGATAACCCTTTCTATAAAGCAAGGTGTGTGGGCCTACACAGGGAGGGTGGGATCTGGGGGTCTTTGGGGTTTGGTGAACACGGCTTCTAGACGTTCTCGAAGTATCCCCTAATGGAACATCAGGGGCCAGGTCTGTTGCCTCTGTGTCGTACCTTATCACTTCCTATCTTAGAAAGATTTGACAATTCTGTTTCTTAAGTCCATGTTTCCAGAAAACAGGTGTGGCTATCGTTGTCTTAAGCCATCGGCTTTTGATCAGAAAGCTATCATTCTCCTAGGGAAAGACACTTTCCTTCCAAAATGGAGGAAACAGGAAACGTTTCTTTGATTCTCATAACAGCAAAGAAAGCTTAAACCTTTTCACCATCCACTTCAGGCCTGTCTTGCTCGCTTGCTCAGGCAGCTGCTGGTGCTCACTGCAGGCGACAGAGGGAGCAAAGGGCAACCGCAAAAGAAGCAACTTTCTAAAGCAGCACACCGATTCTGCTGTAGCCTTGGAAGCGCCCGCCCCTCCGCCAGGACTTGAGTCCCCCACTGCATTTCCCAATGACAAAGACTATTTGAATGTGCTGCCCTAGTAACATCGCTGACCTCCGGGAGTTGCCTTTATTCATTAATAGCAGTTCCCGAGTCTTGCCAGTTAATATAAGACACTCTCCAGAGACGTGCTCCATCACTCCTTATTTGGCTCCCATGATCTTGATTGCAACTGAGAGACTTAGAATTTAAGAGGGCGGTGAATGGGGGAGGGGAAGAGCTAGCAGAGGAAGGGGCTGGGACTTCAGGTAATGGTTGGGAAGAGGAAATTGATGCAGGGGGCTGAGGAGGGATGAGGACACTCAGAAAATCACAGATGCGAAGCGTGACACGGGACACAGAACAGCAAGGCGAAAGCAGAAGAGAGGGAGAGGAGGAAAGGCTGGCTGGAAAAGGGCGTTTTCCAAAGCCGAGCTCATTATTTCCTTTGCAGACATGCTAGTTATAAGGTCCTGATGCCACTGATGCGGCTTGCCTCTTATTCTCAGAGCAGACAATGGTTATTTCCTGATAGCCCCGCGGAGGGGAGTCTAGGGCTAGCATAGGAACTGAAAGGAGCGAAGAACAGCGATGTTACTTGGGTAATGATTTCCAAGAAGGCTGCTACCCACGGAGAAAGATGCCTGGCCCCTCCTTACCAAGGCGGCACGCATTTAGAGCTGACTGCCAAGAGGACGACTTGTCTGACAAAATGTTTGAAGAAAATAATTTGAGGGTAATGGAGAGAAAATAAAGGCTTTTATCCATATTATCTTGCCTATGCTTACTCATTAAGTCCCCCTTTCGTCCGTTTTCTGCATTCTTGTTTGTACCTCTATTTTCCACATGGGGGGGGGGGAGAATGAGATTTTACCACATTTCTGGCAGAAGGAAGGGTGGGGAGGGAGGGAATGAGTGATTTCCATCATGTATTATTATACCAGGAAATTTTAAATTTAACATTATAAATCTCTTCTGCTACCGAATAGGCTGTCAACTTGAAGAACAACTGTTTGGTTCTTCCTACTTTATCGTGTGTGAGTTTAATTAATCACAATGGAATCCTATTCAAACTATTTTCCAACCCAACAGGCAATTGTTTCCTATAGCATGCCATTTCCTTCTAACTAAGGATGCCGCTAACTGGAGAAAACATTAAAACCCTGATGCGCATCGTAATGAACTCCATGCAAAGTACTTATATTAATGTAATGGAGCTGCAATCTTAATTGCACTCGTGTTTATATTTGCAACCTCCTTTTCTAAAGCCTTTTTATTTTACTAAATGATTTGAACAACGAGGTAGGAGAGGTTACATGGCCTGCTAAATAGAGATGGGTTTCTCACACTAAAGGAGGAAAAAAATGAATCTGGGAGGGAAGACTGGCTAATTTAATTTCGTAAAGTAGGTTTTATTCTCAGCAGATAATGGTGAAAATTGCTCTGTAAAGCAATCTTTGTAGAGCCCGAAAATGTTCCCTGGACGCTTAAAAAGAAGCATGTCCAAGAGCCATTTTTGTTCCTCCCTATAACCACCATTAGCTGCCACTGAGCAACCTCCAGCCTGAGAGATGAACCTGTGCAAAGCAATTTAGGTAGATACGTCCTCCGGCCTTTGGTGTGAAGGAGCTGATGGACACTACGATCATTTCAAGCTGAACCTGAGATCAGAGCTATAGGTGATGGGAAGGACATCCCATATAAAGTCTCATATTGATTAAGAAATATTACCCAATGAGTGAATGAATGAGTGTGTGAGCAAATGTGCCAGGGCTTTGAGTCTGAGGATGGCGACTTGCCTTTCCACTCTTTTTTACCTATCTCTTTCCATCAGACATAGGCCAGGAGAAAATATCATATATCTATTTTCTGATTAAATTATTTTATGGAGACAATGGCAGAGATGACACTGCTTCTCACAGGCAGCCCGGAGTCACCCTGCTATGAGAAAGGGGACAGTGAGGCTCCCCAGATCACTGAACATCCTTGTGAGTCACTTCCTTTGGCTCTTAGTGCTTAGTTACTGCTGCTTCCAGGAGTTCAAGTTGTTTTGTTGTGTGAATACTAATAGCAACATGGACGGATCTTGTACCTTCACGGTGGGAGTCGGGCAGCCTAGGAGCTTAGAAATGCACTGGCTATTCTCTAGCATTACCCAAGGCAGGTAGGCTATCCACTCACCCAGCTCGTGATATAATTTTACCATCCTTTAGGGAAAAAATTTTGTTGATTATAATAATTGTACATATTTATGAGATATCACAAGATGATTCTACATATACACATATAACATAGAAAGATCAAAACCTAAGATAGTAATTCTATCACATTAAATATGTAACATGTCTTTGTGCTGGTTAATCTTGAATTCCTAGTTATATTTTGGTATTGTCATTGTTGTATTGTGTTTGTGTTTTGCAAAGTTAGTACCCTACCACTGAACTACATCTCCAGTTTTCTCTCTCTCTCTCTCTCTCTCTCTCTCTCTCTCTCTCTCTCTCTCT
>OU015748.1:40077189-40093377 GCA_907169655.1 Acomys percivali
TCTCTCTCTCTCTCTCTCTCTCTCTCTCTCTCTCTCTCTCTCTCTCTCTCAATCTCTCTCCATATATATATATATATATATATGCCCTTGTGTAATACATATGTAATATATGTATTTATATTACATAATACACCATTTTAAACCATAGACCTCTGTACTATAGAATATTAGAACTTTTTCTTCTCTAAATCTATTTTGGTACTAATCTCCTCTTCACCTATTTTTTTTAACCCTTCTTGGTTTATAGTAACAACTATTCTTCTCTCTATGAAATATTGTTTTCTAGTTCTTATGTGTGAATAAGATCTTATATGGTGGGGTTTTTTAATCTTTCTGTATCCATATTATTTCACTAACATAGTGATCCCCGGTTCCGTTGACATTGTGACAACTGACATGAAAGGAAATAAAGATGGCGAGGAAGATAATGTGACAAAAACACATGGAGATGAGCCAGGTACACTGAAGAGTCAACTTTCAAAAGCATCCATAGTTTTTCTGCTGAATCCAAGCACTGCACTAGCTACAAAAGAGGTCACAGTCTGCAGAAGGGGCAAATGACAAAACCAGAAAATTATCATAGTCATGCCATACAACTACAAACAAAGTGCCAAGTATCAAGGGAGTATAATTAAGGTCACTGCTTTGGTTGAGATTGTGAATGGCCCCCTAGAGCTATGTACTAAATACTGAATAGAATTCAAGTATATTCAAATTAAAACTTTATGAGGTGGAGTCTAGTGGGGTGTTTTTAGATCACTGGGGTTTGTGAGACACCTGTTTTTGGATCCCTTTGCCCTTTGTTCCCTGGATCATGAAGAGGGGTATAGTTTTCCTCCATTTCATATTCTTGTCATGGTTTTTCTTGTGACAGTCTCAAAAGCAATAGGACCAACAAGACACAGACTAGAATCATCAAAACTCAGAGCCAAAGGAAATGAACTTTGCCTCTTTACAAGTTGGTTTCTTCATGAATTGGTCACCAAACAGAAAATGAGCAGTCACCAGCTCTGACCAAGGGAATTACTGCCAGTTTCTCAAAGAACTTCACATTGCTGTAGATCATGAAGCCTAGAAAGAGCCATTATGTAAAAAAATAAAAGTATGAAAAGGCATCCCATGCAGAGAAACCAGAAGTATGTGGAAACGCAGAGGCACAAAAGGGTGTTGTCCAAGACACAGGAAGACACCATACTAGGCAGGACTTTCGTATGCTTGGAGATGGCGAGACGAAGGCTTGAAGAATGGGAAGCAAGTCACAGACAGATTTGAGAAATCCCAGAACTGCAATATAGGGTCTCTGGAGATTTATCCCAGGCAGGAAAGATAGCAGCAATTTCGAGGCAAAACAGTGATTATGATCACCTTTTATTTTATTAAGAAGCCACTTTAGGATATAATGAAAGTAGATTTAAAAAGAATATTGGCTAAACACACTATATTCAGTGAGAAATGTTCATGAGGACAAAGATCATAAGAAAATAGATATGAATCTTTCAAGTTGGAATATCAGAGATTGTTAACCAATCAGGCATAGAAGGGACAATGAATGGTACCTCATTTGGATGATGGAGTGTGACTTATGTCAGTAACTGAAATCCAGACTAGGAAAGGGAAGAAGGCAGCAGGGAAGGGTGGGAGACGCAGTGAGAATATCTGCAGGACGTCCAAGTGAATAGCAGGGAGCTAAAAATATGGATATGGAACTTGGGCAAGGCATCAAGACAAGGGAATTATATTTGACATTTCAAAGCATATATTTAGCACACAAAGAGAGAGAAAGATGAGACTATGAGCAAGAATAATGGAGGCAGAAGAAAATATGGAGCCTGAAGGTGGGGAGTTCTTTTAATTCTACCAAAGGAATAAGTCCATCTCTTTTTCTGGAAGTTAAATATAGGCTGTGCATCGCCCTTCTTGGGGTAGACATTGCTTTAAGCGGAACTGTCAGCCAACTGATCTGTTAAATGAGTTCAAATAGCTCTCCCAGGCAGGGCACTGAGATACTTAGAGACGCAGTTGGGCATCTATACTCCCTTTAGTTTTGTTGAAAAAGCACAATATGGTAACTTTAGCGAGAGGGTATCTCGGTGCATGGGAAAAAGCATGTGCTGTTCCCCCCAGGGGACCAGTCTTGTGCTTAGAAGGACAATAGAGATAAGGAACAGGACTGTGCCCCAGTTCCAAGTGGCATTTTAGGATCCTTCTGAACACATTAGGCTCCATGAGACACATGATCAGGAGTAGCAAGGTGCTGTGTTAATGTCCAGAACATAAATGATAAAGGATGGAACGTGACAGTTAGATTCAGGAGTAGGTGAATGGTATCAGGCATGCTGCCTGCTTAAAGGATTATGAGAACAAAGAGAGAGGCACCAAAAGGAGGCGGGGAGGGGAGAGAAGAGTTGGGTAAAGGCAGCTGACAACAGTACAGGGAAGAAAGCACACAGCATAAGCCCAAATTGCTGGTCTAGGGTGAAAGGCAGGACCAGTGTAGCTAAGACAGCTGAAGAGAAAGCCAGAGTGACCAAGGAAAGTTGAGAAAAGGGGAAGATCAAAGGCAGACAGGAGTTCCCAGGGACAAGGGTAGAGATGAAATAGCAGAAGAGGAAATAAAAGCTGTTGATGAATCAATACGCTTTTGACCTGACAAGTAGACTCTAAGTAGGAAGCTTTAAGTTAAATACAACCCCTGCACTGGCTCTGTGGAAGGATAGGCAAGCTAACTCCTTAAAGTGTTCAGGTTTCTGTCATCTCTCTTGTAAACTGGGACTGAAACTGTACCTTTCTGGGCCACTTGGAAGTTCAATGAAATAACAAAAATAAAAGTACTAGGCCAGCCAAGCATATTGAAAGAGCTAATTAATGGATTTTTATGAATGAAAAACTTAAAAATTTTACTGTTCCCTTGGAATTCAGATAAGGCCAAAAGGACTGATGAGACTCCTGGGGAGGAAGATGAGATATTGTTTACACCATCAATGTGTTGAAGATCATGTGTTAAAGTCCTCAGCCTTGGTGTCTCATGGACTGACCTTCTCCAAAATCAGGATCTTTTTAAAATTCAATAATCTCCAGATCAGGTCATTAGGATGGCATATAACCCAGTATGACTAAAATCCTTACATAAAAGGGAGATTAATATGCATGTATGCACGGAGACACTGTGCTGTGAAGATAGGGGCTGAGACTGAAGTTACATAGCCCCGTGTCAAGAACACCGAGGGTGGATGGCCACCACAAGCAAGAAAAGACTAAGGACTTTCCAGATTTAAGAAAAAAATCTTGATATTGGATATCTACTCTCTCCACCTGTGAGATAACAACTTTCCATTTATTTTAAGTCAGTGAGAAACCAACTCAGTGGATAGGGATCCAGAAAAATTAGGAATCCTGTTGAAACCTGCCATCCATAGTTTCAAAGGCACAGTCAGATCTTCCACCTCACACGTTGGCATGTCTCGGGACTTTCTCAGTTTTAGTTGCAATGTGTGTGGAGCCCAGGGTCCAAGAGTTGTGTGTATAGTGGCAAGGAGAAGAAGGTAAAAAAAAAAAAGCAAGTCCAAAGCAAGACGGAGACTGAGGAGTCAGAAAGAAATTTGCTACAGGTGAGATTTATTCTATTTGTCCATCTGACAGAGCAAAAGCGGCACAAGGCAATGAAGGAACATGGCAAGTATAGACTACAGTGTGACAGTGCCTTTTAAAGAGTCACAACGTTCATTATTATGGTAAGAAACTCAAAATAGAAGCATTTATGTCACATTGACTTACCAAGTTCCTAAGGCAGGCAAAGCAGTAGAAAAATTGGATACCATAAATGATGGTGGGGAAAATCAAGTTAAGAATAAGATTCATCTCAGTTGTTGGAGGATGGGCTTATCCACTGTTGGAGAAATGGGAGAAGAAAACCTCATGTATGGAGTGTGCTTGAAGATGGACCCTTGCTAAGCACAGGACACGATCACTTCAGTTTTCTCCATGGCTCTCCATGGCTTGCAGGAACTCACATGCCTAAGGCTTGGGCTTGCATGCCTAAGCTAGTGAGACCCACATGCTCTAAGAACTGGAATTTAAATTCCAGTGTGCGTGACTCTAAAAGCAAGCTCTGTCCCATACCCTGTACACCTATGAAGAACAAATTAGAATTAAATTTTCTCAGGGACCTAAAAAAAAAAAAACCCAACCCAGAAACAGACCAAGATGGGTTAAAATGAGGGCTGAGGGGCATGACTCAGTCAGTAAGTCTTTGTACAGTATAAAGATCTGAGATTCATCTCCAGCACCCGTGTAAAGGCTGGCCATGGCTTCCTATGCCTGCAATCCCAGTCCTGTGGAAACAGAGACAAGATGGTCTCTAGAGATTTGCTTGCTTTTCATTCTAGCTGAATAAGCTCCAAGTTCAGTGAGAAGCTTTGTCTCAAAATAAATAAATAAATAAATAAATAAATAAATAAAGTGGAGAAATGATTGATACCAAAATTGATCTCTGGCCTCCACATGCAGGTGCACTCAGACACACAGGTACGGGAGCATGTGTTTGTTCTGTCTCTGTCTCTGTGTCTCTGTCTCTGTCTTTTTCTCTGTCTCTCTCTTTGTCTTTCTCTCACTCTATCTGTCTGTGTCTCGGTCTCTCTCTGTGTCTGTGTCTCTGTCTCTCTGTCTCTGTCTCTGTCTCTGTCTCTTTCTCTCTCTCTCTCTCTCTCTCTCTCTCTCTCTCACACACACACACACACACACACACACACACACAAAGAAAGAGGTAGACAAAGACAGAGATTTTTGAGGCAGTCATCTTATCTGCTTGGAGCATAGAATTCAGCTTGGGCACTCACTCAGCTACTGGCTTCTACAAAAGCTTCTCTCTTTCTCTCTCTCTATCTCTGTCTCCCTCTCTTGGATTCTACATGCACATATATCTCTACTGGGACAGTGTATAGTTGCATAACTTTCAAGGGGGCACCTGGACACTGTCGAAATTGTCCTCTTTCAGAGAAACAAAAGCCCAAGGACTCAGCTCTGCTCCCTGGAGGCCTCTAGCCCTGCCCCCAGCCAGGTGTATGCTCCCTACATCCTGAAGTAGCTCATTACAATCAAGGGCTGAAGAGTAAAACAGAAATTAAATTGACACTTTGGAGCATTAATCTAAGCACAAATTAATATTCATCAACATCTGTTATTTGTTCAGGTGAATGTTTGACTTGAACAAAAAAAAATAGCATTCTTTTCTACCCAGAGATAGCATCTACCAAGGAAATTGGCCAAGGCAGGGCCTCTGTGCACATCCAGCCAAAAAGCCTGGCTCCCTGAGGAGACAGATTTGATGCAGATCTCCCAGAGGAACCTGGAATGTTCCTCAATAAATTTTTTGTATCTGGTGACCATTTTCTTCCTGACTCTCAAGACATTCGTGCTATTCCTTTCCAGTTGGGCAGGGAGGGACAGGAAGCCAGTGATGTCTCTCTCTCTCTCTCTCTCTCTCTCTCTCTCTGTCTCACACTTAGTGACTGATATGGCTCTGTTCTCTGCTGGTTTATTGTCATCTGCTCTGGAGACATTTCCTCACTGGAACATTACTGGCTTAATCCCAAAAATGTGTGTCCCACCCAGTTAGCAAGTGGACAATGGGACAGTGGAGCAGAGCCACATCTGTAGAGATAGCTCCAGATGGACAGTGAATGGAACAATCACTGCAAACATTGCTCTGCCTATAGCAAATAGGCATTGGCTACTGTAACACAGAAAGTGTCATGGAGTCAATAACATTTTTGGAGCAAGGGAATATTTTTCAGATCATAATCCAGCTGGGGAGTTGTTCTCTTCTGGCTGAAAATCCAGGACAACTTCTGAACATTACCCCAGGACTACAACAGGGCAGTGATAAGAGATAGTTACAAACACCATCTGTACAGGGGGTAAAAAAGTTAGCTTCAGAGGGCATTTGGAGACTGTTTTTACTTACACTCCAATGTTTTCCTTGTGAAATACTGGAACATGGTCACTAAAATGATAGAAATATAGTTGATGAAGACAAAATTTAAATTGAAAGGTTCCAAGTGGAGCATACTTTGGGAAAGGATGCCTGATACTGACGGGAAAATCCTACGAATCTGGTAGCCAGCCATGTCCTGTGTTGAGTAGTGGTGGGGGAAATGTATGTACATTTGCTTGTCTTGATTAGGAGGGGATTGTTCTAAGATTAAATCGCCATTAAATCATTTTGCTACTTAACAGCTACGCCATCTTGGGTACCTCTCTTAGTTTCTCTGTGCCTCCCTTTTCTTCCCCTATAATGTGGGTATAATAACTAAATGAGATTATATTTAAAAAGCATTTGAAACAGCACCTGCACCTTGTAGGTGCCATATACCCATTAGCTATTGTTGTAAAGTTAATAATAGAAAATGTATTCAGAAGTCTCTAGTAATTCTAGGAACAGAGACTGACACAAGGGTCTGGAGATACAGACTAAATGATGTTTGGTTTGCTAGAACCAAAGAACAACCAATTATACTGTGAAAGAGAAGAACAAAGAGATAAAAGTTAGTAAACATTTAGTGATGAGAACACTATAAAAACTTGAAAAAAAACTTGTGTGTTGGACTGGGAGGTCTCTGTCTAGCTGAGTCACCAGGGCCTGGCTGGATGTGACCTTGAAGTGACAAAGACCCAGAGAGATAAACAAAAGAGAAAGAGATTCACAAGGTGAAGTGCCTAATGTAAAACCCAGGGAGGGAGTGATGCAAAGAGCAGGGAGAGAAGGAGGATACTGGAGCAAAACAGAGACAGGAAAGTAGCACAATAATAATAACAATGAAGAAAATGATGATGAAACGATAGGTCAGAGACATGGGCCGGGGATCACCGTGTAGGGTTCCGCAAACACTAAGCAATTAGCTACCATTCTAAAGAGCAGCAAAGGTCTTTAGGAGTTTTTAAGGAGGTGTCAGAATGCTATGGCATGATTTTGAGGACTTACTCTGTATCCCTGTGGTAGGTAGCCAGACAGATCCCAAGTTATGGTGTTTATGGCCATATATTTCTTCTCCTTGAACACAGCCAAGCCTTGGTGACTTGCTCTTAGCTAATAGAAAATGGCAATGGTGGTGAAACTTGAGTCACAAAGCCAGGCGTGTGCTTTCCATGTGCATGACCTCCTTCTCTCCCCATCCCCCGTTTCCCCTCAGGTTCACGTTCCATGTTGCAAGCTTCTATTTGGAAGGTAGCAACTGATGAAGGCTCATGAGAGGTGACTTGAAGAGAGGGAAGCTCATTCAGTTAGACTTTAACGTAACCTTGAAAACTTGCTGTGACATTTGATGTGATCTTGGGAACAAAAGGCAGAGACAAAACTAGTAGAATTTTGACTTGAAAAATGGGATGTATACTGACATGAGGAAAAGGCAAGACGCAGAGTTGAGGGTCACGGCTTGCTGCCAAGCTTGCTGGGTCACATTGGATTTCAGATGCTACCTATTAAATACATGAAAAGTTAATGTTGACACTTGGGTAATTGGATTTAAGAGTCTGGAGTTTGGGAAAGAAAACAAGGCTAGAAAGTAGACTTGGATCCATGAGCACTTACATGAGATACTCAGTCATAGGACAAGATGAGGCCTCCTAGGGACCGTATTAGTTGCACCAGGATATAACAAACCACCCAAAACCTAGTGACAGAAAGCAAACATTTTCTGATGCCCATGCATTCTGTGGGTTTACAATTTGGCAGACAAGCCCAGCATCATATCAGCCTCTATAATCCCAGCACTAGAAAGCAAGAGGCAGAGGGAACACCAGTTCAAAGCCAGCCTTAAATATTGTCTGAAGAAACCATGTGCTTAGGGTATAACCCCAAGTTTACCTAGTACCCTGGGTTTGATTTCTAACACCATAAAATAAATAAATAATGAAAAATAAATAAAAAGCTCATCTGTGCTCTGCAAGGCATGGGCCCTTAGCTAAAGTACTAGATATGGTGTCTCTAAAGGCCTCGCTTCCTTATTGTTCTTGTCAATGCTGCAAGCTCAGGATGTTAAAGACCAAACCCCCAAGAGAAGCAGGTGGAGGTTTCATGGTCTTGTTATTTATTTTAAACTTTTTCTTCAATGTTAAATCAATTCTTTTGTTATGTCCTATTGATTATTAACAAATCCTTGTGTTCAATCCAAACTCCTGGGGAATGAAACCTAAAGATGGGAAGAATGCCAAGGGATCTTCAGGCATACTTCAAAGCCATTGAATAGAATTAACTGAGGTAGAGACAGTAAGGAACTCCTAAGCAGGGTCCCGAGGCATGCCAACATTTAGAGGGTGAAAAGAGATAGAACGGCGAAGGAAGGGGCAACTAAAAAGGTCAATGGGATAGGAAGAAAAAAAGTCAGTGCATGTGTTGGATGCCATGGCAGTCAGGAGAAGACTCTAGTTCCGGAAGGTGATGTTGTGCTTGAAGTCTCTGAAAATGCGAAATGCCACAGGGCTGAAGTTGCGTCTAATAGTTGGAGGTCACTGCTATTTTGGGTTCCTCTGTGCTGAGTGCATGCGTGATCGCTGTCAAGCGTCCCAGTTGCTTCCCGCCCAGTGTTCATCGCTCTCCTCTAAACACTCTCAAGCCTCTTCCTGTCTCCTTCTCACTGTGGCATTCCAAAGCCAAACTCAACCAACCCCCCACCACCACCACCTACAGTCACATGACGCCACCCTCAAGTCCTACACCACCCACATGGCTGTTCCGGGATTTGTCGTGCTGCTGATTCATAGAGTGGAAACCAAGAGCACCACCACCTGTCATCCGTACTGAGCTTCATCGCTGTTCCTGTTCTTTATAAAGGTTCAATGATCAGTGATACTGTAATCTTAACCAACTGCGTTTCCACAGCAAAGCCAGGTGCTGCCAAGCCCAGATGTGCTGCTGACGAAGCTACAAAGAGGAAGTCTTCAACGCTACCTCGCATCCTCTGTTGCTGTGGCTTTTTCTTTTCCACAAAGATCAAACAGGTAGGAATAGGAAAGATTCGGAGGACACAGGATCCAGCTCAGATTAAGACCCTATGAAGAGATGTGAGGGTCATGTAAAAGAAGAATCAGGGAGGTTGTGTGCAAGTGTCCTGATAAGCCAGCCTAGAAGCCCTTAGATCTGTTAGCACAGAGCCTTTTCTTCTCTACAGATGCATGAAATTAATGGGAAATAAAATAAAATTCTTTCTAAAATCAACTCACAACACCTTTGAGTTATCGCTTTAAAACCTCACTTTGCTCCTGCTCTTTGTATGAATAGGAGACAGTTTTAAGGTATTTCTAACTTGTCACAAATCAATTATTTGTACCTCTGCACTTTTTCAACTTTAGGAAAAGGAGAACAGGCTTGCCTGAGTCCAGAATGGTAAAAATTTGAGAATGGGATAAGAAAACTGGGCTTATTCTAACAGTGGCTACAAGGAAGCAGGACATCTGTGCCCTCATCCTGGCATCAGTATGAGGAGAAAGATGGTGGACTCATGAAAGGCAGCGTGCTGCTCCTCACTGGTACCAAGCAGCATAAAGAGCCCACTAAGCAGGCAGTAAAAATATACTGACCACACTGGACATTTTTCCAACTCCCCTGCCATGACCTCCTCTTCTTTCCCCGACCCCACTTCCTTGAGATCTTGATGTCATGTATTTGGCTAACAGGAAATAAGACATAGAAGTCTACCAGTGAAGTATTTGGGTGTATCTGTTCAGGTCCAGAGCCCAGCACACCAATTTAGGATTAAGTGATGTGCTGTAGTGCCTTCTCTAAACCCATCAAACTCTCTCCAGACTCATAAACTTGAAGCTGTGGGCATGGAAACATTAATAAAACACATGCCTTTTCTTTTTTAGTGTTTGGCACCTTGGGACCAGCCCCCTCATTTTGAGTTCTCCACATGGCTGTTTCTCCTCTCCTCGTGATATGAGTGAGCAGATGAAGTCACCTTTTTTTTTTTTTTTTTTTTGAGGTCACACAGCTATTGCAAATGCTTACCCAGGCTAGAGGGGGAACATTAGCCAAGTTTTATAAACTTTTGAGCCCAAGTTTCCTTTGCCTTAAGATGCAAACAAAACTGACTTCTTGTTGGCATGTTTCTGAAGACTTATGTGGGACTACTTCACACAGGTTCTTTTAATAACTGTTTATAGTGTTATTTTAAGCAAAATAAAATGGTGATTAGTGATTAACAACAACAGATGCCTTTGGAAATTCCATCAATCCAGTATGTGGCAGATTGTACACAAAAGCTAAGTGATGTAATTTCAGTACTGGTCCTAGAAGTTTCCTCCAACTTGAACCATTAGAGATAAACATGGCAAAGTATTAAAAGAATGAGAAACACATGGAGAATGATCCAGAACTTCTAATATTTATGTGTCACAAGAATTCCAAAATGAGAGACCAGAACAGTTCAAAACTAACCAAATAAAAGAAAGTCACTTGTAAAGGAAAAAGGATCCAACTCTCTTTAGTGAGAAAAGACTCAGAGCTGTGGAATGAAGAACAACCTGGCAGACATCAACACATAGAGCACTTGCACTTCTTGAATTTAAGTTTTAGCAGGTAAAGTAATAAATAGTCTATACCTTTTCTTAAGTTCACAAGAGCCGTATATAAAAGGCAGCCATAAATCTCAGCTCCTCTTCATCTCTCCCATTTTAATTTATCCAGCTCAAGGATAAAAAATATAATCCAATAAAACCTTTACTTTGATCCTAGCACTCCATATTGAAATCTGAAACAGCTTCTCCCTGGACAGAGGATGCCTCCCAGACCTAACACTGCAGATATCACCTTCAGCCAGGTTTCCCAGCTACTAAGAATGAAGCCAGAGTTTCCAGCAGCATGAGCGTCAGTGCTGGTCCCTCCTGCCTCTCGCCCATCTCTGTATTCTGGCCCATTTGTAGCCGTACATTTTCTGAAGAGTTCATTTTCTCATATATCCTCCAATTAAAAGTCTGTATATCCTTTAAAAAGCAGCCCAAATGTTTTTTCACAGACAACTGCTGTATAGAATCAGTATTTGCTTCCCAAACATTCTGTAGGACTGATTCTGTTTCTCATAAGCTGGTTGATATATGTTACATCAAATGCATAGCAGAGGCATATATTATAAGGTGTTATTCATGTCTGTCAAGGTTTTCATTGTCTCCATCAGGCTGTGAACTTCTTAGGAATAGAGACACCTCTCATTGTCTATATCTCTCTGGTATCTGACATGATGCCACATACCTACTGCACATTCCAAAAATAGTCACCCAAAAGGTTGACTCAACAGCCCTTTGATTAGGAAGTAATTACCCACTCAACTTTTGCAGGTGCTGGGGCTTACCACATAAGTGCTGACATAGGCTAAGTCAAGGAAAATCAAGAAGCATAAGAACTGTAACATTTTATAAGAGGACAGGTGATTCTAGGTGGCTGTAAGAAAAAGGGCTCAGGGTTATCAGATCGTTTGACACTTAAAGATAACCCAGAAACCCATGTCTCTAAAATTCTTCAGCATTAGAGAATAAGATAATTATTTGTTTGGTTGGATGCTGAGCAGGCCCACCATACTGGTCAAGCCAAGCACTACTACCAGACCTTTCTGCAGCCATGACAATCCTCAAGATGGTCATGGATCAGCCTGTGGAGGTTCAAATTAACTTTCAGAACGGCAGGAGGTAGAACCCAGACAGGGAGAGCTTCTCATCCTCCCTAATAAGGTAGGACAGCAGATGGAAAGCTGGGTACTCATGAGTGTGGGGAGAGGGATGCAATGAGTCAAATTTCAACATGATGAGTTTGTGACATGTGGGACACTGAGTGTCAGCTGCTGCTAGAACACTGAGCCAAATGGGGATCCTCCCATTCCGCCCATGCACTATAACTGCCTGATGTTTGCTCCAGCTCAGTCACCAATACTACCTAGGACAAGTATTCATCAGTAATCTTAAATGTTTAGAGTAGAAAACTCAAAAATAAGAAAAAAAATACAGGCACAAAGCAAATATCACTTGAGAAAGTGTGCATAGGCATTAGGTATATCATTTAAAAAAAAACTATAAATCTTAGAAAATAAAATTTATGGGTTGAAAGTCACAGCAGAAAAAAAAAATGTAATATTACCATGACTTAAAAAATGAGGCTAAGGAGATAAGAATGACTCACAAAATAAGATAGACAATAACAAACTGTAAACTTAAGGGAGGATAATAACTATGGAAGACAATCCCAGGAGACACAACACACACACGAGTCAGCATTCAGAAAGAGGGAACAGGAACAAATGCAACCCTCTGCCCCCACCAAAATATACAAAAAGAAACACTCAAAGAGAACCTCACAGTTCAGAAGCAAATTGCATATGGTGGTGAGCTATTGCATTGTGAACAAAGGGGGAAATGTAAAATGACCATTCAAGCCAAAAACGTAAGACATATATATATAAAGGAAAACAACACAGGTTGGTCTCAACCATGGTCAGTTACAGAAGTGAGTAAACATCCATGGAATTATTTTTTTTTTTTACAGTTTTTTATTTTTTTACACTTTTTAAAATTAATTCATTCATTTTACATCTCAATAGTTATCCCATCCCTTGTATCCTCCCATTCCTCCCTCCCTCCTGCTTTCCCCCTATTCCCCTCCCCTATGACTGTGACTGAGGGGGATCTTTTCCCTCTGCATATGCTCATAGGGTATCAAGTCTCTTCTTGGTAGCCTGCTATCCTTCCTCTGAGTGCAAAAATATGGAACGCTTCACGAATTTGCGTGTCATCTTTGTGCAAGGGCCATGCTAATCTTCTCTGTATCATTCCAGTTTTAGTATATGTGCTGCCGAATTCTAAGGGGATAAAAACAACCAAAACCTGTAGCTGCTCTTTTGGAGATAAGTAGTAGATAGATAGTACTACCTATTAAAGGAATTCATCCCTGATGGGGTAGGTAGATCAGGGACAGGGATCTAAAGGGAATGAGTGGGGAAGCACTGCTGGGGAGTGTGGTGTTCATCTACACCTAGACTATAACGGAGGACCGAGACTGAAATTGTTATACCTAGAGGACAAATGTCACATAGAGGTTAACACAATAAAACCGTCACACCATTCCCTCGTATCTCTGACTTTTTACATTCCTGTGTTTGTTCTTAGTGTGGGCGTGGCTGTGGAAGTCAGAAGACAGCTTATGTTTTGTCATATCTCTCCTCCCATCATGTGGCTCCTGAGAATTAAATTCAGTTAATCTGTCTTTTATAACAAGCACTATTATCTTTCCAGATATATATATATATATATATATATATATATATATATATATGCATTTTCTCAATACTGCCCATATTTGACACTCAAGGTCTCAAACGTAACAAAACCCCAATGTTTAAAATTAGGTATTTTCCATGGGGTGCTGAGAAGAAGGTAAGTGGGTCAGAGAGGAGGACATCCTATTGGGACTTTATGGGAGAGAAGTATGGGAGAATGGGGAAACAGAAGGACCCAGGGGGTCCTGGAAACCTACAAGAAGAACATTAGGATGAGCGGATCTGGGTCCTGGGGTCCTGCTCAAACTATGGCACCAGCCAAGGAAAAAATAGGCAGTAAACTTCGAACCCCTACCCAGACCTGCTGATGGACAGGACATTCTCCACCGTTGAGTGGAGAGGGAGGTCTGACTTTCATACAAACTCTGGTGCCCCATTTTTGACCACGTCCCCTGGATGGGGAGGCCTGGTGGCACTCAGAGGAAAGATAACAGGCCACCAAGAAGAGACTCGATATCCTATGAGCATATACAGGGGAGAAGGTCCCCCTCAGTCACAGACATAGGGAAGGGGAGTAGGGAGGAAGTGGGAAGGAGGGAGGGAGGAATGGGAGGATACAATGGATGGGCTAACAATTGAGATGTAATATGAATAAATTAATAAAATATTAAAAATAAATAAATAAATAAATGAACCAAATACAAATAGCCAAAACACTAAGAATGTAACATTTATATAATTCCTCATGTGTCAGGCTTCTTCTTGCTATAGGTAGTTTATTGTATATATGTGTAACAATATAAATGTATATGTAAAAATAAAAAGTATTAAAAACTTTTAAAAAATAAGTAAAAATAAAATTAGGCATTTTCTCAACTTAATATTTCAAAAATTAATTTGTTTCTTATTTAACAATGACCAGAGGGCTGGGAAGATGGTAAGTCAATAAAATGCTTGAAACAAAAACACAAAGACCTGAACTTGGGTCCCCAGCACCCATGTATAAAATTGGGCAAGTGCTGGAGATGTGGAGACAAGACAATCCCTGGGGCTTTCTAGCCATCCTGGCCTAAACAGAGAGCTCTGGATTTATGGGGATAGTTGGTCTTAAAAAATAAAATGGAGCCAGGTGCCATGGCACATGCCTATAATCTCAGCACTTGGGACCAGAGGCAGGCAGAGCTCTGTGAGTTTACTTAAGGCCAGCCTGGTCTACAAAATTAAGTCCAAGACAGCCAGGGCTATTACACAGAGAAACTCTGTCTCGAAAAACAAAACAAAAAAGTTTTTAATAAAGTAAAATGGAGCACGCTAGAAGAACATAGACATATGTCTTTAGCTCCCACAACCATTCACACACAGGAGAACACGTGTGCAGGCACATACATGCATTCATTAATCAACTGACCATTTTCTTCATTTCACTTTTATGAAACTTTAAAGTTGAAACAGTATACTTGATATAGATGCTAGGTTAAATGGTGTTTTCGGAATAGTCCCAATAACCATTCCCTGTATTTTCTCTATATTTTGGCACAGAGAGATTAATAAAATGGTCACACAGTTGCTAGTGATGTTTATGTCATATGGTATGATTTAGACTCTGTCTTCTTTACATTTTTCCTTGTAGCTTGATTTATTTATAAGTGGTATTGTTTTTATAAGCTCGGCAGATTTGTAATTTTTTTGAAAATATATGGAAAGTATGAGTGAAGCTTAATATTTGGTTGTCTCTAACTGTTAAACTATGACATGCACCATTTCTTATCCCTGATACATACTGCCTACTGATTTCCAAGCTTAATGACCCTTGAGCATAAACACTAAGCTATTTTAACTCTACAGGACAAGGCTGGTAAGATGACTCAGCAGGTAACAGCCCTTGCAGCCAAACCGATTACCTGAATTCCATCTCTATAGCCCTCACAGTACAGAAGATTCTCATACAAGTTGTTTTCTGATCACCACACACAAAGACATCATGCATTCAAAGTATAAACAAATAATATAATTTTTACAATTTAATCTATAGAATATCCTTCCAAAGTCATCTAAGTACCTGCATTTTTGTCCAGGAACTGATGAATCTGTTCTCAAAAAGGTTGTATGAGTTAGAGACCACAGCTTATCTTCCTCTTTAGAAGAAGCCCTTGTCCATCATGCTGGGGGACAGTTGATACGCCTCCAATACTAAATAGTGCCACTTAGGTCACTAACAACTGTGGCAATTGGGAAGCCATTTTTCTGTGCATGCAACATCTCTGTATTGTTTGAAAAGCTTTGAGAGCCCTGACACACCCCTACCCTTTCCAGGAAATAAGATGACAATTATTTTCTATTTAGTGTTTACCAGTGCCAAAGTTAACTGGCCAGACCTTCTCCATTGGCCTCAAATGACTAAATATGTGACTTAGAAGCATTATTGGTGCCCTGCAGACTAACATGAGGTTCACAAGCAGATATCATCTAAAAGCAAAATAAGGAAAAGCCAGGGAGACGAAAATGAGCTTCCTTAAGCAAGAATATTTCTAAAAGTAGATGTTGAAAGTAAAAAAAACTTTAAAATCAAGAGATAAAATCTTTGAAATCACAACAAACACAGAACTACTAGAACAACCAACAAAAACACAACCTAGGATAAGATCAATTCACAAGATGGGATCAAGAAACTAAATCCAAGAGTTATCTGGGGAAAGGGCCATCATGTTCTGGATTAATGGGTGATCTGGAAGGGTCCAGATGACTGTGAGCAGCACCACCCCTGGACATGTAGTCCTAGGAAGTGTAAGATAGGTAGCTGACTACGAGGTTGGTAACAAGCCAATAAAAAACAACATACACACCTTCCCTTACAACCCCTACCCAGAATTTTATCATGATACTAGTCTCTCTCTCTCTCTCTCTCTCTCTCTCTCTCTCTCTCTCTCTCTCT
>OU015748.1:40093387-40108612 GCA_907169655.1 Acomys percivali
ACACACACACACACACACACACACACACACACACACACACACACACACACTCCACTGATCAGAAAAACAAGATAAAAAGAAACCCCAGTACTAGTAAAACCACTTGAACAAAATCACCAGTTACACAGGTAGCAAACAGCGACCACAATAAACGCCCTCTTTCCTCTAGTCATCTCTCTTCCACTTCAAACCCCATGTCCCAACCACACTTGTCGCTCTTTGGATGTGTACTAACTTATACTGAACCAGACCATCCCTCTTCTCCGCTTTCTCTATTTTCCATCACCTCTGCCTGAAATGTCCTTCCCTCCAACTGTCAAACACCTACCCAAGCCCCCACCCTCCACTGAAATGTCATTTCATCCATGAAGCCTTTCTTGACCTCAGATAGTTACGGCAATGCCCCCTCTACAGGTGTAGACCTGTCATTTTGGTTACAGTATCCCTCCTGCTGACAAATGCCTCGTTGTTTGTACTTTCATGGTTCCCATTAGACTAAGATCCCCAGTGAGCAACACTGCATCCTATTTGACTTCCTATCCCCCAACTTCCCAGTGCGCTGTCATGCATTTATAGGAACTCCATGAAAGCTTGATAAATTGAGTGAAACTGAGTGAGCTGGACTGAATCCGGCAATGTGTAATATTTCCAACAGCTTCTGTAATGTAGCTGTCTACCGTGAGGGAATCTTTAAAAGAATAAACATTGAAAGGCCCAGCAGGAACCATGCCCTAGGCTGCCCTCCATAGATGATTCTAGGGGTGGGTGGTATCAGAGCCATCCCAGAGCTCTGAGTCCTCACCTGGAGGACTGATCATGCCCCTAATAGGATCACTCAGGCTTTACACTGAAAATCCTGCATCTTAGGAAACCCTGCAGTAGCAAGAAAAAAACGGGACAAATGTCACTGAACCCTCAAGGGTCCTGTCATGGCTTATTTGCTCACTAACCATTACAATTGGACCTCTCTTAAGAAGAGGGTCAGTCCCCACCATATGCTTATGTCTGTAGACATGAGAGGGGATATTTGTTATCATCCACACTGAGGAAAAGGGATCAAGATAGCTCACCTGGGTTAAAGGTTTAGAAACTGTGGGTAGAAGAGAGCAAATTAGAGATCCTAAATGGTTGTCCAGGGAAGAGAATTACAAAACATTTCTTGTTTCTAAGGCAACAACCTCGCAGATTTATGCCAGAGCTCGGGAACCATTTCCCCCCAGAGCAGATGATTATATGCTCATTCATCTCCAGAGAAGCCCTTAAAACCTCCTCTTTCTCAGAAAACCTATTTGGAAAAAAATACAGCCTTTAAGATGGAGGGTTACTCGGAACATTCCTGAATCCCCAGAGAAACGCCCATGGAGACTGCAAGGCCATCCTAACATTTGGCTACACTCCCAGGTGACTTCAGTTCAGTGGTTTCTCAGCAGCCACATGGTCTGTTGTTTTGAAAAGAAATTCTAAGGCAATATCCAAATGGTCATTTAAACTGTGGGGTCTCCTCGGAGCACTTCTAGAGAGGTTTAGGACAATACCATGAAATAGCACTGTGCAATTAGCTTTACTGGTGAACAAAAGGCGAGTCTGTAAGAATAAAGCTATACTCCTTAGGCAGTAAGTATCCTGGTCACTTCTGATGAGTAGTGCCCAATAATCATCTCTGTGGGAGTCCTTCCAGCTTAACAGAGGGCCAACTGTGCCCATGGTGAGAACTGACTCTCCTGGTACCTGCTGAGGAACCAGCACCTAGCCACTGGCCTCAGCTGTGACTTCATCCAATAATACTCTAACCCCAAACTCACTCATTCCTGTTACTGGTTACATTCATTTTTACAGAGTATATCTGGAGCAGACTGAAAAGCCATCCCATTTCCTTCTCCAGTTAGATCCTTCACGTTGTAAATATTTGAAGGCCAGGAGATTATGTCTTATTTTTCTTTGAGTCACTCCGCCTTTGTTCAAATCCCAGCTCTGTCACTTACAGCTTAAACAGCTTTGGCAGGTTGCTTGAACTCACAGTGCTTCCTCAAATTACAGAGATAATAATGGTGCCAACCTTATCACATTGTCTCAAGGACTAAGTGAATTAGTAGCTGCCAAGGCTTAGACCACCTTCTGATACCTCACAAGTATAATAAAATACGTAGCTATTTTCATTCTTTACATTTCTTGTGTCCAGCAGGATCTTTTTCACACATTACACCCTGCAAAATAAAAATAAAATAAAATTTCCTAGTGGCACTCAGGCTTTGACCCACAAACAAGACATAAATATTTATCAGTATATGCCCATTTCTGATTGGCTATTGATGCTTTGCTGGCTTACTGAAGACAAGTCTCATTTCTCTTCAGCTGGGTGGTTACATGGCCATAATCTTCCAAGGAGTTTAGGAGAAAAAAAAGAGACAAATGGGAAGAGTTCTAATCTCTCCTGAAGTCTCCTAGTCCTATTGGGTCCATTAAGTGGTAGCACTGTGAAAGTTCAGAGGAGAGGCAAACAGGCCTGGATGGGAATCTATGAAAGCTACACTAAGGAATTGCTATCTGAACTGAACCCTAAATTCCAAGGGACGAAGAGCATGAAGAACATTTCTAAAAGGAGAAACTGAGAAACTAAAAAGAAAGTTCTGTGCATTTGCTTGAAATTTTCATGATTTCCTTGTTTTTAACAGCTGGGTAATATTCCACTGTGTAAAAAAGTGTACCCCAATTTCTTTATCCATTCTTTAGTTGAGAGACATCTAGATTGTTTCCAGATTCTGGCTATTACAAATAAAGGTGCTATGAATACAGTTGAGCAAGTGTCCTTCTTGTATGGTGAAGTATCTTTTGGGTATATACCCAGGAGTGGTATAGATGGGTCTTGAGATAGAGCTATTCCCAGTTTCCTGGGAAAGCACTAGATTTATTTCCAAAGTAGTTGTACAAGTTTGCACTCCCACCGTCAATGGAGGAGTGTTCCCCTTTCTCCACGTCCTTGTCAGTGTGTGCTGTTACTTAAATTTTTTATCTTAGCCATTCTGACAGGTGTAGAATGGAATCTGAGTATCTTTGATTTGCATTTCCCTGATGACTAAGGATGTTGAGTATCTCTGTGACAAGGTAAAGACCCAGGACAAGGTAAGCTTCTGGGAGGGTGTGGTGGTTACTCTAGGTGAGATTTCTAGTAGCAGGGGTCATGGAGACTGAAGAGGAGAATCTCTAACTAGACTGAACTCCTAGTAAAGAGAGGAGAACATCAACCCACCCACGAAAACTTTGACCCCAAATTTAACCTGCCTATAAGATGTGCAAGGATAAAGTTAGAATAGGGATTGAGGGAATGTCCAACCAATGCTAGGCCCAACCTGAGACCCACCCCATGAGAGAAAACCAACCCCTGACACTATTAACAATATTCTGCTATGCTCGCAGATGAGGAAACTCACAGCCAAACATTCAGGGAAGTGTAGAGAGTCTTTTGGAAAAGTAGAGGGATGGATAGAAAGACCTAGAGGTGTCAGGAGCTCCACAAGAATACCATCAGAGCCAACTAACCAGGGAGAGGGGGACTTGTGGAGACTGAAGCACCCACCAAGGACCATGCATGGACTGGATCTAGGTCCTCTACACAGATGTAGTATATGGGCAGCTCAGGCTTCTTGTGGGTCCCTAGTAAGGGAGCAGGGGCTGTCTCTGACATGGACTGTGTTGCCTGTTTTTCAATCACTCCCCATGATGGGACTGCCTTGCCAGGCCTCAGGGGAAGAGGACATGCTCAGTCCTGACGAAACTTGATGAGCTTGGGTGCAGAGCTCCCATTTCCTGAGGAATAGGGGAGAGAGGAGAGAGAAAGAAGGAGAGAAGGTGGGACCAGGAGGAGAAGAGGAAGGGGGCTACAACCAGGATGTAAGGTGAAACAATAAATAAATTAATTAATTAAAAAAGAGAATGTTCTGGAAGTACTGAGCAATCCCTGTGGGCATGGGCCATAGAGGGATTCTATTTCACTCCATTCCTGCCCATTTAGAGCTCCAAGGTTGTCAGGATGGCTCAGATTAACCACAAGGTCAGGTCAAGAAAGAACTGGCTTTTTTCCCAGTTCCTGCCAGGCTTTTGTTGCTTCACAACCCAGAGTATCAACTAAGTAGCTTTTAAGGACCTTAGAGTCCACCTAAGTTTGGGTAGAATGCAGAGACTTGCCAGTGGCAACGCTATACCTCCATTCCTTTGTCTTATTTGCTTATTTATTTATTTATTTATTTATTTATTTACTTTTCATTTTACATCCTGGTTATAGCTCCCTCCCTCCTCTTCTCCCAGTCCCCCCCTCCCTCCCCTTCTAGCCCCTATTTCTCAGAAAAGGGGAGGTCCTCACCCACCTACTCACCCCAGTTCATCAAGTCGAATCAAGACTGAGAATCCGCTGTGGCCTGTCAAGGCAATCCCATCATAGGGAGTGATCAAAAAGCAAGCAACAGAGTCCATGTAGAGACAGCCCCGCTCTCCTTATTAGTGGACCCAAACAAAGGCTGAGCTGCCCATCGGTTACATCTATGTAGAGGACCTAGGTCCGGTTCATACATGGTCCTTGGTTGGTGCTTCAAACTCCACAAGCCCCTCTGGGCCTTGGTTAGTGGCTTTTTTGGTCTTCTTGAAGAGCTCTTGTCACCTCTAGGTCCTTTTATCCTTCCCTCTACTTCTCTATTAGATTCTCTATGCTTAACCCAATGTTTGGCTGTAAGTCTCAGCATCTGTTTCAAACTGCTGCTGGATGGAGCCTCTCAGAGGACAACTCTGATAGGCTCCAGTCAGCAAGCATAGCAGATATCCTTAATATTGTCAGGGGTTGGCTCTCTTCTATGGAGTAGGTCTTGGGTTGGGCCAGGCATCGCTTAGACATTCCCTCAATCTCTGCTGTATCTGTTCTATCTTTATTACTGCATGTCTTGTAGGCAGGGTGAGTTTTGGATCAAAGGTTTTGTAGGTGGGTTGGTGTTATCTCTCCTTCCACTAGGAGTCTTGTCTAGTAAGAGGATGTCCTCTTCAGTCTCCATGGCCCCTGCTACTAGGAGTCTCAGCTATAGCTCCCCTCATATCCTCTCAGAGGCCTATTCTGACCTAGGTCTCCAGCTTGTCACCGAGAAGCCCCCACCCACAGTTTCTGTCTTCTTTGCAGGCCTTCTGTCCTCCCGCCTCTGTTCTCCTCGGGTATGACCTTATTTCTCTCTGTATTCCCTCTCCTACCTTGTTCCCTCTCTTCAACCACTACCTCTGCCTATTCTATTTTCCCTTCTGAGTGAGATTTAAGCATCCTACTTGTTGTTTATCTTCTTTGGACCTGTGTATTGTAGTATGTTTACCCTGAATTAAATGGTTAAAATCCACATAAAAGTAAGCGCATACCCTGTGTGTCTTTCTTGATCTAGGTTACCTCATTCAGGATGATTTTTTTTTCTATTTCCATCCATTTGCCTGCAAATTTTATTGTTTTTAATGTCTGAGCAGTATTCCATTGTGTAAATGTACCACAGTTTCTTTAATCCATTCTTTGGTTGAAGGGCATCTAAGTTGTTTCCAGATTCTGGCCATTATAAATAAAGCTGCTATGAACATAGTCAAGCAAATGCCTTTGTTGTGTGGTAGAGCATTTTTTGGGTATATGTCCAGGAGTGGTATACCTGGATCTTGAGGTATCATTATTCCCAATTTTCTGAAAAAGTGCCAGATAGATTTCCAAAGTCGTTGTACATTTTTGCACTCCCACCAGCAATGGAGGAGTGTTCCCCTTTCTTGCCAGCATGTGCTGTCACTTGAGTTTTTATCTTAGCCATTCTGATGGGTATAACATGGAATCTCAGAGTTGTTTTTTATTTGCATTTCTTTAAGTGCTTCTCAGCCATTTGAGATTCCTCTGCTGATAATTTTCTGTTTAGCTCTGTGCCTCACTTTTCAATTAAGTTATGTTATTTGTTGGTGTTTAATTTTTTTGACTTTTTGGTATATTTTGGATTTTAGCCTTTTTTCAGATAAGGATTCGTGAAGATCTTTCCCCAATCTGTAGGCTGCCATCTTGTTCTACTGACACTCTCCTTTGCCTTACAGATGCTTTTCAGTTTCTAGAGGTCCCATTTATTAATTATTGCTTTTAGGGCCTGAGCTATTGGTGTTCTGCTCAGGAAGCTGTCTCCTGTGCCAATGAGTTCAAGACTCTTATCCACTTTGTCATCTAATAGATTTAGTGTATCTGGGTTTATATTGAGGCCTTTGATGCACTTGGGCTTGAGTTTTGTGCAGGGTTATATACCTCCATTCCTAAGCAAAATCTTAGTGGGTATCTGAATAAGATGAAAAATCAGCAGTGTGCTAGTAACAAGGTCCAGCCAGCTACAATGCTGAGGAGATGGTACAGTGGCTTTTCACAGAGAGATGGAGATAGGGCTTAAAATTCCCATGCCTCATACACCAATGTGGAGTTCTTCATGAAAACAAAACCAGATATGATTAATATGGCCACTCAGAGGATAGCTGCCCTGAGAGACTTTTATTTGTTTCCCCAAGTCCACCTTCCATAACCTATGATTAAGATATTGTTCTCTGACAGTGACCATTTAGGCCACATCATTATGGTGATAATAATGTGATCATAGATGTATTGATAGTATGATGTTTACATGGGCTTTAACTTAGCAAAATAAAAAGGAGATCTTACAGACTGAAAGGAAGTACCTCTGCCAAAGCCAGCATGGATTCCCAAAGATAAACAATACGTTAAAAAAATAAAAAATAAAATAAAATAAAAAAACCTAAATGGCATAAAGGCAGGCCAGGCCTGGCTGCAGACCCATTACTCCAGTTGCCTGGGAGGCAAGAGGATGTGAGATCAAGTCCAGCCTGAGAAAGTTAGTAAGAGCTGATATCTCAAAACAATAGGCAAAGGGGGACTAGGAATCTAGCTAAATAGTAGAATTCTTGTCTGGTACACAGAACCCAGACTTAGTCTCCAGCATCACAAAACAGATTGATTGATTGATTGGTTGATTGATTGATTGATTGATTGAAAGAAACTAAATGGCAATGAGGAACTGTTACTTTAAAGCATATTGAAAAAATATCTTGTATAGGCTTTAATTAACTTCTAATCGGGTAAAACACGAACTTGAAATAAATACTAGATGATATCTAGGAATTCCCGCTAATTTTGTTAAGTGTGGATGGTACCACAGTTATGGGGTTTTTTGTCTTTTTGGAGCTTCCTACTGAAGTAGTCACGAGATCACTGAGATTTACTTCAGAAGACTGTTACTTCAGCAACAGAAGAAGTAAGGAATAAGTGTGCCAGGGTAGGTGCTGACACAAAAATGCCAAATGTTGAATTTGTGTACTGGCTTCATGGGTCCATTTGGACTGCTGTGCTGGACATGTGTGTTGGCACCTCAGGCCTACTCATGCTGGTCGACTAAAGGCTGAGTTCCCGTAACCACTGTAACCAGGCACTTGCACAAGGAGCGCATTCTGCCTATGAGGAGCAGCGACCCAAGAAAGGACAAGAGAGAGCTTACCACCCATTCTGTTGTGCCACTACTAAGCCCAAGGAAGTGCAGTGTCAGCCCAGCATTTGCTGGATGTGAGTATGTTCTGTGATCAATATGCTTCCACAAAGATCTCTCCCGCTGAGCTGTTGATGTTGGTTTCTAGGCAGACACCTGCACTGGCTCATCTCAGGAAAAACTGTAGGAGTATAGACAAGGAAAACCTGATCCAAGACTGCCCTCACTCATGATGGGGAGAGCATGGCAGCAGGCAGGCAGGCATGGACCTGAAGTAGTAGCCCAGAGCTTGCATCCTGAGACACAACCACCAGGCAAAGAGAGCTAACTAGGAGTGGTATGGGCTTTTTAAGCCCCAAAGCTCATCCCAGTGATACGCCTTCTCCGACAAGACCACACCTCCTAATCCTTACCAAATAGTTCCACCAACTGGGGGTCAAGTACTCAAATATTTGAGCCTATGGCAGAGGTCATTCTTATCCAAACCATCATGGCTACTGAGGAAAGACAGCCAAGATTAGCTCTGGCGCACATACACAGACAGAGAGGATTCCTGCAGGAAAGAGGTCGTATCCTCCCGTTCTAATCGGTATTTCTCAGAAGAAGTAGAATTATGATATAAATTCATTTTTTTAATCTTTGCAATTTTATTAACATGTATCCCTTTTGAAGAAAAAAAAAAGGACACTTAATTTTTTTAAATATTCAAAAGCGGAATTAGAATTCCAGACTCTTCCCCGCTGTGTTTCCAATAGCTCTGTGTCCTCTGCGGCAGTGTAGAGCTCATGGGTGACTGGGTGTGGTATACAGCATTTATTCAGAGACAGCAAGGCCCACAGCACGGGAACCAACCTGCAGAAGAGCTGTCACTCTCAACACTTAGGGCAAAAGAGCAAGATCCCCAGACGCAGGGAAACGATCAGTCAGAGATCGGCTCTGCTGCTGCAGTCCCCCTCCTGCGATGTCTCAGCCTGCAGATTATCCAGGTGCTTATATATTTATTTGTTAAACACACACAAAGAGAGAGTTATTCTCCAGGTCTCTATCAGCTGCAGTATTAACAGCTTCCAGCTGAGAAAAATATCTTTTCACTCTGCTTAAGCCTAATCATTATTTTCTCCCTCCTACATGAGTTTCAGTATCACATAAAAGATCCCGATACAAAAGGCCATGTGGATGATTCTTTGTGAAGTTGCTGGTAGACTTACAGTCTATAATTTGGGTATAAATCTATTTAAAGATGTCAGTAGTTTGGATTTTCTTTCGAGAAAGAAAATCGTTGCCCCCCTCATTCTTTGAGAGCTGAAATATAAATACACCCAAATGAAGAAGCAGAAAAGAATAAGAAAGGGCTGCTTATTTTATTTCTTGAAGACTGTCTTTTAAAAAATGAAAATTATAGACACGGGAGAACTGAGTATTCAAAACTTCTGGCTGCCTAAACAATTGAGCTGCCTGGCCTCCCGTAGGGGGTATTGAGAGCAACAACTCCTCCCAGCTCAGGATTTATCTAGGAAATGAAGCCCTAGTCAAAATGCAGAGAACAACCAATCACAGCATGCCCACACCAGTGGATATATCTGCAATGCAACTCCTGCATCTAAGGCTCAGGGAACGTGGTGGGAGAGGGAGGCAGAAGGATTGTAAGCTAGAGGACCAGGCAGTCTGTGGAGAGGTAGTGCCTTCCAGCTAAGAACAAGCACAACACCAGTAGACATGCTAATGTGGAAGGGAGGTGTCTCAGTCAATGTCCTGTCGGTGCGAAGAGACACCATCACCACAGCAACTTTCATAAAAGAAATCATTTAATTGGGGCTAGCGTACAGCTCAAACGCATAGCCCAGTATCAGCGTGGGTGGAGGCATGGCAGGAGGCTTGGCAGGAGGCATGGCAGGAGGCGTGGCAGGAGGCATGGCAGCACATAGGCAAACATGGTGCTGGGGAAGGAGATAAGAGTTCTATGTCCTGGTCAGCAAGCAACAGGAAGAGAGACACTGGACCTGGCTTGAGCATTTTGAAACCACAAAGCCCACCCCACAGTGACAAACTTCCTCCAATAAGACCACACCTCCTAATAGTGCCAAACTCTATGAGCCTATGGGGGCCATTGTCATCCAGACCAGCACAGGAGACATCTCACAGGGCCTCAGCCGTAGACAGCTATAGGCAAATAACAATGCTGAAGTTGAGTTATAACTGTTCCCTGGGGATGAGCTACATAATTGGTTATTCAATGCCAAATGGTTAGCCCTGAAATGATCTACATACAAACAACACTGAGGGAGGACTCTGTCTCTGTCTCTGTCTCTGCCTCTGTCTCTGTCTCTGCCTCTGCCTCTGCCTCTGCCTCTGCCTCTGTCTGTCTCTGTGTGTGTGTGTGTGTGTGTAAGACCAATTAGAGGAAGAGAGGTCGTGAATTTGGAAGGGAGAAAGGAGAGAGGAACATGGGGTGAATTGGAGAGAGGAAAAGAAAGAGGGGAAGTGATATTTTAAAATTATATTTAAAAATAAAATTAAGTAAAATAAAATATAAAAAAATATTAAAAATAAATAAATAAGCGGACCCACCCCAGTGCTGTGTTTTCTCCTGTCAATTTCCCACACTCACAAATCTGTGCTAGCTAGCTGACTGGGCTCAAACTTCTCATTAATGAAGTTAGAAAGGTATTTTCTTTTCAAACCAATTTACTTTGCTCCAAGGTTCAATGAAGCCCAGACCAAGCATCCTGTAAATGTCTCCCTTTTCCCTCCACAAGGTTAAGAGGAAAAGTGTCCCATGTACCCAGTAAAAGTAATAGTTAATGGGTAGAACACAGCTTCCTCCCCCTCCCTGCCTCCACTTCTCCAGTCTCCTTTTCTGCTCTGTTGCCTGTCCTCTCTGCCATTCTTAGGTATTTAAATCTCTGCTCACCACTACTTCATTCCCTTTTGAAACTTAAAAATGTTTCTCAGAATATAATATCACAATATCCCTTCATTTTCATGGAAATGAATGATATCCCACATGTTTTTGCTGCCCAGACCCTTCTCCTGTCTCTTGCCCGCTTATAACACTACATCCTTTGTAATATGGTAAACACTAAAGAGGAAAGTCTAGCCATGTGGCACGTGCCTCTAATCCCAGCACTCGGGAGACAAAGGCAGGTAGGTCTCTGTGAGTTTGAGGACAGTCTGAACTCAGTAGTGTGTTTAAGGACAGTCAGAGCTACACAGTGTGGGCTTGTCTTAAGAAAAGGAGTAAGAAGAAGAAAAAGAGGAGGAGGAGGAGTCTTGAATTGCAAAATTTTATCAATCACCTACCCAAAAGAAGATTCTGGATCAACAGGGACTCTGTGCTCCTGTCTAGTAAATAAATGACCATTTAAGGTCAATGCCTATAGGACAAACAGGAAGCCATCGAAGCCTTTGGTATGGATTTAATTTCCTTTCCTGTAAAGCAGTAATAATAATAATAGGGGGTCTCACAGAGTTGCCACTAGAATTAAATGAGATAATGAATGGGAAGCCTCTGGCACATAGTAAATAATCAATACACGTTAGCTTGTTAGCTCTCTTCTTTGCCTTCCCTTCATTTATTCACCCATTCAATTAATATTCAATGAACCAGTTTCTTCCCAGATTTGAATCACTTCCCAGTGGTGATATGAGTTAGTGCTTCGGGACATGCCTGCTCTCCTCCAGGCTAGTAGGATACAATTTACTGCCCCTTAGCACAGTGTACTAATTGGTCCCTTAGTGACCTGAAAGAGTTAATGCATTATTGCAGGGTTTAATCTACCACTTCCTGAGAAAAGAAGTTTTAGCATTTTTATACATAAGTTGCCTACACAATATCATCCTCCCCCACTACCCTCCCACACACATACATAAATGCCACATAAACACTGCAAATCTCTAAGAGCAGTAACATAGGCTCAATCATACCATTAAGTGGGACACTTATAGTTTATTTTTTTATGATCACAAAAGGAGCATTTTCTATACACCTTTCCTCAAACACAATTTTCAGGAAATACTATGCATATGTCGTTATACCTTCCCCATACTTTTAAACTCTTATATAATACATATTCCATAATTTAAATGCTTTCCCTGTATTTCACACACTGTAAGTTGCTTTATAATAAAAACGTATTGTGAACATTTTTTAAGTCACTGAAGCTCGTTAAAAGATCTTAATAGCAACTTAATGTCCCATCATACAAACCTTCATGATTTGTTTTAGCTAAGAGTTTGGTGGGATGTTTACATAGCTTTCTTTTTGTTTCTGTAAATGATACTGAGATAACCATTTTACATGAACGGTTTTGTTATTCATTCAGATTACATTCTTATAATGAAATTACTATATGGAAATAAGCAGATATTTTGAAGTCTCTTAATGAAGGTTAGTTAAATGCTCTGCAAAAGACAGGAGTACTAGACTTCTTTTACTTTATTTTATTTTTCTATTATTGAAAATAGATTTTTTTTCCACACATAATACGTCTGGATTACATTTTCTCCTCCCTCTGCTCCTCCCAGTTCCTCCTGACCTCACCTTCAACCTATATCTGTCTCTCATTAGTAAACAAACAGACTTCTAGGGAATAATAATAAAACAAAATATAATAAGGTAAGATAAAAACTACACATTGGAATTGGGCAAAACAAATAAACAAAAGAAAAAGAGCCCAAGAAAAGGAACAAGAAACAAAGATTCATTCCTTCACATACTCAGAAATCTTATAAAAGCACTAAACTAGAAGCTATAATATATACGTACATATGTATATATGCACATGTGCACACACACACACACACACTCGCACATGTACAAAGGACCTGGCGCTGTGCAGCCTTGTGCATGCTGCCTCAGTCACTGGGAGTTCATAGGAGCTCAGACCCTGCTGGTTTAGAGGGCCTTGTTTTCTTGGTGCCTTCCATCCCTCTGGCTCTCACACTCTTTTCACTTCCTCTTCCACAGGCTTCCCTGAGCACTGAGGTAGAGGGGGATTTGAAAGAGGCATTCTGTTTAGGGATGAATGTCCTAAGATCTTTCATTCTCTCCGTAGCGTCTGGCTGTGGGTTTCTGTATTTATTGTCATTTGCTGTAGGAGGAAGCTTCTCTGGTGGCTGAACAAGGCACTGATCTAAGAGTACAGCAGCATGTCATTAGGAGGCATTTTAGTGACACATTTGTTTGTTTACTTTTTTGGTTATTGTTGTGGTTGTTGTTGTTGTTGTTGTTAAGACAGAAATATTTGGTTTTACCCTAAGTCCCTGAGCTACCTAGTCTCAGGTTCTTGGTCACCTAAGCACTGTTGGGTATGGGTTCTATCTTATGAAGTGGGCCTTAAATCAATTCAGATATGGGTTGGTTACTCCCACAAGATTTATGCCACTATTGCCCTAGCATATCTTGCAAGCAGGTAACTGTTGTCACTAAGCAGGTTTGTGGCTAGACTCGTGTTTATGTTTCATTTTGGTAGCCTATAGCATACCTTCCTGTACCAACAAGGAACGTAACATAGGGGTGAAAGCTCTATGTAGGTACCAGCTCAACTTCTCCATGTTGAGTGAGTTGTGTATGTAGGTGTTCTCTTCAGCAACGGGGTCATTCCATCAGTTTGTGAAAAGCAACCTACAGTCTTGGCAACAGCCTGGGTTGTTTCTAGATTCCCATCGAATTCCTTTGGCCAACAACTCAATTAGATGTAACCCAGTCCTGGTACTGAAAGGTTCATTTGGTGACAAGAGGTGGGCAGCTGGGGCTCTGTGTCCCTTATTATTTGGATATTTCATTTAGGTCACCATCATATATGTACAAATTTAGGAAGCTTCTACTGCATTAAGTTTTCATACTACCCCTCAAATGGTCCTTAATTTTAACTGCCTCTCCCCATATTCCCTCCCGTCCTGTCTTCACTCCCCGTCCCCACTTGATTCTCCTGTTCTAGTGCCCCTCCCAACCCCTCCATATTTGTGTATTCTATTTCCCTTTCCTAACAAAATCTATTAATCGCCCTCTAGTCCCTTACTCTATATCTGACCTCTGCAATTCTACAGATAGTAGCTTGGTTATCACTGGCTTCACAGCTAATATCCATACCAGAATGTTCTCATTCTGAGTCGGGGATGATTTTTTTTTCTAGTTCCATTTATTTATCTGCAAATTTCATTATGTAATGACTAAGTAATACTCCATCCATTTACCTGTGAATTTCTTAATTTCATTTTTTAATGTCCGAGTAATACTCCATTGTGTAAATGTACCACATTTCCTTGGTCTATTCTCCTTTTGAGGGACATTTAGGTTGTTTGCAATTTCTGACTAGTATGACTAGAGCAGCGATGAACATGGTTGAGCAAGTGTCTTTGTGGTAGGATGAAGTGTCCTTTGCGAATATGTATGTGCAAGAGTGATATAGATAGATGTTGTGGTAGATCATTCCCCTCTCCCTAAGTAACTGCCACACTGATTTCCACGGTGGCTGTACAAGTTTGCAGTCCCGCTAGCAATGGCTGGGTGTTCCTCTTAAAATTCTCACCAGCATGGGCTGTCACTTGTTTTATTGACCTTAGCCATTCTGATGGGTGCAAGATGAAAATTTCAAAGTAGTTTTGATTTATGTTTCCCTGATAAGAGTGCTAAAACATTTCTTTAAGTGATTCCCAGCCATTTGAATTCCCTTTTTGAGAATTCCTTGAACCCCATTTTTAATTGTTATTTGTCTTCTTGATATTCAGTTTCTTGAGTTCTTTATATATTTTAGATATTAGATCTCTATCAAATGTGTAATTGGTAAAAAAAAAAAAAAAACATTTTCCTATATTATATGATGCCACTTTGTACAAAAACTTCATCAGGTCCCTTTATTTTTTTTAATTAATTTATTTATTTTTAATTAATTTATTCTTGTTACATCTCTATGGTTATCCCATCCCTTGTATCCTCCCATTCTCTCCTCCCTCCCATTTTCCCCTTATTCCCCTCCCCTATGACTGTTCCTCAGAGGGATTACCTCCCTCTGTATATGCTCATAGGGTTTCAAGTCTCTTCTCAGTGACCTGCTGTCCTTCCTCTGAGTGCCACTAGGTCTCCCCCGCCAGGGGACATAGTCAAATGTGAGGCACCAGAGTACATGAGAAAGTCAAATCCCTCTCTCCATTCAAGTGTGGAGACTGTCCTGTCCATGGGCTAGATCAGGGTAGGGGTTTAAATTTTCCCGACTGTATTGTCCTTGGCTAGGGCCTTAGTTTGAGCGGGACCCCATAACCCGAATCTGCCTATCATAATGTTCTACTTGTAGGTTTCTAGGACCCACAGGATCCTTCTACATTGCTATTCACCCATTGTTCTCTCATCTAGAGTCCCAATAGGATGTCCTCCCCTCGGTCCCAGTTTCCTGGTAAGGGAAGGCTTTCATGGGACAAGCCCATTGGGCTAGTTTGCAGATATAAATGAGTATATACCATTTGAGTCTTTCTGCTTCTGGGCTAACTCACTCATTATGATCATCTCTAGCTCAATCCATTTGTCCACAAATTTCGGGAATTCCTTGTTTTTAATAGCTGAGTAGTATTCCATAGTGTATATGTACCACAGTTTCTTTATCCATTCTTCTACTGAGGGACATTTAGGCTGTTTCCATGATCTGGCTATTATGTGTGGGAAAGATAAGTTTTGTCACAGGTGGAAGCAGTCTTGGCGGGC
>OU015748.1:40118612-40145287 GCA_907169655.1 Acomys percivali
GGTTTTTTGCGTATGCTTTTACGCTGTCCTTTAGACATCTTGCCGGCTTTGTTTTCGTTGGTTAGATTCCCGAGTTGGATGGAGGGAGTCTGATGATAGAATCACTTGTTTTCTCACGGTTTCCGTAGGTTGGAAGCTCTTATGTTTCACTGTTGTGGATGGCAGGAGGTTAGCCCTGGCGTTTTGGGCTCTCACAGCCAGTGATCCTCAGCTCTCCTGTGCTGTGGGTCCTGCAATCGTTCTGGGTCTCTGGATGAGCGTTGGGACAGGCCAAGGTATCCACAGCCTTCTGGGTTCCCTGCCAAGTCCAGCCAGGGACACTAGCCCCAAACCACCGTCTGACCTCAGCTAGTATCTCAGGGCCTGATCCATCTGCCTAGCTTAGCTAGGAATTCTGGGCTCAAAATGCACACAGGGTCCAGCCAGAATTTTCGGGTTAGGACTGCGCACCAAGCTTAGCTAGGGGTGTTTGGCCAAACTGCTTGCTGTGGTCAGTTATTGACTCATGCCCGAAACATCCGCGCAGCTCAGCCAGGAATTCTGGATTCAAACTGCACACTGTGTCCAACCAGAGTCTTAGAGCCAGGACTGTGCCAAAGGCTCTACTAGAGACTCTGGGCCCAATCTGTCTGCCAAGCACAGTTAGGGACTGTGGCCCTAAGCTGCACGCCGAGCTCCACCCGAGTCTCTGGGGCAGAATTGTGCACCGAGCTCAGCCAGGGACTATGGACCCACACTGCACACTGAATTCAGCCCAGGTCTCCAGGCCTATACCACGTGCATAGTCCAGCCAGAGTCTTGGGGCCGCCGAGCCTGTGTGCATAGCTCAGGAAGAATCTCTGGGCCTAATCTGCCCGGCAAGTCCAGCTAGGGCCTCTGGGCTGAATCTGCGTGCCGACCTCAGCCTGCGTCAGCGCCCTAAAACTGCCCTCTGGGGAGAGCTAATGTCTTGAGCAGAACTGCTCGTTGATGTGCGCTAGCGCCTCCGATGGGACTGAGCGCTCCGCCCAGCCTGCTTCACAGCAGGTGAACTGCAGCTGCATTGAGAAGCCGCCTAGGGTAGAACTGAGTGCTCCGCCCAGCCTGCGTCACAGTGAGTGAACTGCGGCTGCACTGAGGTGGTGCCTTCGGTGGACCTGAGCACTCCGCCCAGCCTGCGTCACAGCAGGTGAACTGCGGCTGCGCTGAGAAGGGCCTAGGGTGGAACTGAGCGCTCCGCCCAGCCTGCGTCACAGCAGGGGAGCCGTGGCTCCGCTAAGCTGTTGCCTTGGGCAGAATTGCCCGCTGTGCCCTGAGCTGTACTCGGGACTCTGAGGCTGAACTGTCCGCCATGTCCAGCTTGGGTCACAAAGCACCACGTGACCCAAATCCTGTCCAGTGTCCCCTCTCCCGCAGCAACTCCCACCAGCCACCACACTAACCGCCTCCACTGGGTGGCTCTGAGCTGCAAACTTCAGTCGCTGCTGCTGGTGCTGCTGACGCCGCCCGTGCCACCACTGCTCTGATCCGAGAAAATCCGCACTCCTCCCGTGTGTAGGGGCACGCAGGTCCTCCGCACCCTGGTCCTTCCGAACCGTGGAGCACTCCTGCTGCCGTGCTGTCGGGATCCTGGTGTTCCTGGCTCAGAAATCTGTGCAATTCCCCGAACTGTTCACTGGAGCTTCCAAACACGGTTCACACTGCTCGCCGCCATCTTGGATCTCTCCAGGTCCCTTTATTAATTGTTAATCTTATTGCCAAAGCTAACACTATTCTCTTCAGAAAGTTTTTTTCCTGTGCCGGTGAGTTCAAGGATATTCCCCACTTTCTCTTCTATCAGGTTCAGTGTATTGAATTTTGTATTAATGTCTTCAATTCGCTTTAAATTGAGTTTTGTTCAGGTGATAAGTATAGATCTATTTCAATTCTCCTACATGCAGCCATCAAGTCTGACCAGTACGATTCATTAAAGATGCTATATTTTTAGTGTGTATTTTTGTTTTTTGTTTTTTTTAAATTTTTTTATTTAATTAAATTATTCTTGTTACATCTCAATGGTTATCCCATCCCTTGTACCCTCCCATTCTTCCCTCCCTCCCATTTTCCCCTTATTCCCCTCCCCTATAACTGGTGTCTCTGGGCATGGTGGCATATGTCTTTAATCCCCCTACTCAGGAGGCAGAGGCGGGTAAGTACATTCTTGTCTATAAAGTAAGGTCCAAGAAAACAGGGCTCTACACAGAGAAACCCTGTCTCAAAAAGAAAATATCTAACTAACTAACCATTGATTAATCTGTCTATTTTTGTGCCAGTACCATTTGGGTTTTATTACTATAATTTTATAGTACAACTTGAGGTCAGGCATGGTGATACCCACAATAGTTCTTTCATTGTTAAGGATTATTTTACTATCCTCATTTGTGGGGTGTGTGTGTGTGTGTGTGTGTGTGTGTGTGTGTGTGTGTGTGTGTTTCCGTGAAGAGCTGTGAAGATATGTGTTGAAATTTTGATGGGGATTGCAGTCAACCTGTAGATTGCATTTGGTAAGATGGCCATTTTTAACTATATTAATCCTACCCATCCATGAGCAGGGAACATCTTTACAGCTTCTGATAACTTCTACAGTTTCTTTCTTCGGTGTCTTAAAACTTTTATCATACAAGTCTTTTACTTGCTTGTTTAGAGTTAACCAAGATATTTTGTATTATTTGAGGCTACTTTGAAAGATGCTGTTTCCCTGAGCTCTATTAGTCTGTTTGTCATTTGTCCATAGGATGGTGACTGATTTTTCTGTGTTAATTTTTTATTCAGTTACTTTGCTGAAAGTGTTTCTGCTGGAATTTTTAAAATATATTTTATCAATTTATTCATATTACACTTTTGTGATTTATCATATCATTAGCAAGTAAAGATACTTTGGTTTCTTCCTTTCTAATTTTCATCTCCTTGATCTCCTTCAGTCATCTAATTTCTGTAGTTAGAACCTCAAGTACTATACTGAATAGATATGGAGAGTGGTCAGCCTTGTCTTGTTCCTGGTTTTAGGTGAATTGCTTTGAGTTTCTTTCCATTTAAGTTGATGGTTGCTAGACCTTGCTATAAACTGTTTTTATTAGGTTGAGGTATGTCTCTTTTACCCCTAATCTCTTCAGGACTATTATCATCAAGGGGTGTTGGAATTTTGTAAATAGTCCTTTCTGCAAGTAATAAAACGATCATGTGGGTTTTGTACTTCTGTTTGTTTGTATAGTGGACTACAGTTATCTATTTATATATGCTGAACCACCCCTGTATCTCTAGGATGAAGTCTACTTGATCATGGTGAAAGATCTTTTTTATGTGTCTTGGATTCGATTTGCAAGTATTTAACTGAGTAGTTTTCCATTGCCGTTCATAATAGCAATTGGTTTTTAATTCTTTTTCTTTATCGTATTTTTATGTGTTTTGAATATCAGGGTAACTGTGGCCTCATAAAATGAACCTTCCATTTCTATTTTGTAGAATAATTTTAAGAGTATTGACATTAGTTCTTTTTTTGAATTTCTGGTAGAATTTTGTGCTAAAACCATCTTGCCCTGGGCAATTTGGTTGGGAGATTTTTGTTTGTTTGTTTTTTGAGATAGGGTTTCTCTGTGTAGCCTTGGCTGTCCTGGACTAGCTTTATAGACCAGGCTGTCCTCAGACTCACAGAAATCCACTTGCCTCTGTCTGGGATTAAAGGTGTGCACCACCATGCCCCACTGCTTGGGAGAATTTTAATGACTGTTTCTATTTCATTAGGGGTTATAGGTTTGTTTAAATTGCTTTTGTAACCTTGATTTAGCTTCAGAAAGTACTATGTATAGAGAAAATTTTCCATTTCTTTTAGATTTTCCAATTTGGTTGAGTATAGATTTTTAAAGTATATCATCAATCTCAGGATTTCCTCAGTGTCCATTGTTATGTCTCGCCTTCCATTTCTAATTTTGTAATGGATTGTCTCTCTCTGCCTTTTAGTCAATTTAGGTAAGGGTTTGTCAATCTTATTGATTTTCTCAAAGAACAAACTATTGTTTTATTAAGTCTTTGTATTATTTTATTTGTTTCTATTTTATTGATTTCAGCTCTGATTTTGATTGTTTCTTGCCATCTACTCTTTCATGTCTTATTCTTCTTGTTCTAGATCTTTCAGATGCGCTGTTTAGTTACTTTTATGAAATATCTTTATTTTTTAAGTAGGCATTTGGCTCTATGAACTTGCTTCTTAGATCCACTTTCATTGTGTTCCCTAAGTTTTGGGTATGTTGTGTATACATTTTCACTCAGTTCTAGGAATTCTCTAATTCATCTTGACCTAGCTTTAATTCAGTAGCGATTTGTTTTATTTCCATGAGTTTACTAGATTTCTGTTCTTTCAGTTGTTGTTGATATCCAGCACTAATTCATGCTGATCAGATAGATAGGATGCAGTGTGTTATTTCAGTTTTCTCGTACCTGTTGTGACTTGCTTTGTTTACAGGTATGTGATCAATTTTGAAGAAAGTTTCATGAGGTGCTAAGAAGAAGGTATATTCTTTTGTATTTGGGCAAAATGTTCTGTAAATATCTGTTGCATGCCTTTTGTTTATAAAGTCAGTTGTCTCCATCATTTCTCTGCTTTCTTTTTGTCTAGACAACCTGTCTTTAATGAGAGTTGGGTATTGAAGTCCCCCACTTCAGTGTATGAGGGTCAATATGTTATTTAAACTATAATAGTGTTTCTTTTCCAAACTTGGGTGCCCTTGTTTTTGGTGCATAGCTGTTAAGAATTGTATTGTCCTCTTGGTGGACTTTTTCTTCTATGAGTATGTACTATCCTTCCCTATCTCTTCTGATTCATTTTGGTTTCAAGTCTCCTTTGTCAAATATTAAAACAGCTACACCAGCTTGCTTCTCAGGATCATTTGTTTAGAGTATCTCTTTCCATCCTTTCACCCTGAGGTGATGTCTATATTTAACGTTAAGATGTGATTCTTGAATGCAACAAAAGTAAAGATCCTGTTTTTTATTTCATTTTGTTAGTTTGTGTCTTTTTATTGGATAATTGATATCATTGGCATTGTGAGATATCAGTGTGACATGTTTGTTGATTCCTGAGAGAGAGAGAGAGGGAGAGTGAGAGAGAGAGAGAGAGAGAGAGAGAGAGAGAGAGAGAGAGAGAGAGAGAGAGCCCTCCATTTTTAAATTTTTTTTATTTATTTTATTAATTTATTTTTGTTACATCTCTATGGTTATCCCATCCCTTGTATCCTCCCATTCTCCCCTCCCTCCCATTTTCCCCTTATTCCCCTCCCCTATGACTGTTCCTGAGAGGGATTACCTCTCCCTGTATATGCTCATAGGGTATCAAGTCTCTTCTTGGTGACCTGCTGTCCTTCCTCTGAGTGCCACCAGGTCTCCTCCTCCAGGGGACATGGTCAAATGTGAGGCACCAGAGCCCTCCCTTTTGATTTGCTTGTCTTGATGATTCACTCTGTGTTTTCTTGGGTCTGTTTAACCTTGTTAGGTTAGAGTTTCTCTTCTAGCACATCTGTAGGGTTAGATTTGTAGATAGACATTGCTTAAATTTGGTTTTATCATGAAATGTTTTATTCTCTCCATCTATGGTGATCAAAAGTTTTTCTAGGTGTAATAATCTGGGCTGGTATCCGTGCTCTCCTAAGGTCTTTAGAACATCTGTCCAGGCTCTTCTGGATTTTTCAAGTCTCCATTGAGAAGTCAGGTGTTTTTATAATAGGTCTGCTTGTATATATCACTCAGTCTTTTTCCATTACAGCATTTAATATCATTTCTTTGTTCTGTACATTTAGTATTTCAATTATTATGTACAGAGGGGAATTTATTTTCTAGTCTAATCTACTTGACATTCAGTATGCTTCTTTTACCTTAACAGGCACTTCTTCTTCAGTTTAGGGAAATTTTCCTCTGATTTTTTTTTTAATTTCTTTTCTTTGATCTAGCTCTTATCCTCCTCTTTCTCATTTCCTTTCTCCATTCCTATATTTTTTTAATTTTGTATTGTTTTAGTGTCCAAGATTTTCTGGATATTTTTTGTACCAGGGATTTTTAGATTTAACATTTTCTTTGACTAAAGTATCCATTTCTTCTATGTGTCTTCAATGATAGAGATTGTCTCTTCTATGTCTTGCATTCTCTTGGTAACGCTGGCCTGTGAGGTTCCTGCTGAAGTTCCTAAAAGTTTTTTTTTTTTTTTTTTTTTTTTTTCAGATTTACCTCAGTTTGGGCTTTCTTTATTGATTCTTTTTCCACTTTTAGTTCTTGAACTGTTTTATTCATTTCTTTGCCATGTTTGTTTGTGTTTTCATAGATTTGTTCAAGGGATTTATTCATTTCTTCTTTCCAGACTTCTATCATGATCATAAAGGATGTTTAAGGTCTTTGTCTTGTGATTTGGCTATGTTGTAATACTCAGCGCCTATTGTAATAGTGTTGCTGGGCTCTAGTGGAGACATACTGTCCTGGTTGTTATTGATTTCATTTTTATCTTGGCTTCTAGGTATCTGGAGTTTGGAAGACTGTAATTCTAGATATCTGGTCTTGTCCAGGTTGGGTAGGTGCTTTGTTCCTTTGTTTCTCTTGCCTTCTCTGTTTCTTAGGAGAATGTTGGGGCTATATGATGCCTGGTAGGGGATGCTTCTGAATTCTTGCCAGGTGTAACCCCTTGGGGTTCTGAGAAAAATGTGTTCCTATGCATTAGGCATTGGGACCTGATACATAGCAATGAGTGTGGGTGAGGAGGAGGGTCATAGGGGGTCCAGAGGAGGGAGAAAAGTGGGTTATTCCACCAGGATTTGCTTAGTGCCCTGGGAATGGGGACAGAGAGTGAGGAGAGGCCACAGCAGGTAGCCTGCTATAGAGCTGGAGATGAAGCTGGAGAATTGTATTTGGAGGAAAGGAAGGTAAAGACTTAAAGCTAGAGTGCCAGCTTAGCTGGCTACTTGCTTCTCTGGCAGGCTTGGCTGGAGGATTCCCAGAGGTGGACTCTGGGGAAAAGGGATGAGTGGTGTGGGGGCAGGGTTGAAGAAGAAGATCTAAGTGATGCACTGAAGACAATGGAGACAAAGGAGGAAGCTGGGGCTGCAGCATGTGCTCTGGTACAAACTTGGGGATGAGAATTGAGGAGTGGTCTTGGAGAAATGGAGGGGAAGGTGAAGATTTACAGTTAGCCTACCTGCTTTGCTGACTGAAGTGGCCTGTGGGTTCCCAGGGAATGCCTGCTGGACATAGGAAATGGGATGAGAGGAAAAGATGAGGAGGCAGGGGAGATTGGAAGAAGGGAGCAAAGTGAGACTGCACTGCTACAGAGCTGGGGAGAAGACTGAGGGATTGGTTTCCGGAGAAACTGAGGTAAAGACATGTAGTCAGCCTATCCATTTCCCTGGCCAGAGTCAGGGATAGACATCTTTGCAGCACCGTCTGGCCAGTCCTGGTGTATTTACACTGAGCAATCTGTGTTAATCTTATAGGCAAAGCATTAAATTTTATTTTGGCTTTTATCTCCACCAGAATGATTACTAATGAAGTTGAGCTTTTATTCTTGCTTATGGCCATGAGCTCTGTCTGTTCTATGAATTTTAGCTTTATGTTTTTGCTTACTTTATTGAGAACATAGAAGTTTTATTATCAGTTATATTAACTCATTACATATTAATGTTTTCCCACTGTTTTATTTTAATTTCTGAAATATCTACTCTATAGAAAAGAGCCATAGACCTCAAGCAAAGCTACAGTATTTTTCTTGTTAATAAACATATCCCATCAAATATCAATAATGCATAATCTCCTCATTTGCTTTTAAATTTTTATGGTATTTTTGACATAGGGTGTTTAATTTTAAATATTAAAATTATTCTTTTCCTTTGCTATTTAGTCTGTTGTCTGTAAGCATGAATAGTCTTTCCCCATTTGGGATCAGGTAAATATTTACCTAAAATGTCTCCCAATTTCTTAGCATTCTTTCACTCTTTCATGCTTTGCCTTCTAATTCATCCGGAATGTAGTAGGTTATATAGTAAGAAGATAAGTGGATCTTTCCCATGCATGTTTCCTAGCAGTGTTTACAATAAAGCATCCCTTTGAGTATTAATTTCCAATGAATTAATGTCTTTGTTTGTAATATGTGCTGCTCACCATTCACTTCTGGTTTATTACCTCATTTTGCATTTCCAAATCTAATCATTCCAGTCACCTCCTCACTAATCTTCAAAAAGCCTTATTTAAAAAAAAATAACAACAGCTGCATCTAAACTGTTGTCCCTTCAGAGAAACTCTAAAATATGTTGGCAGTTCTGTTTCCTGTAAAACACTGATCGGGCCAGCTTTCTGTTCTCCTTTCTCCCAGTGAGCGTAGCCTCTGCTTTGCTCAAGGAAAGAAAGAGCACAGCCTGCTAGCAGTCAACTCGTTTCCCAGGCTTCACTGCAAATTGCACTGAACAAGGAACTCCAGATTGGTCAAGGAGACTATAGTGGTTTAGAAATATTTTCAGGGCTATGAAGATGGTTCAAAGGGTAAAATCACTTGGCACACAAGCTTGATGAGTAAGTTTGGATCTAAGAACCAATATAAAACCAACATTAATATGTGTATATAATCCCAGTACCCCTCTCTTGAGATGGGAGACAGAAGAATCCCTCAGAAGCGTGAGAGCTAGCCAACATCCAGGGCACAGCACAGTGGCAAACTACAAGGGAGAGCTCCTCTGTATGAAAGGTGTAAGATGAAGATCAGCACCTGAAGTTGCCCTATGACTTCCACATGTACACACACACACACACACACACACACACACACACACACACACACATCATAGCAATACCTATTTAAAATAAAATAAAGATACGTTCACAAGAATGTTAGTCTTCTTCCTTCCAGAAGATCTGAGTCATTGCCATAGTCTATTTTGTGCCATTATGACAAAATACCTAAGAGACTGTGGGGTTATTTAAAAAGAACAACAACAGGCAATTATTGCAAGTTCAAGATCAAGGCACTAGCATTTGAGTGTACTTCGTGTACTTTAAACAGATCAAAAGACAGAAAGGTAGGCTGCAAGAAGATGCTGATTAAAGCCTCTTTCTTAAGCATACTAACCTTAACCTCAGCAGAGAAGCCCTCATGGACCAGTCATCTCTTACTACTACCACATAAGCAACACCAGAATTTCAGACAGGACACCTATAACTACAGTGTGTTAGCCTTGGGTGGCTGATTCATAAAATGTTAGCTTCTGCTTTGCTGTCCCTCAGGTCATTTGTAGGGGAAAGCAAGCTCCCATGCCATGAAAAGACAGCACAGAGACCTTGACAGGTCTAAGCAGTAAGTGGCAGGCCTTCTGACAACTGTCACTATGGAGAGAAATCTTATCAGAAATCATTCCTCTGGCCTTTACCATGGTAAGTTAGTTGGTTTGGGGAGGATGGTGGTGGTGGTGGTAGTAGCGGTGGTGGTGGTGGTGGCGGTGGTGGTGGTAGTGGTGGTGGTGGTGATGGTGGTGGTGGTAGTAGTGGTGGTAGTGGTGGTAGTGGTGGTGGTGGTGGTGGTTGTTAAAGACAAAGATAGCATTTATTTGAAGTGAGTCAGACCAACAGTGTAGGAAAATAGAGCCAGCTAGTCTTGAACATGGACTCTCATGTTTTGCAAAATGGTGGCTGCATTTTGCCTAGTCATGCTTGGAAATGACTGCAGCCACTGGCAACATCCTAAGCAAGAGCATCCTCATCACAAGAGCAAAAGGCCATGTAAGTGATAAGAAAGGGCTACAGAAGGTGTGGTCAATGTTACTATAAAAACCCATCTGTACAATTAACATCTCTCATAAAAATACAACTATGAGACGTTCTGAACTGGGCCTCCCTAGCTAAGGTTCTGTGGAATTTCTGATCTATAGAAACTATAAAATAATTGTTTGGCTTTTTATGAATCTATCTTATTCCCTACTGTATTATTGCTGTATGACTTATTTTAAAAAGTTTTTGTCCGACAGAATAGATAACTAATACAAAGATACGGTCTTCTACAGTTCTTGACTTTGTCCAATGGAAATGACACAACTAGACTCCCCGCCCCTCCCTTTACTACTTTGAATGCACATGTGATGTGTGAAGTATTCTAGCCGTCTTGCAAGCATCAGGCTACGGAATGAGTATTAAGGTTTGCACACTGAGAATGACAAAGCACAATGATGGAGCCAGAAGCTGCCTGGAAGATACCACTATGTAGCTGAAACAGTACCATCTGCTTGCTGGTAAATACGTCTCATTATGTGACCTACGCATAGCCAGTCTGTGTGCCACCTCACCAGAGGATTCCTTGGTGGCATTTGGGATCCAAGCTGCTGGTGGTCAGCACAGAGGCAAGCTCTCTGCAAATATGCCGATGTGATTTTAAAACAATGACTGACAATGAATTTAACAGCTGTAACAGAAAAAGAAATGCATATACGCATCCTTTCCAAACTCAGCCTGTGGAAATAAGGGAAGTCAAATTAATAAATGATAGCAGAATTTAGATTTCCTCAGGGAAAAATGCTTCCAAGTATTAGCATGTGAATGGACTCCCTAGCACAGCACTTTTTTTTTGCTGATGTAGATTAAGCAGTGGTCAAATTGCCTGCAATCAGGTATTGATCTGAATGCTTTAAAATGCCCAAGAAACATCAAATAGGGCAGGAAATATGTCGTTTTTATTTAAATTCTAAGATACTGCACCTTAAAGCAACCCTGCGGGTCTTTCCTAGGGTAGAGACTAGCCACGTTCAGAGAGTGTTCATGCCTGAGTAGCTTGTCACCAGTAATTCCCAGTGAGCTCCTCTGTATATTTGCTTTATATAATCTGCAGAGCACAAAATTACTTTTAGCATACTTTTAACACTGACTTCCATCATGCCACTTATGTTCTACAACGTGTATATTTTTAAGAACATGATGTTATTCACGCAGCTACCAAAAGGGCTGAACTGTCAAACGCGTAAAAAGCAACGGTGAGAGGACAGAGAAACGGCAAGTCTCAAGTCATAGTAGTAGTGGTGGCAATTGCATTGGAAAACCGTTTAGCATTTACTAATCATGGAACATATGTGTACTCTTTGGCCCATCAATTGGCTGCTAACTATATAACCAACAGTAATGGCACATACACTTAGCAAAAGATACATGGTCGCACACAGCAACACTGCTTGCAGGAGGCAGAAAACATCAGGCAACCGGACCTTCATCCCCCAGAGAAGAGGCAGACACAGTGTGTTGATATCTGCTGAAGGGCAATGGGAGTGAACTGACTCACACAGCAGCAGCTCACACTCTCTTCACCTGTGCAGAACGAAAGACGTCAGACTTAAATAGGTGCATGCTGTATGATCCCACTTCCTTAAAGTGGATATTTAAAAACTTGATCTACTGTGTGAGATGTCAACACAGTGATTATCCCTGTCAGGGTCAGAATTAGGAAGGTGCAAAGTGGTAGCTGCAGTTCTTGTAATGCCCATGTAAGGTTTAGAAGGGCAGGTTTGATTAGTAAAAACCCATCAGGTGCATGCTTTCTCAATATGGACATGGGTCACAGTCCCTTAAGACGGTGTCCTTTCTTCCCCCTTCCTGGAGTGTGACTTTTAGACATGTAGTATATGTGGATGTTTGGAAAGGTATGGAAAAGACTCTGACATATCGGTAGCTGTTGCTTCAGTGAGACAAAAATGGGAGTGGCCTTTGAAAACCACTTGCTTGAAAACAAACCAAATGAAAACGGGTAGGGGAAGAGAGAGTTTTGTCAATGAGGTCAAAACCATGGAAGTTTGTCCCACTGTGTAACTTGGTAGAAAATAAGATAAATACAATGGGCAGTTCTTTTCACCTTTTTAACCAAATGGAAAGGTAAAATAGCAGAAGGGGAGAGAGCCTTCACCTCTTTCGGGCTTCTTCGCCCCTTCCCTTTTTCTATAATTATTTATGTAACCAATTTACAGCCTGATCCCAGGCCCTACCTTCCTCTCCTCTCAGTCTCACCATCATGTCCCCCTCCCCCATTCCTCCCTCTCCTTCTTCTCAGAGAAGGGGAGGCTCCCCATGGGCACCAACCCACCCTAGCATCTCAAGTCACAGGAGGTCTAGGTTCATCCTCTCCCACTGAGACCTAACAAGGCAGCCCAGCTAGGGGAAAGGGATCCAGAGGCAGGCAACAGAGTCAGAGACATCCCAAACTCCCATTGTTAAGGGGCCCTTATGTTGCCCAAGCTGCACCTCTGCTACATATGTGTAGTGAGCCTAGGTCCAGTCCATGCATGCTCTTTGGTTGGTGGTTCAGTCTCTGTGTACACCTACGAGCCCAGGTTAATTTACTCTGTGGGTCTTATTTAAAGTAAGATTGAGAAAGGACTCAGATAGCAGGATGGCAGGTAGCTAAGTCCAGACTTTCTGTCTTTGAAGATATAGCTGGCCTGCCTTGCTCTGATCCTTGGTGTCAGCCCCTGTGCTACCAGCTGTCCACTAGAAGCATAGGTGACTATATAAGAACGAAGGGCATCGGTTGCTTTTAATGTGTACATGAGTTCATTTCCACACTCCAGACTCTACCAGGCATAAGGAGTTAAGTTCCTATCCACTTCTACTCTGCCTCTCACTGGAGCCTGTGGCATATTTCATCTTACTAGAAAGAATGTATGTGAAAGATGACACTGGGGAGGATTATTCTGGAGGTCAATACTGAAGATAGTGAATTTCTATCTTCAAAGTTTAACCAGAAAACTAGACTCCCTCCCTTGCCTTCCTGAGTTCAGGAGTTTTGCTTCACAGGAGACTTTTTTTTTTTAATTAAAAATATACATCCAGAATTTCATCAGAAAAAAAAAAGAGAGAAAGTAACTTAGTTTTCCAATAAAAACATACCCCCACCCAGAGAACTTCACAGACTGTCTGTGTTTGGTAAGGCTGCATATATGCAAGATGAAAAAACCACAGGCTTAACTTAACTTCTTAACAAAACCTTAACTTCTTCAGGTGCCCTGAATTTGGAGGTTTAAAATAGTTCTTTGTAGCACCTCCTTGGGATTTTGACAGATGCTCCGGGCTATTGGTAAACTTTGAAGCAGTTTAACAAGAAACTGCACTGCACCATTTTCTTTTAATCTATGTACATAGTTGTCTAGCTACGGCTGGCTTTAAAGTCCCCCAAACCTGGAAGCATTCTAAATCCTGTTTGTTCCGTGACTGGACTGTTCATTAATGAGCTTATCTGCTTGGTTGCTTCTGAAGCTAAATCTTATTTCTATATCTACTTCCTCTAATGACTTTTTTTTTTTTTGCTCTGATTTGTTCAGCACAATTTGATTGTTGGCTTGTTAATTGCATGCTTCCCAGATAGATCTTAGAGTTTATTTTTAAAATATATTTTTAAATGTCTAAAGTTCAAGATATCCTTAACTTGCTCTTTTTTAAGGGATAGACACGTCAATAAACTATGTATGGGAATAAAGAGGACTAGTGTAAGACAGGGTGAAAAGGGAGGGCATTCGGGGGATGTGTTCAAGGTACATTGTAGACATGTGTGAAAATGTCCTTATATAGCGAATACAAACAAGAATTTTTTTAAGTGGAAAAAAAAAAGTATGTTCCCTGTTCAAATTTTCTTTCTGTTGCTATAAAATACTTTAACCAAAGGCAACTTAAATGAGGAAAGGATTTATTTTACCTTATAGTCCATCATTGAGAGAAGTCAGGACATGAACTCAAGTCAAGAATGTTTGCTATTTCACACAGCATTATCCCCAACCAGAGAACCCACTAGCAGAAACCAGGAAAGAGTGCTGCTTGATGGCTTGATCACAGGATCACAGGCTTCTTAAGTTAATTAATTTATTTATGTATTCACTTTACAGCCTTATGATAGGCCCTCCCTCCTCTCCTCCCATTCCCATCCTCCCTCCCTCCCTCCCTCTCCCACTATCTCCTTCTCCCCTACCTCTCAGACAAAGGGAGCCCCCGTCCCACCAACTCACACCTGCATATCAAGTCATATCAGGACTTTGCCCTTCTTCTCCTGTGGGCAGGAAAAGCCCCACCAGGGGGAAGTGATCAAAAGGCAGGCAACAGAGTTCATGTCAGAGACTCCTCCCTTTTCTTTTTCTAGGGAACCCATATGATGGCCGAGCTACCCATCCACATTATGTATGTGTATGTAGCCTAGATTGAGTCCATGCATGGTCCTTGGTGAGTGCATCAGTCTCCATAAGCTCCCCTGGGCCCTAGTTAGTTAGCTCTGTTGGTCTTCTTGTTCTGTTCTGTTCTCTCTTGGTCCTTCTATTCTTCACCTCACTCTTTCCCAAGACTCCCTGCATTCCACCTAATGTTTGGCTGTGAGTCTCTGCAACTGTATGGATCCATTACTGAGTGGAGCTTCTCAGAGGACAGCTATGCTAGGATTCCTTCTACAGGAACAGCAGAGTATTGTTAGTAGTGTCAGGATTGGCTTTCTCTCATGGGATGAGTCTCAGGTTGGACCAGGCATTGGTTGGACATTCCCTCAATCTCTATTCTCTCTTTATCCCTGCACATCTTATAGGCAGGGTAAATATTGGGTCAAAGTTTTTGTAAGTGGCTTGGTGTTCTCCTCCCTTCACTAGGAGTCCTGTCTAGTTAGAGGGTGTCCTCTTCAGTCTCCTTGACCCCTGCTACTAGGAGTCTCAACTAGAGTCACCTCCATATCCTCCCTGAAGCTTACCTTGACGTAGGTCTCCAGTTTGTTTCGGAGACGCCACCACCTCCAGTTTCTCTTCTCTCTGCAATTCATATGTCCTTCTGTCACCTCTCCCCACACCTAATCTCCATCATCATTTTTCTCCATGCTCACTCTCCTACACTGTTCCCTCTCTTAAACCATTTCTGCTCTCTATACTATTTTCATTCCTAAGTGAGATTTAAGTATTCTCTCTTGGGTCCTCCTTGTTACGTATCTTCTTTGGGTCTGTGAATTGTAATATGTTTATCCTGTAGTATATGGCTAAAATAAGCTTATAAGTGAGTATACGCCATGTGTGTTTTTCTGGGTCTAGATTAACTCACTGTGAATGATCTTTTCTAGTTGCATCCATTTGCCTGCAAATTTCATGATTTCCTGGTTTTTAATAGCTAAGTAGTATTCCATTGTTTACTGAACTCTGGTGCCTCATATTTGACCATGTCCCCTGGAAGGGGAGAACTGGTGGCATTCAGAGGAAGGACAGCAGGTTACCAAGAAGAGACTTGACACCCTATGAGCATATACAGGGGAGGTAATCCCCCTCAGGAACAGTCATAGGGGAGGGGAATAAGGGGAAAATGGGAGGGAGGGAAGAATGGGAGGATACAAGGGATGGGATAACCATTGAGATGTAACAAGAATAAATTAATAAAAAAATTTTTAAATGCACCACCATTTCTTTTTCCATTCTTCAGTTGAGGGGCATCTGGGTTGTTTCCAGTTTCTGGCTATTACGAATAAGGTTGCTATGAACATAGCTGAGCAACTGTCCTTGTTGTATGGTGGAGCATCTTTTGGATATATACCCAGGAGTGGTATAGCTGGATCTTGAAGTAGAGCTAGTCCCAATTTTCTGAGATATGGCAGAAGGTTAATATCTAAAATATATAAAGAACTCAAAAAATTAAACACCATCAAATGAAATTCTCCAATTAAAAATGGGGTACAGAGCTAAACAGAGAATTCTCGACAGAGCAATCTCAAATGACTGAGAAACACATAAAGAAATGCTCAATATCATTAGCCATCAGGAAAATGCAATTCAAAACTACTCTGAGTTTCCATTTTACACCAGTCATATTATTTGGGGCGCTGCTGGAGAGGTCGAAGTCTGGCATATCTGGACAACCAACTGAGCTCTGTCTATTACAATGAACTCCCTTTCTCAGCGGGGTTCTCCCTTCCCCTGATCTGGGACCCCCCCAGATCCTCTAAGGAGTGTCACATAGCCCTCAGGGAAGATTACAGGCCCAGCCCTTTCCTGATAACAAGCACCTGGGGATTACTAGAAATACCTCATGCTATGCTAAGGAGATCCTAGTCTTAATCAAATGACCTTAAATCATACCTAGATGTTTTTCGCCCAGCTATGGGATAATTAAGTACTGTGTTTTCCTTCTTGTGATAGGACCCCATGCTAAGCCATTTGCTAAACCATTCCCCACCAAGAGTACTGTCATTTCTTAAGCCACCTGCTGTGGGTAATATAGAAGAAATCACGGATTTTCAGGGCCATCCTATTCTCAGCTCACAGGTCTAAATAGAGCGTCATCATCTTCCTGTATCTAAGGTAAGCGAAATCTGAGCACCCTGGTCATCTCTGCCCTCTACTCTCTTTGCTTTCTCAATCCCGTGGCCTGCCCTCATACTCAACCAACCAATTTCCATCTTAACCACATGAATGTTAACCTAAATCAGAGTGAGAGGGCATCTCCAAAGAATAAGGATATTTATTTGGGAATAACAGAGCTTTACAATGGCAATACATGTGTCATTGGTAAATTCGAAGTGTGCCCAAAGAGGATGAATCAAGGAAGAGAGTTTAACGGTGAAATGAAGAGATAGTTTGAAATAGTCATCCTTATCAGATGGTTATAGAGCAGGTAAATGTTCTTTCAGAAGCATTACTTCTGTTATGTTGAGAAGCTATAGTGCACAGTTGCATTTTGGACAGGTTTGTTTGTTTGTTTGTTTGTTTTGCAAATCATTTGTGTTGCCAGTCATATAAGCACAGATTCCTCATCCTTCATAACTTCCTGCCAAATGTGTGGGGGTTTTGGGGGAGAGGGAGAGAGGGGGTGCTAAGATTTCACAAAAGCAAGTCTACTTTGATTCTGACAATTTTCACTTGCACTTCCATACCAAGAATGACAGATACGTGATAATAGCCATGTGTAGATGATGGAGTGAGGACAGGGGAGTTCCTCGCTTACAGGTCTAAAACAGGGTCATCTCATGTACCTTAGAGAGATTCTAAGTCTGAGAGTGCGCATCTTCTCTCTTCTCTCTGCCCTTTTTCGGTTCTGCTGCCTGCCTCACAAGCAGGGATTGGGCAGGGGGTGGTGTCAAATAAACCCAGTTTTCTTTATTTTCCAATCCTTTTTAATTGGTTTCAGAAAAAGGTTTGTGGTGGCTACAAACCCTCTCAGGTCACAGTGACTTAGGTAGAGCAATATTTGAACCACCAAAATTCCTCCGTCCTTGCAGTAACCTACATCCAAAGTGCAAATTAAAGTCATCCAGCCTTCAAAGGGAAGCTTTTTGTTTGAGGATTTTCAAGTATGCTTGTCAGGTACGTGCCCATCATGGGTAACATCTTTGGAATATACTTGTCGTCTCCCTGACATCGGTAAATCCATTCGTTCTCAGCTGTAATTTATCTCTTGATAAATCATGCTATCAAGTTGAAGTGTGAAAGCAATGCCCTCAGGACATAAAATACCACTGAATCCGCTGTTTGGTTAATTTATTACTTTTATTAGGAAACTGACAGGATTACTTTAAAACTCAAGTGCCCAGGGGCCTCAGGTTTTATCAGGTATTCGATACTAGAACACTGTTCAATCACGCCTGGCTGACCCAGCCACTTTCTTCAGCCTCCCTCTCGCCACCATTCTCTCTGGAGAATTCCTGTCAACAGAGGAGCCATGGAAGTTAGGCATGGCTCCTTTAAAATGTTCAGACAGATAGTAGGTCTGACAATCAGGAGAATAAAGCCTTGGGGCTTTTCTCAAGGAAGGTGTTTGATTGCTTAAGAGAACCATCTCTATTCAGTCCCTGACAGGGTGGCATTATGGATGTTGGGGCACAGATCTGAGGACTGACATGGCAAAATGACACGAGCCGAAGCCAAGAGACAGTAGACATGACATGAAGCCCTAACTGCCATTTCTTTACAGTGTGACCTGAGACAAATTATTTAATGCTTCAGAGCCTCAGTTTCTTCGCCAAAAGTAGTGCTAATAATAGAATTATTGGGAGAATTAATCAAGATATGTAGAAATGCCTGTCTCATAATAGGTGGCCAACAATGCCTTTTGCTTCCTCTCACTACTGCATTTTAGTATTTATTTATTTATAATTTTGTAGTACTAAAGGTTGAGCTCAGAGCCTTGTGCATAGCAAGCAAACATTCTCCTATTGACTTAGGTCTTTATCTCTGTTAACCACAGCATCTTAGAAGACAGTTTATAGAGAAAACCCACTGATACTAATTTGTGAGTAGTTGTCTCTCATCCATACATAGGTGGTGTTGGAGATCAACCCCAGGGCTTTGTGCATGCTAGACAGACAGTCTACCAACTAACATACATCCCCAGACCCCAGATTAATTTTACTTTGGACTCAACACTCAACTCAGCACGAGCTTCAAGCTAGATAGTACATTAAAAGACTTTTAGTAAGACTTTTCGTACTTCACTGTCTTGTGGGATGCTTAGCAAATCCCATTGTGACTTCAGTCTCATTAAAAGATAAAAGGAGAGTCCATAAATAAAGATATAGGCCATAAGAAAGCAAAGCTATACTAGAATCAACCAAATGATATTTCATAACATTTAACAATTTTCAATATTTGAGCTTGAACTTTGTTCTGACAGGATATACCAAAAAGCTCACCCGGGTCCAGGTCAGTCATGACAAATCAAGAACCTACTTAAGTCGCTTCCTTTTGTTGTTCTTCCTACTTCTTCCAGCCACTCCAAACTTCTCCAGAAGATGCTACTTCCAAAGCTTCTTGGGACCTTTGCATTTCTTGTTCTTTCAGAGTAGGATACTTGTCCCTGATCTCAGTTAGCCTCCCTTTGCCAGTTAAGGCAAATCTAAGATCAGTTGTCACTTCCTAAGCACCTCTTTTAACAAAGTCTTCCACAGCCAGTACCCATGCATAACCCAATACCTTACCCTCTGCCTTCTCATCACAGCACTTACCATTGCCTGGCATGACAGAGTCACATGAGCCGAAAAGGCACTTGCCCATCTTAGACAATGCTTATACACTTATGAACACCAATAATTATTCCCAGTAGAAAGGAAGAGTGGGAAGGCTGCTGGCCTCTAACATCATGAGGTGACAACATGCCTTCTCTAAAGCTCGGAGCTCAATTCCTAAAAACTTAAATCCCAGAACAGAAAAGGAGTAACATCAACTGGACACCCACTGCCCAGCTTTGCCCTGAGACCCACAGGTTCCCAATGGTCTTCAACAGGATCATCCTAACCATTTTCCCTTCCTCAAAGCACCTTCTGATTTTATTTTATTTATTTATTTATTTATTTATTTATTTATTTATTTATTTATTTTTGGTTTTTTGAGACAGGGTTTCTCTGTGTAGCTTTGACTGACCTGGACTCACTTTGTAGTCCAGGCTGGCCTCGAACTCACAGCGATCTGCCTGCCTCTGCCTCCCGAGTGCTGGGATTAAAGGCGTGCGCCACCACGCCCAGCTCTACCTTCTGATTTTAATACAATCTTCATATTCTTTTTCTTGTTCATTTTGGTTTCATTTCTGTTTGTTTGTTAATTTTTTAAATTAAGGAATTACTGACATACAATAAAGTACCTATATTTTAAAATCACTGTTCAGCAAGTTTCACATACACCTATACCCAAGAATCCATCATGCCATCACCAAAGAGTTTCTCATCCTGTCCCCATAACCCACTGCCAGTTTACAAGTTCTATTTAGGGCTGGGGATGTAACCTAGTAGTTGCACAGTTACCTAGCATGAATGGAGGCCCTGGTCCTTGGAATGAGTACATCTGTGCAGTCTAGCTTTTCATGTAACTAGAATCATATTTTAGCTGATCCTGTTTATTTATTTATTCAAACTTGGGTTAGTTCATTCAGCATAATCATTTGAAGACTATCCATGCTGTGGGTATCAATGTGCACTTCTTTCCATCTGCTTGCTAAGTGGTATTATTTTGGGTGGATCTATCACAATTTTTTTATTTAGTCACCCGCTGATGGGCATTTGGATTGTTGCCAACTTCTTGCAATTATGACTAAAGCTATTATTAACATCCATGGTCATACGAATCATTATTCAGAAATGTTTTCATGCAAATACATACCTAGGAGGGGAATACTTGATCATATGGTAGGTGTGTTACTTCTTAATGATATGTCAACTTCCTTTCCAATAGAGTTGTTGCATTTTATACCCCCAACAGCTGTTCATGATTGTTTTGGGTGCCCCACCTCTTCAGCTGGTATTTCAGCATCCATATCTAGTTAAAGACAAACCTGATCATGTGACTCTAGTTTTCTATTCCCTGCAAGATAAGGCTCCTCTTCCTCGGGCCAGGTCACTCCCCTGCCTATCAATATACATACACTTTGTACCACAGTTTCTCATCCACATTCCACATTTCCCAGACCCTTTCCACCAAATCCATAGGTTTCTTTGGTTTTTGCCAACTACATAGCACCCAGTTCTGATTCTTGGGCAGTGTAAAACCTTGGTGCATTGTGTCACTGACCTGTGTCCCCCTCAAAATGTGTCTTTTGATGTCCTAATCCCAAGTGCCTTTGAATGTGACCGAATTTTGAAATAATATTGTCAAAAAAAGCTGGGGAAAAATATAATTGAATATGACTTTTGTCTTCATCTCAAGAAAAACTGTGGGCACAGGAACATACATACACATGGAGACTAGGACCATCTACAGGCCAATGCGAAAGACCTAGGCAGGACCCTCCCTCCCTCAGAAGGAGCTCTTTCTGCCAACACTTTCTTCTTATGCTTCCAACCTCCAGGAAGACAGAAAATAGCATGCAGCAGTTTAATCCATCCACTCTGTGGACTTTGTTCTGGCAGCTCCAGCAAACAGCACACTTACCTCATTGATGAACGAGCAACTGGGTTGTTGCTTTCTCTCTTAATTCTCCTACCTGGGTTTAATTGCCTTCTTTTATCCTTCTCCTGGTACTTCCTTCATACATCCATGGGGACTTTCATCTCACTGTAGTTAATTATTGGCTTAACTGTTGCTCTATCTTCCCCACTAGGCGAGATTCTTTTGTAGATCTTTTATCTTCGCATCCCAACCTGTCTAGATTAGTCCCCTGACACCACACAGGCTTCTAGGCTTTTTTTGTTGTGTGGAGTCTCTGCAATTAAGTTGCACACCCATATTTCTTTCCTGAGTGGTTTTCTATTGTCCTTTTTAGAAGGAAGAATTCTAGCAATGCTCCTTTATGGGAGTTTATCCCAAGGAGAATTTTGAATAAGTACATAAAAATGGATGTACAAGAAAGTTCATTAAAGCATTGATTATAATATCAAAAACTTACAATTGGCATAATTATTATTCAATAGAGATTAGTTAAATAAATTACAGTATGTCTCACAGAGGAATATTGGGAAGTCAATAAAAATGATGATGCAGATCTATATTTATTGACACAGAAATTAAAAAACGCCGCCTACTATTGATTAAGAAAGTAAGACATGTGGCTGTTGGTGCAGTGTTACTTATTACAGGAAGTTATGTGTGAGTATAACTGATGGCACCCAGTCAGATGGAAGGATATTTGACAGATAGTACAATAGTTAAATCTGGGTAGTAAGAATTCAGATAATTTTTCCTTTTCTCTGTGAATCTAAGAATCACTCTAATCTTAAGAGTAGACATGCATTATTTGATCAGCAGAATAAAATTCTTTCATTTCAAAGAAAATACAATAAAGAACAAAGTAACTCTGTTCTGCTCCTCTTCTGTGCCAGTGCCCTTCCTTGAATGTGGAAGATGGCGCTTATTAGTCTGCCACGGTTGTTCCAGTCCATTCCTCAGCATAAGGCTGGACTGCTAAATTCTGACGTGGAAAAAGAAAGATGGGGAAACACAGAGAATCTGCAGTAGAGTTGAATATGGGGTGTAGAATCTAGAAGAAGCAAATTCAGTGCCTAGAGAAAGTAGAAAAATGGCAAGCTATTAGGGCTTTTCAGAAAGATAGCATCAATATGATGTATATAGTTATGTAAAGGTCTATATATCAAGGAGGAGATCCAGTACAGAAATTAACCCTAAATTTCTGGAAAATTCCCTCCATGTGCCAGCTACATGCTGGAAAAACATGAAGTCCAGTTTTATGATTCATTCTAAATCTGGAGGACTGATAACAAGAGCATCAGCATCCAAGGCAGGAAGTGATGAGATGTCTTTCCCACAGAAGAAACAGCATTTTCCCTTATCTTTTTTTTTTCTATCCCAGTCCTGAGTAGATCAGATGACGTCTGTGAACATTGCAAAGGCTACCATGATAACATAGTTTACTGACTCAGGTGCTGAGTTTTTCTGGAAGCATCTCCATAGACACACTTAGAAATGATGTTCAGCAACTCTAGGGGTCTCCCTTAGTTTAGTCAAGTTGACATATAAAATAAACCATCACAATGAACAAAAGGAGCTAATGAGGAGCAAAAGTGGGACCATTTATAAATACTCCAGGATAGGCCTTGTCGACTAACCCAGGGTGCAGAATTTCATTCTCCTTAACTGTACCTGTCACTTCTTTTTGTTCACACCTGCACACATGAATAGTGACTGCCAGTTATAGTCACAAAATATGTGACAAAATAGCATGTGACATATTCCCTGGCATTTTCTATTGTCCATATTTTCTACTGATCTCCCTGTGGCAGATTACATTTCCAGATGTAGATACACAAATACACATTACACCAATGCATACTCTTAACATGACATGGATGTCAAGTCAAGGCTACAGGCCAAATCTCCCCTGCAGCATCAGTGGTGAGTGGACCTTTGTACAAGCCTCAACTTCTTAAATGATGCTATGTCTTTCATATGGTTTATCATAAAAGGAAGCAGAACTTCTGCCTGATGTTGTCATGGGCATGTTCTCCCTCTCTCCCTCCCCTCCCCACTCTCTTTCTGAAATATTACCCTGGGAACTCTGCCACCATATTGTAAAAGGGCCCATAGCACATTGATAGATTAGCATGTGTGGATTTTCCAGTTGACTGGCCTGCAAGACCCCCAAGCCAAGAGCAAACCCCAGAAACCACAACCACAAACATTAGGATGATTTCAACCCTCCACCTTAGATCATTTCCAGCAGAAGCCCCAGATATTCAAATAAACCAGAACTCATCTGCAATGCACCCTATCTGCATCCCTGACCCACAGAAATGAAGATACTATAAGGAATGAATATTGCTGCTTTGTTGAATAACTAAGTGTGAATAACAGCCACGCGTTCTCTTATCACTACCCTCAGGTTAAGTTGTTAAGTGAAAAAAGTGTCAACTTTTTTTTTTTTTTTTTTGAGATTCAAAGCAGTTTTAAAGAATAGCTATATGATGATATCTTAAAGGAGTGAGAGTTGGAATCTAAATGTCTGTAGCATTTGACTGTGAAATGCAAAGCCCCGGAGAATTTAGAAGCACAATATTTCTTTTACCTAAACAGCACATTTGGAGAAAGGAGAGATGTAAGAGTGAGCATCTAATAAGAAATTTAAAACTCTTTTTTTATTCCAGAGATAAGAGAAAGTATGTGTGTGCTGGGTGAACTTGAAGGCAGTGCAGACTTAATGACAAGCATCAGTGTGGGGAACCATACACACCATCTCAGCCAACACCCTCTGCACTTGAGGATGGTCCCCTAGGACCTGACTAACCCTTCAATCATCAGAAATGCCAGGGGAAACTTAACGCCAACACATATGAACATTATTAACTTGGAAATCAGTCCTGTTAAAGGATCTGCTATCACTCACGGAGTGTTTAGAACACCTCTTGAATCCATGTTGTTTTTAAATTATCTGTATTAACCTAGTAATGTTTATTATCAGTATGCCAGGCTAGCAATCAATTAAGACACTGACACTTGTTATATTTTAAAATAGCCTTAGTTAACCTGGGGAGGGGCAGACGTTAATCCTCTAAACTACTTCCCATAGTGGGCAGGCATGGGATCCCTACCCCAATCCCATGCCATCTGTTTCTAATAATGTCTATCAAGTTACCTCCCATTCAGGCTAGAGAGATGGTTCAGAGGTTAAGAGCACTGTCTGCTCTTCCAAAGGTCCTGAGTTCAGTTCCCAGCAACCACATGGTGGCTCACAACCATCTATAATGTGATCTAGTGCCTCTTCTGGTGTGCAGGTGTATATGCAGGCAGAACACTGTATACATAATAAATAAATAAATAAATAAATAAATAAATAATTTTTTAAAGTTACCTCCCATTCATAATCCCAAATACTTGCTAATGTTCTTCATCTGGGCCAAATCTTCCATCCATGCTGGCCACGTGCTTTTCTTCCACCTAACCCATGGTAGCCTTTCTCTTTTCTCTCACCTTGTCTTTTTTCTTCCTGGGGCCTCTTTCCTCCTCCTCCTCCTCTTCCTCCTCCTCCTCCTCCTCTTCCTCCTCCTCTTCCTCCTCCTCCTCCTCCTTCTTCTTCTTCTTCCCAGGATTCCTCTCTGTCTTTCTAAGCCTGGGAACCTTAGCCACACCTATCTTAGTTGTCCTGCCCAGATGGGATGGCTTTTTATTAATTAGCATCAAAATACATCAGGCCATCTCCCAACAAATCCACTTATTGGAAACTAGATACCTTTATTTGTATTTACTAGATTATTCACCATTTCTTTGCTAAAGATTTACTCCCAAAAGGGGAGGAAGGTGACCGTCCCAGAGTGGACACGTCACTCAAATATGTTGAATGAGTAAATGAATGAATGAATATAGCAAGCTCTGTACCCAAAATCAGATCATCCAACTATCTACAGGAAAGTTACTCTCAGGGAGCCCAATAGTCCCTATAGGTGTCCCTAATCACACATTCAAAGCTCATACCCAACTGGCCATTAAGCCACTGAGGAACAGGGATCAAGGCTCAATCTTTTTTAGCAGTTCTTCAATCTAGCATAGTGCCTGGTAAATAGCAAACTCAATAAATATTTGTTGAAGGGATAAAATGAACAGAAGGCTACGTATCAAAACCTAACAAGGACAATGTGTAATTTTATTGCCTTTATAAGTGGTAGATATAAAATGAAAACCCAAGAGTAATAATACACTGAGAATGTCTTAATGTCTTTTTCATGGTACAGCAACATTTTCTAGCTGGCCAGCATTTAAGGAGTGGTGTTAGCGCCCAGGGGTCTGGCACAGTGATTTGCCATGACCTGTCTCTCTGTTATTCTGACTGACGGCTGCTCTGAGCTACCTTGTGGTGAGCAGCTATCGCCCCTGGTGCTCACACAGCCCTCTCCCCCTTCCCCCAGCCTTTTTTTTTTTTTTTATCAAAAGTACATACGTGCTGTCATCTTTCATAATCCTCAGAACTTGAAGATTGCCCTTTACTTAAGTTTTCTGAGTTGAAATTAGGTTTGAATAATAATCAGGATTGTGGATCTTCTAAAGCAAAGGAACTTTATGAGAAAATGCTATCTTGTGATTCTTCCAGGCAGAGTTTCAGAGTTGAAAGATTTTTTTTTCCGCCCTAGGATTTTATCTTATTAATATTCTTCTTTGCAATTCAAGTGCCAGGAACTGGAAAAATCTCTGATTGTCCTGCAGCAGCGACATTAAAGGATCCTTATAACACAGAGGACCAGAATTGTTCCATAATTTAGTGAAATTGAACATTACACTGTGACTGCTAATTTTCCATTGAGATGATTCTGCCTCTAACAAGAAAAGAAAAGGTAAAATCTTCATAGAAAATATAGCCTCTTTCTAACTATTATGATGATTATAAGGCAACTTAGAATACATACACTACGCTATTTTTTTTAAAAACAGAATCTCATGTTACTCCAACGTGCCTCAACCTCATTATGTATGGAAGGATGCCATCACACTTCCGACCCTCCTGCCTCTGCTTCCCAAGGACTAGAATTATAGGACTGAACCACTTTTGTTTTTGTGGATATAAGGTCCCGCTAAAAATACTTGTTTTTAGAGTATCATAACTGACACTTTCTTTTTTAGTCTCCCATTTGGTAAACCCAGTTATAACTGTGCAGTGATGGTGCATTCTGTTTTAAGAGACTGCTGTGTCAGCACATTTATTTTTAACCTTAATTTTCAATTATCTGCAGTTTGGGATTTAGTCTCCAAAGTTAATTTGAGAGAGTTCTTCTCTTTTAATAAAGGAAGCTCATTTACCCATTCTGTAGACAAACTCATTCAAAAAAAAAAAAAAAAACCATAAACACATTGAGTTTGGGAATACACTTTTTAAACTTTCTTAACATGTTTGTCATCTGGCTACGTGCCTCATATGGTTCCATATCTCTTCATTGCAATGTCTTTAGAATTTAACATAGTCAACTTCTGAATTGTTGATACTGTGATGGTTTGTGTCGTCAACTTGACCGAATGTAGAATCGCTCAGGAGATGGACTTCTGAGCAGGTATAACCAAACAGGGACTATCTTGAGTAACTTTATACATGCATCTTAATTCTTGGTGGAGCCATTCCATGCAGAGGGGATCATGAATTTCACAGATGGAGAAAGACAAGCTGAGCTGTAGCACTCACCTTCCTCTGTGAGCAGCTGCTTCGAGCGCCTGCTGCCTTGACTTCCCTGCTATGGTGGGCTGTGCCTCAAACCATGGTCTAAAGCTAGCCCTTCCAAACCATGGTCTAAAGCTAGCCCTTCC
>OU015748.1:40152790-40188705 GCA_907169655.1 Acomys percivali
CATGCATACACACACAAGCACAGACACATATGCTGCACCCACATGCACACATACACAAGGATGCATACAGTGCACCCACATGCATACGCACATAAACACATACACACAAAGAATTTACTAGATGGTTCTTAGCACAGAAAGCATGTGAGCAAATTTGAATCCAACAGCAAGACTGGGAATCACTGACAACACCTGCATGAAAAATGGCAGTACCCGACTAAAGCAAGCACTGAAGCATGACAGGTATTGGGAGTTGACTAAGAAACTAGGAGCCCTGTGTAAAGACTTTAGAATTCTTGTGTGGGCTTGGGGGTAACTCGTAGGAGTCTGCTTGTGACACGAGGGGGTTTCCACTTCATACAGAAAAGAAGTAGAAGACGTTCAGCCTGTGTGCTAGTGGGATTTTAGTTTTGTGTTGTTTATTGTCGCTGTGGTAAAATAACTGATAGATTCCCCCTAAATGAGGGAATATCTGCACTGGCTCACAGTTCAGGGGACTTTGGTCTCTAGTCAACTGGCTCCATGGCTTTGAGCCTGAGATGAGGAAGAACATCTCTGCAGAGAAAGCATGATGAAAAAGAGGTGCTTACGTCATGAGAGCCAAGAAACACAGGAGAGCATGAGGAAGGGACCTGGGAAGAGATATCTCCTTCAAAAGCATGCCTCTTAGTAACCTACTTCCTCCAGCTCCTTGCCTCCGTGTTCCTGCAAGCTTCCAGTAATAACATTAAACCACGACTCTGTGGATTACTCAGAGTCCTTAGGGCTAATCATCTTCTAAAAGCTGGAGAGCAAGACAGAGGACTACGGACCACCATTGCTGTTACATGACTCCTTCTTTCTCTGCCCATACTTCCTGAAGCTCCGTTAAGGTCTTCTGCCCATCTTGAGTGTTTGTCACCTCTGTTCCCTCCATCGGTAATCTGTCCTCATACTTGCTACTTTTCTCAAAGAATAGTATTTCTCAGATTCAGATTTCTCTCTCAAGGTCCAGATATTTATACCTAACTGCTTCTAAAACTGTCTATCCCTCGGGCACTTTGGCACCACACAACCAATATGTAATGGGCTGTCTCCCAACTCACGCAGTCTTAGGGCTTATCGCTCCATATGTTCTTTCTCATCATGATTCACAGTTGAGCAGCAAAGTTGAGTGGCTTCCTTGACGTGCCTCCCCTCATGCCAACTGTTGAACAAATCCTGTTGACCCTTATTCTATTCCTCTCCTACTTTGCTTCCCTTTCCGTCCTTCACCCTAGCCTTAGCATGATTACTCCTGTATTTCCTGTTTATTTATCTAACCACTTCCTGCATGAACTCTTGCCTCCTCACCTGACCTCATTGCAATTTGTCTTCTGCTGGGTTTCCAGGAAGCTTTCATACTGTTGTCTTGTTTGCTGCATTTTGGAGTCCACACTCTCCAGAGGAAAACCTACAAATTTCTAGGTGAGGTTGTTAAAGTTGGGAATTGCAGTCCCTCTGGCCTCATTTTATAATCTACAGTCTATGACGTCTGCTCCATTCTGTCTTCCTATGTGCCTTAGAGCTCCGCCCTCTTAACTTGTCCTTTGGGGTTCAACATGGAGACTTTCCTCTGAGTCTCTAGGCAAGTCTTACAGTTCTCATTTTCCCCATAGCAATCTGTGAGCATCTCTTTTAGTATTCATCCTATTTCTGGTCTTGCCCACTTTTGTCCTCTCTTAGGCGCTAATCCATTCTAGCATAAGGGTCGTGTTCTTTCTCCCCAGCACTTTGGGTGGTACTTGGAACACAGTTCTCTTTCAATAAATGTCTACTGACTCAATAGTTGAAGAGCTATGAGAGGACAAAAGAGCAGCCACTCCTACATTCCTTCTGGGACCTGCCTGAGATTCTTTTCTCATGATATATTTATTTGCACTTGGAACTTCCTGGCAGCCAATAAATAAAAAAGAAATAATGAGGCATACAACATTTTCTTTAAGAACGCCCAGCTTCTGCTTCTTCCTTCCTAATAAACTTTGAAAGGAATCTATCACGTGAATTCATGCACAGAACACTGAACAGTATACTAGGCAGCACCTTTCAGCTATGCTTAAAGGAGACCCAGAAATGAAATATTCTTTACTGTTTCTAAAATTGATGCTTTTAAAAAGATAAAGACCTAGCAGCGAAACATGGTTCATCAAAAAGTGTTCATTGGAAGAGGCTAAGCTAGTGAGCACTTCTTTGGGGAGTTTTCTGGCGTTGCAGGTTAGCACCTAGGAGAGAGACTGCACATCTATAAACTCTATTTCTAAAATAGCAATTGTCTCAGGCAGGCTCCAGCAGAAACTAAATGACAGCTCCAAACCTCATTCTCTTATGAGAGTTTAAAAAACTCCCCCGCACTCAAGGGGAACTATTTGTAGCATGTAAACTCTTGCCAGGCTGAATGGAGAATTTGGCCCAGGGAATAAAAATATAGAAAACTAACGTGCAGAAAATGTAGGAGGAGAGGTTCAGGGTTGATTGCCTAGGCATACTGCTTGGCTTTAATGTGCAAAGAGGCATCAAAAACAAAAAGTTAGCAGTATGTGAGCGTCTCAATGGACCACAAGCACACCAAGACCCACAAACTGCCTTCTTTCTTTGTTTTTGTTTCAAAGGGAAATTTTCTCTTCCCCCAGCCTTCGTCTACAAAGGCAAAGTTGTATTCATCAGGAGTTAAACTTTTAGAAATGAGACTTAGAGTAAATTGTCAAAGGAAGACTACTCTATCTAAAGAGGTAAAACAATGCTTCACAATAATTCTCTTTAGTTACTTCCCTGCTTGCATGTGGGGAGCAGAGCTATCCATAACAAGGCAGATCAGAGAGGCATTGGGCTGAACCACACAGTTGCAGCTCTGTCGTCGTCATCCTAACAAAAAGATCTGAATGTGGCAAAGTTAAGATGAAGCCAGGACAGCAACCGTGATGGGATCATGCAAGAAGAAGAAGAAGGAGGAGGAGGAGGAGGAGGTGGAGGAGGAGGAGGAGGAGGTGGAGGTGGTGGAGGAGAAGACGCTCAAAGCAGAAGCCGTTATAATAATGATATCCACAGTTAGCACAACTAAAGATTGAGACCCCTGATACAAAGAAATGAAAGAGTGCTGGCTTCTAAAAAATAAAGCTGCTAGAAAAACAGCAGCAAAACAGTCCTCTAGAAGAACACAGATGGAAGTTGCTTTAGAGGATCGATTGAAAAGAATCCAAACACATTGACTTAGGTGTAATTAACAAAAAATGTTTAATTAATCTTATGATGGAAAATGTCATCAATCTGATCTGAATGAGTTTCAATTCAAAGACAATACCATCATGGGCATTGTGCTCAAGCAGTTTCACTTAATTAATCATAAAATTCATTCTCACATATGCCTTTAGTTGCAATAAATCACAAAATGGCTGACAATTTTTCTTTCTAGGAGAAAAATTAAAGATATCAATTTGAAACACTTTCTTTGATACTATTGCTTGATATGTTCTGAAGCAAAAATTAAATGATACAAAAGGTACCTTCTTTCCTCTCCTGCTCAGAGTCATCGAAGATGGCAGTTCTTTTGTGAGTGTTCCTGGATCCATGAGCAAATTCTTTCAATTATTTTGAAGGGAAGGTTGTGTTTTCTCAGGCTTGAGGAATATCTGGATTTGTTTTTCTCAAGCCTTGGCAGGGAAACAAAGGCCAACTACTGGATAGTCATTCAAATGAAAAGTCTCCATTAGGTTGAATTACTGAAATGAAACTATTTTGGTAATTGTCATTCTCCTTCCATCCTATGCAGCAAACTGAAATGAACAAAATACACTTTGGGTCCAGGAAGCAGATCCCCCAAAGCCAATTAATGCTCCCAAGCTAGTAGGATGCTAATTAGCAATTATTTCTGCCCACTGATGCCCAGGCATCCTGGGCTTGCTAAATTTTTCCCTTGTCTAGGTAAGTCTTTTATTTTATAAATCTCCAGAGCTCATTCACAGGATATCAGTAGCTCTGTCTAGGGCATTTTACAGAGTATGTGTCTTTAATATACCAAACACCCTCATCTTAATAAAGATAAATTGTACACAGTTAGGAAAGGGAGAAATAAAGACATAAAATGGAGACTTTTTTTCTTTTTAATGACACGAAGTAATGGCTGAGTGATCTGAAGACATGTGGAATGTAAGAAGGAAGGTGATGGTGGGATGAAAGCATGGTGGTTAGGCAGAGGGAATGGAGCAGTGTTGCTCTCTCTGCTCTCCTCTCTCCACAGCATAAATCAGTACCTGGAACTTACAGGAAAACCTAATTAAATCCCAAAGTCACCCCTCAACCCCGTCAGCTTTAGTAATCAAAAGGCCAAGAGCTCAGCCATGGCCCAAAGAAGAAGAAAATCCCACAGAGAGGATTTCCAGGATTTTGGACTTTTGTCATAATACTTATTTCCACTAAGTGCATTTTTTTCTAAAATAAATAAGTAAATCCAATAATTGGTTTTTTATATACCGAAGGAGACACTTGGTGCAGGAGGTGGTATAAATACTACCTTCAGAATCTATGAATCTTTAGCAATTAGTACATTAAAGTTCTAGAGGACTCAAAAAAAAAAAGTTCTAGAAGACTCTTGGGTAAGCCACAGTGTTTGTAGCAGGTACATTAGCCCAGCAAAGAGTATATGGTTCTCATCTTTATTAAATTTTAGTTTTTACAAATATTTACTCATATCTTGATTTCTAAAGTAGTATCCTATGAATTGTAAGAAATTCAAATGTAAAGTTGTTCCATGCTTTAAGAGGTTTTACCTTCGAGAAGAATGGACATAGAAAATAACAAAAGACATCCAGCCACATTACCAAAATCAAATAATGCAGAGGTCATAAAAAAGAAACAGGGAAATAAAATAGAAAGCCAGGCAGAACGGCTCTTGGTTTCCCTGGGAGATATTTGTTTGTTGAGAAATCCTGACATTTACTCAGTCTGTGGGCTGCAGCCTATGTCAGACCTGCACACAGTAATGAACAAAGCAAGCAAAAAAGGACAACTGAAGTATCTGCCAAAGCGCTAGACACCTTTTCCTTTTTGATGGCTTATGGTGTGTTTTCCCCCCCTCCCCACATGCTCACTGTTTGGTGAATGTGTCTAACATTTTGACAGAATGAAACTTTATTGCTCCTTGCTTTAGTCCACATCATGCAGCAACTGTTGCTATGGACACTTCTTCAGGGCTGCATGCTGCTCCACAGTGCTTTCTGGCACTGGTGCCTGAGCCCAGGGCTGTGCACACCACTGAGCTACACACTGGGACCCCATTTCTTTTCTATATTCTTCATTCCTGGCTCCATTTGCCTCCCCTCGTCTTTGAGGGTTTTTTTCTGTTCCCCATTAGTCTTATTTAAATTTACTTGCAAGGATCTTTTTGGTTCCTTCCTGATGCTGATTCTCATCTTCTCATCCACAGCTAGTATTTGGTCTTGATGGAACCAAATTTGCCATTTTCTCTGCGGCATATACTTTTGCTCTTTTAAAAGAATTTCCTACTCATCAAGTTAAAGCTTTTATTATATTTTTGCAGTTTGCCTTTCCTGATAGTTTTAGGGTTTCGGCTTTCATACTTCTGCCTGGAATTTGTTTGTGCATGGCATGAATTAATAATCTAATTTCCATTTGTTTTTCCTGCAGAAAGTAATTTCTTGCAACACCATGTGTTTTATAGGGCATTTTCCCCGAGTGATTTCAGTAACAAACCAAGTTCCTTATCTAAGTTGGTATCTGGGGGTCACTGTGTTGTTCCAATGATTTGCTTATAGATTCTCTACCCACCACATGTTGTTTCCAATACTGTAGCTTTGCAGGAACTGTCTGAGAAGTGACAACCCCCACTGTTCTTCCCTTTCAAAGCATCCCATTATTATTCCTATGAATTTTAAGACCACATCAGAAGGTATTGACAATATTCTGGAGGGGATTTTTAGTGGGATGGCATGGAATTCTATAGGTAAATTTAGGGAATAAATGTCTTTGCTATCTGGTCGTCTCCTCTGTGAGCATGTTACAGCCCACGTTTATTCATGCCTCCTTACAGTCATCAGGAATGCCTTATGTTGTTTAGAATAAATTGTAACAGGAGTTTCTTGTCACACTGTATGTTTTTCTGTCACTAGGATCCTTTTCAAGGATCTCCCAGTGAACAGTAGCCCGAATGCACTTTCCTTGTGAGAATATCTGCTTACTGGCTCCAGAGACCCATTGTTTTAGTTGAAGCCATTGCTCAACCAACATTTTTTCCATAAAGCATTCTTTTCATTAAAAATCATAAATTACCACTGGGGAAAAAAAAGATTTTCACCATATTTACATGTAAAGCATGTGACTTGCATATGTGATGCTTTCCTTCACATGGGGATGTTTTGTTTTCATTAATGTCATAAATAGTGTTTCACTCTATATTATTTTTATTTTGTTAACATGGCCTTCGGTGTCTGCTTTGATTTGTACTCCCCTAGTTAGGTTCTTGTTCTTTGTGGGCTATTCTTTGTTGTTGTGATGTGCATCTGGAATGTCCTACCAAGTCTTAAGTTGACTGCTCTGTTCCCACTCTGGTGATATTGAGGGTTAGGGTGCTTGGGAGGTGACCAGACTGTGAGGGCTCTGGCCTAATGAATGAACAGCTGTGTGAAGTAGTGGAAACTTCAGGAAATGGAGCCTGGTGAGAAGCAGTAGGTTACTGGCAGTGTACTCCTGAAGGGTATATTTTGTTCTACCCTTTCCCCAATATTGTTCCCTCCCCACTTTCTCCTTTGCTTCTTGGATACCATGAAAGGCATATCACATTCTTTCTTTCCCTCCCTTCCCCACTTCTTTCTTTGCTTCCTGGCCACCTTGAAGTGAACAGCTTTGGCCCATCACATGTCCTACATAATTTACCCCAAACCTACAGCAGTAGCACCCAGTGACCATGGACTGTAACTATGGACCTCTGCAATCCTGGGCTAAATTAAATTTTTCTCTTCAAGTTGATTTGTCTCAAGTGTCTTTTCAATGGGTGGTTAAAAGCTGACTAACATGCTTATATTCATATAACATTCTTCTCTTTGCAGTCTCTGAGTTATTTTTCATCTTACACTCTCTTTTGTCTACATTAAAACTGCTGTGTGAGGTTCCTTTTTAGTTAATCAATGCATGGCAAATCCTTTCCCTTTGTTAATTTTAAAGATTCCCATATTCTTGCTTTGGAGACATTTTGTGCAAAAGACATGTTCACACATTGGTTTCTTGTTTTACCTTCTTAGATCTTGCCTTTTAATAAGTGAGTTTGATCTCTTTTTTTCCACTTCTGTAGCAATTAAAATGTTTTCAGAGTTGGGTAAAACATGACACCATCTCTGAGTATGAAGACATCCATTCTTTTTTATGACTAGAAGCCCAGAGGTAGGCAGATTCCAGACACAGTGTGACCAGTGACTCAGTGATGTTATTAGGGTCCTGGGAATTTTCTCTCTGTTGTCACACTCACTTTCCTCCTCATCTAGTCCTCCTGTGGCTGCAGAGAAGCTACCAGAATAAGGAGGAACTACATGCTTCTGGCAGAAGTCAGAGAGGACTCGCATTTGAACTCAGCAGGATAAATTGGTTTATTGAGTTCATCTGGGAACCCTGGCCTTCCTATAGTCATCAGGATCCTTGTCCTGCACTCATCAGGTGCAATATTAATCTGAGGAAGGTACAGCAACTCAACTTCCATGCCACTGCTAATAGGATGTAGTTCTGATATCATATCTGTTGTTTTATCTTTGTTCTGATTTCATTCTATTATTTTAAATTCTTCTTGTCCTGGCTTATTACTTAACCACATTTTATTTGATTTATTTTCCTTCACCCACCTAAAGTTAAATAATCTACGTCATTTTTTTGGAGTAATTATACCTAAACGTTTTGTTTATCACATAGAGGAAATATAAATGTATATATTTACATGGAAAATACATATGGAGGATTAATTTAGACTTTACTCTGAGCTCATCGAGCTAGTACACATACCTACCTTCCTGCCACAGTAAGTGACGGGTTCCGTGCACTGTAACTCCCTTCTGAGTTCCCCATCCCAGCTCCCCTGATACGATGCCCTTATGAATTGTTTGGTTGATAATTTGCTTCCATCTCGTTTTAATCACACATCACACACAGCTGTAGTGGATTCATTTAGATTAGCCACCATAAGCAAGTTTTCTCTCTGACTCTTGAATCCATGTTGTTTCTTCTGGTTTCTGATTCAAGCCAGAGTCTAATACTTAATGATCATTTAGTGAGGACAATCTACTAATGGAGATCCTGGTGGGCTTAAGATACCTTTCTCTTCACTTCACCCTTCTACTTAGTTTCTTGGATATAAAAGCACATGTAGATATTCAAGAAGTGCAATTGAAAGGTTGGCTCATCATGGATTTCGAGAACCCAATTATTTGCCCTTAGGACCTTGAGAATATTTTTCACTGCTTAATGACTGTTCTGTAAAGAAGTGAGCTGTCAATCTGATGATCGTGGGATAATAGTTCATCTTTTTACTCCACCACACACTGGTTTTTTAAAGGCTTATCATTATTCTTGCTATTTGGAACTTGCACTACCAAATGTCCAGGTGTTGGATTCCTCTATACATCTCCACTTTTCTACTTCTAAGTCTCCCGGTTGAATAGCCTTACAGCTGCCGAGCTCAAGCATCATAGAATTGACCAGTGCCAGGGCAGATTTAGAATTAGGTCATGTTCCTGGAGCCCTTGCTTCACACAGGTATTACAAGTCAAGCCTACACAAGACATAGTCCTGAAGCGGCCCACTCACCCTGGACCACAGCTTGTCTGAGGCAGCAGCTAGCTTCAAACACAAACTCTCTCTTGTGAGCAAAGACATGTTCACCCTGTTAAAGAAAAAACACTTCTATCTTCATATAAAATATCCAGGTTCTATTCTCCTCACTCAAGTACTGTTCTGGATCATCATGAAAAAAAAAAGGTCTTCACAAATTTGCTATTTTGATTTCTAGCACAACACAGTCGCCCTACTGTCTTTTATGATTAATTTGGCTTTACTTTATGTGTATGGGGTGTCTTGCCTGTATGTATTTATGTGCACTGTGTGCACACCTGGGACCCACGGAGGTCAGCAGAAAGTATTGGATCCCCTGAAACTGGAATTATGGATGACTGTGAGCCACCATGTAGGTACTGGAAAACCAACTGGGTCTTTGCAAGAGTAGCATGCTCTAAAGTGCTGAGCTATCTCTCCAGCCCCATCCCCCATCTTTTTGTTTTGTCTGGTTTGGGGCAGAACTGAAGGCTTACACCAAAGTGCTCTACTGATAAACTCTGCTCCCAGCCTGACAGTTTTCTTGCTCTTTGGTGTGACTCGTTTAAATTTTTAATAATGTTTTCCTTATTGTGTCTGTGACTCTAGTTTGAGAAGCATGTTTTATTGTATTCAGTCTACTCTTTTGTCCAGAAAATTCCTTGGTCCTTAAGACCACCAAGGTTAGAAATTTAGAAATTATATTGACTCCTTCCCTGATACTCAGTTACAAATCCTTGTTTCTTCTATTCAATTCCTTCAATTTCACTCTTTTATTCCTGCCAAAGCTAGATTTTTATTGCAGGCTAGTGGCCTTCTCTACCCGATAGACTTCTTCTAATATCAAGCCCCAGAGGCTCTGGCGTACATTTTAACAAGGAAGGCAGCGTTGCGGGTGACATAGCTAGGAGTGCTTATATTCTTGTCTCCTCTCTGTTCTCTCCCATAGTAACCTCACATCTGAACAGAACTGGAATATCCCTCTGGTCCTCTTACCAGCAATATGCCTTCCGGTGGGTAGGTATCCTTGCTTACTCTTTACCCCCTTTCCGTTCCAATATGAAAGCAGTTGTGTTGCTGCTTTTTCTCTCTCACAGTCTTACTTCCTGTCCTCTGATAGGAATAAACAGTCAGGTGAAAGAATTTCTCGGTACCTATACCTACTCACCTGCCTGTGTTGTGCCCAGCTCAGGGATGGGTCCACAACGGTCCAGGCATGAGGGATCAAGGGGCCAAGGCATGGGAGGGAATTAATGCTGTAATGGAAAAGCATCCAGGAAGAGAGGGATTGGTGGGCGGCAGTGGAGAGTCAGCTTTAACATTACCTCTTTTCACTGCTGTAGACCTTGACTTGGTTTCCGTACTCTCCACAAGAGAAGAGCAGAAATGGAGAACTAGGTGAGAGGCAAATTTTGTCGACCAGTAAAGTAAGTGAGGAGCCCTGGAGTGATGCTAAGAACAATGTTGCTGGTGGCAGATAAAGAAGTTGGACCTGGAGAGGAGGCTAGCTGCTGGGGTTCCAGAAATGAGGTGACATGCTAGAAGGTAGAATTAAAGACAGTGCATTCCAGAGAATCCTTTCCTACAACAAAGAACATAGGCGTTTACAGAGAGGAGAAAAACTTCTCATAGTCAAATGTTTGAAAACGCTGAATTAAATACAGAGATCATTTCTTAACAGGAAGGTTTCTCAGAGACTTAAATTTTGCAAAGTGCTTTATGAACCTTCCAAAGTGGGAGACAGTATCAATATTTTCTCACCATCTTTAGAAAAGTTTGTGTGTTAGTACTTCTGGACCACAGCCCCAGCAGGGCAGCTTGGGTGACAGATGTGTATTGTCTCAAGAATTCTGCAAGCTGAAGGTCCAAGATCAAAAATGTCAGGAGATCTAGATCTTTCTGATGTCTGTGGAAGAGTCTGTCCCGTGCTTCTTCCTTAGTGTCTTGTGGTTGATTGACCAGATGCTTCTTAGTATCTTTGACTCTTCTTAGCTTGTAGAAATGGCCGGCTCTCCACCTTATGTTCATATGCATCCTCTCTGTTTGAAATAAGCTATCTCGACTTTCCCCATCTTATACAGACATAAAACACATTGAATGACAGACCCGCCCTACTCTACTAGGTGATTGCACTTTCAACAACTTTCAGATGAAATCGTAGTCTAAGAAATTGGTAGTCAGGGTAGACTTCCCTGTGAACTTAGAGGAAAACAAGTCAACCTATAAGATAACCATGGGGTGTGGCAGAACTGGGGGCCTCCCCCCAGAACTAAGCATTGCAAAGATCTGCCTAGACAGTGGGTGAACTGATTAAAGGCCGAATTTGCTGAAGGATTTGTCAACAATCCATAAACAGTGACATGGTAACATTTTTCCAAATATGGGAGCAGTCTGTGATTATGCAAGGAAGGCACTTGTTCAAAGTGACCACAGTGTGACTCATAGTAAAGTCTACCTCACTACAAAATCACCTCTCTTCTCTGTCTCTTCTCTCTGTCTTTCAGTCTCTGTCTCTGCCTCTGTCTGTCTCTGTCTCTTGTCTCTGTCTCTCTCTCTGTCTCTCTCTCCCTCCCTCCCTCTCCCAACTTACTTCTTTCCAAAAGAATATGAAGCTCATTAAAATGAAATCCTAGCTGTGGAAATAATGGGGTTATTTTTCCACCCCTCACTAATGCCTAATCCATACTGAAAAGTGGATGAGATTTGAAACACAGCAAAAGCAATGAGGCTTCCTCCTCGTAGCTGAAATAAATCTATTTAATACATATGAGGCACTCCTGGTTAAATGTTTACCTTTTGAACCCTATACTGAAGGAAATGGTTTCCTGAAGCTCTGGCTAATCTTTCAACAAACTGTCAAACTAAAAACTTGGGTGCTTCTTGATGAGGATTTTAACTGCACTATTGATTAGAGTGCAGCTAGAAACCATTTTCAGTCTTATCTTCATATGATTTAATTGACATTGAGAGGTATTTTAATTGAAACGTTAGGCTTCCTCAGTAGAACAACCCTTTGTTTCTAGCAAGGCAATCTAGCTTTTATGCTTTTAATCGCCATCTGTTGTTCAATAAATGTCAAATCGTTCCTAATGGTCTCTCTAAGCATAGGGTTGGTTTTGTTTAATTTGCTTTTGTGCTCAGTGTTCGTTATGGGCAAATGAGTCCTTGCCATAAAAGAGCACCATTTCTCATGATGCTTCAGTCCCGTTAGAGGGAAGGAGTGATTAGAAATAGAGAGACAAGAGAAATGCTACTCTTTTTTTCCAGTCCTTCTTGGCATTGGAGAGATTTAGAAAGTCTGTAAAAATGTTTCCTTTCAGTAGTACTGGTGATTTTGGTCCCACTCAAACAGAAAAGGAGCAGAGACCTCTGAAGTGATAGATGCTAAAATAGTTTTTAAAAGATAAGTAGGATGGGGCATTCCACTGAGTACAACCAAATTCAGCATGAACTGAAGGTCTCTGAATGTCATAAGCCAAAGGAACAAATTTTTTAAATCCTGTGAGTATTTTGGTGGGGCTATAGAAACATTACAAGAACTCCATTAGACAAGACACCCCCCCATGAAACCCTGAGCTGACCACTCCTCTCAGAAGAGAGGAAGAAGATATTTGGTGGTTGGTGGGAGAAAAGAGAAACACTTTCTGGGGAGATGCAGAGACTATTGTAAGAGATGAGTGATTTTGTATTCACCCTTCTTAGTTTCCTAACACAAAACATCTAGTGTGAAAGGTCATCTTCCAAAGTTAAGTTAGCAGATGACACATGTTCTGAATAACTCCCAGGCAGATAAGGGTTATACGGCTATTTGGGGAAGTCAGGGCATTCACAGAGACCCATGAATATCAGGGCACAGTTTTCCAACCAAGAAATATACTTGATTGCTTAGATCGGGGTTTAAAATATTCTCTCTGAGAGCTAAGAAGTATATTCTAAGAGGTAATTAGAATGTGTTGAAATACAGGGCTATAAATGGGGGACTGGCACAATTTTACAAGAAACAGATCATAACTCAACATTCTAATGACTTTTTCTCTGGAGAAGGTCAGCAAAGCTATTAACTAGGGAAGTGGGCATGCAGAGTTCTCCATCCCAAAACGTGGCTGAACTTTGAACAAAGTACCTCCGTCAGGATTCTTACTTTAATTATCTGGGCTGGCTGCCTTTTCCAGAAACAAATGCTGAGGGGGCTGAATGGGCAGTTGGGCTTCCAAGTGCCCCTTCTGCTCCTCACTAGCAATCTTTCCCCCAAGGGACAAGAATAAAGATGCTGACATGTCCATTTTGTGTAGGCACTGCAGCCAAAAATACAGTAAATTATTGCAAAGTTTAGAGTCCCCAAGATCCAGGTAGACTTTTCCACACTGAAAACAAGAGATAAGGTTTAACAATGGTACCTCCCTCGATCTGTCCCCTGTCCTAAGAAATTAGTAAACATACCAACATGTGTCATGTCCACTGTAGAGCTTTGAAGATGAGTTCCACTTCATCATTGGTACTTGAACATTTTAAGATGCATTCATTTCCCCATTACTACCTAGTATTATTCATGCATGCATCCACTCTATGGTTAGAGAGAGTTGTTTGCTTTGTTTCCCCTAGCCCTTATCCTTTGAACTAAAAAGAGTGCCTTAGAACATCTACAATACATATTTATTGATTTAAAAAAAATATGAGCTAGCAAAGTGTGGTGGTGCATTTCTGCAACCCTGGCACTTAGGAGGCTGAGGGTAAGAAAATTTAGTGTTGGGGGATGGCCCAAGAAACAGAATGAGACCCTAGCTAGAAAAAAATAATAATAATTACAGAGTAGAAATTTGGAGGACCTTGAGCTTCTTCCAGACTCTATGCTGCATCAGTTGACCTCAGCTTGGGGAAAGTAAGTGATCCAGGTGTTTCTCTAGATAACTCTCATTTCTGTAGATATCTAGCATCTGTGCTATTTTTTGGCTCCTCCCAGGTCCACTTTAGACTTAACTTCTATAATGCTTGAGGGTATAGCCCGCGTGGTGGAGCTCAGCATGCATGAGACTCTGGATGTGATCTCTTGCTGCTCCCAATTTTCAGAAATTAAAAAAAAATTAATGATTAGTGTCATCTGGCCTCGTTCCTTATAGCAATGGCACTCCTAGCCTTGGACTCCCTGGTAGAGGACTTCATCCATGTCCTGCTTCAGAGTCACCTGAGGTCCCTTTGTGTCCTGAGCTCCATGGCCCTGGACACCATGGATCATATTGTGGCAATGGTTCTGTGGAACAAAGATACCAATACATTGTCATAATTACTCTTCGAAGATGTTTATCATAGAATTCCAGGAGAATTTTTTTCAAGCCTCCTGCTATTAAGCATTCTAAAGGTTAAGGCCTCCAGTAAACTGTGATTAGGGGGAAAAAAATCAACCAAATAACTGTATAATTACCTGCTATATTTAGCAGGCTAGATTTGCAGAGTCACCTGGCATTTATGCCCTGCAGCCTTCTTCAACACCTCAGGAAGTCTCCTGGCCAGGACATGATACTTTGCCAGCCCAGCACCTGGAGCACAGCTACAAGCCCAAAAATATCTCAACGTTTCCCAAAAAAAAAAGGGAATTAAACCCAAAAAAAAAAAAAAAAAAAAAAGAAGAAAAGGAAACGACTTACTATAAAAATGGTTGGGATGAGGTAGTGCTGGTTCATAACGCAAAACTGTTATATAAACTTCGAGCCCGTCTTTTTGTTCCCTCCAGTTAGTATGGGGTTCAGTCCCATTCTTTCCATTATGCAGGACCCAGTACCAAGTGTTTAAGAATGGCAGAGAGGCTGTGGCCTCTTCTCTCTGTTCTTTGTCTGTCCCAGTTAAGCTCTTTTCTAAACTCCCTTCTAATGTCAGTCTGTTCTTCTTTGCCCCCAAAGAAAAGGATACCTGTCAGGGAGGCTGTTGTTCCTACCTTAGGGCACTCCGGAATTCACTTTTGGCAGGGAACGACAATACAAAACAATAGCTAATGCTAACTGCATGCGATGTGCCAGGAACTGTACAGGGTTCACCACGGGTATCCATTCAAGTTTCAAAGTCACTCAATGAGAAGTTTTGCTACCATTTCATTCCCTTTTTTTCCCAAAAGAAAAACTGAGGTGCAGAGGCAGGGGAGGGAGAGTCCCCTTGCATCACATTGCTTTGAACCCAGGAAGTCTGACTGGCCAATCCATCCTACCAGACTATTCTACTTTTCGAACTCTTTTCGCCACCATCAGAACTCTGTTTTCAAGAGAAACTGGAGTAGTGCGAATGTTCAGTCCAGCCCTTTAGAAGTTTCTACAGATCCCACTTGTACTTCAGCTGCCCCTGGGTAACTAACTAGCAGAAGGAAAGAAGAAAGACAAATAGACCAGGAGCTCTCCAGAGAGACCGAGGGAAGCTGAGAGGGAGGCTCACTGCGATGGTCAATGCCTTCTCTCCACTCTTTGGGTTTCACTGTGGGAGCAGTCTGGTTTTCGCAGGTGAGCTCCACTCTTAGCTGTCTCGCGAATAGACTGTCTGGGTGGAAACTTCATTGACTATAGAGACTCACAGCTCAAACAGGACTGGAAACTACCTAAAATGGAGCAGTCCCCCAGGTGTCAGTTTTCTTAATTGCCAAGCCCGTCTCACATCAGATTTACACAGTCCAGTATTCCCTGGAGAGGAAAGGTAGGCAGGTGTAGACTAACAGACCAACCTGGAGTCATCTTCCTGCCCATTACTGTCTCTGACTGTCAGCTCTCCTTGCCCAAAGCAGAGAGAGGTCTCCCAAGGGAAGCAGCCACGCTACAGAGGACTGGGTCTGTATCTTCAGCCCAGGCAGGCAAACCTAAAATATGTTTAAGAGTAAATGGAAATGAGATGAATCTGTGAAAAAGCCCTTCCAGCAAGCACAAACTATTTGGATAGCCATTTCTTCACTTGTCTTCAAAATTCCTTAATTTAGTCGCACAGTGCCGCCTTTGTGCAATTTTTATCCTGCCTATCGAATCCAGTGAAAGGCTTAAGAAGATCCAGAAACAGGTGTGTGTGTGTGTGTGTGTGTGTGTGTGTGTGTGTGTGTGTGTGTGTATGACCTATTCTAGAGGCCAGTTGGATAGTTCACTGGGGGCATATGTCTAAGCATCAAGACTTTTTTTCCTTTCTTCTTTCCTCCCTCTTTCCCGCTCTCGCTATTTTTCCTTCCTTCCTTCCTTCCTTCCTTCCTGTCCTTGACCAGGATGTCACTATGTAGCCCAGACCAGCTTCAAACTCGCAATCAATCCTGCCCCCTCTGCCTTCCAAGTGCTGGGATTACTGGAGTGTTGTACCACATCCAGCCCTGAACTGTTTCTGTAGAGCAGAGAACCAATGACTTCTTCACATTTTGTGTCCTGACTCAGCATAAGTCATATTTGGAGCAGTCTCAGGCTCATATCAGAGCACAGTGGCCAAGAAAGGAGTGCTGGAGCCTGCCTGCTGCACTAGGCTCTGTAAGCACCCAGTTTGTAAGCTTGTGCGATTTCTGGAAGCATCCTAGGCAACCCCTGGGTGCCGGATGTAACATCTGTAAAGTGAGAATAATCATAGCTGTGCCTACTAGGGTTGTTCCAAGTGTGCAGTACCAGCGCAAGCATCCCACAGCTACAGAAGGTCCTACCAAGCCCCCTCCGACCCAGTCCTAATTCCATTTCCTCTTCTGTTCCCACCAGAAGCCCCAACTGCTGGCTTTGCAGAATGCAGACACCCAGATAATATGGAAGACTAGCAGGCATCCTAGCTGCTGACGATCAGAAACTACAAGGTCCCTGGGAGAGACTGGCACGTCGCTAGGCTTTCTTGCTGGTATAACTTAAAATGAAAAAGGCTGCCTCGAGCATGTTGTGATCAGAACAAATATTCTTCATTCATCCGCCACACATTCATTAAGCACATTTTAAAAATAATAGCCAACATTGCATAAACACTCACTGAGTAAATGCTGCGCTAAGTGCTTTCCATTCCCCCTTCGTTCTCAACAATGCTAGAAGGAAGGTAATGTTATTCTTTATGTTTTTGCACAAGAAGTAAGGAAACGCGCCTTGGGTCATACGATAAATGGCACAGCTGCAATTCAAGCCTGGCCGAGCTGAGGTTTTCAATACTCTGCCATTTTCCTGTGTCAAAGCACTCAGCTCCCAGATCCACACAGACAGAAGAGTGGCAATAGCCTGTGGCATTGTGTCCTCTCCCTCCACCCTTATCAATAAAGCTGGCAGCTACCAGTCTCATCTGCTTTCTCACTAACTTATACAAAAATCCCCAGGCTTCAGTCTACACATTGAAACCAGAGGAGAATAATGCCAGCTTATATAGCATTGCTATTTGATACATAAATTCTAGCATTCAGTGTAAACTTTGCATACAAACCCCTTCTATGCTTTCAGCCACCACACTCATACAGAGGTGTAAAGAGACTGTACCTTGTTTTCAAGCTATTCAGATAAAATAGTGATAGAGATTCATGCCTGTCTTGGGCATTTATAACATTTTGGGCCATTTCAAGGAAAGACTTTTTTCTTTTCTTTTAAAAGAGAAATTAAATCATTAAACGAGAAATTATTATAATTAGTAGTGAGTATTTTATCAGCTGAACAATAACATTACACAGGAAGTAGTGGTGATGTAAGTAAAGCATATTCAAGAGGTCTTTAAAAATATTCATGGTGACACCATATGAAATATGTACCTCCTCATCATCCCTCACCACTATATACCACACATGCACATATGCACCCATACATGCAAATATACATACACAGACAGACACACAATCACACACAAATACACACACTCATACACACAACTCATACATACACAAACATACATATGTACACATACACATATTTACACACACACACAACCACAAAGACACCTTGCTTGCTGATTTACCTATGTAATTCCCATTCAAACTCAGTGACAATTACATTGCTAATATTCTATGTGGTGCTTTGAAATCTTTTATTAAAAACACCATAGAGCAAATCTTCTGGTTAAAAGCATTTTTAATGCAGCAACCCAGAGAGGTCCCCTGAACCCAGAGTTGCTCAGACTCTTAAACTCCTGAGGAAAGCCCAGAAGGTCCTGCAGGTACCTTGGTTCACAGTGTCCATGTTGGAAAACAAAACTGTTCCCATCCCTCCTCACAGAGCACACAGCACCACTGCCCTCTCCCATGGTGCCACAGTGCTGGCAGGCAGCACCTGCCCAGGTTCAACCATCTGCAGCCCATTCCTCACTGGCAGCTCCATCAAAACCACCACCAGGCCAGGGGCCGTAGCTCTGTTGGTAAAATGCTTACTATGAAAAGCATGAAGACCTGGAATCAGGTAAAAAAAAAAAATTCAGGCATCATGTGACACACTTTAATCACAACATAGCAATGGTAGAAACAATCAGAGCCTTACAGATCATTGGCCAGCCAGACTAGCCTACTCAGCATGTTCCAGGCCCAAGAAGGAGGGAGACTCTATGTCAGAAAAGAAAGGAAGGATCAAAGGATGGATAGAAGGAAGGGAGGGAGGGAGGGAGGGAGGGAGGAGGGGAGGAAAGAAGGAAAAGAAAAAAGAAAAGAAAAAGACTGCAGAGTACACAAAATGCCTGAGGAAAAAAAACACCCAAAGCTGTCCCCTGGCTTCTTCACAGCACAGATATGGGCATACACATTTACACATGGATATACACACATGCCTCACCCATTACACCAGTGGCAGGTGGCAAGCTGGGGGCATAAAAATCCCAGGTGTGGCTCTTCTGCTGCATTATGGCCACTTTTGAGACTTTGGTTTCACACAATTTCATATCTGCTAGAATGGTGGGAGCAGAACTTACATATTAGGGCTATTGTAAGATGAAAGACGCAGAGGAATTTGGTAAATACTCAATTTAAGATTTGCCTTCCATTCACTGTGTACTTTGTATTTTGTCTTCTTTCCCTAGTGGAGTTGGAACTTGAAATGACTAGATAAATAGCAGTGGCAGCATCCCGGAAAAGGTGAGACTAAAGGAAGGGTGAAATGTGACCCAGCAGTCTGCTCAGCTAAAGCTGGCAATGGAAAGGGAAATTTGAGCAAGGGAGGTAGCAGTGTTTGTTCGCTGTGTGAGACACTACTCCTGCTGTCCTTGAGGACTGGGCTCCTCTCTACCAGTTGCTTGTGACAAAGCAGAGACCTAGCCATGCTTTTTAAAAATTATACTTATAATAACTAAGAGGTGAAAATAAATAAATAAATACGGGCTGAAACGATGTCTGAGCACTTAATAGCACGGTCTGCTCTTCCAGAGGACCAAGTTTGGCTCCTAGAACCCACACTGGTTAGTTCACAACGGCCTGTAACTCCACTCCAAAGAATATAGTGTTTTCTTCTGGCCTCTGAAAGCACTGCACGCATGCACACAAACCCACAAACAGACAACACACATACACAGATTTTTTTGTTTTGTTTTGATTTTTGAGACAGGGTTTCTCTGTGTAACCTTGGCTGTCCTAAACTCGCTTTGTAGACCAGGCTGGCCTCGAACTCACAACAATCTACCTGCCTCTGCCTCCTGAGTGCTGGGTTTAAAGGTTTCCACAGATTGGCCGGGCAGTGGTGGTGCACCCCTTTAATCCCAGCACTTGGGAGGCAGAGGTAGGCAGATCACTGTGAGTTCGAGGCCAGCCTGGTCTACAAAGTGACTCCAGGACAGCCAAGGTTACACAGAGAAACCCTGTCTCAAAACAAACAAACAAACAAAACAAAAAAGGTATCCACAGATTTTTTTGAATAAGTAAATAATGAAAATTCAAACATCTGATTTACACAATCCAGTCTACCCATCCTTAGAAAGTGATACCCTAGGAGGACACTGCTTTCACTTGTTGTCCTTGGGCCTCCATGAGTCAAATATAACATTTAGGCCCTTCCAACTCAGAGAACTGTCTTAAATCTTCATGTTAGAGATGGTCCAAGCCTGCAAGCTCACAGCAGATATCATAAATCAACTACACTGCTCCTCAGTGAGGCCAGACTTAGCTTCCCTACTCAGAGATCAACTACCAATCAATCAATATTGATCCATTGTATGATTCACAATCTGGATTCCTCGGTCATTATTAAAAGAGCTAAAGGCCAGAGAAGAGCAGAGAATTCTCTTGCATGCCTGCCGAGGGCCCAGCCTCTGAGCCTTGGTTTCTTCTTGGAGCCACTTGTGTCAAGAGAGCTAGCATGTACCCACAGAGATGCCTCTCTATATTTACCAACTCAAGATCACACGTTCATGTGAAAGCCAGTAAGAGAAGGAGCCTTACAGCGCTCTCCTCTCATAGCTTCCACATCATCTTTAGACTACCCAGAGGTTACCAGAGCACAAGTTAAAGATGGGTATCTTCTTTATGCTGTCATAATTCTACTCTACAGGCTCCTTCACTAGAAACAGGAAAAAATGCAAACCACGAACTGAGTCACTTTGTAAGGATGGGCTGTAGCTAAGTTAGCGGAGTGCTTACCTAGCATGCAAAAAGCCCTGGATTTGATCCCCAGCACTACGTAAACCAGGTGCTCTTGACAGATGCCTATAAAGCTAGCACGTGGGAGGAGGAAGCAGAAGGATCAGAGGTTCAAGACCACACTTAACTATAGATCAAGTTTAAGGCCAGCCTGGGGTACATGAGATCCTGTCTTTAGAAGAAAACCAATGTGGCACTTATTTTGTGTTCCTTACACTTCCCCTTCAGAGTTCCAGAAACAAAGAGGAGGCATTTTTCCCCTCAAACTAATCAACACTTAAAATCTATGAATGTGGATATTCCCATGGTTGGGATGCAATCACACCAAGGTGTAAACTAGTATTGGGGGATTTAGGAAGCAGTCCTTCCTTTCCTAGAACTTTCTGGCTCTGCCCAACACACCCCAGGGAGGGAAACATCAATTAAGTCCATTATTCATGTCATTAAATTTCACACCAGCTCTGTGTGTCTTTTTACAGATAATATGAGTGAGTTTCAGAGAGATTAGAAACCTTTTGCCAAAGTCACACAGATAGGAAGCAGTGAGGATTTGAATCCAAGACTAAAATGAATAGGGCTTCTAATCACAAGCTCTTGTCCTTGTGACAAATCCTGCAGAACCACATTCAAAAACAGGCTGGTCAGAACCACTCCATTGTTACACTAGTGTCCTTAGGACATACAAGTAAACATTTGGTCCCTAAAAGGCTGCAATCATATATTGCTCACATAATAAGTTTTGTGGGGCAGAAGCAACTGAGTGTTGGAACCTTGATGACCCAGGAATATGAGCATGATGCCTCTCAGACATCAGATTGAGGCTGAAAAACACAAATGCCATCATGGCTTTAGCTTATTTCCCCCAAGGCGGATGAATCTAACTATAACAAAACCATCAGCATGTTTTTGGATGCCATCTCTTCCTTTCATTACCATGGGTCTCAAGCCTAGCACTGTCAGACCTCTCCAGACACATTGAAGTCGCGTAACTTATGTTCCCCTTCATCTACTGCGTTCCAGAATCTGCTCCCTACAGCAACAAAACTTCCTCTGTGAAGGCACTAATAACTTCTCATTGCTCTTTAGAATAAAATCTGGCTCCTGATGACGGCTTCTAGGTTTCTATCCTGTGGGATCCTCCCTGCTCTCATCTTTAATTTACCCATGTCAAAATCTGTTTTATGTATGTTTGCTCACACATTCATTTGGGAAAATACATATTTTTTCTTGTGTCCATCCATAACTCAGAATCTAGAAAGCTGCATAGTTTATACTCATTGTTCAAAACTGTTGACTTTGTAAATGAACATTATCTGCAACCTGTAAATGAGTGTAAACCCTCTCCCAAAGCTGCCTCCTAGATGTCTTGGTTTGAAGGATAGAAGAAGTATGATGATGGCCTACAAACCAGTCTGGGATCAGGCATTATATTGGCATTTCAATTAATAGCATGAGCCTAGAAAGATCTTCAGCCTCGGTTTCCTTACACGTTAGTGTTGACTTCATCATGGACAGATGATTTGGTGCTATTCAACCCTCAAATGCCATTGGATGACTACTGTGTACCAGCACTGTCCTGGGTACTGACTGTGCCAACCTAAACAAGACACAGGGCCTACCAAGGAGTAAATTCAGGATGAGAAGGGTATATACATAAGTCTTCCACCTAACCGTCAACCATGTGCTCCAAGAGAAGACCAATGAAGACCCAAGATGATACATGAGAGCAAGAAGTGAGCTCAGCTGAGGTTTGGCATGGAGATGACTCTTGAGCTGGTTGTAATGATCAGTAGGCGATCCCCTCACAGTAGGGCCATACTAATGTGTGGACCATGAAAAGGTATGATAGTTACTATGCATGGAACAGGAAGTGATTCACCCACTGATTTATAAAGTGTGAAAAGGAAGTGGAGTTGGACAGGTAGACTTATCCACGAAGTAAAAAACTTTTATGCTAGGCTAAGGAGTCCTGGAAGAGATGGGTTTTTAAACAAAGTCAAACCAAAGCATGCCCTTCAGAGAGAAAACAATGATTCTAACACTTTCCTGGAGGGAGGTATAGGGGGGAAACAGAAGAAATAAGCAGAGAACAAGCTGTGGCAACAATGTGGGCCAGCAGGCTTCATCCAGGGTCTGGGAGTGGAAGATGTGGAGCAGGTGAGACTGTTGAGGGCTGTGAGGTGTCTACATTCTGAAACAGCCGGAAATTCCAGGTGCAGGTCACTGATTGATAATATTTTCTAAACACAGCCTATGGAAAGGGGTGTTTAGGAGCAAATGTTCAAAGCCTGCTTCTGAGCCCTTGAGTCTGCTCCCTATGCAAACAGAACAGTGTAGCAGACTGTGGTGCCTGCCCTTTTTGCTTTAGGGTGGTCACAGAGGCTGGGACCCCTTCAACTGACCCATCATTCCTTCATCTCCTCTCAGGTGGGAGGAAAACCAGTTATTATGGCTTCTTTCCTCACGGGGGTGTAGTGGGGCTTTCTTAGCCGTTGAAAGAGCTGTGTCACATTCAGACAAAAAGAGCTCTGTTCGTGAGGAGCATAAGGAGACCAAGCATAAAGAAGCATTTAAAAGGCCGCCTGAAGGGTAGGAGACAGGCTTGCAGGGGGCTCATTCTGGCTTCATAATGAGATTTAAAGATTCAGAGATGAAAAACAGAAGATGCAGGCAGCAGAAGATGTGGATCAGTTCTCTCTCCAGATGGATTAACATTTGGATTGTTTTTTTTCCCAGATGTGAATGCCCAGGATCAAAAAACCCACCATATTTCTCCTACAGGGGGATATTCACACAGAGGCAGTAGAGATCCCCTGGGGAGGGGGAGGGGTAGCATAAAGACACAGCTGTCATCAACTCACTGTGGGGGCATCACTACAAGGTGCAGAAGCTGGGGGGCCAAGCGGTTTCAAGCATGAGTTACAACTTGTCACAAGCCAGGGAGCTGCCACCAGGCCCCCCAATCCTCACAAAGCCCCATCGGGAACAGACAGCAGACAGCAGAGCCCAGGAGCCTGGAAAAGATAGAAAACAGTTTGCTTAGTCCCAAACACCAGATGTTTTCCTTTCAGTCAAGACTTCCCAAGTGTCTCCAGCAACCTTTCCTCTTAGCTAACCTTTGAGGCAAGCCCCCTTTTCCCTTCCCTGGCTGCACCTGCCTCCTGCCAGCTGTTTCCCCCGCCCCCCCCCAATGGCTTGAATCAGGCTTTGTAGGTTCTGGAGGGGAAGTTTTTTTCTCTCCTTCTCCCCAAGAAACATGTCTCCAGAAGCAAGGGTGGCTTCTTCTGCCCTCATGACACATGACTCCTTCACCCCCGTTGTTTTCTCCCACTTCCCTCCCTACCACCACCCCCAGCACACGGTGTTCATGTTTACCCTTCAATCTGAAAACTCACATTTTCCGCAAGCTTCCACCTGAAGCTGGATTTTTCTCTCTTGCTCGCTGTCCCAGCTCGTCTGTCACGCTTCATGGTCAACAACCCTAAATCTAGTTGAACTATATGCTTGCTGTGTATCCAAGTTTCTCTACTGCCCTCACTTTTCAGCCTTGGAGAGAGCCATGTTAGACTCACCCTGGGAGCTTCCAGGGCCTGTCACCCTGAAGCCATTTAGCCGGTGTTTGCGGAATTCATTAGAATAGGTGAGAAGAAGTCACACGAGGTGCGGTGCTGCAGTGAGGAAAGGCAGGTGTTCTCCAAATGAGCGTGTTTATATGAGCTGCCTGGATTTCATAACCCAATGTTATTGCAGGGGGATTTAGGGATGTCTGGTCTGGCAAGAGCTGTGGTTATAAGCTTGACTGTTCTCTGGCCAGGCCTGCCAGCGGTTCATAGGGGCAGCTTCGTGACTCTGCAAAGCATCCTGGCTTCAGCATGAATTGGTGCAAGGCTGGCACTGGGTCCCCGAAATAGCAAGAAAGGGTCTGGTCCTCTGGGTTTCTCAAGTTCTTCTGCTTCTCACCAACAGTTACATAAACAGGAGCGGAAGTGGAATCTCTGGTACAGGTAGGCACTGTTCAGTGTCTGGCACCAAACTGGCATGCAAGCAGTTTGTTTAATGATTCTTTCATTGTTGGAAAATAGTAACTAAGAAGCACACAGCCTGGAGATGGAGGACCCCCCCCAGCCTTCAACCAAGGCTGGATTTTGAGATGCAGGTTAGCAGGAATGTCTCTATACTGGGAATCCACAGACCACACCCACCAGAGAATCAGGCTGGCTAACTGAAGACCTCTCCCTCTCTCCCTCCCTCCTCCCTCCTCTCCTCCAAATCCATTTCCCCAGTCTCATCACCAGCTCTGAGGCAGATGACCTGCTGCAGCCTCCCCTTCCTTTATGCCCCCATCTTCAATGGATCGCACAGGTCTTCTCCTTCAATCTTCTTTCCCCTCCACTCATTCTATTCCCCCACACCAAGTAGGTATTCCCTGGAAACCCACCAATCAAGCCTGCTAGAGAGGTAAATAGACCAGCTAACCAACTACTCTAGCTTCAGGTCTTCCCTCTCTCTCCTCTCCTCCAAACACAATCATCCGGTCTCATCCCCAGCCTGTGGCAGACTTTCTACTACAGCCCCCCTCACACTCTGTCCCCACTCCAAGGGAACAAGCAGATCCTGGTGGCACACCTAGATTCCTCCCTCATGTGGACTCCTTTACAACCCCTCCTTCTAGCTCAGCCCTATTCCCAATTGTCAGCTCTCAATACCTAGAAACACATTTGACCTCAAAACCCCAGTAGCCACATTTGACTGAATCCCAGAAGAATTTTCTACCAGGAAATGCACAGCCAACAGAAGAGCCTCCGAAGAACCAGAGAAGCCAAAAAAACTAAGGAACAAAACAGCAACTCAACAGAGACAAGACCAAGTATTAGCACCTAGAATTATAATCATCCAAAATCCAAATGTCTAAACACCAGCATTAAAAACACAATCAACAATATCCAGGAAAATATGTCTCCATGAGAGCCCAGCATCCCTACTAGAGCTGGCCCTGAGAAATACAACATGACTGAAGTACAAAACAAGGACTTTAATATAGCATTTATGATTAATAGGGCCGGGCGGTGGTGGCGCATGCCTTTAATCCCAGCACTCGGGAGGCAGAGGCAGGTGGATCGATGTGAGTTCAAGGCCAGCCTGGTCTACAAAGCGAGTCCAGGACAGCCAAGGCTACACAGAGAGACCCTGTCTCAAAAAACCAAAAAAAAAAAAAGCACTTAAAGAAGGTACTTAAAGAAGGTACTTAAAGAAGAAATGAACAAAGCAATCCCTTAAAGATATCAATCCCTTAAGTTAAGTCCCTCATATAAATCAATCTCTTAAAAATAGATATGAAGATATATGGAATGAAATTAATAAAACAGTTCAAGACCTGAAACTGGAAATAGAATTAATAAAGAAAACTCAATCTAAGAGAAATCAAGAAACAAAAAATTTAAAAACTTTACCAGAACATCAGAGGCAAACCTTACCAAAAGAATACAAGAGATGCAAGAGAGAATTTCAGTCATTCAAAATGCATACCTTGGTCAAAAAAAGTTAAATCTAAAAAAATAATAATAATAATCCTGTTACAAAACATCCAGGAAATCTGGAACGTTATGAAAACACCAAATGTAAGAAAAGTAGGAATAGATGAAGAAGAAACCCAGGTCAAAAGCACAGAAGAAAATTTCCTTAACCTAGAGAAAGAGATGCCTATCAAGGTAAAAGAAGCATACAGAACACCAAATAGACTAGACCAGAAAAGAAATTTCCCTCAGTACATAATAATCAAAGCACTAAATGTACAGAAAAGCAAAGAATACCAAAAGCTGCAAGGGAAAAAGACCAAGTGACATGTAAAGGCAGAACTATTAGAATAAGGCCTGAAATACCTGACTTGTCAATGGAGACTCTAAAAACCTAAAAGACCTGGACACGCATTCTACAAACTCTAAGACAGCAAATATGCCAGCCCAGTCAACAACACCAAGGAAAACTTTTAATCACCACATATGGAGAAAATAAGACATGCCATAATAAAGCAAAATTTAAGCAGTACCTATCTACAAATACACCCTAAATAAAAAAAAGAAAACCTCAACCTCAAGAGGTGAATTACAACAAGAAATAAATTATCCCAGACAAGCAAATCAAAAGGGGGAAAATACACACACACACACACACACACACACACACACATGTGTATGCACGCGTGCACACAAAGAACAACAACAAAAAAAAAAAACAACAAAATAGCAGGAGTCAATAAACATCAAATCATTGATATCTCTCAACATCAATGGTCTCAATTCCCCAATAGAATGACACAGACTAAGAGAATGGGTGTGAAAACAGAATCCGTTCTTCTGCTGCATCCAAGAAACACACCTTAACATCAAGAATAAACATCAACTAAGGATGGAAAATTATATTCTAAACAGAGTGACTTAATAAGAATGCTGGTGAAGCTATTTTAACATCTGACAAAATAGATGTCAAGCTAAACTAATCAGAAGAGATAGGAAAGGATACTACATATTCATCAAAGTAAAAATCTACCAAGAGAACACTGTGATTCTTCTTTAAATTTATTTTTAACTTATATATTCATTTTATATCCCAATCATAGCCCCTCTCTCTCTTCTCCTCCCAGTCTCTCCCTCCCTCCCTTTTCCCCCATCCACCCTCTCCTTGTCCTCAGCAAATAGACGTGCTCCCCATCAACCCACCCCAGAACATCAAGTTGCAACAGGACTGACCTCATCATCACCCACAGAAGCCAGTCAAAGCAACCCAGTTAGGGAGAAATTATCAAAATCAGGCAACAGAGTCCATGTCATAGACAGCACCTACTCAACTTACTAGGGAACCCACATGAAGATCATACTGCCCATAGGTTACATAAAACACTGGATTCCTAACATCTATGTACCAAACACAAGGGCACCCAAGTTCCTAAACAGTACTACAGCTTAAATCACATAAAGACCCTCACACAGTGATACTGGGAGACTTCAATACCCAGATTCTAGTAAGAGACAGGTCATCCAGACAGAAGTTCAACCAAGAAATGCAGGAGCTAACTAAATCTATAAACCAAGTGAACCCAACAGATATTTACAGAACAATTCACCTAAACACAAAAGCATATACCTTCTTCTCAGCACAGTTCTTCTCATAGACCTTTTTCCAAAATTGACCACATGCTTAAACACAAAACATGTCTCAACAGATAAAAGAAAATTGGAATAACTCCCTGCGTCCTATATGAGTACCACAGATTAAAGCTAGATCTCAACAACAACAGAAACAACAGAAAGCTTAAAGACTTGTGAAAAATGGGGATGAGTAGAGGGGGAACTATAATCAGGGTACAGTATGAAAAAATACATTTTTAATAAAAGAGAAACATCAGTATATTAATGAAGCTGTAACACAGGTATAGAACCTAAGTTCTAAGGTAGCTTCTCTGCCACTCAGAAATGTACTGAACAATCTTCTGAGCCTTGGCTACACAGGATCAAAGCCATGGTGCCTGTCACTATCTCCATGGAGTTAGTGAGAGAAAAGTACATCACACAAGGTTGCTGACCCTTACGGACCATGAACATTCTACATGATTCTGCCTTCAGCCTCCACTGAGCAAGCCATGAATAAGGGTTTGCTTTTGCTTGCACTGTTATATAGTTTGAACCTCCTAGATTCTAAGTGCCTTAGAGTCAGCAACTGTGTCAGTTTTATTGAACTTTATACTCAAATTCTCAATATAGTATCTGGCAATTTGCAGAGGTGGAGGCTCTACTGAGTAAAAAAATAAATAAAAAAGAATTAGTGAACTGTCCAGACTTTCCAAATTGAGAACCAGAAAGCCTGTGATGATCAGTAATGCTGACCCTGATCTATTGGCATTAACTGATTTCTAGTCAGATGGCAGTGACCAGTGCAAAGCAAGAAGCAGTTCAGTTGTTAAATTTGACTACATTGTATCATAAAAATAATTCAACATCTCCCTCTTCTTTCTCAATCTACGTATAATCTCCTAGCAGTAATTGTGGATTGGGAGAAATTCTATGTTCCTTCTTTTTAAAAAAAAAAATGTTGACCAACAAGCTTCTGGTCTTGAATTTGTAGTAATAATTACTATTGATTAACTTAATTTGCAATCTTGGGCACACTGCTGCAGGGTTGGAATTCCAAAGAGCTCCTTGGCACTGGCAGAGAACAGTCACAAAACATAGCCACCATGAGACATCTCTGGACAAAAGACCCAGACAGACTTCACATGTTACCCAAACAATGGTTCTAGGAGTAGAAAGGAAAGAGAAAGTGACCATTTTAATGTGCTAGCCCTATGCTGGGTCTTTGAATTTATGTGGCAGTCATTCAAGATCCCTGCCAACTACTCAAGCTCTTCTTTGAGTCCCAGACTTGATCTGAACAATAAAGTGTGAACAGCATTTTGAAGAGCCAGAGTTACAGTTTTCACACTCACAGACCCTCTGCTATGGCAATGAATCATATGGTGGGGCCTCCTCCTTCAGTCTACGGTCCAGAGAGAAAGTGATCTGGACCATAGTCTGCAGCTTATTCTACATGAATATGTATCATTATCAAGAAATCAGTTCCAAGGTTTAAGGCACTGAGACCTGACAGCCACTGTTGCTACAATGTAGCAATTACTAACCCTACAGAATGTGTTAGAGCCTTCAGTGCTTTGATTTGTTTTGAGTGAGGTTGGTGTTGAAAGACAATTCTTAAGAGCTCTCATGCATCCTATTTGTCTTGTGAGCAAGACACAAGCTCCTTTTATTTCAGAGTATCTTCTCAAGGACATCGATAGAACCAACAGCCTGGAAAAATAGAATAAGTGGCTTCTTCCAGAGGCAATTCTAAGCCTACTTACTGCCCATTTTAAACTCAGATAGTCAAAGCGTGAGGCCCCTCTTTTAACACAGCTCACTGTCAATGCAGGTATCCCTCTGGGCTATTTGCAAGGAAAATATATGTAAGTATGGTGATGTCCAACTCTGCCTTGCCCTGTGTAACAAAGTCCTTGTATCTGACCCAAAACTTTCATGTCTTCTGCTAGCACCTTTGAGACTGTAGCAAGCAAAAAGTTTAGATTCGATTGTTGGTAAAAATCTTAGACTTAGCACAATTCTGGACAGTAGCTTGTTAGCCCTGATAAAACGGATCCTCAGAGAGAGCAGTGCTCAAGGTGACTCCATTAATAACTTTTTAAAAATCCCATTTACCCTATTATTCTACATTGGTTGCCATGGATAAAAATCCAAAGCATCACTTATTCAATCATGTATTCCTGAACTCATTCACTCTTTTATTCAGTTGATGTTTATTACCTACTGTACTTCAAGCACTATGCCAAAGCAATGTTTCCTAGGGTTTTTAAAAAATATCATCATGGAGTTCCCCCAACATAACAAGCTTAGCTTCTAAAAGTGACTTATTTGAGATTGTCTTAATCTTGCCTGATATTATACTTACTTTTAATGACCTTTACACAGCATGGCTACTAGTACAGTAATAGGTCTGGCAGCTTGGAGACTTCAGGAGCAAACAGAGAGTCTGTGCAGACCCAACAATATCTGGGCCCTTAAAAGCTACCTCTTTCTTACAAAGAGTACTGAGTCCCAAACAGAGGCTTCACTCAATTCCTCTAACTTCGCCTAGGCCCTGCCACAAATAAAACAGAACCAGAGGCTAAGTATAACAACAGGGGCATGCACTTCCCCATGCCGTAAAAGTCTGGGCATCTGGGGCCCCAAGAAAACAGAGCCAGAGTCTCCTAGCAGCCTGCTTTGAAGTCTTCACTTCCAGCATGGTGGACAAGACTTGAGCTGACTGATGACGACAACTCTCAACTCTGCGTCTAACCTACTATTTCCATGACTCTGGGGTAGGTTGCTTTGAGATTTTCTGAGATCTTCTCTTCTCTTCCATAAAAGTCACCACCTTGTCTTATAACATTCTCATGAAGGAAAAGAGACAAGATTCTGTAGGTAAAATACAGTACCGAGCACATAGTAGGCTTTTTGATAAGTAGTTGCAACTTACATTATTGCCTTCATCCGGTTGCTTTGGCTAGATAAAACGAACATCCCTTTAAACAAAAAGAAAATTAGAGATTAGGTGCAGAGCCACTGGCTGAAAGCCAAAGGGGGGAAGATAAAGCTTTATAATTGCCTCTCCTGGGAAAAGCAATAAATCCAGGCAGCTGTGCTGCTCCCACACTTCAGCAGGCAGAGGAGAGCTGTGTCTGAGGACTTCTGTGTTGGAACACATGAGCATCTACTGTGCATAAAGCATTCTGTGCCTGGTATGATAGACACAGGTTGCAGCTTCAGTCTTGCCCTCTACGAACGTGTTATCTGTACAAACTAGACCAAGGCAGCATTAAACAACCAAAGAAGCCGCTTTAATATAAGGCAAACTGGAAAAGGGGAAGAGCATGCATGAGATGGCCATCAAGGGTGAAATTTCAATGTGATAGGGGGGCTATTACAGGCCTTAATAGGAATATAAGGGCACTGGGGATAAGAATGGATAGATAAACTTCAGTAGAGAGACCCAGAGAACCAACAAAGAAAGTAATGAGGCTGGCAAGGGGTAGGTTTATTGAGCGAGCAGCAAGGAAGACAATTTGGCTGCAAGTAGCATAGTATAACCAGTGTTGACACTATGGATGGCCATTAGGGCCACCTGATGTACCTGTCAGTGGGAGCAGCAACCTTTAGACAATATGGAAGGAAGCTGTATGCTAGCAGCTAGGTGGACAACAGGCTGGAGGAAGAAGTTGGAACCAGAAAGGTCAAGTATGTGAGTATGCTATATGTGGTGCATGTAGAATAGAAGCCAAGAGACGGGAGATGCTCATCAGGCCCTGTGCCTTAATGCACAGCTACTGGCATTGGCAGCTGCTCAATGAGGGAGAATCATTCTTCCTGAGGATATTCCCACTGGTATGTTTCCTATGCTTCAATCCCATGCACATTTAAGCTGCACTAATTGGACTTAGTGGATTACCTCTCTCTGTGTGTGTGTGTGTGTGTGTGTGTGTGTGTGTGTGTGTGTGTGTATAGCAATGGACATGTTGGGGAGATATAAAGGCAGTTGGAAGAGGGAAATGGTGGTAATAATCATGCTTCATTGAATACATGTAAAGAATTCTCAAGATCAAGAAAAATATAATTTAAAAACTTATATCTAGGAATCTATCATAAAACATGATTAAAGGCTCAGACAAGGGTTCATTTGCCAGAAAGTTTATAAAGATACAAAAAACAAAAAACCTAAAGAAAAGGAAGAAATGAGAAGGAAGGAAAATTAAGGAAAACAAATTAAATCTCAGAAATAGGGGTAAAGTTAGATTATTTGATGTATATGGAACATTTGCATAAATTTAAATCTTTTTTTTCCAGTTATTTCATCAATCTAAAGATGTGAGGACAGCAACTTCTTCTTTTTTTAATTATTATTTTTTAAATTTTATTAATTTATTCTTGTTACATCTCAATGGTTATCCCATCCCTTGTATCCTCCCATTCTCCCCTCCCTCCTATTTTCCCCTTATTCCCCTCCCCTATGACTGTTCCTGAGAGGGATTACCTCCCCCTGTATATGCTCATAGGGTATCAAGTCTCTTCTCGGTGACCTGAGGACAGCAACGTCTTTAGCTCTTAGACAAAAAGGTTGTACAACACTGACTCTAAATCACATTTTTTTAAAGCTGGGAGGAAGTTGTTCACAAAAGAATGTTTCATTAAAAAGCAGTAGTCTACTGAATTGTATATAGTTTAGAATAGTGTGCTGGCTGGTTTCAGGTGTCAGCTTGACACAAACTAGAGTCATCAGAGAAGAGGAAGCCTAGTTGAGGAAGCCTAGTTGAGGAAATATGCCCATAAGATCCAGCTATAAGGCATTTTGTCAGTTCGTAATCAATGATGCAGGGCCCAGACCACTGTGGGTGGGACCATCCCTGGGCTGGCGGTCCTGGTTTCTATAACAAAGCAGGCTGAGCAAGCCATGTAAAGCAATGCAGTAAGCAACACCCTCCATGGCCTCTCCATCAGCTCCTGCCTCCAGGATCCTGCCCTCTTTGAGCTCCTGTCCTGTGATGAACAGCAATGTGGACATGGAAGCCAAATAAACCCTTTCCTCCTCAACTTGCTTTTTGATTGTGATGCTTTGTCACATCAAACCCTAACTAAGACAGATAGCACACTATCACCATAAAAATAATTTGACCCCCAGTCCACCTCACCAGCGTTGTGTCAGAGGGCCTTAGATTGAAGCATATTTTATTTCCTTCTTCAGAAATCTATAAACTCTCTAATTTACATCACTAAGTTTGCATTAACAACAATAATAGGCATGCAAGGAAGACAGTCCGTCCGGTTCCAGGTAAGATATTATGAACTTCATATATGCATCACCCTTACCAGTCCTTGTAATAATAACTACAATACAGAAACAATTATTGGACCAATTTTACAGCTGAGGAAACAGAGGCTCACAGAGGTTAATTGATCAAAGTCACATGGGTGGGAAAGAGCAGTGGTCAAAGGCAGAATCAGAACCAGTGGCCTCAATCTCTCTATGCTCAATTACTGTATTAACTCTCCCATTTTCACTCACAATGTCCTTTCCCCCCTGTATTTTACTCTTACAGGAGCAAAGTATATTCAATAGAGGAGAGTATGACCTTCAGAGCTAAACTCTGGTTTGCAGCCATGTAATTTACCTATTGATGCAAGGTCACTACAATGCCAATGAAAACTCCTGTGCAGTTAAAGGACTATGCATTACAAAAGGCCAAAGTAAACTACTTTTCATTGTTAGCAATTAGCTAATTAAGTAAATTATGTTAGATAGTCAACACTAGAGCCAGTCATTAGAGTTTACAAGTAGATTAAGAACAAGTATGTGAATTTGAATTTGTTTAAACTTTGGAATAGAATGAAATTAGAAAGATCAACCCATACCCATGCATCCCCTGCCCCACTCCACCCCACCCACACTATATTCCAGTAGGCAGAGCAATGGAGACTTTTCACAAGTCTCAGCCTTTGAAACCTTTGTAAGGGCCTTAGAAGAGTATCCACCCATCTGGGTCTGTTTCCCTATCTATAAAACAAGGGGTTCCATACGATGTTTCCAGCTCTGGTGATAGCTGTACTATTACAGTCAGTGTAGAAAATAAATCTCTGTCTTACAATATCTGGCAGGGTAGTAGGCTTCCAGGTAGAGGAATCTGACATTTCATAAGGCTGTTTCACCCTGAGAACGCAGGACTCTTTGCCCACCTTTCCCAGGCTGGAAGCCCCAGCTATGCTCACAGACCAGAGCCAAGGCTTTCAGAAGCAAAGTAGCCAAAATGAGGGTTTGCTAAGGAGGCCAAGTGGGAACATGCAGGAGGGAAAATACGGCTCCTTTGGGGTGGCTCCATCAGTTTTTACCCATGAAGCCCTTTGGGAGATGCTAAGAACACCTTGTTCTGACCTCCCCCTTTTCAAGGGATTCATAATCCCAAGGGTCGCTAAACTAATTTATAAAATGAGGAGAGGAAGCTATTTCCTGTGCATGTGGCGTGATTTCCCCCCTGACAATGCACTCACTCGGCTGGCAGCACCTGGCTCGATTTTCCTCCTCACCAATTGATATTCTGCTTATAGCACAGAGCACAGGAAAATCAAAGCCAAACACACATGCTGTACAACAGAAAGGGGCTGAGAGCAGGCTGTTTAGTGGGGACAGATCCTACAACCGTCTTAGCATTGAGGGGTAACAGGACAAAGAAAGAGATATAGGACCTCCATGCTGTCTTTGAAAGTCAAACAGCCATGCTAAATCTCTCCAGGACTGACCCGCAGGATCTTCAAAGAATAAAACAATCCTGATTCCTGGTACACCAAGCATTCCTGTGCCTGGGCCAGCTTCATCCCTCCAATCAGCCACAGTACAGCAACCACAAATGGAATAACTGACACACACTAGACTCTGTGCACATACGAGATTGGAGGAGTTGGAACAGACCTGGATGTCGCTCATAAAGAACATGAAAACTGAAATTATATCGAACAATAAATCGAACCTTTCTCCCTATTCAATGTGCCTCCCTCTGCTCCAAGCTCAGATTCTGAATAACAACTGATGACTCACCAAATGGGTCAACAATGCTACCAAAGTTTGGAACATATTTTATCAGATAATCTTCCCAACTACTAAACTTCATAGCAAGGGACACCAAGACTCAGAGGTTTAGAAGCCTGATAATGACAGTACAGCTAGTAAGTTGGTGGCGGCGGGGGGGGGGGGGGTGAGAGGATTTAAGTTCAGGTTGTAGTATTCTGGCACTCCCCAAACCTGACTTGTTTCTGTGAGGCTCCTCATGGTATCATGTTGATGTGTTGAGTGTCTGTGTTACGGTGTGTTTCTCTGCATACGGATATCTTCAGAACTGAGCACAAGTTCTGCCATCCAGACAGGGCAAGATCCCCTCACCTAGAGAAGAATACAAGACAAATTATGAGCCTTCAGGGCCTGATAGTTACAAGCAGATGTGACTCAGTTCCTCTACCATCAGATGCCCCATCACTTATCCACATCTCCAGCATAACACTCTCAAAATGGATTCCACTCAAGCTTCTGGGCCATTCCCAAAGCTTCCTTGCTCTGCTAGCACTGCAGCCTCTGAGTGTGCTCTCTGATAGCATCCAGGGACTGGGCGTCCTATCACACTTGACATTTTTTGGTGTGGCCTGCTTTCCTTGAGACCAGTTTGACTTCTTTTCCAGTGGAATCATATTTTGGTTCATCACTACATAGCTTGCCCAAAGCAATAACAAAAAGAGTGAAGAGATAAACAAAAAAAATTACAAAACAAATAACTTTTTCCTGTGCTGTAGCTACAGCTAGGGTGGCTTTATGAGCTAGTGTTCACAGTAGAACGCCTGAGAGTGAAAGTCCACAATCAATATTTACTCCAAAATCCAGGGGTGGAGATGCATGCCTGTAAACCCAGTACTCAGGAGGTTAAGGCAGAAGGACAGTGAGTTAGAAGGCAGCTTGGACAGTATATTGAAAACTTGGCCCAAACACAAGCAAGCAAACAAATAACTTGACAACACACAAATCAAATCGTTTATGGAAGCTGAGATGTAAAACCCCCAAACAGGGTGTAACTTGAAGAGGCAGGATCTGTATCCCTGCTCTTGTCTGTGTAGCTTATAGCATACTAGGACAAAGTCATGGTTATTTTTACAGGTTTTTATATCCATATAATATCAAAAAAAGAAAAGAAAAGAAAGAAAGAAAAAAGGAAAGATGGGGCTGGAGAGATGGCTCAGAGGTTAAGTGAGAGCACTGACTGCTCCTCCAGAGGTCTTGAGTTCAATTCCCAGCAACCACATGGTGGCTCACAACCATCTATAATGTGATCTGATGCCATCTTCTGGCCTGCAGGGGTACACACAGGCAGAGTATTGTATACATAATAAGTAAATAAATAAATAAATGAATAAATAAATCTGAAAGAAAGAAAGAAAGAAAGAAAGAAAGAAAGAAAGAAAGAAAGAAAGAA
>OU015748.1:40188715-40219434 GCA_907169655.1 Acomys percivali
GAAAGAAAGAAAGAAAGAAAGAAAGAAAGAAAGAAAGAAAGAAAGAAGGAAAGAAAAGAAAGGATTTTCCCCAGAGAAGGAGCTGTATGAAATATTTGTGGGTTTGGGATGTTTTAGATTTTGGTTTTGGTTTAACGTTGTTGTTTCTTGCAGCACACCTTCCGTGAACCATGCTGATGGCCCTTGTCTACACTTAGGCCCACCTCCTTCAACATCTTTGAAACCCAAATCATTGTAAATACATTATCTCTCCCAAAGAAATTTGCGCTTTAACTGTGAACAGATCCCTAAGTCCAAGGAATGGCTCTTGGCACCCCAATCTAAACCACTTATAAAAACAGCCTCCTCCTCCTCTCATGAAGCACCTTTATAATCTAAAGCGCCACCTTAAGCTTGCCAGAAGGCATGAAGGGAATAACCTGGCATCCGTGCAATATTGAGTCCCCAGGACTAACTGACTCTGGGCTTTGTCAATACAAGGTTAATGAGAGGCTCACCCTGGAGATGCATGGCATGCCAGCCATACACCTCTGCACACACCCCATAAATACAGGAGCTTACTCTATAGACTCTGTCTCCTAGTGAAAAAACGAAGTTTCTTTTCCTGCAGGCAGTGAGTCACGCAGACCTGAGGTCTGCTGCTGGCCGCGTCTATAGCCAAATGTCGGCAGACACCACCAGGAGAGAGCTTCCGGGATTCTTCTTAATTGGCTGCACAGGATCCAGAGTCTACTAATGACGATTTAAATACCACCACCATTAGCCACTTTGCTGTTGAACAACTTACCAGGTGTATAACAACTATATTTACCGGTCTGTTTGCAGCTGGTTGTACCTTCTATGGCCTCCTGCCCTATTTCTTCAAATAGCTGTTTTCCCAACTGTTTAAATGAGCGAAACAGGGTACAGGCCAGGGACACACAGAATGCCCAGTACAGGATCGGGGAGAAAAAGGTAACGTCAAAGTCAGGCGACAACAGTCTGATTTTTTTTTTTCTTTAGGAAACAACATTTAAAAACAATTGTGCTCTTGCTACCAATATGCTGTACTTGATTTTTGCTGTGGGGAGAGGGAAAACTCCCTGGATGTTTTATTCAACAGGACCAGATGACTGTCACTACAAATTTTCTTCCCGAAGTAATTCCCTGTGCATAGGCGGCTGGAATTCCTCCTTCTCCTGGAGAGGTCTACGCTCCTTCTCTGACCTCTCAGCACTGGCTAGGAAACCTGTCACCTGAGTTTCAGTGTGGGGCTCCTTGTAGAAATAAAGACTAAAAAGCACAGTGTCCATGACTCACCTGGACTCTTCTGGTGGAGGGAGAGCCTGCTGAAAGCCTTAGTGCTTTCCAAATGTGACACTGCCTTAGGTTTCTGCAAAAACCTCCCCCAAGCAGCAGTTTGTCAACCAAATGATCCCATTGGCCAGACAAGAGAAGAAATTATATAAAAGATGTTCAATACCCCAAATTCTGGAAGATCCTGGTTGATTTTAAATATAGAAAATATTGTTATTCAAAGGCAGAGAAGACTTGAGGTGTCTGGGCACCTTCTAGGACAGGGTGGGTGACATAAGAGTGACTCATTACATGGAGAAGTTTGTCTCTAATGAACTCTAACAGAAGGGCTGTCATGTTGTAAAATCCACTTCCCCTTTGAAAGCTCACTCCGAGTCATGACTATTGAAAGAGACCCTCCTCACTACATTTGTATCAGACAAAGCTATCACTGTAGTGTGACAATTAAATATATATATAAACATATATTTATGTAACATATATATATTTAATTCTATATTTATACACACATACACAGATGGCTTTGAGTTAAAATGGTTCAACTTTATGATGGTGCAAAAGCAATACAAATTCTGCAGGAATCATACTTCATATTTTGAATTTGGATCTTTTCCCAGGCTAGCTAAATTCAGTACAATACTCTCGAGATGCTGGGCAACAGCAGCCACATAGAACTCCAAGTCAGCTAGACGGCCATGAAGGGGAGACAATATTCCACAGTGTACAGTGTTGCTTAGCTATAATGTTAGGAAAGAAATTGGAAATTCTCAATGCATTTTTTTTGCTTGGTATTTTAAAACTTATCTGAAACAAAACCCCAACAGAAATTGAGAAGCATCTCTAGACCGATATGTCCAGAAGATAAATGAGAGGTGCCAAGAAAAACATTCACCGAAGGCAAAATGGGAGCATCGATAACAAGAAAAGCAGTAGTGGCACGAACATTAACTCCCCGCCTCTCTTGTCCTCTCCACTGTATCACAAGGAAAGGATGCTTTCAAGAGCAAATAGGGGAAGATGCAGCAAGCAAAACTAAGTATGTTTGACACTGACATAAGTATACCTGTTAGCTTGTGAGCTACAAAAGAAAGAAAGAAAGAAAGGAAGGAAGGAAGGAAGGAAGGAAGGAAGGAAGAAAGAAAGAAAGAAAGAAAGAAAGAAAGAAAGGGAGGAGAGAGAGAAGGAAACTATTTCTGTGTGTTCTTTGGAGATATTTATGTGGATACTTTAAACTCAGTCAACAAAATCCATTTATGTTAGATTTGGAGGGTAAAGCATTTCTTCAGGGACAGATGGATAAGTGACCATCACAGAGCTAAGTGTCAGCAGCCGAGATGGCCTCTGGGGACCATTGCATGGTACCAGTTTGCAGGGGTGCCATGGTGACACCTAGGATGGTACCAGATGCAGGTTCTTGTCTTCTGGGTTGTAGTAGCAGTATGACCTGGAAGCCAGATATTAAATAGCATTCTGTGGTCGCTTCACCTCTAACCTTCCCTATAATTTCCAGAGCAATTAAATCCTTTCCTTGTAAATGTACCACAGTTTCTTTATCCATTCTTCTACTGAGGGACATTTAGGCTGTTTGCATGTTCTGGCTATTATGAATAAGGCTGCTATGAACACGGTTGAGCAAATGTTCTTGTTGTGTGCTGGAACATCTTCTGGGTATATTCCAAGGAGTGGAATAGCTGCGTCTTGAGGAAACCTTATTCCCAGTTTTCTGAGATAGCACCAGATAGATTTCCAAAGTGGTTGGACTAGTTTGCATTCCCACCAGCAACGAAGGAGTGTTCCTCTCTCTCCACATCCTCGCCAGCATGTGGTGGCACTTGAGTTTTTGATCTTAGCCATTCTGATGGGTGTAAGATGAAATCTCAGAGTCATTTTGATTTGCATTTCTCGGATGACTAAGGAGGTTGAGCATTTCTTTAAGTGTTTCTCAGCCATTCGATATTCCTCTGTTGAGAGTTCTCTGTTTAGTTCTGAGCCCCATTTCTCAATTGGGTTATTTGGTTTGGTGATGTTTAATTTCTTGAGTTCTTTATATATTTTGGATATAGACCTTTGTCAGATGTAGAGTTGAGTACTACTCAGCTATTATAAGCAAGGAATTCCCAAAATTTGTGGACAAATGGATTGAACTAGAAATGATCATAATGAGTGAGTTAACCTAGAAGCAGAAAGAGTCAAATGGTGTATACTCACTTATATCTGGACACTAGCCCAAGGGGCATGTCCCATGAAAGTCTTCACCTACCAGGAAAGTGGGACAGAGGGGAAGACTTCCTATTGGGACTCTGGGTGAGAGAAGCAAGGGAGAATGGGGAAATAGAAGGATCCAGAGGGTCCTAGAAACCTATAAGTAGAACATTATGACAGTCGGATCTGGACCTAGGGGTTCTGCTCAAACTATGGCACCAGCCAAGGACAATACATGCAGTAAACTTTGAACCCCTAGCCAGATCTAGCCAATGGACAGGGCATTCTCTACAGTTAAGTGGAGAGTGGGGACTGACTTTCACACTAACTCTGGTGCCCCATATTTGACCACTGGATGGGGAGGCCTGGCACCACTCAGAGGAAAGATAGCAGGGTACCAAGAAGGGACTTGATACCCTTTGAGCATATACAGAAGGAGGAGGTCCTCGTCAGTCAGTCATAGGAGAGAGGAATAAGAGGAAAGTGGAAGGGAGGGAGGAATGGGAGGATGCAAAGAATGGGATAACAATTGAGATGTAATATGAATAAATTAATAAGAAATATTTTTTTTTTAAATCCTTTCCTTGTAATACCTTCAGTGGTAAATCAAACTGACTGGCAACACCAAAGCCATTTTTCTCTTTCCTGTGTACCCAGTAAACTGTACATTTCCTACTCTTTTTTTGCAGCTAGCTATGGCCCTGTATGAATGGATACAGAAAGGAATGGTATACTTTGCTTTCAGATCAGAGCTAAGTCAACCTTCCATATAAGATGCTTTCCATTCTTTTCCTAGCTAGCTGCTTTATATAAACAGCCGCAGTGACCTTAGAAGCTATGTGGAACAAGCCTGAGTCCTGGAGCTTGATAAAGAATCATTTTAGAAGGAAGAAAATAAACCCTGGTGGCAACACACACACACACACACACACACACACACACACACACACACACACAATTGGAACATGCAGTAGAGAAGAAAAGGTCTGGATAATGAGGAAGAAGTTTAAAAAAAATACTAATGAGGATTAAATAGTGAAATCGGTGCCACAGAACTGAAGGAGAAAAAGCATGCTGCTGTGCCAAGCCATTTGTTATGGTTTGAATGTAAAATGTTCCCTACAGCCTTGTGTGTTTGAATACTTGGTCCCCAGATACTGGCACTGTATTGGAAGGTTATGAAACCTTTGGCAAGTGGGGCACAGCAGAGAAAGTGGGTCACCAGGGGGGCAGGCCTTAGGGGCTTTCCCAGTTAGCTTCAGATTTCAAACTGACACAGTCTAAAGTTATCTAAGGGAATGTTAACTGGGATATAGCTTGAATCAGATTGGCCAGTGGCATATCTGTCGGCCATTTTCTTAATTGCTAATTGATGCAGAAGGCCCACCATGGGCATCACCATCCCTAGTTAGTGAGCCCTGGGAAATGTAAGAAGTCTAGTTGAGCATTAGAATGAGAGTGAGTGTTAGATGACAAGCAAGACAGTAAGCAATGTTCTTCCGTAGTTTCTGTCTCCTGCCCCTCTCTTGCATTTCTGCCCAGGCTTCTCTTAATAACTACCTATCATCTGTAAACTGAAATAAACCCCAGATGATTTTGGTCATGGTATTTATTGAAGTAGCAGAAACAATAGGACAGGTGTGATAGCTGGGCCCCTTTTCTAGAGGTCTCTCTCTGACTCTTGTCCTAGTAGGATACAAACTAACAGTGGTCAGACACTAATGCTACCACAAAGGCAGCACCACCATGCCCTTCCTGTCATATCAGACTATATATTCTCAATTCATGAACCAAAATAAACATTTTTTTTCTCCCTTAAACTGTCTTGCAAAGTATTTGGACATAGCTCCACTGAATAATCAGGCTTGATTAATAGAGTTAGCAGAACCCCAGCTAAAGAAGCTCTTTCTATCCTTAAGACAAAACTGATAATATCCACTAAAGTGAAAGCATGTCACCAATAAGACCTATATAAAAACATTAGTGAAGGTTGACAGTGTAGCTCCAGTTACAGAGCACTTGCTGCCTAGTATGTTCGAGGCCCTGACTACAATCCCCAGTACCACGAAATCACTGAGAGAATTATTGACTACATTTCAAAAGCACATACAGTTGGTAGGCAGAATCCAACAAAAAGGGAAAAAAATTGAGTGTTTACATGGGGTAGTAGCCGTGTTAATAGGCTCAAAAGCATTGAGCATTTTGCAATGGACCACAGTGGACAAGCAATCAAAGTTGTATTCCTAATGTTTTTTTATCATTTTCAAGAAAGTTAAGTAGGAATTTTTAAAAGAGAGAAAGAAGAAAAGAAAATTTGAGAGACTTGCAGCCACAATACATTTCCTGGCTGGAAACACAAGAATCTAATTCCTTTGGCAGCACTTGAACCCTGACCTACCCATCATTCCATCTTATCCTCTGTCACCTCACATCCACTGAGATCCAAACCATCTGAAAGCTCTCAACCACATAGGGCTTCCTTTAGTAATTCTCATGAGAGCTCAGGTCTGTGAAATCATCCTTATAGTGTGACCCCTGGCTCTAAGAAATCCTTGGGTGACACCCTATGAGAAAAAGCCTCTTTGGGTACACCAAAGGTCATCTTTCTCCACCATGAACCTTGATTCCAAGGGTGGTTCCCCCCGGAATGAGCTCCAAGAACAGATGCAAATTTCAGAGACAAATGGGTACATCCCCTGCTCCCAATGTGGGGCCTGGCAATGAGCTGACAACTTAAATAGCATGCCTTCCCCATGAGCCAGGCCAGCTGGTTGGCTTTACTGGTTGGACCTATGCCTTATAAATGTGCTTGCATTTTATTTTCTGGTATGCTACAATTCACCCTTTTGTTGCTATGCGATATTCAGGAACACAGAACACTAATTACCCATCATGATATGACATCTGCTTGAGATGAGGAAAGGCTCAGACCCAGATTCTAACTACGGCATCCTGAAGGTGACCACACACTGTCCTCTGTCTCCCTTTTGTAGGGCTGTCACAGCTTAGAAAGAAAAAGCATACCACTATGGCTTCTAACTTAGCAAATCCTAAAAGGTAGCCGCCATACTTAACTAAAAGTGACTTGCAGAATAATAACCATCTTGAAGACTGATATCCCTGTTGGCTACAGAAATGCAAGTGGAAAACACAAGCATCTATTTTAAACTTAACCATGGAGCACAGTGAAGCCAGCCTCCAACTAAATTAAAAAGAAGACGTCAATGAGCTCCGTTTCTGCTGCTCTCATTGGTCTCCTTGGTCTGTCAAAGCACGGGCAGCATCAAGTCTAAGGACCAATCTTGGATGCAGGGACAAAGTGAGAATGTTCTTGCAACGCTTTCAGGCCAAAGTGTTCCTGCGCAAAGAGAAACTGCTTGCAACAGCTTTCATAGATAAAAATGTAACCTCCGGTCCCAGCTATCTTTTTTACCTTTTCAACATAATGGCTATTCTGAACCTAAAATCTAAAGTAAGAAACAGAGGTAACTGTTTGTGAAGGGCAGAGCATGCGCCCGAGAGTTTATATCCTTTGCATCATTTAATTCACCCCCCAAAAAAAGACTCTTATCTGGGTGGTCATACAGAACGATCATACAGGAAATGACATTGAGTCTTGGGAAAGTGAAAGGCACCTGCCTCCAGCCATCCTGGTAGTAATCAGCATAAGAGACAAATCAGCTTTGCATGACTCTAAATCTGCACCTAGAGACACCCCCATGAGCCGTGAATTAGCACGGAGTCTCACTTGAGTAAGAGATGCCCAAAGGCACAAGGTACAGGGTTGAGGAAAAGCCTTCGCACAGTCAGGAGGGAGGGAACTTCCACACTTTGGAGGGTAGTACTGAGAGTGTGGGCCTCCTTCCCACTACATGGCAGCTCCAAGACACTAGGTCCCATGGGCCCCTCTGCAGCCCCAAGGACAATAACATCGAGCGAAGAAAGCCTCAAGAGCGCTGACAAAGCCCTAGAATAATTAAAACCCATTAACTGTCCTTAAAAGGAAAACTGAAGAAGCCAGACTCAAAAGGCTACATTCTATGTTCTTCCATGCCAATGACCTTCTGGAAAAAAAAAATAAAACTACTGTGCACGTATAGCATATCTATTAATGGTATGGAGGCTGAAAGGTGAAATAGGAGCTGACTGTAAAAAGGGTTGAGACATTTCTTTATGGTATGTGAGAAACGTTTTCTTTTCTAATTATGGTAGACATCACATTACTATCCATTTGTCAAAACCCAGCACACTTTACCCATGTGAATTATACATCAGTAATCCTTAGTTAAGCATGTGTCCACACAGGAAGCTGAAACGACAGCTTTATCAACAACTGTTTGCCGGGCAAGCATGAGAGCCTCAGTTTGATTCCCAGTACCCATGTAAACAGGTCAGTGTGATGATGCACACACTCATAATCCCATAACTGGAGAGGCAAAGACACAAAGATGGCTGAGGCTTGCTGGCCCGCCAGCCTAGCCTAATCTGCAGGCTCCAGTGGGAGATCCTCTCTCAAACAACAAAGTGAAAAGCTCCTGATTAACAAAATGCAAAGACTCCTGGCCTCCACATGTAAGCACGTGTACATCTATCTACACATGTGCAAGCACCCACACACACACACAGACATCTAAAATAAAAATTTCAAAGGTTGTGCATACACACACACAGATATATGTTTCAAGCAGACAATAGTTGATAAATCTTGGCTACAATTTCTACTGTATAACTGCAGTGTATAAATCCATGAGTCCAAACACCTCCATCATTCAACTTTCCCAGTGGAGAGATTTTCCAGAGGCAACCACTGCAATCTGACAAGCCATGGCCAGGAAGGCTCTGAAGGGAATTTTCAGGCAAACACTTCTGTAGCAGTTCGAATGAGAAGCTGATTGCTAGGGTTATCTTGGCTTCCTGCCTCCTTTCCAGAATTTTCAGAGGTCATTCTGTGTGCTTAATAGAAACGCTCATCTGGAAAATTGCCTTAAGCCAGATTAAATATAATGTCACTGTTTTTTAACCTGTATTTCACATAGTGTGTGTGCATCTTTGTCTTCATATCCTGTTGCAATTTGAAGGCCATACCTATCTCTATGCTAAGCCCTGAACAGACAGGGAGGAAAATCTTGCTAAAATTACCAAATAGCATAGCTTCCGGTTGCCTAAAATAGCTTGGCAAGTATTTAAAATGAGAATTTGGAAAGAATGTACACAATAGCCTAGTTTCTCTATTCTTTCACTTGGGTTACATGCTCTCACATGCATCTTCTTTGCTAGATATGTTTTTCTCTGTTTTCTTTTTTGTTTTGGTTTGGTTTTGGTTTTGGTTTTCCAGACAGGGTTTCTCTGTATAGCCCTGGCTGTCCTGGAACTCACTCCATAGACCAGGCTGCCTTCAAACTCACAGAGATCTGACTGCCTCTGCATCTCTGAGTGCTGGGACTAAAGGCTTGTGCTGCAGCCACCATCGCCACCGCCACCACCGCCACCGCCACCATCCAGCCGGTGTTTCCTTTTCTAGTTTGCCCTCATAGATCCTTTGTTTTCTATACAACACCTTTATTTGAGAAATATCTGAAGACTCTTCAGACTTGTTGTTAATAACTTGTGAAAGGAACATAAGCCACACAAATATAGGTTTGCTTTGAAAACAAGGGCAGTCATGCAAATTAATAAGCCTGTAAGGTCATATCCCTGACGATAAGAAAGGGGCAGACTCAGAAAATAAAAGATGCCAGAAAGGATGGGCTTCAAGGGGAAGTGATCCCTAAGATCCATCTAGCTTTGGGCTCCTCCAGAGTCATTGATATTTTCTGCTAGAAATATGAGCTCCTGCCCTCAAATGTTTGGAAGTAGACATTGCATATACCTCAGAGCGAGATATGGTCACTGAGTTAAGTTGGGTGTCTGTCTATCTGTCTTTTTTTAAATTAAAAACTATAAATAAAACAAAAGTCCTTAGTTCAGTGCACTCGTTAATTCTTTATTTATTTATTATTTTTACTTTTAGGGTTTTTTTTTTTTCATTTTTCAAGGGTACAGTATTTCAAGATTAGGATTTGAACATCAATGGAAAATAGCCAAGACAGTGTGCTGGAGCTACCCAAAGCCTGGCATGTTCTCCAACACTGTGCTGATTAACCAGATACTTCAAAAAGCCTTTCTGTATATCTTTCTGGAAAAATAATTCACATTTTTATAAATTCCAGGCTTAAAGAGAGAAATCACACAAAGCAACTGCAAAGCAACTGGTACAAATTACTCCAAGATTATGTAACTAGAAAGGTTACCATTATTCACTGTCAGCAGATCTTTTTTTTTTCTTTTACAGTCTTGTAGTTACAGAAACCAAAACTGCATGATAAAGCAAGAGAAAGTTAGTTATTGTAATTTATATCTGTCCCATAGAAAACTATTTAATGTTGAAGAAAAACATATACGCAGTAGAGAAAGGCAACTGGTTGCTAAGTCTGCTTCTAATCTTATAGGTGCCTTGGAAACTAAGTTATGAGATTCTGTGTTATGTAGGTGAAGAATGAGAGAACAGAAAAGCCAAGTATATCATTTGAAAACCCCTCCAGAATTGATTTTCAGTGTATAGCTTAATGTACAAAAGTTCCGTTCTCCAGAAAACTCAAAATGTCTGACAGATAACATTTGAGATGCCAAATTTACCTATTTGTCATGCATAGAACAGGTTCCAGGAGACAGTGAGGAAAACAAAGTCAGATATTTGATCTTTACTTCACTTTCTGATGTTGATCTACCTAACTAAGCCCCAGTGTCCTCTCCACCATGAACAAGACAACAGGCTACATGGTGGGTGATTGGTCACAGTGCAAATTTTCCTAGAGAAAGAATCCCCAGAATTCATACTGAGTTCCCCTTAAGTTCCTTAACTTCTAGACTTCACCTCACTAGAGACTTCATTAGATCCATACTATCCCCAGCCTCTGGGACTTTACCTTATTTCAATTGTTAAATCCATCCAAAGAGGATGAAAGAGGTTCCCAAACAGAATCAAATTGGGACAAATAGCCTAGGCATCTATTGTGATAGAACTATCTCAAATAACATCACTTCTAGAGAAAGAAGCTCCTGGACTTCACTGCAGATGTCTAAATATGTGGAGAAGGCCATTTCCAACAAACTTTTTATTTCATCTTCACTTTAGATTAGGACAGGCTGTCTAGGCTCCTGTAAAAAGACAAGATCATAATTCAGAAGATAACCATCATTGTAGACATAAAGTTTTTGGTCAAAGGGGTGATAATTAATGCTCTGAATTCTCTCCTGCATCTTCCTCATTGTGATGGCTAGATTGCCTTCCCTCCCTGTGTTTGTATCATAGTAGTAAAAAATCTCTTCTGTTTTGGTGTTCAGAGTGCGAGTAGCGTAGAGAACTCCACATACCATGAAGGCATTAGAAACAGATGGTTTGTACTGCTTGGTAAGCCAAGTGCGTATCACCTCGAGAGAGGTATCATTGAGTTTACTAATCACTATGTTACCAGTGCTGGCCTCAGTTGCATAAATTACCCATAATCCTTGCTCATCCACAGCAAAGTCAATGTCTTGCCAATTCACATTAGCATATGAGAAGCGGTTATTATAGGCAGCCATAGGAAGAGGTCGAGTTACAGTAACTTCGTTGGTAGTCAGGTTAATTTTGGCAATGTTCCCCCCGTTGTACCAATTCACATACAGGTTGTTGTTGAATGCCACTGTACCGCCCCCTTGGCCATAGCGAATCCGATAGTCTCGAAAATGTGAATAGATTAGCAAATTATCCAGTGAGTTATAAAGTCTGTAAACTTCTAGAGCCCTCGCATCTGAATTCAAAGGTGCCACCCAGTACAGGGTTCGGTTCGGTTCCTGAGGAGAATAATCCCGACCCCAGGCGCCATATTTATAACCAAATCCCAGCCAGTTGAGCTGGACCACAGAGGGAGCACTGATGTTCACCACACCGCCGTGATTGCAGCTTCCTACAAAAGAAGGGGGAAAGACATTGTTAGAGAAAATAGATGATTAAAGAATTTACTATCCTAAGAGCCAACATCAGTCCTCAAACTTTCTCCCCATCATGGTTCAATCACAATGGTGGCTCCAGAGGAAAAGAGCCCCCCCCCCCCCCTTTGTTTCCATTTCAGTGTGAGCCCACAGCCAGATCTAGAGAACTGCCTCATGTTTTCATCAGTGGGCTTTCAAACGGAAAATGGCTGTCATGTAACTACATAAAGCCATATTTTAAAGTTTGAGGTGAGGTGCCTGGAAGAAAGGGGAAAGATATTTCACATATTTTCTTTTCCCAGAAAGCATTTTGCAGTTATCTTAATTTCGTGTACCTACATCAAGAAAGTAATATCATTCTAGAAACATATCCTTTCCTCACAAAGCCAAAGGTGCTACCCCAGGGTCAGCCCTGGGGAGAACAGTGATCAGTGAAAGATAATCCGGAGGTGGGGGGCGAGTCTCCCTGCCATCTCTGGGACCCCAGGTGTATATCCTCAGCAGGCACCAATGCTGCTCTAAGCTAACTCCAAAGAGGACGCTTTTTGAAATGCAGCCTTTGATAGATCCAGACAGATAGTCCTATAGCAGTAGGATGGCAGCCTTGAGAAACTAAAGGCATTAACCATGAACTTGCATACTCTGTGCCCAGAACATAGCCCATGGCATAAATCACTTGGTGACCAGCTTGCCTCAGAACTTTGAGATGAGTCCGTCTTTGTGGACTCTTCATGATCCATATGCTACTGCACCACAGAATGGCGAGCAAACATGTGACTCTTCCCATCCTGACCAGTCACTGTCAAACTGAACAATCGAGTCGGGCCAGATGCACCTATCTATTGAATCTTCATTCCATGAAACCCTTGCATAAATGACTCGGGCTGGGCAACTGGCCCTTTGGTTGAATATCCTCTGAAATGCCCTCCAACCAACTGGGTTTGTGATCTATATGTTTTAAAACATGAAATAAAATTCCTCCAGCATTTTTATGACATCTATTCAGAGAACTGGATACATTTTTTCTGGTGTTATAACAAATACTCATTTTTTTAAATCTTTTAAAATTATTTAAATAATAAGATGCTTTATTGGGTAACCAAAAAAAAACCTTCAGGTATGTTTGAGGTCTTTTTTCTATGTTTACTGCTCAGAATATAGAGGGGGAAAGGATGGAAGACAGGAAGGAAGGAAAGTAGGTAGGAAGGAAGGGACAGAGGGAGGGAGGGAGGGAGGGAGGGAGGGAGGGAGGGAGGGAGGGAGGAAGGGACGAGAAGAGGCAGAAACCGAACCCTATATCTGATTCTGAATGCCTAGAAGTAATCAAGGAACCCTGAGGAGCACAGGTGTGATTTGGAGTCAAAAGCAAAGCCCACAGAACAGCCTAAGGTTAGCACTCAGAAGTAAGGGAACCAAGTGACTGCTGCATCCAGGAGGGGAAGACCAGCTCCCCTCCTTGCTAAATGCCTCTCTGCTCTCCCCACTCCTTACTCAAGGACTTCTGGGAGGTGAAACTATTACTCGAAATCTTGCTTTTATTTTTCCAATCTGCTGGGACTTTTCAGTCCCAGAATTAAATACGTGCTCTTTAAATGCTCTCATAAATCCACAGTTGGTGGGAAAGCCATCCAACCATATAACAGGTAGAGAAATAAAACCACACTGTACCCAACCTCAAATAATTTTGCATATCATTAAGCCGAATACAGTCACAGGTTTATTTTAATAATGCATGCACCATTTCATAAATAAAAAAGCAACGTGTGTTCAGCCAAGAGACTGCTCTCTGCTAAAGAAATAATAAATAAAATTATAAATTATTATTTCTTCCCCTAAAAGTGATCTCTCAGATGAATGCTTGTTTGCCTTTGTTTATGAAACAATGCATGAATTATTAAAATAAAGTTAGCAGTGTGTTCAGTTTAATGATAACAAAAACCGTTCCCATTTCCACATGCTAAAACTGGAATTTCTGGTTAAAATACCTAGCAGAGAGCTTATTTATGCAACCACATTTCACTGTGAGGAAATGAAAGTCACTTCTCTTCTTTCAGGTTGGGAGACTTAAGGGTTGCTTGCTTCATTGAACCTGACTTTCCTGGAAAGAACATATCCCAAGCCAACAGTAACACAATATTTCAGAAAAGTTGATGATGCATATAACTTATCCTCACATTACCAGGGAGTTAAAGAGCGACTGTTCTGTCTCGGATGTGAAGTCTTTAGATATGAAGGAACCAAAACACACGATTAATACTGCTAAAATTACAGCAATGGTTCCATCATTAAGACAATAATTCTACTTTAAATATAGCACTCATAGCATTCCTACTGACAATAATAAAGTTTTACCATTTCTTATGTTGACCAGAAACTTAAACTGTGCCTGTTACAAATATTGAAATTTAATGACACTTCAATTTCTTTTTATCTCCCAGCCATTCCTGAATACTCATTTATCCATTTTGCTACTTTCTCTTTATTTCTACTCCCTTTGGATATATTTAGTGCTCTGGATATGGTTAAAAGGAAGTAGAAAAAGGGACAGAAAAAAAGAAAATATTATTGTCAGTACTGAGGCTGTAGCTACAGTAGTGACAAGTCAGAGGAAAGGCTGTGGTGGGCTTCCCCAGTGGCCAGAAACAAACTCACAAGGAACCTGCCCAAACTGACAGTCATCTTTGTGCCCACTGCTCAGCATAGTGTACCCCTCCTGTACTCTTTTTACTTGGACCTTCCATCTACTCGTCTTTATTTGATAACCTCTTTCCTAGCCTTGCCTTCATATAAAGGTCTAAGATATATTCCATTCTCTTTATTGGTTATTTCCCATCCCAACTTAATCAGGACCCTCTGGCAACAATCAAATTTCCAGCCTGTGATCCGAGAACTCTCAAGGGCCAACAAACCATTTTGCATGTCCTGGTGGAAAAGAACAAAGCAGCAAAGCGTCAAGATCCAGAGCATCCTTCCAGCTACTCTATAAGCAAGGATGCAAAGATAACTAAGAAATAAGCAGGTAGGTGCCTTACGGGAATTGTCTTGTCATTCCAGAAATCACAAGGAACCCATTTGTTAAAGCAGCTATAGACACACATCAGCCTGGCACAGTCTAAACTCTGACTCCACGTATTAGTAACTATATGTCATGGAACAGGTTGCTTATCAGTTTCCGACTCAGTTTCATTAAGTCAAATAAGCAAAGCCTACCCTGTTGGACTGTTGGAAAGAGCAGAGATAGAGATAAGGCTTGGCAATGCAACTCAAACAATAGTAGCTACCTTCATTATAATCATATCATGGAACAAGTTCTGGTTTATATGGCTGTTTCCTAGGTGGTTGCTTTAGGTGTTTATTCACCCCTTTTGGTAGTCCTGGCAAACATAAGAGGACCTAGCAATAAGGGAATAAAGGAATAAAAGACTAATCAAATCATTAAATTCTTCCTGTCAGTGATGAAACACTTGGCATCCACCCTGCTACCCATCTGATGTGTTTACTCTGCGGAGGGTGGAGCAAGGAATCTCTATGCAAAGGTCCTCTCTTCAACATGCAACCCATTAGCTCCCGCCCTGGTATTCTCATACTTGTGAGCTTTGAAATGTGGCTATGCAAACTTTTTAATGTAATAGAGTGGATTTTTAAAGCCAAACATGGTATGCCTACAGAGACCACTGAATTGTGGGTCTGTCGATGTAGATTCTCAGCTGGTCAACTAAGCTGTAAGTGTGCTAAGACTGGAGAAACTATGATTAATTTGTAAGAATTAGGCAATTAACCCACGTGTGGTGGCTCAAACTTTTAAGCCCAATAATAGAGAGCCCTTGGATATAGGCTTGGCATGAATGTCAGGCCAAACTGAACTACAGAGTAAAACCCTGTCTCAAAAAAAAATCCAATAACAATTGAGATGTAATACGAATAAATTAATGAAATATATTTTTAATTAAAAAATCATTAGATCACAAAAAATCCAAAATGACCAAAGAATTAGGCAAGTAAAATGATTATAATTGTAAAAAAATTGATAATAAATTGATTCTAGATCGTTGGATATACTCTCAACATTCTGTGCATCTCCAAGGCTTAGAAATTTAGCATGCCCCCTAGTGTCTTTTATGTCCCATTCAATCCCCCGTCCTTTACTATAGGTGCCTTCTTTATACCTACAAAGCCTAATGTCCCCAAGCAGCTCAGTGACCCTGAGAATTATCACCAGGTTTTTTTTTAATCTGTTATTGCTATTTAGGTTCAGAGAAAAAAAATATACTGAAGTCAGTTGTTTGGGGGGGAGGGCGCAGTTCATAAATAGAAGACCAATTATTTCAAGTTAGAAAGTTCTGTAAAATGAAGCAGAAAAAAGATGTTTTGTAGCAACAGAGAGAGAGAATACATTGCTTTTTATTAAAACCAAATAGACTGGGTCTAAGTTCAAGCTGATCACTAGGTTAGCAAACTGCAGCTGCAAGGGTGGAGCCCAGAGAGTGCAGAATTATTTTAGAGCTGAGACTTGCATACAGTCTCTCTCTCTCTCTGTCTCTCTCTCTCTGTCTCTCTCTCTCTGTCTCTCTCTCTGTCTCTCTCTCTGTCTCTCTCTCTGTCTCTGTCTCTCTCTCTGTCTCTGTCTCTCTCTCTCTCTCTGTCTCTCTCTCTCTCTGTCTCTCTCTCTCTCTCTCTCTCTCTCTCTCTGTGCAACTCTGCAGTGAGAAAAAAAAAAGCAGACAGGCCAGATTTTAAAGTCCCATAATAGTGAGGAACTTTAATTAAAGTCTCCACAGGCTCACAACTTTGTGGTGCCTGGGGATTTTCCAATTCTGCATTATCAACCAATCCAAACATAAGGAGAGCAAGTGAAAGAAATTGATTTAAAAACATGACAAAAAGTCAGTTTAATATAAACATCATAAATATAATATGAACAAAGCTGGAGAAGGGCCAAGTAGTTTGGCAGGGACCCAGGTGCAGCCAAGGTTGTGAGAAAGTGAGTGGAAATCTGGGTTCAGTTTGCCTAGACAACACAGCTGGGCCAAGACAGTTCGCAGAAGTCTAAGTGTAAAGGCCTAAGGAAAGGTTCTGGAAATATTTCTAAGGAAAATAACTCAAAAGTCTCACTTGCCTTTTTCCCTAAATACTAAGCAACAGATTTTCCTCCTCCAATGCCACCCCTAGGTGATTGACTCCTTACACTCTGAATATCAGGGAGTCCTGAGAGGACCAGGGATCAAAGGCATACTGCAGCATAAACTCAGTGACTGAGAGCTGATGTGCCTTCAAGAAAAGTAGCATCCTTCAGACTCAAGCCCCTCCACTGACATATCAGAGAACTAGGTGAGATGGCCCTGAATATGCCTCCTTGCTTTAAAATGCCCTCATATCCAAATGGTGCATAGAAACCTGTGCCAGGAAAATCTATTGGAAGAGCAACATTTGCTGGGGGCCGTGTGTTCATCTTTATCAGAGGTTGTGGCACAGCTTTGACTCCTGCCTCAAAGAGTTGTCATGGTCCAACAGAACCAGCTCCTTCTGACATGCTCGTAACACTGATCCCAGACCAATGCAGCTTTAGTTTGTCTCTGAAGACAGACCATGATCCTCACCCTAAATGCCCTCTGGAAGTCAGGTTAGAACAGATCTTGACTGCAATTGGGGGGACATGTCTCCTGAGCAAGACCAAGAGGCTGATAATGATAGTCCTAGCTAATTGAAGCCCTTTAAAAAAATTCAGTTACATTGGCAAGATCCAGAAATATACAGTCCAAAGGAAAAGGCTTGTGACAATTGGAATTCATAAAAAAAAACGACAAAGGCTTTACAGTTTAATGAAAAGCTATGGTTCCCATTCAGGCTGAGATGCTTAAGACTCTGAGAGACGTTCCTTTGGTGTGGTCATGCTGAATAATGGGGCTGAAGGATACGAGGGAGCTGCTGGAAGGAGCTACTTCAGTGCACCAGGACACAGCCCTATCTCTGCTCACAGCCAGGTTTTCACTTCAATTATCATGATTACTAATAATATCCGTTGCCGGTGTATGGATGCTGATTACAGAGCTCTAAGCTTCGCAAGCACTGTCTCATTAATTCCCATAGCAACCCTATAAGGTGAGGACAGTGATTCTCCCACTTCACAAATAAGAGGAAGGATCTTTCCCCTGCAGCCACATAGCTGATAAAGTCAGGGATTCCAAAGCTATTCTCTGCAAGCTACCACTCCAATGCTCCCATTCACGGATGAATTTAGGTACCTGCCTGCTACACACACACACACACACACACACACACACACACTGTATCCAATGGCTAACTTGAGGGAGAATGAGATGCCATCCTGTCCTACTGGATGACTAGCAAGGCATGCCCATAGCACATGAGATCAGCATCCCTCTAATTCTCAGTGAGTTCCAAGCCTCAGGATGCTGCAGGTGCCCAGCATGCACTTCATAAAGAACTAAAGATAAAGTGGGGAGGAGTGTGAAAGAGTGGAGAAGAGAAAGGAATGGCAGAAAAACAAAAGCGTACACCCAGCCTATGCCTACATGAGCCAGCCAGCCCTTTCCATCTGCCAGAAGGCAATGCCACATAAAGATTTTAGATTCGCTGCCATCCCCAGTCCTATGCCTTTTCTCTCCCTTAGACAGTTTTCCTGCTAAGACAATGCAAAGGAAATGTGTCACTAGTGGGTTTTGTTTAGAAAAACTCACTGTGCTCCTTCTCTGTGAACCCCAGACTATTGATAATAGGACTAGTAGAAAATGGGAGGATTTAAAATGTGAAGGAGTATAGAACTGCAAAAATGCCACGCTTCGCCCATCACGACAATCCCTAAACCAAGGCCCATTGTGGTGTCTCATGCAAGTGGCAACAACAAACAAGAGCAGGCTTACCAGGAGCAGGAGGAGGGGGCGTGGCAGGCACAAGCTCACTTTTAGAGGCCTCACATTCTTTCAGCTTGGTCTTCAGAGCCAAGATTTGCCGACGAATGCTAAGGACGTTGTTTTGGTCTAGTGTCTCCAGCTTCTCTACCAGGAGAGTCATATTCCTTATCTAAGGAAATAAAAATTCAGAGTGACTTTATATTATTGTGCAATTTCCTTCATAAACGTTCTGGGGCTGAGTTTGTCATTTAGTGAAACATTGCTTACAGAATTCACCAGAGATCCTTCTGAATGGTTGCATTTGGAGGAATACATTTTATGGTTTAGACTGAACGCCTGTCACATCTCAGGCAATGTGTGTGACAAGAAGAAAGTGGCAAAGATTTTAACAGCTTTAATAACAGAGCACAGGCTCACTCTAGGCATGCACAAATGTCCATTAAAGTTCATTTCTAATAACCTTCCCTTATAAACTCGTGTTTATTCGTGTTGTATTACAATTAAATTTCTAATGAATGGTGAGAGCTAGGAAAAAATGTAAATTCTAAAATATGTAACTAGAATTCTCAATTATAGCCCATGTCATGACTGTGCTGGTAAATGCTGGTTGATGTAAATTACCCAACCATAACATTAATATGATAATCTTATGCCTAGATCTTTAAAGACTTGGCTAAAAGATATTCACAAGAAATCTTTTTTGCTTAAGTCCTGAATGGTTTTATTTTTCAAATTTTGCACAATGTATTTTCATCATACTCGTTTCCTCTCCTCACTACAACTCCTCACAAAATCTTCCCCCCCTCCACATTCACTCAACTTCATGCTCTTTCTCTCTCTTAAAGAACAAAAACCAAGGAAAAAGGCAACTGAAAAACATAGAGCCCAATTTGTGTTGGCAATCTGCTTCTGAGCATGGGGTTGCTCTGGAGTGTGTGGTTGATGTACTCAGCGTCATTCAATTAAAAAGAACTAATTTTCCCTCTTTTAGTAGCTATCATTTACCAATAGCTCCTTGGCTAGGGGTGGGACTTGGTGCTCACTTCCCTTCCTTCACACTTAGATGCTTATCTTCCTTGAGCTTGCACAGGTTTTATGCATGCTGTCAGTCTCTGTGAGTTTGCTGGGTGTCTGCTCTGATGAATCTGGGAAATGCTATTTTCTTAAAATTGCTCACCACCTCTGGCTCTTGTAATCTTTCCACCTCCTCTTTCTGCATAGATCCCTGAACACCTAGGGCAGCGATGCGATAAACACAACCCATTCAGACCTGAATCCTCCAAAGTCTTTCAATTTCTGCACATTGTCCAGCTGTCAGTCTCTATGTTAATTACTATCTATTTCAAGAAGCTTCTCCACTGAGTGTTGAGTGATGCACTGATCTATGGGTATAGCAATATGTCATCGGGAGTTGTTTTATTGCTAGGTTGGACAAATCACCATCCCAGACTTCAAGCTGTACTATAGAGCCACAGTAATAAAAAACAGTATGGTGTTGACAAAAAAACAGACACATTGATCAATGTAACAGAATTGAAGACCAGACATGACTCCATACACAGATGGACACCTGATTTTTTTCCAAAAAAGAAAAAAAAAAGGCAGAAAATGAACACTGAAGAAAAGACAATATCTTCAACAAAGTGTGCTGGTCTAACTGAATAGCTGCATGTGGAAGATTAAAAATTGATTCATATCTATTACCTTGTACAAAATAACTCCAAACAGATCTACATTGGGCCTGATACACAAGACATTTACATATATGGAGAATAAGTCTAAGAGAAATAGATGATCATTCAAAAAAGGAAGATATCCACACTCAGGTAAACTGTGTTTCTAGTCTCATGAGGATAAACCCAGGGCAGAGAAGATGACTGAGCCAAACACAGGCAAAGACAAGTCATTTAGATGTCCCCAATATACTGAGCTTATTATATAAGTATAAGCATTTATCCAAACTGGAACATGGATGCATCACGCGGTCCTGAGACAGTAGCAGAATTAAGGTGGAGGAAACAGAGTATTCATCCAGGTCATACCACTCGTTCAGTCACTGGATGAAGTGCAGTACTTTTCTTTTATTACTATTTTTGTTTGTTTTTGAGACAGGGTTTCTCTGTGTGACAACCCACGGAACTCTCTTTGTAGGCCAGGCTGGCCTGGAACTCACAGAGATCCGCCTTCCTCTTCCTCCCAAGTGCTGGGATTAAAGGCGCTCGACACCGCTCCCAGCCCCCAAAGTGCCTCGTCGATATGCTGAGAAGTGAGCCGTTCCTTACCTCCACCTCCAGCACGTCAATAATGTCTGTGCTTCCAACAAAGTTCTTCTTCAGCTGGATGACCAGTTTTTGCATCTCCTTCACTTCCAGCTTGATCAGCTCAAAGTCCAGTTCTGTGTAAGAAATGCTGTCCTTCTCCATGACCTCTATGCGGACAGTCAGGTTCTGAAGCGTCTTCTCATACACGCTGATTAGCTGCACATACTCCTTCACCTGGAGAAGGAGCAGAAAGCCTCTGTCGACTCACAGAGCGATGCCAAATAGACTTGCTCTGCTACAAAATACCTGAAGATTATCTTACCTTTGTCAATCACTGCAAAGGAATGGCTCAAAATATAGCCACCCCCTCCACCCCCCTTTTTTTTTAATCCATATGTGAACTAAAAGTAGCACATTACTGTGGCTTTTGGTTTCATTTGTCTATCCCGAAAATAATCTGTACATATATTTTAATCTCCATTTGAAGGTCTGAGGATGTTAACTCAGCAGACTGAACAGGTTGGGGTCATCTCTCTTCTCAGCTCATTTACTTGAAATCAGAGTTTCTCAGTCTCAGTACTACTGACACGTTAAGCAAGTCTCTTTCTTGGGGTGGGGACAGCAGGCAATACCAATGTGTTGTAGAATACTCAGTTGCTCAAGTGATGACAACCCAAAATGTCTAGAGGCATTATTGGCATTATTAAATGTTCCCTGGGGACAAATGACCTCTACCATCCTTTTGTTTTGAGCCATTGCTCTAAGTCTTGGTCTTTTCCAGAAGGGGAGAAACGCACTGACTAGACTTAATGTATTTCTTATGAATCGTGTGCCGAGATTCCCCTCTGCCTTCCACAAAGAAACATGATAACCCGGCGTACTATGCAATATGTGAGTGTGGGCACAACTGCAAAGTGCACATTTCATTAAGTGTGCTCACATTCACTCCAAGAACTGATTATCGCAATCAGACCTTTAAATTACACATTTGTTGCATATATTTGAATGTCTGATCATTAAGTTAAAATTCCAAAATTTCCCTTGGTGCTTGAGTGTATAATTGGAATCTCCAAAAGGATATTTCAATAAACAGTCGGTGACACTTTTTTTTTTTTTTTTTTTTTGTATGTGATCTCTAAAAGAAATGTCATGGCTTTTCAAAGACCTGCTCATTAAAAAGGTGCTGCTTTCAGTTTCTTTTTTTAAATGTGAGCATAAGTAATACTTCTCCCTAAACTGCACTAATGTCAAGTGTCTGGATGGCTTCAGACAGATGTTGACCTGCAGTCTTTCTAATGACAAAGCCAGTCCCAACTCCTGTCATTGTAGCCCTTCCACTTAACCCCACCATGCAAATTAGAATAGACTGATAGGCCACAGACCTTCAGAGCCAGGGCCTCAGGAGAAGAGGATTCTAATGAACACTGGAATAGCAGCCCTTGGTACCAGTACTGTATTACCTCAGGCAAGTGAAGTGCACTGCCATCAGATGTTCCGTTACTCAGAGGCTGATAGGAATTGTGACATTTTGGTGGATGCAGGTTTTTTTTTTTTAAGGTGGAGGAGGTGCATACAAACAGTAAGCCCCTCCTCAAAAACATAAACACAGACATAAGGTGTTCAGGTTTCAATTTCCTTTTTAAAAAAAATGGTCATAAAACCTTGCCTGTGGTGAAAACATAATAATAACGTACCAATTCATTGCAGAAATGGAAGTTTGAGAAATGAGTGAGCTTGTTGGCATTTGGCCTTGCCAGCTCTTGAAACAAATGAAACAGCCTCAGCTTTCCTGGAACACTTTGGTGGCACATTATAGCTACTATTCTGCACAAATGAGGGATGCAACTCTCATCTCTGCTAAATAAAATGCAGTTTCCCTCCGGTCCTCACAGAAAACCAAGGCATGGCCTAGAGTTTGTGACCTGTGAGAATTTGTGCTGGGTCCTGCCTCAAGTTCAGATATAAAACAAAAGGTCTCCCTAAATCTGGCAGGAAATTTCGAAGGGTGATCCTTTCCGCTGACATTGGAGGGCACAGCCAGCCCTGAGAACCTGAGGGTTCGTCCTGGGTAGTTTTGACTCAGTGACAGCAGGCCAGGTACATAGTGCCTAGCCCCACACCACTGACATTTAGTACCCTTAGCACATTCCTCCCTCTTAGAATCAGAATAGCAGTTCTAAAGAGAGAGAGAGAGGAGGCCCAAGTGGGGCATTTGTCTCCAGAGGATGCTGAGTAATGTCTAAAGACATTTTGGTTGTCACAACTGGGGATTGATTATGTGTTGCTGGCATTTAGAGGCCAACGATGCTGTAAAATGTGCTAGCAAAAGTACGTGTCTAATGGGTCTAAGTTGGTGAGGACACATAGCTGTGGCAACATCTTTGCCCCAATTTTCTCACTACAGAAAGTGTGAGCCTGAGAACACTCACAATGCTTGCCTTCAAATCACCAGGCTGACATTCAGTTTCCACTTTATTTTCTTTGGTATGTTCTTAACTGTGTGGGGGAGGGAAGGGGGGGGGGTTTGGAGTTTATTTTGGGGTGGCTTCTGTTGTTTCTTGCAATAAACATGGTCTTGTCATAAATAAGGAGGTAATGTGGCTGGCTATTCAGCTAAATATTAGTCTGGTTCATAGTTCTGTTGGCTCCTTAAAACCCATGATCATAACTATAGCCAGATTACTTGAAATAAGTAAATGGACTTTGAAACATACTGTTATTTTCAACATATCCTTAAAAGCAAATGCAATTAGGTTAATTGACCCTGAAAATATCATCAAAATGTTCAGTATTTGGTACAAGAACTGCCTGAGCTCAAATCTAACTTCAGTACCCAGTGGGCAAATGGCTTAAATTCTCTAAGTTTTACTCTACTTCCAAAACCAAGGGTGTTGACATCAAGCTTGCAAGATTATTGCAGAGACTAGAGAGTATGTACACTAAGGGCCTTGCTAATGGATGCTCTATGAATTTTAGAAATTAATAGATAAATGGTGATTTCAATGCTTTTCAGTCTGACCTTTTAATTTACTTTTATTCCACTGCAGAAAGCATTGCTCAATCAATGTTGTTTGTTTATGGGTTGTTGAAACGTCTCCCAGGCTGTCTCAGTGTTCTCATGCATGAGCATCTATTAGCAAATGTGTCATTTTAAACGACTTACCCCAAGGACCAGCGAGAGAGAGAGAGAGAGAGAGAGAGAGAGAGAGAGAGAGAGAGAGAGAAGAAAACAAAACAACAAAAACGGAGCTGCCTTTTGTGTCATCTCCTTCCCAAGTATGGTCACACAGGACATGTCATAAGCAACAGAAAATTCTAAAAAGGCTTTGGGCATTTTCTGCAGAGGCAGCTTCCTGAATTCCCTGTGTACTGACAGATAATGAATTAATGGTAGGCAGTCTCAAGCCTTTCACTTGCTCAGAATGGGCATCCTCCCAGGTCCCTAGATAAATAGTGATTTCTAAGACAGCTTGGGGACAGCTATAATAATTCACCTAGAAATCCAGACGTCCTCAGCTAAAGAGATAACTCGGGATTTGAAGGCATAGCTGACCTACTGCATATCTTGGGTCTTCTGGGAAGAATAATAACAGCCAGGGCAGGGCAGGAAGATCTGACTTGATTCTGAAGACTCAAATCCCTGACCTGACTCTAGCAGACAAGGGAGGAACGACCTCAGGGAAGAGCCTATACCTGTATGAACCTTGGGTTTTCTGTCATTAACTTGGAAGTGGAATGAAAAGACCAACCCGTCTCCATTACAGGCTTGCTTGGGAGGACAGGAATACTAGAAGCACTTGGGCAACACAAATGGAGGTTGTTACCATTGTCACTGGTGTTATCTATCACAGCAAATCAACCAGCAAACCTCAGCTGATGGCCAACTCCTTTGCTAGGCTTATATTTCAAGTTCTGGGGGTTGAGGGTAGGCGACAAACTGTTGACACCTTTCAGAACTGAAAATTTTTTCTCACCTATGCTGCCCCCTCTCTCAGCAAATTATTAGCAAAGCAGGTGCCACCTGCCCCACACCCACTTATGGCATTGGAATTGAATGTCCCACATTCACAAACCTGGCAAGCCACATACTTTCCCTGGAGCAGCTTGGGGTTTCAAACTGCCCTTCCTACTCCTGCCAGCAAAGATGACATGCAAATCAGTGGCTTCCACTATTTCAAAGCAAATGACTCCAACTGAAAAAGATCTTTATGTTGGATTTTCCTCTACTTGTTATGTTTTTATGCATAACTTCTTATCTCTACTTGATTATGCTGGAATAAGGTTATGAATATTAATGGTTGGAATTTATAATTTAGTACTGTGCCTTTTCTGCTGATTAATTCAAGGACATTTTATTTCTTAGGAAGCTAGGTTCCTGAAGTAGTCAAACACATTTTCCTGGACACTCACTTTAACTTAGAATATTTATCTACCAATTCAGGTTGAAAGTGGGATCTCAAGCTCGCCATAATTTTTTGTCTTAAAGGATAACTATATTGGATGTTGAGGCGGCTACACTTAAATTGCGCAGGAAAACTTATTTGGAAGGCTGCAGTAAAGCCAGAACTCCTTGTAAATTAATGGGGTTGTATTAAATAATGCATAATGTGATTATACTCTAGCCTGGACTTCACCTGGGCATAAAATAGGAGCCTTTCTAATTGATTTGTAGCTTGGCTAAAAGGCTGGAAGGGGTCGAAACTGGAAGGCAAGTCACATTGGTCCAGCAGGCTAAGAGAAAGGCAAATCCTTTGAAATAAATTCCTCTGGCCACACAGAGCAGAAACCAGAAGGTTCTAGCCAGGCTTTTCCCTAAGGCTGAGAGATGTATAAATCTCCATTTAAATTCCTAAAGAAGCCTTCAATTTCGATCTGTTGGGAGACATGTGGAATGAAATATTCCTGTTGTGACTTCAAAAATTGTCACCAAGATGGAGGGGAGAAGAAAGAAGGAGGGGAATGGATTTACACAGATTTAAATGTATGCATCAGTAAAGGGGGAATAGGAAAAGAGAGGAGGAAGAAAGACAGGCAGGAAAATTGAGAATGGAAAGGAGAACAATTGAAGGAGAAAAGAAAGGAGGAAGATAAGGAAGAGGAGGAAGAAAGGGTCATCTAAAGGTGAGAGAACACCAACAAGAGCACAACGGTAAAAAGAATCAGGAAAGAGAGGGGAGAAAGATTAGGAAGAATGACCAAGAGGAAGAAGCAAGGCACAGTGACTAGGAAACCAACAGAAACAATAATGAAATAGGAATTGAAGAAAACACGACAGAGAAGGAAAGATAGACTAGATCTGAAGGGAATAGAGAAGTGGGGAGAGAAAACAAGTCAAAGCTGGAAAGATCAAAGACAGTCAAAGAGAAGAATCCACAAAGCAAGGTTGCAGGACCAACCAGTCTTTTCCACTGTGTGAGGAACAGTCCGGCTAAGCCTTGAACCCAGTCTTTTCCTGGGTTCTTGCCCTCTGGTGTGAGGAGCTCAGAGATCTACTATAAGTCAAGACATAGCTTGAAAAGAAAACACTTACCTTAGAAAACTCTTTCTCAAATTTCTGAGAAAGGATGTAAGCTGTGAACTCTAAGCGCTCCACTCGGTCAGCGGGAAAGCTGGTGTCCGGCAGGGAAACAGAACACTGGCAGGTCCCATGGCTGTCCACAGAGCCAGTGAAATTGGAAAATGACTGTAAATAATAAAAGGCAAACATTGGTAATAAGCTGGGAAATGAACATTTTAGGCAACAGAGTGACAGGAGTTGGCTTGTTGAAAGAGTGACTGAAGGCAAACACATAGAATCCGACATATCAATCAACAACATCACGTAGAGAAGCCGAGCGTCATCTCCACCCGTTGGTTAAGCCACTGTCAGCAATTTGTATCGAAAAGAAGATTCTGCATGTTTGAGGGGTCCTAAAGAACCCATTGCTGTCTCTGTGCACAGAAAAGAAAATAAGGAGGGGACAAGAGCACTGTGTTTGAGAGACTACTAAGTTTGAACATCCGTTCTTCTATTTGCCGGATATGACAAGCCCAAGGCTATTCCCTCCTCTATAAAACTCTCTGATTGGTGGCTCATTCACTAGAGTAAGGAGGTTGTGTGAGCTCAGTCTCCAGAATATGGCCGGTGATTGAGTACTGTCTCTTCTCTTTCTTTCTACTAGGTTTCACACACGTGAGCACACACACACACACACACACTTTTACTCCAATCCCAGTCCAGTTTCTCCCAATTATAATAAAGAAACAGTGAAGCTTTGTGGGCCATGGTAAAGATACCCAGTGAGAATTCAAATCCTCTCTTCGGCTGGGAAATTATAAAATTCACATTTTTCCAAATGGAAACAAGCCATCTATTTGCTCAAAAATTGAGTAGCATATGAGTTTGTAGATTCTTCACAAATTTCTCAAATAGAAGCTCTCTAGCTTACTACTTGCAACAAAAAAAGTCATTTTTAAATATTTGAAGTTTCTTTAAGATATTCAGGCTCACACTCCGATGCCACTGCATATTTTAAAACGACAGGTTTGAAGGATTCTGTTTTTCTTTTGTCCCCTTTCAACTACCCCAAGGGGATCCTGGCACAATTAACATTTTTCATTATTACTCTCACCTTGCAGAGTGAATCTTGTCAGCCAACTGGCTGTGCTTTGTAATGACCTCATTGGAAGACCAGCCCCAAACTCTCCTATGAGCATCAGCCTGAAGGGAGTCTTTATGAAACTAAGGAGGAAAGAGCAGTTTCAGAGTCTAGAGAGATTCTCTCCATGCCTCAGAGTTCACATCATCTGACTGCAGCTGAGTGCATCTGCTCCACGCACAAGCCACCTCTATTGATCTCTACGGCCCCTGAGCAAATTTGGGCTAGATGCTCCTGTAATCGAGACTGAGCCCATGGTGACCTCTGGCCAATTAAGGCTCTTGCAAAAGATGGTGACTGTGCTCGGTTTAATGAGCTCAAGCTTCTCTCTAAGATGATAAGAATGGAGAGAGAGAGAGAGAGAGAGAGAGAGAGAGAGAGAGAGAGAGAGAGAATATCTGCATGTGGAAGGCAGAGGACAACCCCATGTCCTTCTGTAGGCAACATCTGCCTTTTGTCTAATTGAGACAGTCTCCCATTGGCCTGGGACTCACCAAGCAGGCCAAGCTGTTGGTCAGCGAGCCTGTGATCCTCTTCATCCTGCCTCCCAGTACTGGACAACAACCCCACACTACCATGCCTGGCTTTTAAATTTGGGGTTCTGAGGACCAAGCTCAAGCAAGTCCCTTTACCAGCGGTGTTATCTTCCCAGCCCTCCATTCCAGGAAAAGTCTTGACATTGACCCCTCCTGTCCAAATCAGATCCCTCCATCACAGGGATCAGGAAGTAAGGCATAGGAGCAAGTGGGTTTATGCTGCACGTGGGAGCAAGCGGGGGAGAGTAGGGCGGGGCTGGGTCTTTGCAAAGAATGCATAGGACTGGACAATATATGCCAGGAATCTGTCAGAGTGGTTGGATTCTTTCCGCCTCAGATCTATTAGTCTGTGTAAAGGCAGAAAGACTCTAGCACAGGTATGCCAAGTCTTTCACGGGCTTTAAAGAGATTCCTTATTATAATAACCATCTAGCAAGGAAAGGAATCTTGCATTGCATTGACAAGAGGAGGTTAATTAGTTTCACAAGACAGGGTGGACCAGTCCTGGAGTTCTCTGAGAAGCTCTGTCAGCTCTGGAAACAGCAGGGATCATCAAGCAGTCTCTAGACAATCAACTAGGAACTACTAGCTAACAACTTTTAGTCCTGAAGTTCACCTGAAAGACAAGCAAATAATTATAAGCCTTGCTGACAGCCATTTCACTGGCTTCTATTAAACGTCTCTGTCCCTGTCCTGTGGACTCCATCCTGCTTATCATCAGCCCAGCGTGCTCAGCTGACATCAAAACGGTCCATAAGTTTGATCAGTGTCTCCCATTAGAGATATTTCTGCTCCTGGAATTCAAAGACAATGAAGCTAATGGTGATGAGTCTCTCTGCAGTGAATGCTTAAACTACATGAGTGAATTGTGGGGAATGGGACGAAAAGACAAGTGCTTGTCCACTTGGCCTTCGAAAGGATGTGCAATCCCCTTGTGGAGGGTAAGTAGAACCCTGTGTGACCCACAATAGTGACTACACTGTTAAGTTCTCACTTGGTATATGTTCAATTAACATTGACTAAGGTCTACAATACGCTACGTTCTGTCATTAAAAGCTGATTAGGACCAATTCTGGCCCAATCAGGCCCACTTTCATTCTTAATGCCCTAGGGACTTTTTCCCAACAGCTTCACACCCTGATGACAGAAGCACACGGGCCACTGTGGTTCCCACTCTGCCAGTGGCTGTGAGGAGCCTTCCTGGCATCTTTGAGAGGATGTAGCCGCTTCTTCAGAGGCACACACAGTGCTCTGAGCCCTCCAGCAGACGGTGCGACTCACATTTGTGATTTAAGGTCACAATTGGCTCTAATTAGCAGCCAAATCTAAGTGCCCACAAAGATTCACGACATAAAATAATGGTACTCGGCATTTCCGAAGCACAGAAAATGATACGTTTGGAACTTGCTCAATGACAGTTATAAAAAGGTTTTCCGCTACTTTCCAACGAGCTCATCAAGCTGAAAGCCAGCCCTGGAAAATTAGGTTTACAGTGGAATTGACACCTGGTCCACTATAAAGAGGCTGGAATTGTGATATGGACTCACTCACCACAGGCAGATAAACGAACGAGGAAGGAAACTGACGCTTCTAAGTATAACTTAACTACTACTTCTTATCTACTTTTAAATATTTGTCTTCTTGCCAGACAGTGAGCACTTTGAATTCCTCTGTTCCCTCACTGGTATCTTATTTTCTATTATTACAGCAGATGATGTCACATCGAAATGCTGGCTTTTGATTGGTAGTGAAGCTTTATAACAAATTATTATTGTTAACCACATTTTACCAAAAAAAAAAAAATAGCTCATTCTAATTGTCTCCAGAATTGTTTAGTGCCCTGAGGTAAGATTCTAGCCAGTATATTACTGTGATTCTCTGAGCTGAATCTGCTTTTCAGGGCAATTTTCATCTGTACCCTGGACATATGAAAGCTGCATACAGCGAGATGGCTTTCACAACAGGCTCCTTTGACATACGTTAACATCTGAATGAAACAACTAGCCTAGCATGAGCAGACAGATCTGGGGAGATGGACCTTTCCAGTGTGGTGACTTTAAGCCAATGGCCTCACCATAGTAAGTCTCAGACTTAACATCTCTGAAATGGGACCATTACCTTTACCCAACTCTTGGGGTTTAAATAAGCCACCATTTTATGTATTAACCTAGTCTTGGCATCCATTAGGCATGTAGTGAACATGATGATGCTGCCCTCTGGGCCCCATGCAAGCCATTTGTTGATCACATTTTCATTGACTACACAGATGTTAACGATGCTAATGCAGATACGCAAACAAAGGCCTCTCCTTCCCTTTTTTTTTCTATCCATCCTTCCACTCAGACAAGTTCATGAAAGCAGCTGGCTAGAGGATCTCAAAAGGAAACACCTAGTAATTCTGAAGGAGAGGCATTAATGGAGTACAGAGCCCTTGAGCACAAGTCATCCTGCAGTGGCTAGCCTGGGCAGTTCTGCGCAGTAGGACTCCTGCAGGAAGGCCCAGAGGGGACGTGGGCACATCCATCCCACATCCAGCAGCTCCTCCATGCCTCTTTCTGTTTTTCCCCCAAAGGAAAGCCAAAGAGTTCCCATTCTCCCCCCCCTCCCCCCGCCCAAAGAATTAGGCAGTCTGTACATCCTACACCAGGAGTCTCTCCAGGCCCGTCCCCGAGAACATGGAACCTTTTGCAGGCTCATTTCACTGCTGCAGTTGCCGACCCTGGAAATAGGCCTAGCAATTCCATATTGGAAAAAAAAAAGATTGAAAAGAGTTACCATTCCCTCGGGAAATTTCCACATGTAATGGCATTTTCCTAAGACTAGTAATTCCTCTTCTTATAACCCATGTGCTCTCTCTCTCTCTCTCTCTCTCTCTCTCTCTCTCTCTCTCTCTCTCTCTCT
>OU015748.1:40219444-40236296 GCA_907169655.1 Acomys percivali
TGTGTGTGTGTGTGTGTGTGTGTGTGTGTGTGTGTGTGTTTGTGTGTGTGTGTACATATGGATGTACTTGTGTGAGTGTGTGCACATGCTTGTGTGTGGAGAGATAGTGTATTTCTTTCTCTACTACTTGGCATTTATTTTGCCAGAGATAAGCTCTATCGCTGAATATGGAGCTCATCCATTAGCTAGAATGGTTGGAAAGCAAGCCCCAGAGATCCTCCTGTCTTTGCCTCCGACCTGGGATCGCTTTGCAGATATGTGTTGCCTTGTCTGACTTTTTACATGAGTGGTAGAGACAGACATGGGTCCTCACGCTAGTGCAGAAAGCCATTTACTGACTATTCCATGCCCTCAGGACCCATTTCCCATCTTCCTTATAAAGTAGGTGCAGAGGAGCTGAGAGGGCTCCAGCTGTCACATGGAGACTCTCATTCCCTCAGAGTGTATTATTTACCCCCACAAGCCTTCTTCTGGGCAGTAAATCATTTGCATAAACTTTTCGGGAGTGGTATCCCTTTCCTAAACCTCTCATCCCAGACAACACAATATAATTAAGTGGACTTTTTAAATGCCTGAGTTGTAAACACCCATGCAGGGTAGAACCACAGCATCTGGATTTTTAAGAGTCTCCTCACCACTGATCCTACAGGTCAGCCTGGTTTGAGAACACACCTTCCCCCAAATACATTACCTAGAAAACTGGGATGCTTTCTCTCCTGCTAACAATTTAATTATGTCACCCAGGCTTTAATTCATTTCCCAGGCATCTACAGTGAACAGAAAGAGTCATAAATCCTTTAAAGTGCCCAGGTCTAGTCATCCATGAAATTGTATTCAGGTGCCCCCTTCCCCAAAAAATAAAAAAAAAAAAGTGATCAGAAAGGAATTGAATATGTCTCACCAAGACTCAGCAACTCCCTCACCTGAGACACAGTACTGCCTTCCGCTCCCGGAGGAAACCTGGTAGTTGTAGCCTGGGGTGGTGCTGAAGCTGTGGTCAAATTTAGGGAAGAGACAGGGCTCAGAGTCTCCAAAGCCCTGGAGGAAGAGGGAAGGTAAGAGGTAAGGTAGAGCAAAGAGGCCAGAAGGGAAATAAGGCTGCAACTCATCTTGCCTTCTTAGCTAAGATGCTTCTCCCCAGAGCTCCAGGGCTTCTTATAGCTCCCTGTGGGGGATTTCCCCACGGCCAGCAGGTGAAGAAAGAGGAAGCAGTCACAGAACATGTGACCCACCCTAGGAGGGTCAGGACATCTGCAACCTGAGTCCTGTCCACGCCCGGCCACCGAGCCCCACTTGCCCTTAGATAAAGATTTCTCTGCCGCTGCCACCGCCGGCCCCCCACCGCCCCCACTGCCCCCGCTCCCCGTCCCCGACAAATATTAACTCACACAAATTTCCCCAAGCTACTATCTGATTTTTAACTTGATACTTCCTGGAAGGAGATAGAATCAAAGTAGCCTTTGTAGACGGGACAGACTTTGGAGGTCCCTAGAAAAAAAAAAAAAAAAGTAACCCTTGGCTGTCTGCCCAAAAATGACTTCTGGGTGTTTGCATCCATTTTGCTGAGTTCTGCTTTGCACAGAGACGGTGGCATGGGCTCACCTTAGACTCTGTGACGCTCCTCTAAGACGTCTGAAGCCTTCCTCTTCGGAACATACTGCTCAGGTTGGCTCTGGCCTGTCCGTTGCCTACTCTGTTTCTATTCCAAGTTCTTTCAACAGCCCCACCAAGATGTTGTTCTCCAGAATTATACATGGGATTCTGCACTCTGCACTGCTAAAGAAAAAGAGAAAAAAAAAAACAACAACTGACCAAAGATCTAGGTGACCCATTGATTATTCCTCTAGGTCAGGGGGTATTGCTCCCAAGCCAAGCAAAGAAGTCTAAAGGAAGCATTTTTGTGATGTCATTGCTGCCTACTCTGTATGGGCTAGCCAGGTACTCAGGACTCACAGGTGACTTTTCGCACTAGTGAAATTGCTAGGACGCCTTGTCTGTTACCTAGCTGACCTAGCTACCTAGCTGACCTAGCCCTGAGCTTCAGACTCCCTTTGCCTCTCTTCCACACTGTACACACCTTTGTGACCTCAGATTTCTTCCCTGCAGAGGAAGAAATATATTGGCCTTAATATTAAAATCTAGCTCTGTCACTCAGGAGCTAAGGGGCCTCGGGCATGCCATTTAGACTCTTTGTAGTTATAACAATCCCTCAGTGAAATGGTATTTTGAAAGTTGCTTATATGCTTTATAATGCTACACAAATGTCAAGGTTCTTTTGGCTTTGTGTTCAATTTCCAAAAGCCTGGCTCCTTATGTAAGGCCATGGAGTTTAAAACAAGAAAACCAGGCTGATACTATACTCTGTCTCAGCCCATCCCAGGAGCACTCGGGGAAAATCTGGTTTTACGGGGAGGGCTTCACAGCTTAACCTTGTAAGCTCCGTGAACCCTCCAAATCAACATGGTGCTCGGGTGAGAAACCAAGTACAGGATTCACATCCTCGGGGAAAGAGGAGAATGAAAAAAAGAGAGAAGAGACGGGGGAAAGGGCAAAATAAAAGCAGGACTGTGACTTTTAAGCGCCCCCTAAAACTCCCTTGAGCTGTTCCCCTGGTCCAGACCTCCACACTGCCCCTGACTCAGGAGGGCTGAATGAGCACACCACTCTGACTAGCTTCCACAATTTCAGAGCTCACATTTCCTCACCACCCAGGCTGGCGGTGCTGACTCCAGCATTACCCACATTGAAGCACACTAGCCGAGTCACCCGAGGGTATCTACTCAAGCCAGTGTATGCCTAGTCCGTGGCACATGAAATGGGGTGCAGCTAAAGGAGACCTAGAAAGGATGGGAACTCAATGCCAGAAGCTTCTTAGAAACACCACCATCTACCTAGCATCAATCCAAAGGAAATGTGTGATGGCGGTCAAGTTCAGAGACCTCTGACCCAAGGCTAGCTGTTTAAAGAGTAAGAACTGTATTTTGTTCCCTATACACAGTTTTGTGCTAAAAGCTCAAAAAGCAACGAATTAGTTTTAACATCAGTAGGCCCTTGCATTTGGGGAATATATTTATAATAAAATAAATGCTGTCAGTTTAATATTCAAATTGAACTAGAAACCCTTTTTTCCTATTGAAGCAGGATGTGGACTGTGAAATTCATTTTTCCCTGTTGGAAGTAATTCAGCCTTGGCCTCTTTGACAAAATGTTCTAGTCTCTTCGATGCTTAGCCCAAGAAAGAGAAAGCATAGGACATTTGTGAGAAAGAAAACTGATGCATTGGCCCCATGACACTGAGACTGATGCTATAAATACAGATATAGAGAAGAGAGCATGTCTCCTACCTAGGGTCCCCTCTTCCTCTGGATTCCCACCAAAACAAAGGGTAAAATCTGCTCTCATTTGCTGTTAGCTTCTGCCTGTGACTATAATTAGCCTTCCTTATCCCTGTTTTCAAAAAGCCTGTTGGGTCCCTTGTTAGAAAAAAAAAAAATCTCATTAACAATGATTGTCTGTTGTCATGGTTACCTTTGAAGGCTTCTGTGGTGAGTCCTCTAGAAGACCCCTTACCAGAAAGGTTGTAACCTACAGAACCAGGGCAGCAGTTCTCCCCAGCACAGGGGTGATTCAGCCAAGAGAATCAGCACCCCATTGTGCTTGGAAGCCGTTTTGATCCTGGATGCCTTTGTTTTCAAACGTATTTGGTAGCATCAAATACACAAAAGCATCAGCAATGCCTCCACAATGAGACCATTAATAATGATAGTTTGATCAGTTCCTCTGCAAATACCTATGTTGTAAGAAACAACAAGCCTCTGGTTATTTGACACCCTCAAAAAATATGGGGAAATTATCAGGAATGCAAAGCAAACATTGTTTTATTTATAAAAATGTAACCCAACCTGGATTTCCTTTATCATAAGGGGTCACTGAAATTCAGTTCACCAACACAGCATTATTCAGTGACAGCATCAAAGTTGTTTATCCACTTCTTGAGTAACTCCTCAAAGCTATATTTCTTAAGCAGGTGCAACATATGAGGAAGAAACCTGAATAGATATCACCTTAATTTAATCCTCCCATTATAAAAAAAAAAGACCAATGCCAAACTCACTTTCACACGCTTTGAGAAAAGAGCACTTGTAGAGCATGTGGTACAGAGACAACAGAGAAAGTTTAGTCTACAGAGTGACAATAGAAGCTGTGTTTAGGTGACCCTTTTCATATTGCTTGTTTACATCCTTAGAAATCATCAAACTTTGTCAGCAATATCAATAACAAAGTGTAAAAGTACGAATCAATGGACAGCATTTACCTGTTCTGAAAAGCATCCCTTTATTAATTAGTGTGCTAGAGCCCAGTCCATGGAGAACAGCACATTCTAGCATGAGTTCTTTAAAAAACAAAAACAAAAACACTCTGATCCCAGTGCTGGGGAGGTAGAGACAGATGAAGCTTTGGAGTTCACTGGCCATCCCCCCCCCTACCCCAGCCTACTTGGAGAGTTTCAGGCCAATGAGAGACCCTGCTTTAAAATAAGAGGTGAATAGCACCTGAGGAGTGATACTATAGACTGACCTCTAGTTTGCATGAGAAGAAAAAGAAAAGGAGGAGGCAGAAGAAGAGGAGGAGGAGGAAAACAAGAAAAAGAAGGAAGGAAGGACAGAAGGAAGGGAAAACACACATTTGCTAAAGAAAATATCTAGTTGTTTTTCAATGGTGGGCCCCTTAGTTCATGGGCTTAACAAGCTGAACACAGCCCCAGTTGCATAAATCCTGAAGAATTACTAGACAAGCCGTGAAGACCTGAGTAAGTAGGCTAACTGAGAACACCTATCCACACATTGATTGTCTAAAGGAAAAAAGATCACAGTGTGAGTCTCCAGCACCTAGACTAGGGTCTACCACTTGGGGAGCAATAAGTGCACACTGAGGAAGATACTAAATGAATGAATGAATGAGTCAATTTGTTAAGAGTTATGAAGGAAATTCATAAATAACTATTGGCAAAAGCATACATTGTTTAAATTAGTGTTGGAGAAAGGAGAGTGAATTATAAGCAAAAAAAAAAAAAAAAATGTACAGGAGTAAAAGTTGGGTCACCTTAATCCTCTCCAGGGTCAGGATTTTGCCCATGAAGTTTTGTACAGTTAGCCCTCAAAACTCTTCCCAGGGTCAAATTACCCCTGTTCCTGAGTCTGATGTAGATGCCCCAAATCAACATTTCTAAGACCTTCCTGTTTGCAGGAATTACCTAGACTTAGCCATCCTATCATGATGTAGAACATGCAAAGACCAGATTACAGATTTCCAACCAAATTCTTACATCTTCAAGTATAGAAAAATCACACAAACTATTGACAAAAACCCAGAACTAGGTTACTCTCTGAAAGCAATACTGGAAACCAGTGCAAACTTCTGCTCAGATAGCAAAGAAGAGTGGAACTTTACACCCTCCACAGAGGTATTTTACACTAATGATGTATAATGGTGTTCAGGAGCATTTCTTCTGCCAGGAAAAAGCCATTGTTGCCTCCAAGGATTCACCAAGGAGACATCACATTTCTGCACCCCAAAGTGGACTCTGCCCAGAGATCTGAAACGAAGGCTCTGAAATTCCTCTTGCCATCTTCAGATTGTACTGAGACACCCTTCACATCAGTTCTTCTATATTCCAAAGTTTTACATACATTTTGGATACTATGGCTTGGTTATTTTTTTTTCCTCAAAGACCTGGTAAGTTGGCTTCTCCAACCAGAAGTAAAATGTTTTCTATTCTTACTCGCTCTCCCTGTTGCTAAAGCTTTTGCTTGCTTCACATCCAACCCCGAGTAATGCCATGCCAGTTCTTAGCAAGACCCGCTTTCTTCATAGGTGATTGCACATGCCTAACCTTGCACACTTCTCACTGTGAGAAAGATACAAATTTTTGCTGGATCCAGAAGATGTTGCCCCCAAGAGATACAGAGTTTAGCTACTTTAGACTCTCCAGATTTAGTCAAATATCCATGGCTATAACAAAATGCTTGAGCTAGTCATATTGAAAAGAAGAAAGGCTTCAAAAGAGACAGTCCACAGCACCCTTGCTTTGGGAATTGTTAGAGGATAGCACATTATGGCAGGTGGTCTGCAGTAGAAAGGCCTGCTCACTTCCATTGCCTTGAGAGAGCATTAGAAGAAACTATCATCCCACACTACCCTTTGAGGATCCGCCCCTGATGATGTAAGGCTTCCATTGGGCTTCATCTGTTAAGGTTTTGAGCACCTTTCAGTAAGTCCAAGCTGAAGAATGAATACTGAACACATGGGCTTTAGGAGAACGTTCCAGATCTAAAGTATAAGACATGCCTTTTGCATTTCTGTCTTCATCCTTTCCCCGATAAAATCTTCTCAAGACCTGCATCGTGGACAGAATGTTTATGTTCCCCAAATTTCTCATGTTCAAATATAAACCCCAATTATAATGATATTAGGAGGCAGGTATTGGGGAGATGATCCAGTCATGAGGGCAGAGCCTTCATGGTAGGAGAGCAACGTCATTATTTACAAAGATAACCACAGGCCCCAGAGGTGTTGAGCCTTTTCCCACTGTGCAGTAATGCATCAAGACTTAAGGAACACGGAGGCCTCCAGCTAAATCTGACCTGATACCAACCAAGTGTGAGGAGCTTCTAAATGTGGGGCCTTGTGTGACTTGGAGACCTCCTGCCTATGAAGGTAATCTGAATGTGCTGAGCTGAATCTAATTGATTCTGGAAGGGTTAAGAAAGTTCCTGCAGAAGGAACAAAAAAAATCTCCAAACGCAACTTGAAACATTTCCTAATCTCCACCACTAGAATTATGGGCAAATTTCTGTTAATAATCCACCAACTCTGCGGCAGTTTGGTTTATCAGGTAAAGCCAAGACAATCTACAAATACTAACCAGGATGTCAAATTCTGGCCTTAATTTACTTAGAAACAAGCAAGTCAATATGGTGAAAAGGAAAAAGACTCCAAATTGTGAAATAGCATCTCAGGCCTGAGCTTCAGAAAATGGAAAGCAATAGCTATATATGGTGTTTGAATACCTAAAATATGCTAGTCTAATGCTAGTCTAACACACACACACACACACACACACACACACACACACACACACACACATTCAGGGCTGGAAAGATGGCTCAGCAATTAAGGGGACTGGCCGCTCTTCCAAAGGTTCTGAGTTCAATTCCCAGCAGCCACATGGTGAATCACAACCATCTATAATATGATCCAATGCCCTCTTCTGGCATACAGTTTCTATATGCAGACAGAGCACTAATATACATAAAATATGCCTTGAATTGCAAATGTTCAACACGAAAAAAATGAATCAATATTTGATTAATAATTGCACATTAACCATATATTGAAATGGTAGGTTTTAATAGATGGAGTGATTTAAAATGTTCTATTAAAACTAATTTCATCTGTCTCCACTTTGTATCTGGCTATTAGAAACTTCTTAGCACATTTGTGGCTTGCATTGCATTTCCATGGAAATGCTACACAGGAGCAAACTTCATGATGATGAAAAGGACCAGAAACCCAAAGTTGTACCACTGTCTCCCTCACAGAAACGTTAGCTGACCAGCTGGGTTCTCTTACTGGTGTCAAACTAAAAGTCCTTCACGAGTATTAGATGTTACGGAAGTTATCTCTTCAGAGCCTCAAGGTGAAATCAGACTTTTCCTTTGTTCTCAAAAAGCTTATCATATGAGAAAAACATTTGAGACCAAGTAAATGTATCATGTTAAGAATTATTTCCACAGAAGCAATCACATGCAGTTTTTGATTCCCATTATCCTGGCAGATGAAGAGAGTTCACACAAATGGCTATGCTTTGGGCTTCTTTTGTGGAGGAAAGGAAGGCCTCATGACCCGGACATGATACTCCTCATGGTCTCGGTGAGCAAAAGCTATGTGACATCAGCCCCTCCAGCTGGCACACACCCAGACAGGCACAGTACCTCCTATTCACACTTGGTTTTGTCCCTTTGTTCGGTGCTATGACTGTCCTTGGGTATGCAATTATTTTAAGATTTCAAATTCAAACTGGAAATTATTCTTTTTTTTAAAAGAATGCAAAATGGGAGGGAGGGGAGAATGGAAGGATACAAGGGATGGGATAACCATAGAGATGTAACAAGAATAAATTAATTAAAAAAAAAGTTTAAAAAAATAAATAAATAAATAAAATAAAAAATAAAAAGAATGCAATAATTTGAATATTACATTTCCCTTTCTCTCCTCAGGAGAATAGCATAATGTGAGGAATGTACTTCCAGGTATAACAATGTCCATAACAAACCTTCAGATTTGTAACTTCTGGAAAACAGCCACACCACCAGCAAACCAATTTTAAAACAGTTTTTTTCTAACAGTTTTTTTTTTTAATGGAACAAAAGTTAATGAATCATTAAATGAAGCAGAGTCCAAACATGTGCAGGAAATTTTTTCAAATACATTTTACAAAACTCCAGATTAACTCAGCCTCATCTGCGATTAGGTTGAAAACAATCTGCTCATCCGGCCTTCGGATCATCCATCCTGGTCCTCAGCGAGCACCCCTCAGCTTACCCAGCCAACACTCACTGGAATAACTTAGCTCTTATAAGGCACACAGCAAAATTTAAAATATAGAGCCCGTTGAACATGATTAAGAAATGTAGGTCAGTGACAGCAAAACCTTAAGCCAGGTGTGAGAGACCTCTAGACATGAAGCCTTGTGGGACTTAAGGGCCTCCTGTCCACGAAGGTGATTTGAATGTACTGAGGTGAATCTAACTCATTCTGAGAGGATTAGGACAGTTGTTACAGGAGGAAAAGATACCAGATTTGACTTGAAACATGTTCTAATCTGTTCCATCAAACCCCAGACTGAGTATCATCAGGTTAAAGGTCCATAGTGCTGGCACCTGTGCCCATCAAGCGACAATTGAAAACTCACTCTTAAGACCTCTAGGACCCAGAAATACTGTGATGTCAGGATAGGAGGCTCCTCTAATTTAATCACACTGCAAATTTTCTCGCCTTTCAGTTGTTATATAATGATATTACATGCTTTCATATTTTCTTAGTGTATGCAAATCTCACTACTGTACTTAGAATGGCTATGGCTTTGATGTCATCATGAAAATTTTATAAGATTATTTTTGAATAAGTACATTTGTACACTAACCTGAATTTTAAAGCTTATTGCTTTGTTCCAACCCTCTGGTGTTTAGACCAACCATTACCAAATACAAATAGTCTGTACCCCATCTTGACCCCACATCGCCCTTCCTCTCCTTGGGACAAATGCTTCTATTTCACTATGCCTATGCTTGCTTATGTTTCATTTTGTGTGTATATGTGTTTTGGATTTCACTGAGTTCCCAGTCCCTTCATTCATAGAGTAGAGAAAAAATAATATGCAGATTTGATTATTAAAAAACCCAACTGTTCATTTACTTACAAATATTTGATGAGTATTCTTTATACCAGGGATTATTCTAGGTGCCAGGGGATAGAACAACAGAACTAAAGAGTTCTGCTTTCATGGATCTGATAAGCATTTTAAGTTAGTAAAATAAATACCATGGAAAAAATGAAGAAAATGGGAAAAGGAAGTAGGGAATGTGGCAGGCAAGGACTGCATGTCAAAGCAGGCTACTCAGGAAACATCTCTGCAAGGAGGAGACATTGAAGTGGTGGTAGGGAGAAAAGCAGACACAGGACTGTCCAGAGAGAAAGTACACAAAGTAATCCCATCAAAAAACAAATGTATCTCCCTGGATTGAATGACACAGTTATGTCAGTTATGAAAGGAGGTAGGGGAGAGTAGGGGGAAGTCGGCAGCCACCTTTAATGACATTATGAGGATTTGGTTCTTGCTCTGGGTATGCGAAGCTGTGTGAGGAAAGAAGTGAGCCTGATTAATGTTTTGGCTGGATCTGCTCTGCTGAGATCGGAGAGCACTGAGCAGAATCAAAGTGGGAAACTTGAGTGGGGGCTACTGAGCTAATCCTAGCAGGGAGCCGTTGGGTTTCAGACCAGGTGACAGGTGACCAGCTGTAGAGACAATCCTGAGACATAGCCACATTCTTAATGATGCTTAAGAACATTGTAGTCATTATAATGAGGGGAGAGGGGGAGAGGAGGAGGAGGAGAAGGAGGAGGAGGAGGAGGATTCAGGAAGATGCTGAGGTACTTATACTTAGCAAACAGAAGGAGGAAGTTGACAACTGAAATGGAGACCACAAAAGGAACATGTTCAGAGGGGAAGTCCAGAGGCTGTTTGGGAATGTAAAGTTGGAGATGACTTTTAGATGTCCAAGCACAGATAAAACTTAAGTGTTGAGTATGCTTTTGGAAAGAAGAGGAAGGACCTATGTACATGATAAAGATTGAAGACTTGTTAGCATATTGTTGATACTTAAAACCATAAGATGCAGTGAAAGCAGTAATGGGTATCAATAGAAAAGAAAAGGTACCAAGAACTGAGATTTGGAGTGTCTAAGATTAAAAATCCAGGCAGTGCAGAACTCTCTGCCTAGGACACAGAAAGGAGTTGCCTGTGAGGTCAGAGGAAAACCAGGCAGGTGTGATGTCCTTGGAGCCCAATGAGGAAAGAAATTCAAGTAGGAGAGAGCAATCAGCTGTGTCAAATGACTCAACTGGGTCAAGCGAGATGTGAAGGCTAAGAACTGACACCTGAAGGTGTTGCATGTCGGTCGTAGTGACCTTTACTCACCCAGTGCCAACAGATTCTGATAAGCCTAAGAACAGGAGGGGATTCGTAGAGAGGAAAAGAAGTTGTGGACCTCCACTATAGGCAACTCTGAGAAGACTTTTGTTTAAAAAGAGCACCAGATAGAAGGACCAAGTGAGATACTGTATAAAAAAATTTGAATTTATGAGCACTACATAAATACTGGGTATGATTTTAAGAACTAAAACCTATCATGTACTAAAAGCATGGCTTTAAAATGTCAGCTAGGCTAAAGAATTATTGTATTCAATTAGAGCTTTATTGCCCTCCAAATACCATGTCCTTACTATACCCATGCCTACCGGATGCAGCCACTAAATTCTCAAGAAATCAGAATTCAGAATTCTGGCGACAACTAGGCAGGGTCTGTTAAGTTTCCGCACCCCACTTAGTTATACAATCAGCCCACAAAGGGCAGGGTAAGGGAAAAGTGAGACCTATATACACAAAGGAAAGCTACAGTTAATCTCCCTGCAAGCGGAACAAAATGGGATGGGGGTTCTTTGTTCTGGCAGTTTGTAAAAGATTCTTGGGGAAATTCTAAAGCTAATGAGTACACCTTATTTGATTTCATGTGCAAACGCAAGGAGAAATTCCCAGCACCAGAAATGTCCTTCTGTACCTGCTCGGAAGAGCCAACACTCTGGTGGCATCAGAGGATGTTGTAATGGCCCAAAATAGGGTGTGCTCAGCTCTCTTCTAGACGGTGTGTTAAACTTTGGAGAAAATGTGAACACGGGTGTACAGTGTGCCTGCAAGGAAGAGTCCCCAGGCTTAAAACAGGGTGCTTTGTCCCAGGTCATTCCATCTTTTGGGGTCCAAATCCCCCTGACAGCCAGGATACCCAACAGAAAGAGCTGAGCTTGAGAGAGCTGTGGGGCTGTACCTGGAGCAGAGACCTTGCACTGAGGCTGAAGTGGGAGGACAGACATCAGGGATCTGTTCCCTAATATGTTCATTCAAGCACATGGGGCTGACGGTGTGTTCCAGACCAACAGAGCTCCAGAGCACTGTCATGTGAACCACAAAGGCAAGCTGCATCTGCCTTACATTTACAAGTGGCCACATGAAACAGGTGATTAAAGTTAATCATGTGTCTTATTTAAAACCATATATCCTAAGATGTACTTCAACAAGTTGTCAAAATTAAAAGGCAAAAATAAGAATATTCAACTACCTTTTCACAGTGCCAACTCTTTGAAAATCAGGGTAGCCTTCATACTTCCCTGTGTAGCCCAATTCAAAGGTGCCATAGCATGTGTTCGGTATCCACCTTTGGCTAGCAGTGGCCAGAGCAGACAGTGCAGCTCTAGACATGGAGATTCCACAAAAACAAATTGCACTCCCAACCTGTCGGGCAAGACGCTTATAGAGTGTTGGGGTAAAGAGGACTCCGTTGGCACTAGGCTCCACAACTCTGCATTTTGAGCAGTTGTGATCATCTGTAATGGTCTCTGTCTATGGCAAACAGAAGTTTCCTTGATAAGGAGTGAGGGCTGTACTTATCTATGGATATGTGTCTGTAACGTACACAACAGAACTGCATCTAAGGCTCAGGGATCATGGCAGACAAGGGAGGCAGAAAGGCTATTAGAGCTAGAGGAAGTAAACAGGGAGTTTACTGTGAGATTTCATCTCCTAGAATGTCACTGGCTACACCCACAATGCCTCAACGACATGACTCCCTAAAAATGATGTAAAAACATGAGCTGAACAGGAACAACAGTAGACATGGTAACATGGGTGGGCGAAGCTAACCAGGCCCAACCCTACACAAAGAATTACAGGCAACTAAGCAATGCTGGAAACAGGAGGAATGGCTTTCCCAGGGGAAGACCACACGAATTCATTATCCAATACCAAATGTTCAGTCCTGAAAACATAATACATATAAGATTGTGCAGACTGGACATGTTGTATGTATATATGTATATGTATACATATATATATATATATATATATATATATATAATCAACAACTGACAAAGACAGCAAGGTGAAGAGAGTACATGAAAAGGAAGAAAGGGAAGAGGAGAAACTATGTGACTATATTAAATCCCAGAAAATAAAAAATAACATTTCTAAAAAGAAGACCCATAAGAAAACAGGCCATTAGGAGCCAATTAAAATTAAAATAAAGGTAGGACGTTAGTGGAATATAGACAAATAGCAGCCACCAAATCTGAGCCAGTAGGAACCCAAATGTTGCTTTAGAAATAGTATCTTAGGTCCTCACGGTAAATAACAACTATCAGAACTGAGACTCAGAAAGAGGGGCAGGAAAAGAGATGAGGACAAAGGGACGGTGTCTACAATGTCTAAGACTAAGAGAGAAAATGACCCGTTCTGGGCGGTCTTTGACCATAGAGTCTAAGGAAGAGAGAGAGAAGTAAGACTTGGAAGTGAAGCGAAACCAGACCCCCAGGGGCTTTGTGAGCACAGTGAAGAGACTGGGCCACCACCCGGTGTGGATGAGCACCCATGAGTAAGGATTTCTGAGTGGGGCTTCTTGATTGTCCATTTTCTAATCCCTTCTTCTATAAAGAAACTGCAGGAGACCAGAGGGTGGAGGATCTTTAGGATCCCTTACTGGCTGGCAGCAGAACTAAGAACTCAGACCACTAAGCCCACAAGGCCCTTCCATTGCCCACCCAGCGGAACACAGGTGCATCAGGGTGGAAAAGGGGAAGCCACTGCCCCACACGCCTGATACAGATCACAGAGCAGATCACAGGAGAAGGTGAAGCAAGAGGATTGGGAACCAACCCCTGGGGAAGGAAAGGAAGCTGTGTAATTGTCCAGAACAGAAATAAGTGGCCAAAACCCAGAACTGTTCTTCTGTCTGAGCCCAGGTGAGCCTGAGGAGAGAGTTCCACCTTTAATAAGGAGAGAAAAGACAGAGATGGTTATGGCCAGTGGTCTTAGACTTGTTGGCTATACCACAAGGCCATGTTAGGAAATAAGAAGAAAAACAACCAGCCCAGAAATCCATAGAGTGAAATGAGAAGTCTGAAATGAAGGCTGGTTTTGATATGAAAGTAACATTTAAGTGGGACACAACTGGAAGGCAGACCACATTTGTCCTGTCCCCTGGCCTCATAGAGACAAGGAGCTTAGAGGCTCGACTCAGCCAGCTGTAAGGTGGGTCAAGAAGGAGCATCATTTCTCTAGTGACATCCAGGAGAAGCTGAGTTCGAAACCCATATCCCCTGGCTCCTTGTTCATTGGGGTGTAAAAAGTGGCTGGAATCAATGCTCCTCATTACTTACACATTCTCCTGTTTTGCCTATGTCTCTGTGTCAATGAGTTCTTGCTTCCACTACTACCCTTTTAAATACAAATACCTCTAGGAAGGTTCTGGCCTTAAAATACCATTCAATAACAGAGTAATTTAAATAAATCAGGAATTGGCCCCCTGGTCCCAGGAAAAGTTAACGGTCAGGAGTCAGAATGTGGAACTCTTTCACCCCCCTACCCATCCATCAAGCCAGACCCTCAGTGATAAAGGGACCCAAGGGAGCATAAAACTCATCTCTGTCCCTCCTACAAAGTTTATTGGAACCAGGCCTGAGGCCACATCAAATATGGACTTATTGCTTAAAATATACCAGCAGCCATCTGAAGAGTGTATTAGCATCCCATTGCTGCTGTAACAAAGCATTACAACATGAGTAGTTTAGATGCCCATATATCTATCATCTTACTGATCCAGTGCTCATATGTTCCACCCCTTTTTCCCCTTGAATCGAAAAATCAAGATGTGGTCACAGCTTTTCTGCTCTGGGGAAATCTGTTGCCTTGCCTTTTCCAACCTCTAGAGGCCAACTGCCTTCCTTAGCTTGTGACTTCTTCCCCTGCCTGTCTGGAAGAGAGCTTACTTCTGTCACATTACTCTAACATTGAGTCTTACATTTTTCTTTCTACATTCAGATACCTTTTTCTATTAAATTGAGCACAAGAATATAATTCAGGATCACATCTCAAATTCAACTGTTATGCTACTTTTATATCACCTTCAGCCTTCCTTTCCTTTTTTGTGTAATATCATATGTTCCAAAGATTAGGGGGATCATTAGTCTGTTTATCATGGGGAGGTTAAGTCACATACAAAGTTAACCATAACTTAAGGTAAGAACCTTGTGGACCATAAGTGCAGTGGAGTTGAGGAACAGATGCCACTTCCTGTTGGGGTCATTGAAAAGACCTGGAAGGACAACAGGCTGGGTAAGGTACGTCAGGTACAAGATAAAGGCCACACTGTCTTTGTGACCCATGCAAAAGCATTGTCCCACAGATACAGCTGAGGAAACCATGGACTCTACTAATATGAGGTGACAAGGATGGGTTACAGATAGCTCAGGATGTCAGGCCCACAGATCAAACTTTGTACTTTAGGCTCAGAGTAGCAAAAGTAGTTAGGCCCCAAAATACATCAGGTAATAATGCAGGGACAAGTGTGACATAAAGAATGATAGGACAGTGAGAGGCAGTGATGGTGTTTTTAACGCTACAAATGTAAAGAAAAGGAGGCTAGGATCTCAAGACAGAAGAGCGCAGAGCACATACTGCTGACGGAACAGAGAGGAGGGCAGCACGTGGGTCGGGAGAGCTGAGCAAAGACAGACTCACAATGGCAGCAGGGAGAAAGCACAAAGCAGGAAGCATATGTCAGCTAGCTCCCAATGAGAAATGGTCCAGCTGACAGAGGAAACCCAGGCTGGCCTGGAATACTGTCAGAGCCAGGGGAACTAGTACCTGTGATTATGAGTAATGTTGACTGGGACAGGAGCATTGAGGACATACCCTGCATAGGGCCTGGGAACTGAATGAGGCACTAAAGGAGACAGAAGCAGATAGGACCCCTGGCATGAAAACACTTCACTTTACCAGGATGGCAGAATATAGTGACTTATCTATCTTATCTACTGCTCAGGTTCTAGATAGCAAAGCCATAGTCCACTGAGAACAAAGAGGTCTCAGAGATGCTCTGACAGGTGGGTTGGATCGCTGATTCTCAAAGCTTGGGAGTTTGCCAAGGAAGTAGAACCCAAATAAAGCTATTTATCTACAGGCTGAATTGGTAATACAACTCCCCTTTATTGGAGGGGCTTCCGAAAGGACTGGGAGGAGAAGGAAGCCAGCTGGCTTAGAATGGCCCCAGCTCTTCTGCAAGCCCTGAGCCCACAGGACCAAATAGGGCCCCTTCCCAGTTTCCCCATAAAGCCTCTGTTGCAGATCTGCAATATATCTTGGGCAACTGCGTATGGCCACAGTCTCTGGGGCAATGTCCCATGTGTAACAGAAGAGACGGAAGTAAGAGACAGAGCTACACAGAGCACTGTCCAGCCTGATCTTTCTCCACACAAAACTACGCTATGGTGAAAGAAAATGCATCCACGCTAGCCTAGCCTATTATGCAAGCGAGGAGAGGGGGAGGAAAGAAGAAAGAAAAAGCAAAAAGAGACAAAAAAAATGGTTAGAGGATGAAAACAGTGTTGGCTGCTGCAAGTCAGAATAGAGGGAGCAATATTGGTTTCATGGTCTGGGCTCGTTACATGAGAAGCCTGGCAATGAACTTGCTGATGAGTGTACGTTCTTCTGAATGTATATTCTACTGGTATTCAACAAGTTTCCTTTTTAAAGTGTAGGGCCTAAGAGATAGCTCAGTCAGTAAGCACAGAGATCTAAGTTTAATATCCAAATCCTGTGTTGAGGGGAGGGCAAGGGAGAGCAAGACACAGAGAGAGAGAGAGAGAGAGAGAGAGAGAGAGAGAGAGAGAAAGAGAGAAAGAGAGAAAGAGAGAGAGCAGAGGGGGGGTTATCCAATCATAGTAGTGAATACTTGTAATTCCACATGGGTGACAGAGACAGGTTTATCACTGGGCTCATTACCTAGCCAGCCTAGCTAAATCAATGAATAACAGTCGAGTGAAAGACCTTGTCTGAAATGAAAACAAAAACAAAAATAAAGGTGTACTAAGGAATCTATGGGTGACTCCCAAGTCTGTCCTCTAACCTAGACATACATACACACACACACACACACACACACACACACACACACACACACACACA
>OU015748.1:40239673-40250974 GCA_907169655.1 Acomys percivali
ATATATATATATATATATATATATATATATATATATATATATATATCAGAATATACCTGTCCTCCTCCCCTGTGGCCTGGTGAGACAGCCCCACCAGGGGGAGTGATATCAAAAAACAGTCAACTAAGTCAGAGACAGCCCCTACTCACTTTACTAGAGGACCCACATGAAGCCTGAGCATCTGCTACATCTGGTAGGGAGCCTAGGTCCTGTCTATTCATGGTCCTTTGTTGGTGCTTCATTCTCCAAAAGCCTCTCTGGGCTCTGGTTTGTTGGTTCTGTTGGTCTTCTTGTGGAATTCCTGTCACCTCTAGGTCCCTCAGGTCCTTCTATCCATCCCCTTTTCCACAAGACTCCCTGTGCTTTGCTCAATGTTTGGCTGTGAATCTTCACATCTCTTTTGGTGCTAAGTAGGGCCTTTCAGAGGAAAACTTTGATAAGCTCCTATCTGCGAGCACAGAAGAGTTTTGTTAATAGTGTCTGAGGTTAGCTCTCTCCCATTGGGTGGCTCTCAGCTTGGGGAAGGCATTAGTTGAAAATTCCCTCAATCTCTGCTCTATCTTTATCCCTGCACATCTTGTAGGCAGGGTAAATTTGGGGTTGAAGTTTTTATGGGTGGATTGGTGTTCCTCTCCCTCTACTAGGAGTCCTGTTAGTTAGAGGGTGTCCTTTTCAGTCTCCATGACCCCTGCTACTAGGAGTTGCAGCTAGTCACCCCCATATCCTCCAGAGTGTTCTGGTAAACTCAACATCTCTACTACATCTTGCTTTTAGCATTTCTACATTGCAGAGGAATGTGGCAATGTCTGTCTGTACTTCCTAGCCATTTATTGTTTCCAGTGTGCTGTGGGCACTGTGGAGTGCAGGCCACTGCTTGTACTATCCCTGAAATTCTAGACTCTAGTGAGATGCCTGAACACCATACAAGTCATTAGGGCAACATCAAAGCTAAGGGGTGCAGAATCACAATCACCGCGTTCTTATTGCTATCGTAAAGTAATTAGGTGCCAATGGCCAAAAGAGAATCAATAGGTTTCCCAGTGTAGATAATATATTTACACTTAATGAAAACCGTTAATCCTATAAAAGCCCATTGTCTAAGCCTTGTCTGCCACACCTACACCCATAGCCCTCACAATTAGGATTTCAGTTTCTAGAGTCCAGGAAGAGACATTCGAAGAAGCATCCTCAAACACCATACATTAGGAGCTTTCTGCTACAGGCAGCTTTCAAAAGACCCTTACCTACCTGTATTCACTGCATAACAGCTGGCAGGCCTTCGTATTCTAGCACCTGGAATTCTAAAGCTTGAAGACAAGGGAAATTTTTTTAAATGTATTTATTTATTTCTTCTTCTCTGATTATATTACACCCCAACCACAGTTTCCCCTCCCTCCCCTACTTTTCCCTCCCCTCCCTCGCATCCATCCCTCCTTTGTTTTCCTTCAGAAAAGGACAGGACTTTCATAGATATCAACCAAATATGGTATATCAAGGTGTGGTAAGACTAGGTACCTCACCTCATATTAAGGCTAGACAAGGCAAAGATAGGAGGAAAGGATCCCAGAAGCAGGCTAAAGATTCAGAGACAGCCCCTGCTCTCCTTATAAGAAGACCACACTACACAATTGTAGCATATATGCAGAAGGGCCTAGGTCAGACCCATGCAAACTTCAGTGGCCACTTCATGGCAACTCTATGCTGCCACTTCAGTCTCTTTGAGCCCCTCTAAACTCAAGTTAGTTGGTTACATAAGCTTTCTTGTGATGTCCTTGACCCCTCTGACTCCAGCAATACTTCCCAAGGATTTCCCAAGCTCTGCCTACTGTTTGGCTGTGGGTCTCTACATCTGTTTCCATCAGTTGCTGAATGAAGCCTCTTTGATGACAACTGGGCTAGACAATCCTTTCATTGATTTTGTTGTTGTTGTTTGTTTGTTTGTTCATTTTCCAGTCATGTTTTACTCTATCCTAGGTCTCTGAGATACTAGCCACTGGGTCCTGGCCCTCCAGGCACTGTCGTGCGTGGATTCCTTCTTGTAACATGTGTCTCAAGCTAGATCAGTCATTGGTTGGCCACCTTTCTGTGTCACCTTTACCCCAGCACATCTTGCAGGCAGGGCAAATTGTAGATCAAAGGTTTGGTGACCAGGTTGGTGTCCCAGTCCCTCTACTGGACTTGTCTTTCCTGGTTGCAGGAAATGGCCAGTTCATGCTCCATTTCTCCCAGTGCAAGAAGTCTTAGCTAGGTCACTCTTGTAGATTCCTGGGAGTTTCCATAGTAGGTTTCTAGCTCATCCCCAAGATGCCCCCCAATTCCAGTCTTTCGCAATACTCTCTCCTTCCATGCTCTCCCAACGTAATTCCTCCTGTTCCCATGCCTACCTCCCACCACCCACCATCACCCTCCACCTCCAATGTCTATTCTGTTTCCCCTTTCCAGTGAAATTGGTATGTGCCCATGCCCTCTTGTGAATGAAGGATAACCATGCCATAACCCTCAAATCCAGAGAAGCTAAGGCAAGTTTTAACCCACAGATGTTTCAAATGGCCCAATATTGCTTTGTAACATCCAACTTTTTATGAAATGCATGTTTCAGTTTGCCATTGACCTCACTGTCCAATCCAGCTGGGTGTCGATGTCTATTGATTTTCACCACAATGGTGATGGATGGGGTTCTGGCTCCTCAGGAGGCCTCTTAGCTGATCTCCAGGCATATCCTAGTCCTAGAGGTGAGGCTTCCAGGCTTCCTTGGTCCCTTGCACACAATCATATATGCATGCATGTGCCACACGCTGGCCAAATGCCCATGACTTCCATCAACTCCTTAGGAAAGGTACAAGAGCAGCGTGAAATGGCTACCAAGTCAGCAATTATATCCTGGAGCCCTCTCCTCTCCACTATAGTTAAAACCACATGCAGTACTTGGGAATTTAATGTTAACCAGCTAAGAGAATCATTGTCTACTCTTGACAGTTACATCTTGTACGAGCTCTGTAAATGGGGGGGAGGGCCGAAGTCTAGTTGCCTATTAGAATGTGCTTCCCACATGGAAGAAGACCCAAGCCCCTTTGAAAGTATCTGTCACTAACAGTAACATGAACTAATTGCCCAGGAGCATGGGGAAAAGATACAATGTGTCAGATAAACCTATCACAGCCCACAGTAGAGGCAGTGAGAATGTCCTGAAGATGGGGTGAGAGGAACAAATCTAGACTGCAAAAAAATGCACACAGTACAAGCCTGAGCAGCCACGGAAGGACGTCAGTATTGCCTCCCCCACCAGAACACCTCCCAGTGCTCTAATTCAGAAACGTCAGGATCCAGCAGCCTTGCTCAACCCCCAAAGTTGACTGCAAAGCAGGCAGGAAAACGCAGTTCCACTAGAGTCTTAGAGATGTGAGGGGCCTAATAAAGCCTCCTGTGCTTTCCTCCGTGAGTTTGGTGTTTTAGAAGAATGAGATATTTTAAGTTAACAGAATGAATCTGCACCTGCAGGATTTCCAGACTCAATCCAGCAGTAAGTAGGGGGAAGATACCTGGAGACTCATGGGAGAAAAAAAGAAGACAAACACAGAAGACTTGGGCTCGTCAGAATAATTAAATTATCTCACATATTGGGCTTTTGATAAGAATTCATTTAGGAAAAAAATATATCACTTCCCTTTTAAAAGTACCGAACAATTAAAATCATGGTCTAAAGACATTTTAGGTTCTTAGTACTAAAACTTCTTTGATTCCGAAGACTGCGGAGGGTGGCTCAGTGAGTGAAAGTGCCTGACAACTTGAATTCGGTCCACAGGACCAACATAGAACCAATGCCTGCAAGTTGCCTTCTGACCTTCACCTGCACGCTCACACATATAAAATAAATAAATAAAACTGTTTTATTTTAAATATTTTGTTTCTAAGGTGGGGTCCCCTTCTCAAGTCTGGCCAAATGCGCTGGTAGGCAGTCAAGATACACCCCTAAAAATGAACTTTAGAGTTTCACACTCCCTGTCTAGACAGTCCCACCCACACCACCTCAAAGCCAGAATTTCCAGGTCCTAATCCTCACCTCTCCCAAAGGCACTGACATCCACCTGTGGGCTCCAACAGCCCAAAGTCTTTGTTGTTGTTGTTGTTGTTGTTGTTGTTGTTGTTGTTGTTGTTGTTGTTAATACAATGCTCTAGCTGCATGTACATCTGCAGTCCAGAAGAGGTCATCAGATCACATGATAGATGGTTGTGAGCCACCATGTGGTTGCAAGGAATTGAACTCAGTACCTTTGGAAGAGCAGCCAATGCTCTTAACCACTGAGCCATCTCTCCAGCCCCCAGCCCAGAGTCATATTGGGCTCCTCCTTCCTTGCTCTCCACATTGCTCCCATCTGGAACCTGACCTCCCCAGCCTACCTGCAGTAACCATCATGAACTCTGGTCTGGACCACAGGAGAAGTTCTTAGCTGGTTCCCCATCTTGCTCTCCCAGCTCTTCTCCCCCAAGGTGCCACAGCAGGGATGTTAAAGCATAAGCTGAGAAGGAACCATTCAGACATCTGATCCTGACAGTATGGGTCCAGGTCCCAGAACCCACGTGATGCAAGGGAAGGAGGTCTCCAGAAAATTGTTCCCTGACTTCCAACATGCGCACTGTAGTGCACACATGCTTACACAGAGAGATAACAAACAAACAAACAACAAAGAAAAGTTAAATTACGCTTAGGATCTTTTCCTCTTTCCCAAGCTCTCGCCAGAGTCTTGCCAGACTTGCTGTGTGTTAAGAGGTAAGAGACCAAGGGCTTCCATCGTCTGGCCCTTTACTTCATCTTCTCTTAACCACTTTTGGATTCATTTCTTCCATTGACCTCACAAGAAATTGCCTTCTCTGTTTATGTATTTAGCAAACACCTACTGGGTGGCTAGTAACAGGCATTCAGTACCTAGTCTGGGTCCTAGGAATACAGCAGTGAACAAAACAGATTGTTTTTATAAACATAGAGAAAATCTGCTCTTGTAGAGTTCACATACTGGTGATGGTGAGTAGGGGAAATGACTCGTTTGGTGGTTGCTTGTCTTTCCAGCTAAACTGGAACTTCCTCGGTACTGAGGACTTCCACCATCTTGATCAGTGTCTCTCTCCACAGAATTATTGCTAATTGGTGATGCCTAGTGAATGCTTAGTAAGTGAATAGATGAGTGAGAGACCCTTGAGTCACTGTGGTTCTCTGCTCTTCGCAGAAGGACTATCGAATCACTCTCTGCTCTGGAAAGGGGAATAGGCACCTGTGAAGGAAGCTATTACAGTGTTCTCATCTGCCTCCACTACACACGGGAAACCTGGCGTCCAGATGTTTCACCCATTTCTGAGCTAGAAAGATTGGATAAGGAAGTTACTCTTCCAAGCCTTGCGTGCCTGTTTGGCTTGGTGCTGGATGAAAAAAAATCCTGTTTTCAGTTTCTAGCTGCCTGTCCCAGACATGATGCCCCCATCTATTGTCACCAGCCCCTAGGACAAGAAGCCCAGAGGAGGCCTTCTTAGCTTTGGCCAGCGTGGCATCCCCCCTCCCTTTCCAACAACTTCACAAAGTAAGTCAAGTAAACTGACTACTATTTTCACCATCAAGGGCTGTAGCCTTTTTCAAAACTCTGAAGAATAAAAACATCCCACCCAGTCCCTGGTGAATGAGTCCCCTCATTTTTCCAAGGTAGGTCAAGAGGCTAACTTTAGAAACAATGCTTCGCATATCCCTCAGCCAGAGCCTCAAACACCACATAGTCAACATCTAATTAATCTCTTCCCCCCCCCAAGTCCCTAAGAGGGAGAGAAATGCATGTTTCTTTTTTATTATGATCCTCTTTCGGCAGCAGACGAAACATGGAGAATCAGCATTTTCCCCTGCAGCGTGGATCTGGCCCAGCTACACAGCTGCTGCCTCCACAGAAAAACCCTGAGCTATAGACCTGGTTGCATCACCCTGGGAAGCTGCAAAAGAGGAAGAGACAGAAAACAGAAATCTAAAGACCCCCCTCCAGCTGGGACAGGACAAGGTGTCAGAGAAATCCTATGTTGTGCAGCTCTCAGGACGCTGCCTTCTTGCTCTGTCCTTGCAAAGTGCCAGCGTGCTTTCTTTGAGCTGTAACAAGCTTTCATACTGAAGGATTCTTTTTTATCTCCCTGGGAAGTTGGATACCTGGAGACTGTGTTTTGAAATACATATATTGACAACCAATTACATAGCTCTGCCTCTGTGGTACCTTTGCCTTTGTCAGATGGCTTTCCAGTCCCGACTGTGATCTGTTCACAGCTGCTTCATTTTCCCTGGGAAGTCTCTCCCCGTCTCTGGACTTTTTGTCTCCATGGAGAAATGATGCTGACTGAGCCTGGAAGGAGGCAGAAAGGGAGAGTCGGGGAGATGAGGAGGGTGGGTACCCCATAAAGTCAATTATACCCAATATCCATGGTCTGGAATTGCCTGTCCCACTGTTTGCCTGCTCTCTGCCTACATAAAGTTGTTTCTCATATGTCCGTCAAAGGATACGCCAAGGCTACCTCGATCTGCCTGTCTAATGGTCCTATATTCTGGACATGACAGATCAGAATCTCATTCCAGTGTGAGCAGAAGCATCTGAGATTTAGTGTCCAACAAGCAATGATTCAAACTGGGCTTTCTGCTGTGTCCTAGCCTAGAGATTGCTATGAGGGCTGTAGGAACTGTCAACCCTGAAACCACAAGAAAAACTGTACAGACACAGAAATGTGTACATTATTAAAGGGCTTGCAGTTTTCATCTGATTTGCACATGGTCCTGTCCCTTTGTAATATTAAGAGTTATATAGCCAACCGAATGACTGTTAGGAGAGATTTTTTTCCAACAATCTGACAAGAAAATTGAAGGAGAGGTGAAGGGTAGGCAAGCCCTCCTCTGATCCTTAATTCTGACAGCTGACACTTGTGGGAACTTCCCAGGTGCCAGAGGTCACTCTGAGCACTCTCTGTTTATAAGCTCCCCTACCCCTCCTAAGAACATGTGGAAACCTAGTAATAGAGTTAGTCCATTCTACAGTTGAAAAAGCTATAACACCATCAAACAAAAGTCAGGCCTGGACCTGTACCAGTAAGCCCAGCTGTGGACTCTCTATCTTGACCACAGCATCATGCATGTAACTGCCTGACCTCCAGCCCCACAATGGAAGGCTCCTCACTGTGGTTCCTCCTCACACAGACAACTCTGAACCCCACATACTCAGTGCACCACAGAGACCATGCTTTTGGCAAACCTTCCCCAGAAGCCAGACACGAGATGGTCTATTTCAAGCAAGTGCTTCGTAAGACGCACAGCTCAATACAGATGTGAATTAGGATGTCTGCGCATCGCCGAAGAAGGTAAATTTTAAACATCCCAAGTGCCACAGGACAGTTGCAGTTGAACCAAAATGCCTTTTACTTTACTCACTCTGTGACCACACTCTGCACTTAGGAGAGGCGCCTCAGAAAGGACATTTATTAAATGCATGAAATATGACATCTTTGCTTCCTAGCAGTGGGAACATAAAATCCCCCAGTAGCACATCTGGCCTTGTGGCAACACAGATGTGTACACAGTGCATTCAAAGTGTTCAGAGTTTTTTCCCCCAGTGCTCAGCAGCTTATGGGTGCTCAAATATTTTGTCAGTATCAATGGTGACATCATGAGGGGTTGCACCCTCTTAATATTGTTAGGCCTCATTTCAAATTCAAAGTGTCTAATATGATCAAGTAAGAGGATTCAGTCATAATTATTCCAATGAAAAATCCTCTTCAAATGATTGAAGGTCTTCTTCTTTTTTTTAAAACAAGAACTCAAAACTCCCTAGATGTAGAAAATATATCTTCAAGGCAATTTGATAAGTCTTCTTTTCCAGAGCTAAAGAGCAAATAAAACCTGTGATGAAAATTGAGCTAAAAAAAGATTAGACTATGAGAAGAAAATTGAATTAGTCCAGGCTTTTTTCTTAGTATTAGAACTCCTCACGATGGCTGCCACTAGACTTCTCATCTATTTGTTCATTTATTCATTCAACAAACATCTCCCGAGCACTTCTTATGTGGCAGGCACTGTCATAGACTCCTCAGCTGCACCTATAAACAAAATAGGCAGATTCCAGCCCATGTAGAGTTTATACCTATAAGACAAATTCAGAGTCAAGAATATACTGGATAGAAAGCTAGAAGGTAATGTGTGTTCTGAAGAAAACAGAGCAAGATGAAGCGGTCAAGACAACTGGCAGGCTGAGAAACTCCCACTTTATGTAAGATAGTCAAGGAGGACTTTACAGAGAAGGTGGGCATGAGGAAAAACATGAAGTGGGTAATCTGGAAAAAGAAGGGTGCAGGCAGGAATGCAGGAAGAAGTACACCCCACCTTTGAGGAATCGGGGAGGCAGTATGAATACACCAGGGATACGGTAACAAAGAATGAGATCAGGGGGTTAGGAATCTGGCCACGTAGGCTTGTAGGCTACATGCAGGTTTATGCTTTCTTCGGCGGGAGATGGGAGACCACTGTCATGTTGGAATGGAGACGACAGTGATGGTTATTGGGTTATTAATTTGAATGGAGTGAGAGGGGCCTGGGCATTTCCTGGGAGAACTGTCTAAAGGAGGAAGAACCACCCAGAATGTTGCCAGCACCAGCCCTCAGGCTGAAGCCAACAAGTGCAGGCCTCCATCATCCCTCTGCTTCCTGGCTTCCATGAAGTGAGCGCCTATGCTCTGCCATAACCTCCCAGCTGGGATGGATGGACACCTCTGAGCCCATGAGCCAAAACGAATCAGTATTCTCTTTAATTGCTTTGTTCGGGTGTTTTGTCATGGTGATGAAAATCTAACACAAGGAGATGGACTCTGTTAAGAAGACCCCCTCCCCCCACACACACACACATACACACGTGCCTTTCTGGCTGTGTGAAACCCAAATGGTATACATGAAAGGATAGACGCCATCATGGCAGAATCAGAAACAAGGGCAGGAAGATCAGTTAGAACGTTATTGAGTCACTCAGGCAAAGAGACCCCGTCAGCTGAGCCTGGAAGGGAACTGTGGAGACAGTGGGGCGTGTCCCGATTCTGTGAAAGTAAAGCCTGTGTAATTTCTTGATGGGTTAGAGCTAGGGCACAAAATGAAATAGTCTGGAATGACTGGGCGTTGGAGCCTGCATAGTATATTACCAAAGACAGCTGATTCCTCGCTTCCCTGTATGAAGAATCAAGGAAAGGAGTGGGAAGAAGGAATGCTCTTGGAGCCAGGGGCAGTCGAGCACACCTCATATCCAGGCACTTGGGGAAGCAGAAGCTACGCAGAGAAACCTGTCTCGAAAAACCAAAAAGGAAGGAAGGAAAGAAGGAAGGAAGGAAAGAAGGAAGGAAAAGAAAGAAAGAAAGAAAGAAGGAAAGAAGGAAAGAAAGAAAGAAAGAAAAGAAAGAAAAGAAAGAGATGCTCTTAGCTTCTAATGGCATCACAGGCTTTCCAAAGACAAAAGGCTGGTGCCACTGTATCCTTTTCAGCCTGCAGACTCTCCCCAAAGAAGGCACCAGAGGCATTTAGTCTCTGTCCTTTGACCTCGCCTGCTTCAGGTAGACCAGGACACGCGAGGGTTAAAGGGTGTCAGGTGTACCTAGCGTTTCTTTTCTTTTAGCTTATCATGGGATTTGTCTTTATCTTTATTCTTCAGGCTTCCAGGCTCACTCAGAGCCCTGATCCTGTAGAGCTGGTGAACAAATATGCTGCTCGAGAGGTCAGCGATGTGGACTGTATTCCCCTTCAGCCTCTGGTTCCATAGACAGAATGGGTTAAACACAAATCTCATGGATTAAGGAAATATCACGTATTTTTTCCAAATATATCTGTAAAGTGGTTTAGCAAGTGACATATTAGTTACAATCTAGCCCAGGCCCCAAAGTTCATATTTGTTCTTTTTATAAAAGGCACCTCATTAAATCACTGTCTAGTCCGTAACTGGCTTTATTGGGACATAAATTCATTTCACTAAACCAATAAATGTTAATTCCTCACCCTGGAGACTCGAGTCGGTCTGGTTTTATCCTGCTCCAGCTCCTGAGGCTGCCATCAATTACTCATGTTTGGGTTTATATGTCATTATGGAATCACTTTAGCTAGAACTAACGGGAAGTGAAAGGACAATAAAGCTAAGCCTCGTTCCAAAGAGAATATACCGAAGAGGGCATTCACCTGAACCCCATTATTCTTTTCTATAAATTAAAATACCCTGGCATTCTACACCAGCAATCCATTATATTTAGATTCTCTGCAGAAGCCAGGGCAGGCGAGTGGCAGGGATACTAATGAAGGTAGCTGGAGGGGCTGGGGACGAGGCAAGTTCAGCCTCACGAGGTTTAGGTTGGAAATCTCCTTTGCAACAACTAAGTATGACGTTAAGCCATTTGCTTAATATCATGGAAACTCAGACTCACCGCCAAACACGTAGGGAAAGAACAGTTTCAGAGACAGGGGGAGAGAAGTTCATGAGAGAGCCGGGCTGGCCAAAGAGGGGTGCCTAGATGAAAGATTTTTTTTCCTCCCTTCTTCTCCTGTTATTAACCCAGCTGCTAAGGCAATTGCTTAGACCAGCACCCTTGCATTGTGGTCTTAAACCAGTGATTTAACCTTTTTGGGCTTCAATTTTCCAATTAGAAAAATAGGCCTGATGATATCTATGTTCCGTTTGCCCTCCAAAGGTATGCTGATAAGGGATCGGCTCTGTAAAGTCCTTAACATCTGACCAGAAACCAGGTCAGTTTCAGAACTGCAAGACCACTGAAGCCGGATTCCACTTAAAAACAAAAACAAAACAAAGGGGTTATCTCCTCAACCAAATGTTCTTTCTTATGATGGAAGGTTTCTCTTTAAAGCCGTCAGCCCCTTTTTTCCCCCTTTCAGATAGAAAATGGCTTCCTCTCTCAGAACCATATATAACTTCAGAAGCAAGGAGGGGTGTGAAAAAGCAGACTTGGCAAAAAGTAGAGGTGAATTGAATGCTTGTACATCCCATTCAGGATAAACTGCCCTTGGTGTAAAACAGTCAGTAACATTTTACAAGGAAAAAGTGCAGATAAATGACTGCAGTCCCAAGATGGTGCTCCTGATGGCTTTTTATAAACCATGCACGCCGCCTGGACGCCTCTGTGCCTGCTGCTCCAGCTCTGGAGAGAGTGTGCAAACAGGGCTTCAAGCCAGCAATATTGGCAGTGCCAACTAGTTCCAGCCAGACACCTCTCTCTCTCTCTCTCTCTCTCTCTCTCTCTCTCTCTCTCTCTCTC
>OU015748.1:40267429-40300832 GCA_907169655.1 Acomys percivali
TGTGTGTGTGTGTGTGTGTGTGTGTGTGTGTGTGTGTGTGTGTGTGTGTGTGTGAAAGTGCCCTGAAAGTCCAGAAGAAGCATCTGATCCCCTACAACTGAAGGGGAGCCGCCAGATGTGACCACCAAGAACAGAACTTGGGTCCTCTGCAAGGGTAGTAAATGTTCTTAACTGGCGAGCCATCGCCCGAGCAGCAAAACTCTTCTAAAGAAAAATCTAGCCCTAGATACATAATAGTGAAACTGCAGAACAACACAAAAATAAGACACGCAAGAATACACACACTGCTCACAAAGGAGGGACAATTAGACAGCTGAGCGCTCCCAGCAACCAGAAGACATCACAGTGCACTGAAAGGGAATGACCTAGAATTGGCTAATGTTCCTCAACAAATTCTAAAATAAAATCTGAAGGGTGTAATTCAATCTAGAAAGAAAATGCACTTCAAATTATCTCATGAAGAAAATATGATGATGAGAGGAAATAATGAATACAGGGTCAACACTGAGCACATATTTACCATGTAACATATAGAACACATAAAAACAGAGCCCGGAGAGATGTTTCAACAGTTATAAGTGCTTTCTGCTTGCAGAAGACCCAAGGGCACTTCCTGGCATCCTTGGCAGGTGGCTCACAATTGCCTGTTACTCCAGCTCTTGGAGATCTGGTGCCTCTAGCCCCCTCAAGCACCTGGACTTACATTTGTACACTCCCACACAGGTACAGACAGACACACAATAAGAAATAATGAAAATAAATCTTTTTAAAGTACATAAAAACATAAATTACTTCCTGCATGGCACAACAGAAGAAGGAACCCAGCTCCCTGGGACACACACGTCACTCTGTGACCACCTTCTGTGTGGTATTAAGAGCCACTGAGCTGTGTTCCAAGCCTAATCACCTTCTTGGACTTCTTTTCTTGAAACGTAATTTGTGAAATGTGAGAGGGTAGGGGATAATTTATATAGAATAACATGCACATAATTTGAAATATCCAGTGGAATAAATTTTGACAATTGCATATAGTCGCAGCCACAACCTAAAAAATCTGTTTGTTTTCCTCACTTCAGAACATCCTGTCACGTCTCTTTCCTGGCACTATGCCTTCCCTGGAGACAACCACTGTTCTGATTTTTATAATCTTAGATTTCGTGTGTCTGTTCATGAACTTCATGGAAATGGAGTCATATGAACTAGTCTCCCTGATTCCATTTGCTTTATATAATGTTCTTTAGATTCATCCTTGTCTTGTATTTATTGGCTGGCCTCTGTGTTGCCAAGTAACATTTATTATATATCTATAAAATTAACTTGTTTATTCTCCTGTAGGCAAACACTGGTATTGTTTCTAATTTGGAACTGTTACTAGTAAGACCACTGTGAGCATTGTTACAGCATATTTTTGGAGATACACATTTTTATTTCTGTTGAGTAAATATACAAGAATAGGATGGATTCCTTGGGTTGTAGGGGTCAGTATGAATGTGTAAATATGTAGCTACCAAGCATTTTTCAATGTAATTACACATTTATTTCTACCAAGGTATATTCCTGGTACTCCAACAACTAGGACAGTCAGATTCTCATACTTCCATCATAACAGTAGAGTTTATATTCACATTTCCCCTATGACCAACAATATAGAGGATATTTTCACATGTATATTAGCTATTTGTATGTCTTTTTAAAATCTCTGTTCAAATGTTTTGTCTGTTTTTAATTACACAATGGCGTGTGTGTGTGTGTGTGTGTGTGTGTGTGTGTGTGTGTGTGTGTAGGAGTTGGTTCTCTTTTTCCACCATGTGGGTCCCAGGATGGAACTCAGGGATGAAACTCAAGTCCTCCAGCTTGGCAGCAAATGCCTTTACTCACTGAGTCATTTCCCGGGCTCTGCTTTGTCCATTTTTATGGTGCTGTTTTTCACTGTACTTCTGACTTCTAAGAATTCATTGTATATTCTGAAAATGAAAATTTTATCAGACATAGGCAATCTGATGAGTAAATACGTTTCATTTCAACAGTTTGTTTTCCTAAAATTAACCTATAAGCTAAATGCAATCCCAATAAAAATCCATTCAGATTTTTTGAGACAATTGACAAACTTAATCTAAAATTTATGTAAAGAAATAAATGTTTATGCACAGTTAACTTGACCTTGAGGAAGAGGTGGAGCGTCTAATCTACAAGACATAGGAAACTCTTCAAAAAATGTGTTTTGTTTAAAAACTCAAGAGACAAATTCATAGATATATATGAATCTATTATGCAGTAAAAATGGCACTGAAAATCAATGGGTGAGAACAGAAAGCTTAGTAAACACTGTTACGAAAACTGCCTTGCATCAAACAGGAGCATAAACCAGATTCCTTGCCCACTCTACACACAAAGATGGACTTTGAGGGAATAGGAACATAAATATAAAAGGCAAGAGGACAAAGTTTCTAGGAAAGAGCATAGATTCTCTTTATAATGTCATCTTAAAGGGGACTCTTTAAAACTTCAAAAGTATAAGCCACAAACCAAAACTATGAAAGCTAAGTGCATTAAATGTAAGAATTTCCACTCAGCAAAACTCTTCATGGAAAGGAGTCAAAACACCCAGAGAACATATTCACAGTAAAGTCTTACAAAAGACCAAGGTAACCAAGAAATGCCCTCAAGTCAATGGGCAAAAGATAGAAACCATATTAGAGGGGTTTTGTTTTGCTTTAAAAATCAGGAAATGTGTGAATATACTTTGTATGTGCAACATACAAAACAGTATCCCCAGCAGGCAATAAGCACATGAGAAAACATACCAATAATCAGAGGCATCAATTACAAATAAGAACACTTATCATATTGCAGCTATGGGACTACTATCAGGAGAAGGCAAAGGAATCCAAGTGGAGATATGAGAGTGGACATAGGAACCACTGCCCACTGCCAGGACCAGCGTCAGAGATCATGCCTACTTACTGACACTAGAGGCATGAACCCGATGGCCCAGAAAGCCTGCTCCTACTTAAGTATGCACACACAGGTGCATAGGAGACATGGCATAAGATTCCTATTGTAGCACTGTTCTAGAAATTAGAGATTTGGGGAAAATTGGAGTTCATCACTAAAAGGGTTGATACAACAGCGATTACTGGCAAACCCCAAACTGGAGTTTTGGTAAAAGTCAATATTGGCAAACTACTAATATATCAATAGAAAAGGCACAAACATGTGTTCTCATGAATTAAAAAGTTATAATTACATGTAGAAAAGTTTAGGATAAGACTATCATAAACAAGTTTAAGACAAAGTTGAAAACTTAAAGTGAAATTTCTAGAAAATATTTTTACAAAAAGAAAGCAAATAACCTTAAAACTAGAAAAAAGATTCCTGTGCCAGTGAGTTCAAGAATATTATTTTTCTTTTCTACCAGTTCAGTGTATTGGGCCTAGCCAGTTAGGACTTGAGTTTTACTCAAGGGGAGATAAAAGTAGAATTACTTTCTTTAAATAGCTAGCCAATTTGGCCAGCACCATTTGTTGAATATGTTCTTTCCTTCCATGTGTATTGTTGGCTGTAGGCAGTCATTAAAGTCAACAGTGAGGGCTGGGAAGTTAAAAGCACCAACTATTCTCCCAGAAGTCTTGAATTTGATTCTCAGTCATAGTTCCATGGTTGCTTACATGCCCTTCTTAGGCACTAGGCACACATGTGATTACAGACATACATGCAGGAAAGACATCCACACATAAAACAATAAAATATTTTTAAGAGTTCAACAGATCACAAATGGAATCCGTGAAATTAAAAGATTTCTGTACAGGAAAGAATACCATCACTCTAGTGAAAGGAAGACCAGAGAATGGGAAAAATTCTTTGCCAGCTATACATGGAACAGAGGCTTACTATCCGAACTATACAAAGAACTCAAAAACATAAACATAAGAAAATGAGCAGGGGCTGGAGAGATGGCTTAGTGGTTAAGAGTGCCGCCTGCTCTTCCAGAGGTCCTGAGTTCAATTCCCAGCAACCACATGGTAGCTCACAACCATCTATAATGTAACATGATACCCTCTTCTGCAGATAAAGCACTCATATGCAATAAATAAAATAAATAAATCTTTAAAAAATAAAAGAAAATGAGCAGCCTGATTTTTCTTAATGAATCATGAAACTAAACATAGAGTTCCAAGAAGATGAAGTGTGCACAGCTGAGAAACATTTTAAACAGATGTTCCCCATCCTTAACTATCAAGGAGACAGGTGAAGTTTCTTGGTCAAGAGGGGGAAATCCAGCCCCACTGTAAGTGTCTACTCTCTGGCAGGAGAGAACAGTTGCTGCTTTGGACACAATTTGGTCTTCAGGTGTGTTGGAGGCATCACTGTCATCAAAATGGTACCCTTTTCCATCTCTGTATTTTACAAAGGTAGTACGATATCCTCCTCTCATCCTTCAATTGTGGGTGGAAACAGCAATAAAAGAAAGAAACAAGAGCCTGTATCAGAATTAATTAGGAATTCTGACACATCAAGTCATTCATAGGAAAAATTAATTAAAGTATCTAACTTGTCTCTCAGGTATCAACTTTAAGAAAAGCTTGAGATGTATCTCAAATACTGGACACAGGAACCATAAATCTAATTTCCCTGTGGTTTGTTGGTGCTCTTTATGTTTTAGTCAATCCCAGTGATCTTCAGCACCTGTTCTTTCTTTCACTGTAAAACACTCAATGAAATGTTTTAATTTCACAAAGAGTTTTATTGGGTTTTATTTTCTTCAAAATATCCCTTTTTCAAATTAGGATTCCAGTTCAGAGAGAGAAAGAGAAACTGTATATACCCTAATTTAAAAGACACTAGAAGCCACAAAAGAGAGACTTACTACTGGCATTGCCTGGAGAGGAAGTTACCCACTGCATGAAAGCAGAAGTCTGCGATGAAGAGTTTCATGTAGCTCAATGTAAGGATCTCATCAGATTTTAACTTGTGTTGTCATAAGGTGAAACACATGAAAATAGTAACAAAAATAGTCTCTTAATGCATTTATATGCCTGTATTTACAAGCTAAATATGTCTAAGAAATCACAGATAAATCTCTTTTAACTTTAAAAACAAAAAGAAAATGCTTTGCGGTTTTATCTTATCCCAGTTAGAATGCCTAAGACCTGAAAATTGAATGATGACAAATGAGGTTGTAGATGTTGGAAAGAGGAACATTTATTCAATACTGTTGGGAATATAAATTAGTGCAAATCAGTGTAAAGTTTCCTCAAAAGAGTAAAAGTAGATCCATCACATGAGCCAGCAATATCACTCCTGGGCATACACCTACAGGATTCTATATCCTACCACAGAGATACCTGGCTTATCCGTGTTCATTGCCGCTGTATTCACAATAGCCTAGAAGTAGACACAGCTTATATATCCACCAATTGATGCAAATGTGGTATATTTACACAATGGAATATTATTCAGCTATTAAAAAATAAAATTATGAATTTCATAGGTAAGTGAGTGGAGCTTGAAGCAATTATTCTGAGTGAGTTCACTTAGATTCAGAAAGACAAATATTTTTCATTCTCTCTCACTTGTCAATGTTATCCTTGAATCTTCCGATGTGCATATTTCTCTTCGAATACCCATATAGGTCAGTAAATTAATGAGGAACCATGGGAAGTAGCTTTCAAGTGAGGGAATATAGCAATGCAATCATATTAAGGGTTATTGGAAATAATGGAATAGGATGGATTAAGCTAGTGTGGAAGGGAGAATAACAATGTAGAGAAAAACATATGGGGAGGGATAAATAACACTAAAGATCTTTCAAAAGGCCCATATGGAAACCTACTATAAAAAAAAAAAACCTTACATACATACAGAGAGAGGGGGGAGCATTTTAAGGTAGACTTTCTCTATAATGCAGCAGTAGTGCACAGTGTCCCTACAAGACACGAGAGGTAATAAATAAAAAACCTAGTGCCAGGAATGAATGGTTTCTTTTGGAGTTATTGTCAAGTAAGATCCCAAAACCCCCCAAACATTACATGGTCATTTTATTGACAATGATCTTGGTTACTACATTATGTCAACTTTACATGAGCCAGGTCTATCTGAAAGGATGAAAATTCAATTAAGAAAATGCCTCCATAAGATCTGGCTGTAAAGCATTTTCTAATTAGTGATTCATGTAGGAGAGCTCAGACCATTGTGGCTGGTGCCACCCCTAGGCTGGTGGTCCTGGGTTCTATAAGAAAGCAGGCTGAGCAAGCCATGGGTAGCAAGCCAGTAAGCAGCACCCCTCCATGGCCTCTGCATCAGCTCCTGCCTCCAGGTTCCTGCCCTATGTGAGTTCCTGCCCTTATTACTTTTGATGATAAACTGTTATTTGGAACTGTAAGTGAAATAAACTCTTTCCATCCCAACTTGCTTTGATCATGGTGTTGCACTGCAGCAATGAGAACCCTACTAAGATAGTTATCCTCTCAAACTTGATACTAAGATTCTATTTCTGTAGACACCAGATATCTGACTCACAGAGAAATAGAGAGATCAAGACGGTACTGCGAGTTACTATAATGACTGACCTGGCAAGACAGCCCACCGGTGCAATAGAGGCATGAACATTGTAGGAGTAACCAACTTCTTTCTAATTGGATTTAAGTCCTGCTCCACAAAAGGAAATTCACACCTGGCACTGTTATAGAGCCAAGAAACTATGGTGGGAAAACCTACTACTGTTATTTTGCTAAATGGGCATAGCAATCTCCTCATAACATATTGTTATATCTGTAGATTAGTGTTATCTCTCAACCTTTATCAGAGAAGCTACTATTTGCAGTAGATGGTGACTAATGAGCACAACAGTCCAAGGCATGTGCCTTACTCACATTCCTATCGCTGGGACAAATCACCAGGACCAAAAGCAACTTATGAAAAAGAGGTTTATTTTAGCTTACAACTCTCACATCTTCATCGCGGAGGAAAATTGGTGCAGGAATTCAAGGTAGGAATCTAGAAGCAGGAGCTGAAGTGGGAGTCATGGAGGAATGGTGCTTACTGGCTCAGCTTGTTCCTCTTGGCTTGTTGGTCCTGCTTTCTTACGCGATCCAGGAATACCTCCTTAGGCTTGGTGCCATCCACAGTGGGCTGGGTCCTTCCACATAAATCATTAATCAATAAATTATTCAACAGCCTTGCAAACAAACTGAACTTATTTCTTCAATTGAAAGTTGTAGGCTTAGATTTTCTACACCTACTTTATTTAGGCTTATTAAAAACTCTTCAAGCTCATTTCTAACCCACCGTCCAGAAGGAGGAGAGAAAAGAATGTTAATAGGACAAAAGGGTTTTGGACCTGTTTAGATGTAGTTCCTTGGGCCAATACCACTCTGTGTTTTCGAAATACCAGCAGTTCTGTCCAATAGCAACACCAAACAGTCACACAAATCCATAGTGGTGGCACAATCCAGAAGAGACCACAAGCCTCCACTGAATCAGTGGAAGCATCCGGAGTCAGCCAGAGTACCATGAGAAGGCCTCTGGAAACTTTCTATCTGCGAAGTGGAGATCAGTGAAGCATTGCACAGCAGGGTAGCCATGCAAAAGCCTTCTTCCACTGTCCATGGGGTTCTATTTATACCCTTCCAAACATCACACACCCTTTCACATGTCTGCTCCCAGGAAAACATCGCATACCTACTCACAGGATCTCATCCAGAAAAACATAACATGACACAACCGAGTCATCAAAGAAACCAGAAACTTCCACTTTAGATTATTCCTTTTCCAGACTAGGTAAATAAATTTTTATATATTTGAAAGTTTCTCTTCCTAAATGACTGTATCATATGCTAGGTTAATATAAAACTAACGTCACAGAAAATAAGAGATTACAGAATATTCATCCTTAAATGGAACATCTATACCACATTCCCTCTTCCCAAGACCTAGGGATCATTGCGGGAAAAGGAGTGAAAAGAGTGTAACAGCCAGAGGTGGTGGATGACTACAATGACACAGTGTCTTTTGGATACAGCTGAGCAGCTGCACATATGACCTCTCAGAAATTGTGACAGCATGCAGGAGACTTGCGAGAGTGCAACCAGGACTAAATCCAGCATGGAGAGTGAGTTTGGATATGAACCCCACCCCTAGATGTGTAGCTGCTGGCGATTGTTATTGCTGGGAGGAGAAGAGTCGGTTTTGTCTAAGGTTATTGGCCCTGGCAAGTCAATCACACTTCAGAGGAAAACCACACACCCAAGAATATTTGGGCAATACAAGCCCTTCCTTCACATTTTGGTTTTTCTTTTTTTTTTTACTTTGGTTTGGTTTTTTAGAGGAAGAGACATAAAGTTGGGAGGATGGGAAAAGGGGGTGGATCAGGGACAACTTGAGATGAACATGATAAAAATATATTATACACAATACTAAAAAGCATAATAATTTTTACAACTTGGAAGCAATAGTTTCAAATGTTCTCATGCAAAAAAAAAACCACAAAGGGTTTATTCCATAAATTATACCAAACATTCAATGAATAATAATTTTAATCTTTGAGAAGTCTACTCCAGGAAGAGAGCAAAGGAAAGAATATTCCTTAATTCAATTCAGTGTATTGGTTTGGCAGGACATCCTTAATTCTAAAGCTGGCAAAGACAAGTATAGAAAAGAAAATTATGTATGCATCCTCATCCATGAACACAGATGCAAAATCGCTAAGTAAAATATCATCAAACCAAATCTAACAATCTATTTAAAATGTCACGAACAACTTGAATTTGTAACAGGATTAACAGGATTAAAAGTCAGCTTAACATTAAGGAATCAAGCTAATGTATTTCACAATATTAGAAGATAAAATAAAGCATGGCCATTTCAATGAATGCAGAAGAAGCATTGGATTTTCAAAAGAAAATGAAAATTTCTTAGCTGATAAATCATATTCATATAAAATCCATAAATCTTCATTGTCTTGACTTATACAAAGATTTCTTAGATGTTACAGTAAAAGCACATGTAGGTAAAAATAAGATAGATAAAGCCAATGTTATCTAAATGAAGTACTTTTGTGCCTTGGAGAATACTGTCAGACTGTGATGTAACTCAGGTAACGTCCCTGGATAGCAGCTATAAGAACCTGATCAAGGGCTGGAGAGATGGCTCAGTGGTTAAGTGCACTGTCGGATCTTCCAGAGGTCCTGAGTTCAATTCCCGGCAACCACATGGTGGCTCACAACCATCTATACTGGCATGATGCCTTCTTCTGACATGCAGGTGTACATGCAGATAGAATACTCACATATATAAAATAAATAAATAAATATTTAAAAAAAAAAGAACCTTATCAGTAGCATCCCCCCTCCCAAAAAAAAATTGGAGGAAGACCCAAGATAGCTACAGCAATTCTGAACAATAAAAGAATTTCTGGAGGTATTGCCATTCCAGATTTCAAGTTGTATTACATGTCTATCTTAATAAAAACATCATGGTGTTGGCATTTTAAAAAAAGACACATTGGTCAATGGAATCTAAGTAAAGATGCAGACACACCTACAGACACCTGATTTGATTTGATTTTACAAAGAAGACAGAAATACACACTGAAAAAAGATATCATTTTTTACAATAAACGGTGCTGGTAAAACTCAATGGATGCATAGGAAAAAATAAACATATATCCGTACTTATCACCCTGCACCAAATTCAACTCCATATGGATCAAAGACCCCAACATATGACCATATATACTAACCTTAATAGAAGAGACAATGGGGCATAGCCATGAGCTTCCTGCATAGGAGACTTTCTGAACAGGAGTCCAAGAGTAGGGGCACTAGGAACAACAATTAACAAAAGGGATCTCATGAAGCTGAAGAGCTCCTGAACAGCAAAGGACACCATCATTTCAGCAAAGCAATGGGATAGAAAAAAAGATGTTTATAAAGTATACATCTGATAGAGTGTTGGTCTCTAAAATACATAAACAGAAAACTGAACATCAAGAAAACAACCCAAATAAAAATGAAACATAGAACTAAGCATAGACTTCTCAAAAGATGAAACATAAATGGCTGAGACATACTTAAAGAAATGTTTAAAATCCTTATCCATCAGACAAATGCAAACTAAAACTACTTTACCCTAATCAGACTAGCCAAGATTGATAAAACAAACGACATCACATGCCAGTGAGGATGCTGGGGAAGGGGAACACTTATTCATTTCTGGTAACAATGCAAATGAGTATAGACACTATGGAGATCTTCACAAAGCTGGAACTAGATCTACCTCAGGATCCAGCTATACAACTCCACACCCTACTACAGAGGCATATGTTCAGCTGTGTTTACTGCTACTCTATTCATAATAGCCAGAAACTAGAAACAATCTATATGTCCAACAACTGACAAATGGATAATGAAAATGTGGTAGGTTTATACAGTGGAATATTTTACAGCTATTAAGAAAAATGAAAATTTTAGGTAAATGGATGGATCTGGGGGAAAAAACATTCTGAATGAGTTAACCTAAGCTCCAAAAGATAAGTATGTGGATGTTAGATTTTAAGCTTTTGATATGAATTACATTCCAAATAACCACATAGGGAGACCTGGTGGCACTCAGAGGAAGGACAGCAGGTTACCAAGAAGAGACTTGATACCCTATGAGCATATACATGGGGAGGTAATCCCCCTCAGGAACCGTCATAGGGGAGGGGAATAGGGGAAAATGGGAGGGAGGGAAGAATGGGAGGATACAAGGGATGGGATAACCATTGAGATGTAACAAGAATAAATTAATAATAAAAAATAAACTAAAAAAAAAACAAATAACCACATAGGTTAGTACACAGAAAGAAACTTGAGTTTCCAAGGAAAAGGAAATAGAATATAGTGTTATATAGACATAAAGGAGAAACTAAAAGCTGATTGAATCAGGTGGGAGTGAGAGAGTAGGGTAAAGAATGGAATATGGGGAAGGACAGCTAACATAAAGGCCACTTGAAAAGCCGTGTGAAACCTGCTGCTGTGGAAGCTTCCTAAAATATGAATGCAGATGACCGGAATCTAAATGGAGTCACAAAACAACAGCCACAACCAAACATCTCATGACACAACATAAAACCTCCATTGTCAGGAATGGATGACATCTTGTTGAATCTTTGACTAAAGAAGGCCCCACAAAAACCTCCAACCCAAACATCACAAGCTATTGATGAGGTTATCGGTTGCTCTTCACAACCTGACAGTAGGACTTCATTGCTAAAGACAACACTTATGTCATCAAACATGGAGAACTCAAGCAGAAGGTTGGAGTCACCCCCTCCTGACTAGCATTCACGGTGCTGGAAGGCACTATGCATGCTATGGAGGAGAAAAGCAGTCATCGATATCACCCAACTGCAAACCGTGGGATCTGACTACAAGAAATACTAGTGTAATTGTGCAACAAACGTTATGAGAGTAACTAACCACCTTTTAAAAATTAGATTTAAGGCATACTTGACACTGCTAAAGTGGCCAGGAATTTGAGAATAGAAAAGCAATTAGGCTTAAGGGAAAACCTAATTCTTATTCTATTAAAAGGCCAGAAAAATATAATGAATCCTAAGAACAGACTGCTATGCCCAGATCAGAGCCTTGCTCTACCAACATCCAAGAAGCTTCCTCTTGCAGCAGATGAGAACAAATACAGAGACCTGCAACTGGACAATGTACAGAGAGTGAGAGACTTTGGAGCACTCAGTGTTAAATGAAATGACTTTGTCAAAACTCCTCCCATCAAGGCTCAGTGGGCAGAAGCAGGCAGATAGATCTCTTTGATTTCTAGGCCAACCTGGTCTGCATAGTGAGTTCCAGGACAGCCAGAACAACAAAGTAAGACCCTATATTAAAAAAAAACAAGCAATCAAAAACATATAGGAATGGAAAATATGAACTGAAAAAGACAATCAAAATTGACAATATTTGTTCGTTTGGGATCTCTGGATGCCCGCCCCCTCCCCGACCTAATCTGGTGAATCCCGTTCTCTCTCTCCCACCTTGCCCACTCCAAAAAAAGCCTCCAAATTCCTGGCATCCTGAGGACTGCCCCAAACCGCTCACCTGAAGCTCCCCAAGTCCAGCAGGTGGCAGATATGTCATTTTTCTTTGCTTGTAATCCTGAAAAAAAAACCCTGTCCACCATAGTCTGCGTGCTGCTTCCTCTGGCCTTGTCCCCTGAGGCTGCTGAACACTGAACTGAGGCACAGGAGCTCAGTTCCCAAGTAAACCTGTCCATTTTATACTTTAAATCTGGCTTGGATTGGCGTATTTCATTGATGGAGATAACTTATCAATATTAGTATTACATGATTGCCTAAAGCAATCATTCTCAACCTGTGGGTTACAATCCCTTTGGGGGTTGAACAACCTTTCACATGGGTCACCTAAGACCATAAGAAATACAGATGATTACATTACTATTCATAACACTACCAAAATTACAGTTATGAAGTAGCAATGAAAATAATTTTATGGTTCGGCGCGGGGGGGGGGGGGTCACCACAACATCAAGAACTATATTAAAGGGTCACAGCTTAGGAAAGTTGAAAACCCTAGCCTAAAGGAAACTAACATACTTTAATTAACAATAAAGCTAAATAGTGTTGTTAAATGCAAAAATCAACATTTTAAAAAATCAATTTAATTTATATACATCATTGACAGCACTTGAAAAACAAAACTTTTTTTCTCTTTTTACTTTTTTTAATTAATTTATTCTTGTTACATTTCAATGGTTATCCCATCCCTTGTATCCTCCCATTCTTCCCTCCCTCCCAGTTTCCCCTTATTCCCCTCCCCTATGACGGTTCCTGAGGGGGATTACCTCCCCCTGTATATGTTCATAGGGTATCAAGTCTCTTCTTGGTAACCTGCTGTCCTTCCTCTGAGTGCCACCAGATCTCCCCCTCCAGGGGACATGGTTAAATGTGAGGCACCAGAGTATGTGAGAAAGTCATATCCCAATCTCCACTCGTGTGGAGAGTGTTCTGACCATTGGCTAGAGCTGGGGAGGGGTTTAAAGTTTACTGCCTGTATTGTCCTTGGCTGGTGCCTTAGTTTGAGCAGGACCCCTGGGCCCAAATCTGCCTATCATAATGTTCTACTTGTAGGTTTCTAGGACCCTCTGGATCCTTCTACTTTGCTATTCTCCCATGATTCTCTCATCTAGAGTCCCAATAGGATGACCTCCCCTATATCCTAGTTCCCTGGTAAGTGAAGGCTTTCGTGGGACATGCCCCTTGGACTAGTATGCAGATATAAGTGAGTATATACCATTTGAGTCTTTCTGCTTCTGGGTTAACTCACTCATTATGATCATTTCTAGTTCAATCCATTTGTCCACAAATTTCGGGAATTCCTTGTTTTTAATAGCTGAGTAGTATTCCATAGTGTATATGTACCACAGTTTCTTTATCCATTCTTCTACTGAGGGACACTTAGGCTGTTTCCGTGATCTGGCTATTATGAATAAGGCTGCTATGAACATGGTTGAGCAAAGAAAAACAAAACTTTTTAAAGATAAATATTTATAATGCCCTACCAAAGACAGAGACTACTATAGATAAGTCTAGTAAGAGACACACAAAATAGTTATGAAAAACCTATAAGACCATTTTGAAACATTTAAGAAGAGCTAAATTCATTGACTAGAGAACTTAAATTTGCCAGTGGTGTCAGAGCTTTCAAAATCAGTGCACAGAGATAATGTAATTCCATGAAATGTTGATGTCTATTTATGGAATTTAATAGATCATTCTAAAATACATGTAGAAAATCAAAGGTCAAAACAATACGCAAGATATAGGGAGATTGCTCAGTCAGTAAAGTGCTTGAAGACATAGATTCTATACCCAGAACCTACATACAAAAATTGGGTATGGTGGTGCACTCTTGTAATGCCAGCCCTGGGGCAGTGGAGACACTAGGATCCCTGGGGCTTGGTGGCCAGTGTAGCTTAGCCTATTTGAAGATTCCTGACTAGTAAGAAATCATGTTTAAAAAAGGATGGATGCCTGAAGAATGACATGTAAGGCTGTCCTTTGGCTTTCATGTGCTCATTCATACCCAACACATACACACACACACACACACACACACACACACCAAAGAATTGGCAAGATATTCCACAGGAACCAAGTAGGAAACTTGGTGTAGCATGCATGTTCAAGATCCTAGGCTAAATCCCTAGTATTGCCAAAAAAAAAAAAAAATTAAGATTAGCAATTGATTTGCATGCAAGAGTAGATCTGGGATATACAAGGCATAAGGATTTTATAATGTATCTGCCAGAGCAGTACAAATACAAAATTAGGGATCAATGTACATTAGTGACGCTGAAGTGTAGAGACAAAGAGGCTTAAATCTCTTTGGCTCTCGATTTGTTCATTTGAATTGCTGCAATGGGATTCTGATGATACAATTTTTAAAAGGAGGCATTTGTTTTGGTTCCTAGTCTAAAAAGGTTTGATCCACGACCCTGTGGCCCTGTATGCTTGGACAGTATACTGTGGCAGTGAGGCTGTGTGCTACAGAGTGCTATGCCCCTCATGGTGGGGCTGAAGCAGAAGACAGACAGTAAAGACCCACATATCCGAGGAGATGTGCCAGTGATCTACTTCCTCCAGCTAGGCCCCCACCTCCTAAGGTTTCCAGAGCTTCCCAAGATAGCACCAGTAGCTGAGGACCTGGGTTCTATCGATGTGAGGAGCATTTCACACTGAAATTACAACAAGGCTTTACTGCAGACCCACACCTAGCTGTGTGGTGGTGTGGCAGTAAAAAGGACAACAGAGTCAATGAAGGGGCCCCTAGCAGACCTGCACTCGGTGGGGATGCTTGGCTTGAGAGTCAGATAGAACTGTAGACCAGATGAAAGAGGAAGGACTTCACAATACTAGAATAGTTAATATTGCCCTGCAGATTCCTTCGTAGCATAATCCAAAATCAATTCCAAGTTAAGTAAAGATTGTTAACATGGGGCACAAACTTGTAAAACATATAAAAGGAAAATAAACTTTAATATGGAGATTTCTTTATTGTCTCAAGACAGGGAAGAATTGCTAAAACACAAAATGGAAAAAATGTGGAAGAAAACATGTTAAAATTGGGCTGCATTAAATTAAAAACTAGTTTGCATCAGGAGAATATAAAAAGATAATGAAACAAAATACAAATTGAGAGACTATATTTTAAAATACACTTAATTGGCAAAGGATTAAAATCTAGAATATATAATATTTCATCATTATAAGATGCAAATTTCTTTTCTGTCTTAGCATCCCTTTAATCAGGGTGTGCATCTTACAACCCACTGTGTGTATTTCTGTATTTGCTAGTATATTTCTTTCATAGCAATAAATAAAAGAGCAGTACCTCTTACAATAAGAGATCTCAAAAATTCAACGAAATATACCATAAAGAACCAGAGATCAACACACAAAAGAGGCAAACAAAACTCAATCAAAAATGGGCAGGATATTTTAACAGGCACTTCACAGAAAAGAGCACTTGAACAGCCTATAAATATGCGCAGAAAAGACTCAGCCTCATTAGTAATCAGAGAAATGCAAATTAAAACTATAATGAAATACCGCTTCACACTTGCCAGCTTGGTAAAAATTAGAGGGTTGACAACACAAAGTGATAGCATGTTGAACTAAAATGCTTAAATCTGGGAGTGTAAATTCGTACAGTTACTATAGAGAGCATTCAGGCGTTATCTAGGCTAGGAGGCATATAACCTATGACTGAGCAACCTAGAGCCAGATCCAGACAACCCCTCAGATGTGAGCACAGGGGACACAGATGAAGCCTGGCATAGCAGAGACACAAAAGAGTCTCGGAATGGGGTATTATACATCAGAGAAATGATTGAACTAGAGCTGTGCCACTGATGAGGATAGGATAGCCCTTACAAGCATAATACTCAGTGAAAGTGTGCTTCTGAATACAGTGCCCCATTCAAAAACAATCACAAATACACAAACTTACATCAAATGTTGTTCAGACTTCAAACATACACTCTGAAGCCACCAAGATGAAAGATAATCATAAGGAAAAATTCCAAATGAAGTGTTGAGGAAAATGGTCTAGAAAGAAGCACCTATATATCCTAGAATCCATTAAAATGTCCTATTTTTAGGATGGGATTAAAGACAGACACAAATTATGCTACTGTTATTCAGTTTTACTCTACTCATATTTTGAAAATATTATTTTAGTATTGCCTCAATATTTCATTTCTCACAATAGAAAAATCAAGGTCTTCATAGCTAACCTATTTCTTTACCTCATATATTGTACAAGCCTGTGGCAATCAATCATAAGTATATTTTACTTTCTAATGTTCCTAAAAGTGACAGTGTCACCAGAAAAAGGGATTGAGGTCAGTGTGTTCTTTCAAAGAAACAGAAAGGTCTCTGTACATAGTGGAAATACTTTATGCAATAAAAAGTATATTTTAAACATTTTTGTACTGAATAAACTAAGATGTTTATTTAGAAAATTCACTGAAGTGGGAAGACTTGAATATTCATGATGGCAGATGAAGAGTTATAGTACATCATATTTAAATAAGCTCAGTATGAATAGAAGTTTCCATATTTTCTCCACACACACAATAAAATAAAACCCCAATAATCTCGATTTCCCAATTCTGTTCTTTGTTCCCAGTCCTTCATCCAAAAGTCAATTTTTTACCAATATAGTCAGAAAAGATTTTCCACAAATCTAAACTTATATAACATTTATTTTAAATAAACAAATAGTGAATAAATACCCTGTTTTTATCATCAACTTGACACAATTCAGAGTCACATGAGAAGAGAGAACCTCAGTGAAAAAATTTGCCTAGATCAGACTGGTCTGCTACAGTGCCTTTCAGATATTATCTTAATTGATGATTGATATGAGAGGGGAATCCAGCCCTGTACCATCAGGTCTAAGCTGTATAAGAAAACTAGTTGAGCCAGCCAAGGAGCAAAGTCAGCAAGCAGGGCACCTCCAGTTTCTATTCCGGTTTCCTGCTTTGAGTTTCTGCCCTGACTTCCCTTAGTGATGGACTGTGACCAGGAAGTAAGAGCTAAAATAAACCTTTTCTTTCCCCCATATTATTTTTATTCATGTTATTTAACACAGCAACAGAAGTCAAATTAGGACAATAAATAAATTAGTAAATTAGTCTATGTTCATACGTGTGTATGTTGGGTCATTTTGTTTTGCTTGCTTTTTAGGTTGGTTTATTTTGTTGTTGCTTTGGGTCGGGGTGATTTACCATGCTGGAGGTCAAACCCAGTGCTTTATGCATTCTAGACACGCTTTCAACCCCTGAGCATCATCTACAGCCTTAAAGGAGGGTTTTAATGGTGTGAGTGGGCACCTACAAAATGCTGTGGATGAGACAGAAGCAAAGCCAGACAGGATGCCACACTAAGGATGCTTACTGGTGGGGTTGGGGGCCGGATGCAGTCACTAATCAAAACAGTCAGTCAGATCAAAATTCAGTTCTGGTTGGCATAAGCACTACATGATGTTATAAGTATTTAAAATAAAGAGAAAAGTCCTGGTCAAAGGCAGTTGAATAGGCCATGAAGAAAGAGTAGGCATGAGCTGGGCTTGTGTACTGTGGTAAAGTAAGTAGAGAGGGCAAAGAGAAGAAGATCCAGGCAGAGGAGCAGATAGTGTGGAACACAGTAGTAAATGCTGCATATGAAGCCAGGCGTGGTGGCGCACGCCTATAATCCCAGCACTTGGGAGGCAGAGGCAGGCGGATCACTGTGAGTTCGAGGCCAGCCTGGTCTACAAAGTGAGTCTAGGACAGCCAAGGCTAACACAGAGAGACCTTGTCTCGAAAAACCAAACAAACAAACAAAAAAATGCTGCATATGATTTACAGTCAGTACTCACAATAAGGAGGAATGCAAAGTAATAATTACATGCATGGAGTGGCTTGCTCAGATGTAAAGATTGTGTGGAAGTTTTGAATAAATATCAGCTGTTTCTTATCCAGACTTAAGCATTCATAGCTAATCTTTGTGTGTGATTGATAGTACTTGTCCCACCCACTTTTTGGTTTCAATTCAGGTTATACTTGGGAACATATGATTATTTGCATAATGAACTCAAGAGTATAATGTAAAGACAAGGAGAAAGAAATTTGATGGATTCAAACAATTATATTACCATATTTTACATCTGAAAGCAAGCTCATTCGAGCATATAAAGCCTAAACTCATTTGTTCAACACCCCATGGAAATACAGTCATTCATTCATTCATTCATCAAATACCTAATGAACATCCATCTAGTGCATGCCAGATGGAAGCATCCGGTGCTCCCCTCATAGGACATGACACTTTGTGGAGAATTCACAGCAAAGGCAGAATTACATGAAAGACTGAGGAAAAGGACATATCTAGTGGGAGTTTGACAAATCCCTTCAGATGAGGTTGGACTCATTCAAGGTGATGTGGCTGAAGACTGATATATTCTTCAGATGAGCCAACCACAGAGGATAATGGGGGAGAATATGATCAAAACACATTCTATTCATATATGAGCATATCATATAGAAGTTCATTGCTATGTTAGTAATATATGCTAATAAGAGACTTGTAAACTATGAAATTGTACAGGACGTGTTAAGAACAGACAACACACCGAACAGGAAGTCAGTTGGAAACCTGAGGGAAAACAATAGCTACGGAAGAAAGTGTAATCCTGGAAGTCCATTGCCTCTAAAAGGAAGTCACTGCACACAGTCACTCTAGAAATTTCTCTCAGGAGGAACTTACTCTACAGAGAGGTATTTAGAAAGTCATGATAATGTAGTCACATCATTTCCATATCTGAGAAATAGTTTTGAAGGACAGGGGGAGAATGTGTAGGGAGTAAAGTGTGAAGTAAGTAACCACAATACATAAAGAATAGCTAATGCCTCACATCAACAGTCCTAAAAAATAGCAATAACTATAAGAAAACATCCATAAAAGTTCAGAGTGGTTGTTTCTGGGAGATAGACGGCTGACAGTAGGGTAGCTGCTGCTACAGGCCGCTCCAAGCCTCAAGAAGCCTGATACTTTTCACTACATTCATGTACTATTTTGATCATTTTAAGAGATACTGATCTTAATATTTTTACTTTGTTGTTTGAAAACTTAACGTGTGGATATAATGTGTTTTGATCAAACTCACCCTCCACAGATGTTCTTAAAAGAAATCATGACAATACAAGACCTTTATAATCATTCAGGTTATATATACATAAATGAGTGACCTCATCTCTAGGGAGACACAATAAAAACTCTGCTCAAAGCTCAGCTGAAGTGTGCCTGCTGTTATCATGTGGTTATTTGCATTTTTGATAAATCATGTTAGTCAGCTTTCTGATACCACAACAAAACATCTTTGATAATGAAACTATAAAGCAGAATATTTGATACTGACTCACAGTTTTGAGGAATTCAGCTAATGACCAACTAATCCCTCCTTGGTTTGGGGCTTATACAGGCACATCATGATCATGTCATAGCAGCCAAGAAGAGAAGAAGGAATGACACTGGAATCCCACAATCATCTCTAAGGACTGGCTTCTAAATCTTGCCTCCATCCAATCCTGCCACCTCACACAGGTTCTACCACCTCCTGGTAGCACTATTGTCTGGGGACAAAGCCTCTCCCAACTGGGCTTTTAAGGAATTTCCAAATCCAAATTATAGACAGCCTGGTTGTTATATGCGGTCAATCTCCCTGGGTCATCTCTTGATGTAGCTACCCTACAGAACTGCTGCACACACTTCCATTTTCCTCATTGCTTGTCTTCTCATTAGAAATCTTCATAACCCAGTTCCATCCACAGCTACAGAATAATAACCTCTCCATGAAAACAAAACCTGCACTTAAAAAAAACCATGAGAAGTCACTGAACATGATCAGTTGTTCTAAAATGATCTCTAGGGAGAGATTTATTCAGCAGACCTTTTCTTTTACACAGATTAAAAAGCACAAAAATTATCTTATTCTCTAAATGTTGGGCTTCATGCCTATAATAGCATTCAGGGAGTGAAGATAGGAGAGTTAAAAGTCAAGAGCAGTCTGGACTATGTATTGAGATTCAATCCAGCTTCACAGTGTAATCCTGTTTCACAAAGAAAAAGAAAGGAGAAAGGAAAAAAGAAGAAAGAAAGAAAGAAATACTGACAACCGACCCATCTCTGCACTAGAGATCCACACACTCACTCACCTGTCTTGGGGAAATGTGTACACTGAGAGTGAATCTCTCTTCTGGATTCAATATATGAAATAACCATTTAGCTTTGGGTGATTCTCAAGTATCTATCACCCCACTTGCCTTTTCTCATCTATTCTGCTTCCTCCAAGCCCAGAAGGATTAATGGAAAGCTATTGATCTTGTTGAGTGAAAAGCTGAAAAGGTTACTGAGAGTCAAGGAGACCCAGCTATGAAGGGCCAGGAAGAGCCAACTCAATCAAGGGTTTATCTTCAGAGAAACATGGTGCACACTGACGAGGACTCCTGCAGTTCTGCTCTGAGGAAAAGATGGTGGCTCAGCTCTACTTGATACCAAAGCTTCTCCAGTAAGAGCCTGTATAGTTTTACTTCATGTTCTTCATAGCTTTTAAATGACTGAGCAACCTGGTGTCCTTGCTGCTGTCCTTGCTTAACCCTCTGTATGCCAGATCAAAGGTCAACTTATGGCTTGCAAGTTAAGAAACAGAGGAAAAAAATGACTGAAAATCAAGGCTTTCTGAGTGTGGAAAGGACAAGCAGGAAGATCCAGATGGGAACCAAACTCCATTTAACAGTGACAGAGATTCGGATTGGCAAGTTCTGGTTAAGAAAGGAAGAAAGTTTGACCTCTTTCTCTACGGAGAGCCATTTGTCACTTGTAGACAAGACTTCTGTCAATACTATCACGATAAGATGCTGGAGGTGTTGCAAGATTCACAGATATCATTAAAATACCTGCGCAAGAAAGTAATTGAGGAAGCAAAATGCTTAATGAGGCATCCTGATTCATCACAGAGCTTTTTTGCAGAGAGACACTCTTCAGGTGGATCTCCTCAACATCCATCCTCTTATTAAGGACAGGCTCTTGGGTAGCCTGGGCCAGCTTCAAACTTGCTGTATAGCTGAAAATAACTCTGAATTTCTGACCCTTCTGACTCTGCCTTCATGTCTTGGGATTACAGGCTTATGGCATCACACAGGGGTATATGTGGTCCTGGGAATCAAATCCAGGGCTTTTCGCATGCTAAACAAGCACTCTATCAACTGAACTACATCTCCAGCAGCCATTGTTGATCCTTATTCCGGAAACTAAAACATGACAATCAATATGGTTGGACACTCCTTGTGCAAGAAAAACTACTTGGGAAGATGTTGAGGTTCCCTCACCCTCTTAAAAGCCAACCAAAATTCCTCTACATTCTCTCATTCAATCAGCTCATAGGATGGCTCCCACAGGTGTGTGTTTCCCTTGGGAATACTCTTCATTCTTGCCTTTCTAAGACAACACTCCCCTCCAGGAAAACCTTAGATGTGCCCCATAGGTTAGAGATAAACACCTGGGATACATGATCCATAGTATCCCACACTTCCTGATTAGAGGCAACACAGTGTCGTCTCATCTCTCCATTGTGCCAGAAGGGAAGACACTGTGTCTCCCCTAGTGAGCCTACCCCATGTAATACCCCATAGAATACACTTCTGTGAGATGAATGTGTACTATAGAATGGTACCACACATGACACCACAAAAATATAAATATGAAGGGGAATTTCCCATGTTCTCAAGTTCAGCAAGGTAGAGTGAAAAGTAGAAAGCAGATAGAATTAATTTATGACATCCACACTTTCAATTGCATTGTGTGAATTAACTCACCTATTTGGTTCTCACTCTTCCCTTATGAGGTAGACACAACTAATATCTGTATCTTGGAAATAAGGAAACTGAGGCACAGCGTGTCTTATTTTCCACAGCTAGAAAGTGGCAGAAGCAAAATAAATGCACAGGCCTTTGGGGCTCCTCAACCCAAGTCTGTAACCATCAGGCCACTTTGCCATTTTACTGTCATTTCTCCAAATGGGGACCATACACCATACAAGACATCAACACACACCTCTGTGGGGTACACAGTGAACCAAGAGTAAGGAGAGGAAAGCTAATCACAGCTGAGAAAATGTGTGAAGTCAAATTTGTCCTCGCCTATGTCCTGTGCCTCTCCTTCCCCAGCCTCATAGATTCTCCAAGCAACCAATTTTGGAACCAAGTTCAAAACATTAGAGCCACTGACACCCAATCAAGTTCACTGCCCAAAATTTAAATGGAAAGTTGAGGCCTTGGTTCTAATAAATTTCAACACTGGGCCACAAATTATACTGTGAGTGGAGCTGGTAAAACCCTTTACCTCCCTTACCTCCCAAATGAGAAAAAATAAACTTACTAAATATTATATATGGCACACTCTGACATAAAATATTTTTAAAAGAAAAGGCTCTTGTCCTGACTTCTATATTTATGGGCTTAAAAATTGAAAAGGTTTAAGATGGGTTTTTTCTTTTTTTCTTTTTATGTTTTGGCTTTTCTTCTCTTTTACTGCTTTGAAAATAAAGTGACAATTCACAGCCATAATGTATAATCCCACAATTCGCCATCTGGAGAATAAGGAACAAGGCACCCTTCATATTTGATATTCATGGGTTCCTGGAGGCCAGCACCCTGACCTTGTGACCTCTGGTGGTTAATGGGAAAAAGCCAAAACCATTCCCTTCTCATTCTTGACCTTGTTCAGAAGGGTCCCATGACATTTTCAAAGGACAATGAAAGCATTTCTAGACGTCTAGTCTCCTTAATCCATCTTACTAACAGCTAACTCCATCTTTGAAGAGGATAAGATTTATTGTCATAGTAAACATCATTTTCATACTTCTTGGGAGCAGGAATAGCTAAGAGAAACTGAGGAATGCAAGTTCTCCGGGGCAGAAAACAAGACAGGCTGAATGCCGTTATCATCAGTCCCTCTGTTTGGGGTGGTTGTCAGAAGTCTCCACAAGTGATCGCCTTAAGTCATAGAAGTAGACATTTCTAACTAAGGTTTTTAGACTTCACTACTTTGCTTTTCCTTCCTCCTGAATTTAAAACTTCAGAAAAGGCCAGAATGCTACCCAGTTTCTCCTCCAGAGAAGAGGGTGACATGTCCTCATGAAGGGACATTCAGCTGGTAGAATGACTAAAGCATTTTGATGCAGAGAAAAACCATGAAGCCATGAAGTGGTCGAAGCAGAGACAGCACGGCCACTTCCCTTTAAACACTCTCCGGTGAGGCTCTGGAAACAGCTGGGTTGGTAAAGTCTTGTTGCACAGGTGTGAGGACCTGAGTTTGAGTCCCAAAAGCCATGTCTAAAAACCAGATGTGGGGGCAGTGCTCTTGTAATGCAGGGTTGGGGAGGCAGAGACAGGCAGATCATGGGGTTTCCTGGCTAGCCTGGATTCAAGGAATCTGTCAGGGAGAGACTGTAATAACACCAAGTCCACAGTTACCCTCCAAGAAACTGCTAAGCATCCTTCAATTGACCACTAAGTAAATTGTCTCTTTCCTATTATCAGTTGGTTCCTAGAAAAGTTACTTTTTCCTGGGTAAAACTGAACCACTACCAAGTTAGTGAAGTACTTGGTGCTACCAGGAGCACAGCCAAGATCCAAATCCAAGACTCTGCCTCTAACACCTTCAAGACCCTTAGATAGACCTAAATGGTATCTGACTCTTCAGGGTTTTATGTGTCTAGGGTGACAATTCAGAATACCTGGAGATCTGGAGTTGCTCTTAGCTCTTTCCCATCACAGAGGAAGACTCTAAATAAATTACGAGATCACAAGCTCCCCAAGCTGAAAGTTGCCTTAGCATTACTCCTCAAACCATTGTACTTAATAATTGCCTAGAAACCTTGTTCAAATGCAGAGTCCAATTGAGTGGGTCTGAATGGACAGAGAATACATTTCCTCCTCCTCCTCCTCCTCCTCCGCTGCCGCCACCTCCTCCTCCTCCTCCTCCTGGGTAATGTAAGTGCTGCTGGTCCAGAGACCACAGTGAGGAAGAAGACCCCAGAGGAGATCTACTCTAACCTTTTGGCCCAGCTTATGGTTTATTCTGCACAGACTTCCCAAAGACTGAAAAACCCCAAGGAAAGGGCCTGTGCTGGTTTGAACAGGTATGGCCCCCATAGACTCATGTGTTTGAATGCTTCGAGTGTCACTTAAGCCGTTAGGAGGTGTGACCTTGCTGGAGCGGGTGTGGCCTTGTTGGAGGAAGTGTGTCACTGTGAAGACAGGGCTTTGAGGTCTAAAATGCTCAATCCATGCCAATGTGAAACACACACAATTTCCTCCTTGCTGCCTGCAGCTCATGATGTAGAACTCTCAGCTCCTTCTCCAGTATCATGCCTGCCTGGACACTGCCATACTTCCCATCATGATGATAATGGACCAAACCTCTGAAACTGTAAACTACCTCCAACTAAATGTTAGCCTTAATAAGAGTCGTCTTGGTCCTGGTGCCTCTTCACAGCAGTGGAAATCCTAACTAAGATAGGGCCTAAGGCTGATGAATCAGAATCTAGAGATGTGGGGCCTCAGCTTCTTAAACTGAATGCATTCCTACCCAAGCAGTACAGTAAATGCAGAGTTTTATACTGTGAATTGCCTGAGAATAAGAGTTACCTCTATGCATGCCAGCTGATGTTCCAGCAATATCAAAATAAAACTAGAAAGAGCACCCCCCCCATAATGCATTTAGTCATGGAAAAACACACTGATCTTAACTTGTGTTGTGACACACGAAGCTTTAATTATTTACCAGTTCTTAATGCCTGATTCATAATTAATACCAGAAAACACTTCTCTCTCTAGCTGCTCCTTGATTGCTGCCACGGCTATGGGATTAGCATATCAAGATCAAATTCATCTTTTCTTAGGAATCCCATGAATATGTATCCAGCTCATTGAAGGAGGAGTTTAAAATGCAATTTGCCAAAGCATTAAGGAACTAATAGGAAAGAAAATAGATAATGGTCACCTTCTTAATTTAAATTAATTTAATTAAATTTAAATTAAAAATTAATATAGCCGGAAAGTATAAGTGGGTCTTTTTCACATTGACAAAATAGCAAAACTATATGCGTGTTTTAAAATGTCCCTTGTGAAATGATTAGAAGTAATGCTAGCTTTGTCCATAATAGCCTGTGTTAAAATATACAATTTGTCCCTGAAATTTACCTTCTAGAAATCCAGACTAGCAATAGTTCTCAGGAAAGCAGCTCCCTTGGGGCTGGGGAGAAGGCTCAGTTGGCAAAGTGCTTGCTCTATGAGCATGGGGACCAAGTGCAGATCCCAGCATTCTTGTAATAAACCAATAATCTCAGAGCAGGGGAGGTTAAACAATTCAATTCCTGAAGCTTGCTGGACAGTCAGGTTAACCAACCTGGTGAGCTCTGGGCTCATTAAGAGACCATGTCTCAAGGTAAAACAATCATCAATCAACCAATGAAGTGAATATCAATAGAGAAAGACTTCTGGTGTCAACCCTGTCCATCTCTAACTTCCACCCACATGTGCACACACATGAACATGTACATATGCATGTAACACACACACATACACACATACACACACACACACACACACACACACACACACACACACACACACACACACACACACCTCCCATCTCCCTCCAAAATAAGAATTAGTGGCCTCAATGGCATACAGCCTTGGTCCCTGGACCGTGGCCTATAGGCAAACTGCTTTCATCCTCAGAACTAAATGAAAGATGAAGCAGATGTTTTAAACTATATCTGTGGCATTCTTGCTATGATCATCTCTCTTGGAAATTTGGAGGCTGTTCTCAATAACAAGCAGAGGATTTAGAAAAACAAACAACATTAATTTGGGCTTCTAGTTTGAAGTATAAAAACGAATTTGCATTTGGAAGGTTTGAATGTGTCTTGCTTGCCTACATTTTTTTTTTTACTGCTCCAGTTCAAAGTCAGAATGTATAATTTTGAAAGCTTCTAAGATTTCATCTCAGTAGCATACTAATCAACATTGACACACAGATTCCCAAGGAAAAAGCACTGGCCTCCTTCCACCTGCCTTGTGGGCTCTGTGAGCATCGCTCCTAGCTTCATCACCTCCCTGCCACTGCCTGGACCGACTTACCTTCAGTTTCCATCATCTTCTTGTCCTAAAAACTCTCCTCTCTCAAGACCCACCTCAGATATCTTCTGCCCTATGAAAACCTCCATAACCTAACTGTCCATCGCCAGCTCTCACAGGTGCCTGGCTCTGTGCCTTCCCAGCACTCAGACAATATCTTTTCATCATCCTACTGTTTCCTTGAGGGTCTATTGACAACCACAGAAAGGGCTGAGCTCCTTGGGGAAATTTACTCACTTTACCTGGCACCTGAAAGAAAATCACTTAGTGAATGCACATTAAGCTTAATCAATGAAAGGATGACTGAATGCGTGAACGATTAAATTGTGGACTAATCTTGTTCATTCTCTTGCATCAAACCAGATCCACGCCAGTCCTCCAATCCATTGCTCAGTGACCGGTGGTTCGGATTAAGCTATGGTCCCCAGAGGGACACAAAGGACATCTCATCTGTAGACCTGATGCCTAGCACATATCTTATCCATCCAGCATGCTCAACGCGTATCCTCAAATAAATGATTGCTACATCAGTACTCACCAATCTCTAAACTATTCAAACCAACACACCACAGAGAGAAGCCCTGCAGCGATTCCCTGCAGACATGTCACAAAGAGTATGCTCCAGGACTGACAGAGCTTTACTCAGTGCTCAGGACACATGCATGGTATGGCTCAGCTCTAACCCCTCCATTTCTTCTTCTTGGGCCTTTCCCTAAACAGTATCCAAAGACAGAAGGCAGCCTGTGCTCACACCATAGTGAATCACCACCTCTCCTCTGGTTTCAATTCAGATTTTTTTTTTTCATTTTTAAACAAAGCTTCCCAGAGCCAAACTGCTCCCCATGACTGCCAAGCCAAATAGGTTCTCTAAAAATCCTGGAAGCGGCATTTAAAAGCACCAAGGCTGGCAAGCATCTGACCTGTAGCCACATTCTTGTTGTCTTTTAATTAATGATGTGCACAGAGCTTAGCAACCTGCCACTGCCACTCACCAGCAGGCTGTCTCTCTTGTGGGCTTGGTGTGCAGCGAGCTGGTGACTCCGGAGAGGGTTGGCCTACTTGATCTTATTCTAACAGACATCTCTGATGGAGGTGCTCTGGGACTGAGTCTTCTGTCCTTACCTCTCACTGTTTAGGTTCCATCTTCCCAGTAGCTAGCCCCTTGCCTTCAGTCAGAGAATGCTTGCTTCAAAACTTAATCCACAACCACTAATCCACCTTGCCCACGGGGACTCAGCCACCGGCAGCTGAAAGATGGAAGCCCTCTGATAGACCAGCACTTACTCTGACCCTCCTCTCCTGTGGCAGCCCAGGAGAAAATATCTTTTGTGCAACTATCCACACCTGCTGACATCTGGAGCATGAGAATTAGGGCAAACCTCTGTGGGTGGTGCTTCCTGAAGGCTAGGCTAAACCATCATGACCATGATGGAGTGTGGAGGCTCAGCTTAGAGGTCTCCTTTCCTGTAAGGTCCTCCGTGATCAGCCCATCTTCATCAGCATTAATAGCAAGAGAGATTCCTTTGGTCCTGTGTCCTCTGGCGTTAGGCTCAGGTTTCCATCATCATCTCACTATTTGTGTAGGGGTCTCCATGGAGATTAAAGAGAAACCTCAGCGTCACCTGCTCCTAGTAGCTATGGACACCCTCCCAACTATTGACCTTCACCTTTGGTGATAACTTCTTCTTGCCTGGGAGTCTGCCCTTCCCATGTCGCCGTACTTCTGCCTTGACTTGGTCTGATAAAATAACAACAAAGAGAATTTAAAAAGAGGTTTAAGGAAAATAAAAGTTTCCGTCCTCCCTCAGAGTCCCCTATGAGGAGATTCCAGACCCAGGAAGCAATTGGGAAAACCTTGCACGCAGGCACGAGCCATGGCTTTCTGAGTTGGTGGTCCTTGCTACAGGGAGAAAAATGAGGGTCAGCTCTCCTCCTAAATGTGGCAGACATTGCTTGAAGATTAGTGTGCGCTGCCATTGTAAAGAGCTTAGGAAGGGGGAGGAAAGAAAGAAGAAACACAAGACATGGTCTACACTCACATTAAATCCCAGCACAGATTGTAGGTACAGTAGGAGACCAGGGAGGGGAGAGAACTCAGAGATAGAAAAATCTTCATGAAGCAGATGGGATTTAATGAGTCTTGAAGAATGAATAAAATTTAGGTAAATGGGTGCTAATGGGAGAAAGGCGGAAGTTCCAAGTGGGTTGAACAGCACGCACAGAGGTGGGAATGAGTCCAATGTGTGCAAAGAACAGCTTTACAGGCACTGCCTGCATTCTCACAGTGTCTTAGCATGTTTCCCAGGGCATGGAGAGGAAGACAGGTCTCTCCTTTATACCTCCCTCAAAACTCCAAAATAAAAACAATCAAAACAAGAGTCCCAGAAAACTGCCGAGTCATTCTGGTGGGTTCTGTACTGAAAAGGTCCTGGTGGCCATAGATAGACATGCAGAGCCCCCACGGGGACCTGGTACAATTCTGAGCAAGCATCTTTATTCCACTTGGGGCAGAAGCCGGAGCATCCCAGCCTGGGCTCTGAGTGAGGGATACTCTTCAGCCCCACATTTCTTTATCCATTACGGCCAGGTGGCAGGATGCCAGCCCATTTGCTGCCCGTCTAGGAGGATATTTATGAGCACATATTTTTCTTTTCTTTCCTGGTAGGTTTGAGGAGATGGATGAAAGGTGAGAATTCCCCCTAATAGCTAGACCCCATTCTGTTCCTGGGGGTGCTGTGTTCCCAGTAACTCAGCCGCGGCTGCCAAAGCTGTTAAGAATTCTGGACCTCCGACTGCATGTTGGAGAAGAATAAAAAGAAATCCCAGGCAGTAAAAATGAGCACCCTGAAATGAATTCTCTCGCACAAACCATTTCTCCTGGTTGAACATTATCAGCCTTTGGACCTTGGCTGAAACCGAGTAGCTTTGCCGTCAATTCACAAAATACAATTATCCGCTGTCTGCTTTTCTGATAGCAATTCTTTCGTAGGTGAAAAATGCAACTGTTGGGTCCAGTACAGAGAAACCTTGATGCAACACAGAGCAACCAGCAGCAGGCAGTTCATCAAACTCCAAACCTATTTTCCCAGTTTCCCAGGGGTTGGGGGCAGGAGGGGGGTGAGCGGAGACATTTGCACTTTGGAGTAAACACTAGCAAATTAAGTGTCTGAATAACTACCAGCACCAAACCTGAAGAAAGAGATGTGTTCCCCATCTCTAGCTTTGAGGCACCATTTTTCCCCTAAAATGTGCTTGAATTGCCATGCAGGAGTGGTCTGACTTGGAAAGATTGGCTGCCTTTTTCTCACCCAAGTAATAGCAAAACCCATTCATTACCCCTCAGCCTTGGCTTATGGGTTTGTAATTCCCACCACCAAGGCTGGGAATATCAGACCCCATTCTGTCATGAGGCAGAGAGGAAGAAAGTCTCTCCCAGGGAGCCAAGATCTCACTGTGTGAAGTAAATTACCTCTTCTGCTGTGCAAAATGCCTGGGATCCTACCATTTGGGGCCAGGAAAACACTCCCTCTAGGGCAGTCTGCTCAACCACATGTGATAACGCCAGGCTATTTTTAAACTATTCTTTCTCAAATGTCTGAGTGTGAGCCCAGGTGAGCAGAACCAGCCAAAGCAAGTCAATCAACTTCACTTCCCCTCTGTTGTGTCAGCTCCTCCCAAGCACCAGCCATTTGTCCTCTGTACATGCATACTGCATGGAAGCACACACACATACACACACACACACACACACACACACACACACACACACACACACACTTCCATACCCCCCCATTTTCCTCTTGACTTCCATTATTATCCCTCTTCCTCTCTGAATATCTGCCTCCTACTTACCTGCCCTGAGATGAGTCTTGATAAACAGAGAGGTCTGGCTTTTCTGTACTGTTTATTTAATAGGACCAAAACAAAAAAAAAAAAAAAAAAAAAAAAACTCCTTTCATCAGAAACAAAGCAGATCCCTTCTTAATGCACTTTAAGCCTTCCACAGGCTTGATGAAAATTTGGCACACATATGGCATGTGACTTGCATCTCTGCATTATCAATCTGACATCAACAAAGACAATGATGCCTAGCTCTCTCTGCCTTCTTAAAACGAGAGAGCGTGTTTGCAGTTGTTATTGACATTACTGTCTAACGAGAAAAAGGAAGACTCTAATTATGACTAGACAAATCATGAGTGAGGCTCGTTTCATTGCGGTCCTGGGAAAACAATGCTTTGGGGGGAAAAAAATAAATGAAGCCAAGGGGTGAATAAAAGAGAAACGTCTTTAATTTGCTAAGTGTCCTCAATTACTCTTCCAACCCAGCCATCCTGGATTATGAGTTTCCTACTCACCCATTCCCCTGTGGCTCTCCCTGTCCAGGCACCCCTTAGATTACCTTGCACCTTGAGTTCTGTACTGTGCACACTGCACTCTCTGTAGAAGGCAATCACAAAAGTATGGTAACCAAATTGAGGAACACTGAAAAACTACTAGAAAAGTTTATGCTGCACAGGAGTGGAAGGATGCTTTCTTAAGGGATTGGATATGTCATCATTTCCTGGTTTTATAAAGTGTTGTTCTCAGCTACTGGATTTTCTTAAAATAGGCTTGTACTGATCATCTCTAAGGCCACATCTAGATGGGCGAGTAAACAGCCTTCCCAAAGCAGACAACATGAGCCTCATTGCCCCAGGTCCTCACTGGGATGTAGGGTCTACAGCTGTGGGAGGTTGCTTACCAGGATTTTGCTATGGCCCATATCTTACAAGGTTACCAAATATTTGCATTTCAGTAGGAAAGTGTCTGCCTTCGTTCCTTATATTCTAGATTTTGTGGTTACAGAATTGTCCCTGAAGCGAAGGGAACAAATGAAGACTATGATCCCCAAACCACAGGGAACCTCTCTTTTCCTGTCTAGTTTGCTGGCTGATGGTAAGGAATTGCATTCCGGGATACTAAAGCTGCCAAAAGGCCAGTTCTCAGCCTTCCCTAAAGCCAGTTTAAATCTGTACTCATCCTGGTGCATTCGCATTCCTCGGGGAGGAGAGCTGAAATTTTGGAAGAATTTAGGAAGAAAGGTGCTTGTGAAAAACATAAGCAATGGGTGCTTTCCTGACCTCCTCTGGAAGAGCAAAGGAGGGAAGAAAGAGGTGATATAAAAGAGAGACTCAATCCAAGGCTTACCTCAATTCACCTCAACAATGCTTTAGTTGATGAGTCATCAGCACAGAAATAAGAACTTCTCCTGAAGAACCCAATGTGCCCAACTTCCTGGCAGTTGCGCCCTCTTGGGCACCATCAGCATGTTCTAGGGAGTTTGTACCTACTAGCACCTGCTGTTTATTTACTTGTGGACCAGCCTGGCATCTAGCTACCTGTATAATCCCTTCTAAGGCACTTTGAGACCCTTCACTGAAAACTCAAATGACAGGTGCAAATTTGGTTTGGTGACAAGATGGAAGACGACATGGTCCAGTATCTCTTGAGATTCTCTCTCTTTTCCCAGTTCCTACATCCTGACCTCTCTCTGGCTAACAGAAGGTTTGAAGATTGATGACGGAGCACATCCGTCTGCCGTCCCAGTTGCCTGTTGCCATGGATAATTAGCCATTGACTGTGTATTTACATAACTTCTATTTGCCTAGGGACCAATGAGCTTATTTATTCCAATAAGCAGTATACACCTGTATAAACAGGAGGAGAAAATGCATGATGTTTTTACTGGAACAGACAGGATTTTTATTAGAAAACATACATGTGACAGTAGTAGATTATAATCAATATTGGACTTGGTGTTAAGAACTGTCTTCAATTTGCAAAATAATAAAACCTTATTAATTCAAAGCTCTAAGGACCAGAAAATCTCAGCTGCTTAACTCGCTTTAGAGCATCTCATATTTTTGCCCAATAAATAGTGGGACATCAGGCAGCTGAGGAAGAGCAGTTGTGTCCAATCAAGCATGATTTTGGATAACCAATATTGATTTAATGAGGTTTTAGTCTATATCAGCATTTCAACCACACTGTTATAGCTGAACAACCTTCCAAGGTCAAGCCCAGAGGTTTACCCCTTACCTGAGGTAGAAAATAATGAAACTTATTTTCCCCTGGGGGAAAAAAATACCTATAAATCACATTTTCCACACCTCGTGTGACTGTCTTAAACAGGCCAACCCTGCAACACATCTACCTGTCACTCCTTCGGCTGCCTCAAGGAGACTCCACCAGGCTCCAGGGAAGAGAGCAGCAGGGAGAAAATGACACCTCGGACATTAGTCTGTGCATGGGCTGTGCTGCAGAGAGGCTTAGTTTAGGGGAAGACTCTCTCAGCATTTCAGGGCCGTTGCTTCTTTTCCCCTAAAGAAAAAAGAGCATGAACCATGAAAGCAAGTCAGCCTGAAAATGGGAGCAGACCCAGAATACAGAGATCATGGGTTACAGGACATCTCCACACTGCTCTTTCTTTCCCAACATTCACAACTGTGTGCCACAGTCCTGCCATTTTGACCTTCTTGGTGTACCCTTCCCTTGTGATTAATGCAAACATGTAACATCATGCTGATTGGTAGTCTTATCACACATATTCTAACCATCCACAGGACTCAGAGTCCTTATTAGAATTGAATTCCTAAGTCTCCTTGTGAAATGTAGGGTGCTGCTGAAAGCTAATATGCAACTAAGTCTCTGTGCCCTAAGAGAGAACAGAAGACTTTGTGCCTCTGTCAAGCCTCCTTCCTCCACAATGGATTGAAATCTTGAAAAGACATGTGGGGACTAAGAGTCTTGCTCAGGGAATAGCAGATGAGCAGAGTTAGTGCTTTGTGATACTGGAAGGTTTGAATGTTGGGGGATTTCGATCTGAAAAGCTTTTCTTTGACAGCTTTGACGAAAGGACAAGGAAAAGGGAGAGCATGCAATATACTGATGGCCACTAGAGGGTGCAGCAGGGATGATGCCTAGAGCTGCCCTCTGTAGGTGATCCTGGGAGCTGTGTAAAATTTGGTCTGGGCAAAATTGACACATAAAACCCTGTGTGCATTTTTAATTGTCCTAAATTATCTACTTTTATAGCACAAATTCTTTGTGTGTGTGTGTGTGTGTGTGTGTGTGTGTGTGTGTGTGTGTGTGTGTGTGTGTGTGT
>OU015748.1:40307639-40334300 GCA_907169655.1 Acomys percivali
ACACACACACACACACACACACACACACACACACACACACACACACAGACTACAAAAGGCCTATTGAAATACCTTAAGTTTTTCAGCCTTCCCCTTTAACACCCAGGGTGGAAAAACCCAAAGGGCTTGGGAGAACTCTAGAGAAGAGGTACCTAGGGACAGCAGGTTCAAGGATGAAAGTAGATGAACTTCTCTTCCCAAAGATCTTTCTCTCACAATCATGGGAGAAAACAGTAAGGAACTTCCTCAAAAAATTAAAATAGGGGAACAATAGGGACATAGTCCAGCTGGTAAAATATTTGCCTCTCCAGCATAAGTGCAGGTCACTGAGCCCACATAAAGAGAAAGCACTCTTGGCGGTGTGCGGCTGTAATCCCAGAGCTGGGGTTGCAAGGACAGGCGATCGCTGGCCACACAAACCGATCCACTCAGCAATCTCCAGGCTGTGAGAGGCTCTGTCTCAAAAACCCAAGTAGACAGCCCCTGAGGAATGACCCGTGAGGTTGTCCTCCTATGTGTGTCTGCAAGGGAGTGTCTAGATTGGGTTAATTGAGGGGTACAGCCTACCCTAAGCTTGGGTGACGCCATCCATCCCACGGCCTGCACTGCAGATGCAAACTAAGCAGCTGTGCCACGCTCCCACCGCCATACCCTTCCCATCATCGTGGGCTATAGGCTCAAACTATGAGCGACAACAAACCATCCCGTAAGAGGCTTGCTGACAGATATTTAGTTACAATAAGGAGGAAGGTGACAAGTACTGCCAGTTAGATATTTTGAAAAGGAAAAAGGAAAGAAAAAGTTCTCTGCTTGAACCAGGAATCAACCATGCCCTTGCTCCTATTCCCACCTTCACTGTTTGACTCAGATGATGTCACACCGGAGCCACCTCTAACCTCTTTGGACCTCAGAGACACTAGAAAGAAAGTCATTCTCCAGCTCCCACTTGGACAATCTCTCCCCCATAGTAAGGTAGTTGGTGTAACAATTAGAGTCTCCATCCTTCCCAAGGACAGGCAAGGCATCTTCTTTAATGCGTCAACCACAGGACTCCTTGTTCCTCAGTAAAAGTTTCCGCTCACTACCACCTAACAGTAGATTCTAACTAATCAGTGACATACGGAGATGCTGAAACTGCACAACGTCCTAATGTTCTCTCCATTAGCACCGCAGGCTTACATGACGTCACTAGATCCAAATAGTATGACTTTTTCCCATCAAAAGTCATAGAAAGACATTTCAGCCTTTGGTTTTTACCATTAAAATATTTCTCTTTCTCTTTCTCTTTCTCTTTCTCTTTCTCTTTCCCTTTCTCTTTCTCTTTTAGAAATGATGCTTCGTGCCGCCTTTTTTTTTTTCTTCTATGCATGCACATCTCAATAGCCTCCAGGGATGACTCTCCACATGCTTGGTGGTTGCTATGCAATGGTATCTTGACTAGCAAAATAAAACCATGGAGTATGGTAAGGTCATGGGTAAGTACTTACTAATGGTGCCACTCACTGAAGTCTCCTAGGCACTTGTCTGTTCTTGGTTGAACACAATCCGTTTTCCATAACTCAGGGAAGTTCTTACTTAAGGGTTCTCTCAAGAACATGATGGGGTGAATGAGATAACTTATAAAGTCAAACTCCATTCTAAAGCTTTTCCATCCAATGACTCAAAAGACTTCCTAAATGTCATGTAAATAGCATGTTACTGGTGAAACAAAATATAAAGAAAAGCATATTTGCCATTTCCCATGTCAAAAACCAAAACAGATATAGTCGTCTACTGGGAAACAGGTATAGCTCTGAGCCAGTGTAGAAGGATGTCCAAATAAATAGGTCTGATGGCTAAGAGGGGACAATGGATGTCTGCTCGCTAGCTCCTTGCATTCCATCAGCCACTAGGCCTTGGCTTCAGCAACTGCTAAAGATATTTCTGCTTTCTTACTATTTCTTACACATAAAAGAAGAAGTTTATGTAATAGAAACTGGTTGAGGCAGGTTTTTTTTCTGAGTAGGCCAGGAGTTCTCTTAGGGTATCTGGAAGTAAAAAGCAGGGAGATAGAGTGGGGGAGTTGGGGGATGCTAAGAGTCTGGAGTGAGAATCTTTGACCCTGGAACCTTTGAAATGAGTGATATGAAGACTTACATCAAAGGTGCTGCATTCAGCACAGGAATTTCTGACACTTGGGCATTTGTAAACCTCCCATATGAACAGAATAACAATCGTAGGTTTCCATCGACAATATACAATTAAAAATGTGTGTGGTACTTGTGGGGTTAGAGAAGGCAAGGGGGAACACAGTGTAGGAAGCTGAGTTCCGGGTGCAAATTATTTATAAGGAAGCTTGGGAAATAGCTCTTTCCCATCCCATTAATAATATTTGAATAGGCATGGAAACTTTTCAGCATTTCAACAAACAGCTCCGAACCTGGCTGCACCCCTCCTGACTCCTGGACTCACCTTCTCACCCGCCACCAATGATTGACACTTGAGGAACAGGCCTGGTGACAGCCTCTTTATTTGCTTTCTTAGACTCCAGGGTTCCTCCTTTCTTCCTCACAAGGGGAAAAAAAATAGGAAAAGGGCAGTGGGAGAGGGGGTGAATGTTCTTTCAAATGCAAGCCCCAGAAAGAGCTCCTTCTCAACAGGGAATAGGGAGTTAACGTGCCAGTCAAGAGCACTCTGGAAATGTTTGTGTTGGGGAGGGGGCGCCTTGGAGGATCTCAATACCTCCTTCCCTTCCAGTGCCTTGCCTAGGTCTTAGCTTGTTCTCCTCATCCTCCTTCATACCACCTCCCCTATCTCCCACTGCTATATTTCAATTTTCATTTACAACTGGAGGAGAAAGAGGGTGGGCTACAGAAGGAAGAGGGGGGTCAGCCATGCCACCAAGAACTTGACTAGTCCTTGGGCTGGCTCTGAGGTCTCCAGCTAAATTGTACAACTCCTCTACAATGCACAAATATTATATATGCCTGTAATTAAAACACGAGCCCAATATAAAGAGGACACTTCACTTAAAGATTTGATAGAGCTACATTAAGGATTCCTATACATGAATGCATTCATAGCAGCCAAATGACATATTTATGCCATGTACTTAGTTACGCTTTCACTAACTCCGTGATTCTAATTTATTTGCTGGTAAAACACCATCCCTGCTGGTGTGTTCTACGGAGTATACTTCTGTCAAATACCTATTCAATAAATAAACAGCACGGTACATGAATAACAATACCCACCTCAGAGAATTGCTATAGGCTTTACATTCCTGATGATAAACCCTGAGCTTCTGGAACTGCCCCCTCCTGCTCTATAGGAACACCCACCAAAGAGACACCAGACCTCTCCCCAAGCAACCTCACCCAAGCTTGGTGTCTCCTTTATGCACTGGGAACACAAAACCCCTGCTTACTAATACCACTACTGAGCTTATCTTCCTACCTTGCAAGACTTCATCCATCCTCTGACCTCATGCACTGTGGAAAGGCTGCAAACACCTGCCAGGAGAGCTGGTAGCCACAGCTCCCATTCACAGAGCATCTACTGTGGATCAAGAGCTTAAGATGACATAGTTTTATTTATTTATTTAGAGAAAAAATGCTACAAATATCAGTATCTCTACCTCATGGGTGAGAACATTGGGCATTGAGGCTCAAGCATCTTGCTAGAACTTGGGCAGCCAGGCAGACAGAGGCAGACCTTGGAACCCAGACCTACCCATCTCCAAAGCCCATTCACTTTACAGACCATAATACTGCCTCGAACTGTAAAGCTCAATAGAGAGGAAGAATCATAATAACTGATGGAGATATCCCTTTGCTCTGGGCAACTTTTAAGTGTTGCGTGTGTAATTACTCATTTAACAAATGAGGCAAGGATTGCCTTTATCACCATTTTTCCAGATCAGAAAACAAACACAAGACCTAAGTAATTTTCCCCCGCTCAGAGTCCCAAAGATGGTTAATGGTGATGCCAAGACTTGGACCCATGCCATCTACTCCAGACTCTATAGTCTGGATCAATATTTTGCTCACCCTGAGAGCCACTAATAAAACTATAAGTGGTCTCTCCAAAGAGTCTGTAGATTTTTTTAAAGAATTAATTATTTGGGCCCAGAAGGGGATGGTGAGAGCAGAGGGAAGCACCCTTGGAATTACCGGGAAATGTAAATGTACTGTATATGTGGAAGGAACATCTCTAGAGCCTTCTCAGGCTTTCTGCACAGGTGGCCTCTTGTTTGTTATCTTTTTATTATTATTACTATTCTTACTACTCAGAATTGGGTCAGCCTTTTCAGGTCAAGGTCCTCTACAAAACTGTCCATGTTTAGACTCCAGATGTAATTCCGGGGGTCCCCAGACTCCTCTCACTTCCAGCCAGCAGGCTACAAATTCATCACCCTCCTTTCCATTTCAATAATTTGCCGGAATAATTCATAGAACTCAGGAAAACATTTTGCTTATTATAGCAAAAATATAATATTCAAAACCACTGAAGGAAGAGGAATATGCAATGTCTAGAGGGTCTCACTGTGAAGCATCTATTGTCCTTAGGGATGCATTACTTTGCGCACATATCAGTGTGCAGCAACATATGCATGCAAGAATACTGCTCAGCAAGGACACTCATTCAAGCTTTGATGTGAAGAGTTTTTTGTTTAGGTTTTGTTACATAGGTCTGTTGACTTGAATCACATGACCTAGGCTTCCATGTGAGAGAACAGAATCTCCAGTTCCCTCTTCTTCCTGACCAAAGCCCTAGTCTTCTAATGACAGGTGTGGTCTTTCCGGCATGGACAGCATAATGTCAGTTATCTCACTAGGATAAATGATATGGAAGTCCACTGTTTCCTCACTCCTTCATTACCTCATTACCATAAGCTATCAGGTATGATCCAGAGGGCCCACAATAAATAACAGAAGCAATCACTTGAGAAATCCCTACAGAATAGAAACTACTTCCAGTCATCAGGGACAGAGGCCAGCTGTAATCTGTACCACACAGAAACAACGCAGACTTTAGCACACCATGCCATCCCACAAAGCAGGAGGTTCCTCGCTGACAGCAGCCAAAACTGAGAAGCCTCCTAAAGGATCAATCAAATTTTTAGGCCATTTTATTAAAATTAGAAAGATCACATGGAAATCCGATTTATTAGTAGACAACCAAGAAAATGATTCCTGAGTGTTTTGATCAAGTTATTGATGGCGCATAAGTTCTGAGTCCAACCACTAACCTTTGCTAGAAGAGCCTTCCCACCTTCTGTGAGGGGAAAAAATAAAAGGATGAAGTAGATAGAATTTCTAAGGCTAGGTAGCTCAACCGCCTGAACTTACAACTGATAAAACCAGGAAGAGGAGGCTCGGACAGTCCAGCCAACAACCATCCAGTAAGACACTGGGCAATGCCTACTCATTTGACATTCATTCCTTGGACTCTCCCCTCCAAATCACTTTTTCTAAAAAAAAAAAAAAAAAAAACCAACCAATATCCTTTGAGAAGAAAAGGCATTGAGAAAATATTGCAACCAGGACCAATGGAGCCTCAGTTTTTCAAGTGAGGATCCATCAATCCAAGATGTACCCACCCACCTTGAGACAGACAAGTAAACTGACTGACTTAAGCAGATCCCTGTAAAATAGCATGGAATCCCAGAGTTGGGTTGAAAGAGAAAATAGACATCCCAGTGAACAGCCTTCACATTTGAGTTTAAGAAATAAATCAAAGTCCTGGGTTGAATTTGTAATCTCAGAACTGCGTGGTTTCCCAGGTCCCTTCAGGCTGTCTGCTTGCATCACTGTTTTCCTTAACAGTTTGAGGAACCAGTTATCTCTGTGATGGTCCCTTATGCTAAGCAAATCAAGGCAGGTGTGGTGGGTTGGGGAATGGGAGAAGAAGTTTTAAACTAGCTTTAGCACCTGTGAGTGATTTGCCAAACAAGAAAACGGGCATGTGAACACAAGAATGGAGGATGTCTCTACAGTGCAAAGCTTTGCCCTAGGTTACCTTTGATTGCATAATCTACAGGGACGAGAACGACAGCCCCTGGGACCATTCAGTGTAGAGCCTGAACCACAGTGCATAGAAGCCCAAAGTGCTCTGATTCTTCCAAGTAAAAAGTTCTAGAGACCTCTAGACCCTGGAAGAATTGCTTGGCTTGAGCCTAAACCTAGTGCAGCCATTAACCTAGTTCTGTTTCCTGAACCATCTTTTCTTTCTGGTACTCTCCGCTGCCCCAAAGGCATTTCGATTTGTGGAACATTTTAGCAAGAAACAGTTCCAGAGGGAAAGCTTCCTTTGCCCTTCCCACGCATGTGTACTTTCCTGGGCACCGTGGTGAAGGATGCTTTCCTGGGACTTTTTTCCTTCTTTCCAGGCTATCTGTACCAGGCTCTGTTGAGGAGAAGCGGACAAAGACAGGGACTAAGCTCTCCTTGATCTACACTTGAGCTTGATTTGCATAACTGCCTAGGTCTTCTGGCCTGGCTTCTTCTGTCCCTTCTCCAAGACCTGCCACCATCCCTGGAATACTGCATCCTAGGCATCCTGTGCCCAGGTTAGGAAGAAAACACAGATCCTTTCTTCCAAGAGGAGGGAGAGAGGGAGGGAGGGTGGGAGGGAGGGAGGGAGGGAGGGAGGGTGGGAGGGTGGGAGGGAGGGACAGCTTTGTGAGGAGTCTCACCTTCCTCCCTTGAGATGGAGCAGGGTTTCTCCAGCCTACAGCTGCCAACACCCCTCACGCTCTTGTGCATAGGAGACCTCCAGGACAGATCCAGCAGGAGTGAATTAATAATTGCTCGTGACAGCGGCTCCTGCAGCAAGCAGCTCCTCCCCCTTGGGGACTGTTTGCCCTTCTTCAGAGAGTCCTCCACCATTGCTTTGCAAACTTCCTTCTGAGGGAACAAAAGGCTTGGAAGTGTGTATTCCTGCGGGGGGGGGGGGGGGCTCTCTCCTTTTCATTTTCACCTCTTCGTGGGTGGCAGGACAGCAGCATGCTTGACTGGCTCGGATGCTGACCGGATGTTTAACCTTGAGCAGTTCAGAATATTTGCATATTGTTTCCTTACCTGTAATTGCAATTGAAGATGTATGGGCAGCAACTTTTCCTTGTTTCTGGATCCCATTACTGTCACCCGGATTTAAGTCACCCTCCCACGCCTAAGAACACAAGGCTGGGTCATTGTGCCTTGCCTCCCATCCAGTGGGATTCACCTGTACATAGAGGGACCAAGCAACAAATTGAACAGCTGGGGTGCTTTCTTTCTCTTGCTGCAGAGTTGTCTAAACCCACAGGGCCTCACCTTCTACATCCTACCTAGTCACTTCTCTCTGGAGTATGTTTGGGTCTCATGCCAAGTCCCTGCTCACCATGAGAGGCCTCAGGCAAGAATAGACTTGTGGTATGCAACCATCTTGTTCCATTAATAATCCAAAACGAATCTGTATTCTGGAAAGATACCAAGGTACATGCTAAAATTCCAAATTTTGTCTTAAAAGTGTCTAATCCATTTGGAAAAGTTTCCCAAGCTGCATCTCTCCCCTCAGATCTTCCAGGTGTGTCCCCATTACCCAGTTTGACAGTGGACCTGAAGGCCTGCTTGTTGGCTCTCAGCACAGCTTCTTAGATGAGTGTGAATGCCTGACAGGGCTGAGGTCATGTGAATCTTGAAAGAAAATGTCTGAATTAAGAACCAGTAAGGCAAGAAGACTCAGACAGGTCAGCACTGAGGCGATCAGGTTGGACTCTGCATCCTAGCTGTGCTAAAGACTCCAACTGAACCGTGTCAAAAATGGTCTGCTTCTGAACCTAGTCTAGAGAGAAGGAGAGCAGACGTGCCATCTGGAGATCATGGGACTCTACAGAGAGGCACATGGTCACTGCAGATGGCTCCAGGAACCTGGGCGCTTCGGCCTCAGCCATGACAATTCAAGCCATAAGAGTGGACGCTGTCATCAATTCAACTTTCCTTCACCTTGTTACTCAAAGTGTGGCCCATGAAATAGCATGAAAGTCATCACCTGAAAGCATCTGCCTACATCAGAGTTTTCAAGCTTAAGTGTGTAAGATGCTAGGGAACACTGTGGCACAATGGAAATACAGATCCTCTTGCTACCCCAGATTGAATGCAAAGAGATACGTGCTGAAAGAGATGGCAGGAGCTTGTGTGTACATATAGCTACTTTGTGGGGAGTTTCCTTTCCCTTTAGAGCTCCTGCCCACTCCTGTCAAACCTAGGGCCCCACCAAACATCCCTAATGCCCATTCTCCTGCTGCAGCCTCTCAGCTACAGCCCCGTCTTGACTCCAACACCTGACAAATCCAACAAGGAGTAAATTAATCATACGTGGCATCTGGGCCCCTGCTTCCAATCGACTCTTCCTCATGGGAGGATGCTCTGCCCTTTCTCACAGAGTCTACCACAGCTGTCTGCTTACCTGACTCCCATCCGTGGTGACTGGCACCTAGAGTGTCTTTGCCTAGATCCTACCCACCCTGGGCTTGCTCGGCTATGCCTCTCCAACTAGTTACTACCTACAAGCCAGTTTGCCCAACCCTATGGCAAAGTAGCCCACCCTTTGCCAACACACAGGTGATCCAAGGGAAGGGATAACATTCAGGATGTAATCTGAATGAATAAATTATAATAAATTAAAATGTAAAAAACAACTTTTAGACATAACTGACTTAATATGACTATTAATATGGGCCCAATCTAATGTGATTAAGGCCCTTATCAAATGAAGCTTGGATACAGACAAACAGGTATTCAGGAAAGAAGGACATGTGAAGATGGAATGATCCATCTACAAGTCAAGAAGCCACAAGAAGAAGAGACGTTGAAGACTCCTCCCTAGAGCCTTCTGGGAGAGCACAGTACTTACCAGCACCTTGATTTCAAGCTTCTTGGTTCCAGAATAGTGAGAGAATACATGTACGTCGTCTCAGGCCACTGAGTGGAAATGTGTTGTAGCAACTATGAATACTAATAGAATCCCCATGTTGCTGGGCCCCATGGATGATCTCCATCATTCAGGGCACATTGCACATATCACCCAGCCTCTCCCATGAGTTCATTCGCCCTGGAAACTGTGTCATCACGTTCTCCCGGCTTTTACCACTGGCCACTCCTTTGTAATCCCCTCGATAGGCTGGCCTTCCTCTGCATGGTCATTTCTCATTGGTATTCATTAAGGTTTGTTTTATCCCAGCTGCTCTTGATCCTGCAAATACTCTCTCATTGAGCAATCTCATCCAGTCTGTCACTTCATTCACTAGCTGTCCACGAGCCCTACTAGAATCAGAGTCTGATCCTTCCCTTTGAGCATGGATTATTTCTACAAAACTCATCAAACTTCACAAATCCAAAGTAGAACTCACAACTCATCACATCTAACTAAAATGAAAAGGCTGTCTTTAAGGTCATCTCTCAGCCCAATCCTTTAGCAGGTCTTGATTTACTCTAGATACATTCTCTCTTTCAAACCAATCTGTTCCCTTCCATGGCTACAGCCCTCACACACGTGTTGTTAGCATCTCTCACCTGCAGCCTGTGACTGTTGCCAAGCTTCCCCAAAACATAAGTGCTACCATGTTTCTTCCAGGCTTAAAAAATTCATTAGTGTCCCATGATCCCTAGGGCAAATATCAAAACCGTTGAAAGGATTACTAAGTCCCTGAAGAATGTTGCCCCTTACCAATTGGGAGAAGTCACTTAACTTCCATGTCTTAACTTCTCTCCTATAAAAGGGAACTAAGAATTAATATATTTTTTTTAATATAGACTTTGTATAGTGTTTGCCTAGTATGCATAATTCCTTGAGTTCATTTATTAGCACTACAAAAAATATAGTGAGCATTTTGTAAGATCATCAGAAAGAAAAAATTAGTTAATATATATGAAACGGTTAGTACAGTACCTGGAACAGAGCAACCTTGAAACCATTAATTAATATTATTGCCACAATCATTACTGACACTTCTGACATTACATGTCAACATGTTCCATTTTTGCTCCCCTCTTTCCGACATGTGGGCTTTCTTATGTCCCCACTCGCACAGAGTCTCCCACACAGTGCTCAGACCTTCCTCCTCCTCCTCCTCATACTACCTCCCACTCAACCATATCGCCTCTTCAGAGAACCCTTCCCTGACCTAGACTGAAATTAGACTCGTAGTCATAACAACATGTTCTCCTGACTGCACTTATCACTATTGTAATCACATTTGTATTCAAGCAATTGTTTTATTAACGCATGCCACTTTGACTAAGCTCAAAGTTCTGTGAGCCCAGGACATATGTCTGGCGTTCTTGCCATTTATCCCCAATGCGGAGTAGAGTGACTTTCATCAGGCCTCAATGAATATTAGCTGAAAAAGAAATAAGTGAACACTTGCTTTAGCTCACTCCGACCCCCATGCCCCACCCCCCAGTAAATCTTGACCTCTCTAAATCCCCCTCAGACCCAAGATGCTGATGCAAGTAAGGGCAAATAAGAAGAACAAATCTAGTGGCAAATCTTCCTGAGCAGCCGTGCTCTGTTCCAAGCAATAGGGAGGTGACTGTTCTCTGTTCTATTCCTTCTCTCTGGGCAACTCATTCTAGAAGCGTTAAAATCATCTATCATGCTGTTTATCACAACATACCCAGATGCTCTGAGCAATAAAGCCACTCACAATGCACAGGCATCCCATTTCAGAAAGATGCTCCAATCAAGTCTTCCCAGGGGGTGTTTCAGAGAAGCAGAAACCCCCATCTGTCTGGGGGATGTGGGGCAGGGCAGGGCTGGGCTGCTTTCTTCATGGCTCCTTTTCAAAGCCCAGTGGCATATGTTGTGGGACCTGCTTTAGCAGCCTGCAGGTAGCAGACCCTGAAGTGGAGCCTTGTCCATCCAGGCTGACAGCAAATTCTGCATTTGTTCAGGGTATTAGGAAATGCCTTGCTTTGGCTGATTTTTCTACTAGAATCTCCAGTTCAAAATAAAGACGGATTTTCCCCCTGCAGTCAAATAAAATCAAACTTTGCAGAAAAGGCTTTCCACTGAGAGCAAAATCAAGATCCGAAAAAGAAAAGTGGCATCAGCCTCCTGGATCAATGAACCAAGCCTAACAAGATGAAGTGTAAGAGGAATTAGTGTAAGGTTCTTCACTTGGACCCAGAAAACCTGTGATAGCTGTGTAGGGTGGTAGGAGCCAGTATGACAGGGGCTTTCATAGTATGGAGTGATTTCAGCTGACGCTCTGCTAGATAGAAGTTGTCAGTATGACCTGCCAAAAGAATCTTAAGCAGCATTAATGAAAGACTGGGCTCTGGGAGGTGGGAATGCCAAGCCCTGCCCTCTGAGCCACACAGGACATTGCTCTTGGTACAAAGCACAGAGCAGAATGTTCCCCACCAGACAGTTAACCTGAAAAGCATCACCATTTACATGAGGAGTGACAGTTTTCAGGAGCTCTGTACCAAGTCACCACACAAGGGCCTAGGAACCAACGTCACTTGAGCTAGGGAATGTACTACAGAAGAGCCAAGCTAACAACAGTCAAACACTTCGACAGATGGAAAAGAATCTGAGTGTTCCACGGGACTCCATGAGCATCCCCTGGAACAAAAGAGGAAAGTGTAAGCAACACAGGTTCAGGCACAAGTAAACTAACACCAGGATTGGTATTGTTTTTGTTTTGTTTTGTTTTTTAATTAGCCAAATTAAAAGAAAATTTTGAGCAATATACAGAGATAGGGAAAAAAATCAAAATTCTCATTGAGTTTCTCTAGTATCTACATTTACTCTCCCTCCAACGGGTGCCACATTTAAATTTAGCATATGTCAATGTGTCTGTTTGGAGGCTCTTTCCATCCCCCCACCGCCGCCACCACCACCACTGGTGATGTCATGCTGTTGGGAAAAGCTTGCCTTGTAAGCAAGACTATCCAGAGAGGCAGAGGGCTTCCTCCAAAGGACATGAGACCTGCTCTGCTGAAGACATCCATAGATATGCAGTTAGTGCTCATGATTCATCAGCAGAGTTCACGTGTCAGGGAGATCCTTAGCTCCCTCAAACTTCAGCTTGGATCATCATCAAGGTTCTTATGGAAGACTCGGATTCCTAATCCCAAATCCAGAGAACCTGGCACAGTAGGTTTCGGGGACCATGAATCCTCGTTTGTCTACAAGCACCCTAGCTCAACTTAATGCAGACAGCCAGTGTACCATACACTAGACATCATGACACCGGTGCTTAAGCCAGCTGACCTCGAGGCTCTTCTCAATCCATAAGCCCTGATGTGGACAAGAGCCAATTGGAAAACCCTTCTTTCTAGGAACTGCCTGTAGTGAGATCGCGGCGATGTTCCTCTGCCTGACCAGTTGACCTTGTCAGCTTTGCCTAGCTCTTCAGAGCCCATGCCACATCCGGGTCTCACCCTGAGCTGAAGAACACATGGTGAAGGGAACTAACACCAGCTTAGAAAACAGAACAAGGGGCATCTCAATTCTGGACCTTCAGTTGGCCCCTCCAGCTCATCCTGCACTGGCAGGGACCAATTCTGAGAAAGGCAGAGATCCCGCCCCGCCCCGTCCTGCCCCGCCCTTCCCTTCCCTGCCCTGCCCAGAGGACCCTGGGAAATAACAAAGCAGTTTGAGACTAGCCGTAAGAGAAGGACACCTACGGACATTCTGTACTCCGTTTGCTTTGGAGTTCTCTACAACCTGTGGAAGCGGAGGTTTAAAGTTGCTGTAATAGCAACGGTTAGCAGCGTTGATACCATCGTTCAGTGGGTTGGACTGAGCATATTAAAGACTCCGAATTTTGAGAGACACACCAAAATGGCAAAATTAGTTATTCTCTTCCTATTATGCATGTCTCTCCTCCATCAAATATGCCACCACTGTCAATATGGTTGGGCTTTGTGTAGCCATGTTAACTTCTGTTGCAGAGCAATAGGGAATACTACAAAAGGGAACAGTAGAAATATAGCCAAAGTGTATGTTCACCAGCAAGGTCCCCAGCCAACCCCTGGCTAATCAGGTCTCACAGACCTGACAAATCGTCTCTGGCCCTGACAGGTATTTTCAGGCAGGGTTCCACCTCCTAGCAAGGAGCTGCCCTCAGAGCAAGCGAAAGGCAGCTTGTTTCCTGGCTATCTCTAGAAGACTGGTGAATAAAAAGGATTTTTTTTTCTCACCTCAAGGTGCTCTTGGCTGGTTCAACGGGAGTGCTATGCACAGCAGGACCATGTCCTCAAATGGCTGAGGCCATTCGCTTTGTCAACTGACAAATGTCATTTATCATTTGAGACAGAGATTGGATATTGGAGCCTCTGGCTGGGAAAAGCTGTTGAATATTTTTTTTCAGGATGGCTTAGCAGAAACTTGGCAAACTGACATGTTTTCTTGAGCTGTGGATTTAAAGGTACAGTCTTCCTCTGTGGAAAAAACATCAGCCAGACTTTACCAAATGACTTCACTCGACAGTTCAGTTCAATAGCAGGTGGCACTTAACTCACAAAGAAGCAAGGTCTTTGCCAGCACTCTCACACCTGCTCCCTGATCCAGTGCTAAAACTCCTAGGATAGGGAACCCATAAGGAGAAGATCTCATGGCTCCTTAGACAATGCTCTACTCATACTATAACCAATACTAATGTGTCCTCCAAGGGATTCTTGACTGGCCATTGTCAAGTACATCTTTGTTGTTTTCTCATTTGTCTTACTCTTTTCATGCTGCGGACACATGCATCAGTCTCCTCCTCCTCTCCCACCCTCCCCTACTGTAGTACAGGATGCTATCTGCGATCTCACACAAAATAGCTTGCCATGAGTGGCCCCTAATCATTCTCTTCCATTGTGTTTCCCTGGATTTAAATGAAATGTTTAAAGAGGCATTTGCTTATGCACTGTTTGGACACTGCCTCTTTGCCTAGACTACTGGCTTCTTGGTCATGGATGGCACGCTTTCTGAAGCCTATTTTATCCCCCACTGAAATGCATACCATGACAGACTTATAATAGGTGCTCTTCAATAAATGAAAGGAACGAAAGGAGGAAAAAGAACAAATGCTTTGTCTTCCTAGGTGTAGTCATGAATCAAGCCATACTTTATAGTCTAAAAGAGCATTTTGTACTATTTCAGCTCCTTTCTTGTAGACTATCTTGCCCTAGAACTAACCGCCTGATGAGGAAGCGTCTTCTCACCATAGAGGTGAAGGGGTGCTCTCAAAGCCTGTGCTGACCTCAAGATCATGTGACCAACAACCCACAGAGTCAGGACTCCGGCGTAGATGCTCTCAGCTTAAGCAATGATCTTCCCAGTAAACCAGACTACCTCAATGATCCAAGTTAATCTCAAAGGGGTATGGTCTTGGTATTTTCTCTTGCTACTAAATTCATGAGCATCAAAAGTACAAGTTCCATTTGTTTGCAGCCTGTGTTTAGTCATTAATAATGCTCTGAGTGACTAATTTAGAATTTATTATTTTGAACCATGAGCAACCACTGGATATATCTCATTATTTAGGATACTGAGTTATACCCTCGCCTAATTAGTATTTTCAGATCTGTTTACAACTTTTATAGTAGCAGACTTTCAATGCTGGCTCTTCCCAGGGGCTTTCCAAGACTCTGCATGTTACACTTATACTACTTGCCCCAGGGAATTGTGAAACTCTCTACACTTTAAGTCATTTACATAATCTTCCCAGGACAGAAATATGGTACAACGATAATAGCCAACATTTGTTGAACACTCACTGTGAGCCACGCACACATTGTACAAACCTCTTTACATGTGCTATTTTATTGAATTCTCATGTGAAGCTGGTTACATTAAAAATCACGTTTATAGAGAGAAACTCAGGTCTCCAAGACTGTAAGTCATACTCCAAGGTTAGGTTAGAGCACAAATGGAGAAGTGGTACTCAAACCTGAGGTTATTTGACTCCATAGCCCTAATTAGTAGCCACTCCATTGAAATGATGCTTCTAGCAGCTGGGGGACCTGGAAAAGTATATGAGCTTTCTGCCACTAATTGCATGGCTTCGGGGAGGGTGGGAGTCACAGAAAGGATGGCATTTGAACTTGAAGGTGAGTAAGCATTTGTCGACTAGCAAAAATCACTTCAAGAAGACAGCAGAGCATCTTCAAAGGTTTGGTGGGTCATGAGTAGTGAAAGCAATATTGATGAAACCATTCAGATTTAGTCAAGGTGACAAGAAGAGATACACACACACACACACACACACACACACACACACACACACACACACACACACACACACATTTTTTAAAAATAATTTTCTGTGTGATCTTGGGCTTATCCAGCCTTGGACAGTCAGTATTATATATCTGGTTCCTCCAGATTGAAGCATTCTCTCCTTTTTCTGCTAGAAGGAAGAAATTGTGAAGCTCATGAAAACCACAAGATTACAGAAATCACAAGACTCCTGACACAGACTTTCAAGGCCCTTCCCTGAGGTTATATGAGCAGTAAACGGGAGAAAGAATCTTGCTGTATGCAGCTGCCTCCAAGTCACAAAAGAGACTACAGGGACACAGCTTTTAAGAGTCACCACGCATGCTGGTGATGCAGTTAACCCTAAATCACCCATGATGCCATCAGCTGTCTTCTACAACACTTCTGAAAGTTGATTCACCAAGACGGACTTGAATTTAAAAATTTGTTTTTGGTTTGTTGGTTTATGATTGAGTCTGGTATTAACCTATTTGGGGTGAATATAATTACTCCTCATAAAAATCCATACAACAGCTATAATATAGGCAGGTAGCATCTGAACAGGCATAACCTGATGGACTCCAAGAGAACTCCTTTAGGAATACTTCTTTCTTTCTTTTTTTTTTTTAATTTTCTCTTTTCCCTTTTAAAAATTAATGTATTCAATTTACATCCTCATTGTAGCCCCCTCCCTCATCTCCTCTAGGTTCTACCCTCTCTCCTTCTTCTCCCCATCCCTGTCCCCATCCCCTAGTCCTCAGAAAGGGGAAGCCCTTCTCCTTTACCAATTGATCCTAGACTATCAAGTCTCTTTCGGACTGTCTGAATCCTATTCCTCTGTGGCCTGGCAGGGCTACATTGCCCAGGGGAAGTGATCAAAGTGCAGGGAACAGTTTTCATGTTGGAGAGAGCCCCTGATCTCCTTACTGGGTGACCTACATGGAGACTGAGTTTCCTATTGGCTATCTCTTAGCAAGGGACCTGTGTCCTCCCCATGCCTGGTCCTTGGTTGGTGCATCAGTCTCCACAGATTTGTCAGATTTGTCATCCCTGTTGGTCTCCCTGTGGCATTCCTGTCCCCTCCTGGTCCTCCTAGGTTCCCAACTCTTCCATTAGACTCCTGAGCTCCAACTAAAGTTTGGCTGTGAGTGTCAGCATCTGCTTCATTTGCCAGCTGGGTGGGGTTTTTTCAGAAGACATCTACGGAAGGCTTCTGTCCTGTTCCCTCTCTTCAGCTGAGTCTTGAGGTAGAGCTGGTCCTAATTTTCTGAGAAAGCACCAGATTGGTTCCCAGAGTGGTTGTACAAGTTTGCACTCTCACCAGCAGTGGAGGAGTGTTCCCCTTTCTCTACATCCACATCAGCATGTGCTGTCACTTGAGTTTTTAATCTTAGGCATTCTAATGGGTGTAAGATGGAATCTCAGAGTCATTTTGATTACATTTCCTTAATGACTGAGTATGTTGAGCATTTCTTTAAGTGTTTCTTGGCTATTCAGTATTCCTTTCTTGAGAATTCTGTTCAGTTCTGTACCCCATTTTTAATTGGATTATTTGGTTTGGTGGTGTTTAATTTCTTGAGTTCTTATATATTTTGATTATTAGTCCTCTGTCAGATGTAGGGTTGGTGAAGATCTTTTCTCAGTTTGTAGGCTGTGTCCTTTGCTTTACAGACGCTTTTCAGTTTCATGAAGTCCCATTTATTAATTGTTGACCTTAGAGCCTGAGATGTTGGTGTTCCGTTTAGGAAATTATCTTCTATGCCAATGAGTTCAAGGCTCTTCCCCAATTTTTCTTCTAACAGATTTAATGTGTCTAGTTTTAAGTTGAGGTCTTTAATCCACTTGGACTTTAGTTTTGTGCAAAGTGATAAATATGCATCTGTTTGTATTTTTCTTAGTGTAGACTTACATTTAGAGCATCACCATTTGTTGAAGATGCTATCTTTTTTCCATTGTATGGTTTTGGCTTCTGTACCAAAAATCAAGTGTCCATAGGTGTGTGGGTTTATTTCTGGGTCTTCAATTCGATTCAATTGATCCACCTGTCTGTTTCTATGCCAGGACCATGCAGTCGTTATTACTGTCGCTCTATAGTACAGCTTGAGATCAGGGATGGAGATTCCTTCAGAAGATCTTTTATTGTACAAGATTATTTTAGCTATTCTGCGTTTTTTGTTTCTCCATATGAAGTTGAGACTTGATCTTTCAATGTCTTTAAAGAATTGTGTAGGTATTTTGATAAGGATTGCATTGAATCTGTAGATTGTTTTTGATAAGATGGCCATTTTTACTATGTTGATCCTACCAATCCACAGGCATGGGAGATCTTTCCATCTTCTAATATCTTCCTCAATTTGTTTCTTTAAAAACTTGAAGTTTTTTCATATGTCTTTCACTTGCTTGATTAGAGTTACACCAAGATACTTTGTATTTTTGGTGGCTATTATGAAGGTTGTAGTTTCCCTAATTCCTTTTGCATCCCATTTGTCAGTTGTATACATGAAGGCTACTGATTTTTTTTAATTAATCTTGTATCCACTCACTTTGCTGAAGGTATTTATCAACTGTAGAAGTTCTCTGGTGGAAATTTGGGGGCCACTTATGTAAACTACCATATCATTTGTAAATAGTGATACTTTGAATTCTTTCTTTTTTTAAATTTTTTATTAATTTATTCTTGTTACATCTCAATGGTTATTCCATCCCTTGTATCCTCCCATTCTTCCCTCCCTCCCACTTTCCCCTTATTCCCCTCCCCTATGACTGTTCCTGAGGGGGATTTCCTCCCCCGTATATGCTCATAGGGTATCAAGTCTCTTCTTGGTAACCTGCTATCCTTCCTCTGAGTGCCACCAGGTCTCCCCCTCCAGGGGACATGGTCAAATATGAGGCACCAGAGTACGTGTGAAAGTCATACCCCTCTCTCCACTCAACTGTGGAGAATGTTCTGCCCATTGGCTAGACAGAAAAGAAGAAAACAGTTTACAGAATCAACAGAATTCTTCCTTTCCAATGTGGATCCTCGTGATCTCCTTATTGCTTTAGCTAGACTTTCCAGTACTGCATTAAGGAGATATGGAGATAGTAGGCAGCCTTGTCTAGTCCCTGATTTTAGTGGGATTGCTTTGTGTTTCTCTCCATTTAGCTTGATGTTGGCTATCTTTCTTCTATTCCTATTATTCTTTGGTTTTGTCTTTTCATGGTGTCCTTGATTTCTTCATGTTTTGTATCAGAAAATTTTTAAATGTAAATTTGTTGACAGCTACATCAGTTCCTTCCACTGTATCTTCTACAATGAGATTCTTTGACTCTTTCTTCTCTGAGATTCTTTCCTCCATCTCTTACATTCCATAGTTAGTGCTCACCTCTGTAGTTCCTGCTTTCTTTCCTAAGTTCTCCAGCTCCAGGATTTCCTCCGCTTCTGTTTTTTAAATTGTTTCTATTTCCATCTTCAGATCTCAAACTGTTTTATTAAATTCGTTCTCCTGTTTTTTTGTTTGTTTGTTTGTTTGTTTTTGTATTTGAGTGATTTATTAATTTGTTCTCTACAGGTCTTTGTAAAGGCCTTGATCTGTTTGACTATATATTCCTGTGTTTCTTTAAGTATTTTACTCATTTCCTCCATTATCATCCTCATAAGCATAGATTTAAGGTCATTTTCTTGTGTTTCACTTGTGTTAGAGTATCCAGGACTGCCTACCATGGGAGAAGTAGGTTATGGAGATGCCATGTTGCTCTGGCTTTTGTTGATTGTTTTTACAATAGCCTTTATCCATCTAGTTGTCTAGGTAGTGTCTGGTGCCCAATGGAGTTCTGGGGGAGGGGAGGGTGCAGGAAGAGCCCTGGGCAAGAAGCTGAATGTTCCCTCAGGAGCCCTCCTTAGACTGGTGGGTATGGTCTCAGACAGGCAGGTGGTTCTCAGGGAAATGCCCATTGCTCTCCTCAGATTTATGATCCTATGGGCTAACTGGACTTCTCAGGAGCCCAGGGTATCTCCTTTCACCAGGACAAGTCCCAGAGACAGCCACCCTTCCACCAGTTTTCTTGTTCTGTGGTTAATGATCTGTGCTACCCAGACACTGTGCTCAAATGCTGTGCTTGCTGGGTACAGCCATCTTGGAGAACCTGCTTGCCCAGATGTCTGGTTCATCTCCCTAGGGAAACCAAGGGAGATAGGTTGAGCTTTGGAGCAGCATCTGAGGCTGTTCCCATGACTCCTGGGCCTCAGGAGGCCCAAGGTTAGGGCTATCAGCCCCTGGTACCTGGAAGATATTCACAAAGAGCAACACACAGGTGCATAGTTAAATCCTGAGATCACACACCCAGAAACCCGAGATCTTTCCTGGGATTAGCTAGGGGACCTAAGGTTGGACACACTAATTTCCCTCACCGTGGACTTTCCTCTCACCTGGGAAAAGTGGACACTGGTGTTTTGGGGCCCATAGTTAGATCTGTTGGTCACTCTGCATTCATTGCTGTCCTGCTGATCTGACAGTGTGTGAACAGCACTGCCACCTTCGATCCCTCTTGTCAGGAATACTTCTATATCCAGCAAGACCTACCTCCATAACAGGTCCTAAAAGCAGGTATCATCTTAGTAGACCATTCCCTTCCAATAATGGGGACACTGAGGGCTGGAGAGATGACTCAGCAATCAAGAGCGCTGGCTGTTTTTTCAGAATTCTGGGGTTCAATTTCCATCAGCACATGACATCACATAGCTGTCTGTAACCTCAAGATCTGGCATCCTCACACAGGCAAAACACCAATGCACATGAAGTAAAAATAAATTAACTAGTTAGTTTAAAAAATAATGGAGACATTGAAACAATGACTTCCTCCCCACACACTATGCCCATCATCACTCAGAGCAGCAGCTCCATTCTCTCCAGCCATCCTGTTACTATATCAAACCACTACAGCTTGAAGGTAGGGGATCAAGAAACATTTCCCCAGGGTTCACTTCCAATGTACTATGTGCTATTGCTACTGTCCTTGGTTGCCCCCGAGAAGTTGAGGGTAAACTGCTATGGCTGAAGATACCATTCACCATGGACACAGAACTAAGGATTCAAACTGGATTTGACCTGAAGGCCTCCTCCCCGACAACTAGGTTTCGTAGTACTGGAAAGTGTTACACAAGCTGCCAAGGGAAGGAAGCAAACAATGGTTCTACCCAACTGCAATGTCTATGAACAACAACAATGGCCAGCATTGCAAAACACCCATATAGGTGCATCAGTAGAATCCATGTCTTGGTAGTAATGAACAGCTGTCTCATTTGACTTAAGCCCCATTCAGCAGGAGGGAAACCATGCCTATTCTGTAAAACTACCCAGGACTAGTGAGACCGTAGGTCTTAGAAGAGAACCTATGCTTTTCTAAACCAATATCATTCCAACTGTATTCTACACAATTACCCTCATACTCACAAATATGTGTCCTTCTCACCCATCAATGAAGTTTCTCTTTGTACAGATGAAGAACATGACAGAAAACCATAGCTGATCAAAATGCAGAGAACAAATGACTGTAGGTAGCTAGCCCCAACTGAGAACTATAATAAAACTCCTACGTCTAAGACTCAGAGAACATGGCAGAAGAAAGGGTGGAAAGAGTGTAAGAGCCAAAGGCTAGGAAGTCTACTGAAAGACTGTGTCTCCTAGAACCTCAACAGTGTGGCTGCTTAAAAACCCTGAACAATGACAACACTATAGATGTACTAATACGGAAGGAGAAAACTGCGTGGGGCCCCACCTAGGCAAAGAGCTACAGTACCTAATGACTGCCAAGAAGGATAATTGGTCGTCCCAGGGATGAGTGCCATAATTGATTATCTAACGCCAAGTGGACATTCCTGAAATTGTATACATACAACTAACACTGAACACTCTCTGAGGGTTGTGTGTATATATTTCAATACATATGTAACCATTACAATTAAAATAAAAAGAGGTCATACATTTTGATGGGAGGAGGAAAGAGGCATTGGAGGGGCTTAGAGGGGGAAATGATATAATTCTATTTCAATTTCTTTTTAAAAATTACAAAAAGAAAAAGAAGCCTTATCCCTCCCCTGCCCCTAGATAAACAGATGGAAGAAAGTTATACATTATACCAATCCTTACAACGTTGCCATATAGACAGCACATTCACCACTTTATCCAGGGTAAAACTGAGCCATAGAGACATTAATTCACTCAACAGTTTGCACAGCTGGTAGCAGCCAGAGTCCATCTGGAATCTTTTTGCTGTGTGTATCTGACACATCTCTACACCTCCTCGGTCCCATCTCTTGTTTCACCTTAGCCATTACCTTGTTTAACCAATTCCCAAGGTCAGCTTGGTGCCTTCACCTGAAGTCAGACATACACCCTGTGACAGAAGTCCCTCTGGTCCTCTGATTTATTACAGTACTTATGGCATATAGTAGTACTCGCAACTGTAAGTTATTGTAGCAATAGCATACAAAAAAAATCCAAAGAAAAGAATACGTGGAGCAAACTCCATTGAAAACCAGGCACAATCTTCCATACAGACTCTCTTAGCTCCTCTGGTAACAGGTTGTGACTATACATGTAAAATGTTGTCATCCTCCAGGGACATACATTAGAGACCCAGTGTCACAGAGGGTTTTGCTGGGGACTAGCCACATAGGTACTGCCTTGCCAGCACATATCAAAATTCTTTACTCCTAGACAGGAATCAAGGGTCCAGTATAGATCACACTGCTCAATTAGAGCCATTCTTAGCAGTGAGTGGTGAAAACTCTTCTGAAATGTAAGTCCCCAGATTCTAGTCAAGGATCAACTTGGAAGCAGGTCTTGTTTTGAAGAAAATAGTCTCCTCTGCATTCACTCATAGCAACGGTGCAACTTGGATGCAGTCACTGTACAAGTGTGGGCTTCCCAAGTGTCTTTTTAAGCAGATAAAACTGGGAGGGGGGATGTTGAGAAGCTGGCTCAGCTACATAGTGCCTGTTGTGTGGGCTTGGGAACCTAAATATGGTCCCCAGAACTCACATAACAAATCTCAGCCGAGCAGCACACATCTGCATTCCCGGAGCTTGGGAAGCAGAGGTACTGGAGACTCACTGGCTAGCCAGTCACACACACACACATACACACACACACACACACACACACACACACCACTACTACCACAACCAACAACAACAACACATACATACATACATACATACAACAACAACACATATACACAGCCCAACAACAGCAACACATACACACATACATACAACAACAACAACACATATACACAGCCCAACAACAGCAACACATACAACAACAACAACAACTACACACATACAACAACACATATACACACACAACAACAACACATACATACACACAACAACAACAACAACAACAACAACACAGACACAGGCACACGTAGGCATACTTTTTTTAAACTATTTTATTGGGTTCTTATAGCTACTACCCCTGTCCACCTCAACCCCTTCCCCAACCACTCCCAACATTAGGCAGGCAAGAAAGAAGGTTGGAGGGGAAAGGAAACATTGACCTCTTTGGACTGCTTCCTGCTGATCAGGGGCTCCAAGTTCCTAAGCGCAAGTCCAATCTACTTCATCAGAATATCCAGCAATCCAGCAAAACACCAATAGCAAACCCAGCAGCAGCAGCAGCAGCAGGGACCAGCAATAGCAAGAGGAGCCACGGGTCCTCTCAGGAGCTCCCATTTATACCCTCTCCAGAGTCCCCCAGAATTAAACTATCTGCAGCTGGCAAAAATCACAACCCTCTTAATGCACAAGACAACCATAGTTAACAGCTGTCAGCAAACTGAAGTAGTCCCATATCCCACACATGGGATATATATACATACATACATATGTATACATACACACATATATAAAATGTAACTAGGTTTTTTAAGAAACCAAAATTCTCACTACACAATAAATACACATGCACACACACAGACATACATACATACGCACACCACCACCACCACCATCACCACACCAGGTAATAATATAAGAACGTCCTCTTTCCGTGATATTTAATTTTTAACCTATGGGAGTAGACATGTGAGAGAAAACCCCTGTCCCTTGCCCTTTTAAGAACTATTCTGTGGCATGAGTTTTCTGACTTCTACCCAGAAACATTCTGTATGGCTAAGAAGTGCACTAGCTGAGCACCTGGCTATGTGTTGGTTGCTTGGTTGCTTGGTTGTTGGTGGTGACAGTGCATGTGTTCTGTACTGCAATACAGCATTGGCAAGCACACAGGCACATAGATAACCTGGATCTGGCTCCCCATCCTTTCCCGGTTCTGTTTTTATTTCACTTGCTTCATATCTTCAGATAACATGTTGACATCTAAGCTTTGTCTTACCCTCTGATTCTCAAGAAAAATCTTCCTGAGGCCCCAAAGTCTATTAATATGCTGGTATCCTGTCATAGTTTCTAGTGTGCTCTGGGATTAACCAAACAGAATTAGATAGCAGAATTAGCAGAATTAGATAGCTGTTCGTTTACAGAAGAAATTACATACCAACGTGGATAAAATTCCCAGCACTGTGATGGACCTAGAGAAATAACAAGAAGTTCAGTAGAAGTGGTCTCTCCCTTGAGGACACTGCAGCCTTAAGAGAGAACCTGATTAAACACTCATTTGCAAGGATGGCCGTGATGAGGGAGATGATAAAGAGCAGGGCACACAGGAGAATGTGGGACAAGATCTAACTTGGCACAAAGACCAAACTCTGGTGGAGCAAATGCTACTTGTATTTGCTTAGATGAAAGAGGAGTAGGAATTGGCCAAGAGAGGGGCTCATGGGAGATACCTAATCTGAAGACATGGACTTAGAAGTCCTGTCCATGTGCGAATACTGGGAGTCAGGGGAATGGTTTAGAAGTGCAGAGAAAAGTGTAGCTGGCAGCGGCTAGGCTCTTAACCATCTCTCCCTCCTCTAAATTCCCAAGGAACTCTGAACTGCCAAAACATCTTCAAGCCCATAACATTTATCTGGCACCTCAGCTGTGACTTCACATTTCATCAGCATGTGGCTTGTGTCTGTAGCTAACTTGGTTTTTTTTTTTTTTTTTTTTTGTTGTTTTTTTGTTTGTTTGTTTGTTTTTAGGACAAGGGAACCAAACACTGGCAACAAGGTAAGGCGCAAATGTTAGCTAGTCTGGCTGCACAAGCAATTGCTTGGTGTACCAGAATGAGTGGGGGGGGGGGGAAATCCCTTGAGGGCTTACATTGTTTATACTTCCTCATTTCCCCCATATGAAAATGGAAAGTGAAAGGATGGCTAGTCCCAAAGATCTGTGCATTTTTCTACTGTATTATAATTGACCGGTAACATCTCTATCCCCCTTGTTGACACCTAAAAGCTACTTGAAGGACGGGGTTTGCATCTACAGTGGACATGCTTCTATTTCCAGGCACTTCATATAAAACTTTGGAATGTATGGCTCAGTAAAAAACCTAGTGCTAGCATCACTCAAGCCAGGAAGCATGTCCTGCAGCCAAGTCCAGTGTTGAAACCATCAGCACAATGTCTCTCTTGCTCATCACGTACAGAACTCATCCCGCTTCTGGAGACTGATAATCCTTTGGTTTGAGCCCCAGGCACAGAGTCCACCCCTGCCTGCTGCTCTGAGTACCAGAAGTGTGTGGAGAAAGTACTTTAGTTTAAGCATAACACCCAGTTCGGCCTCAAACCTCTGCTAGCACTATTGATTTGTGTGGGGTTTTGAAATGGAATGAGTGGCTGATTTTCTCCAAATGGCACATTTCATTCATGATGCATGATTGTAAGCGTGGCTGCCTGAAGCCTGCAGTTCCCAGCTCGACGACAAAAAAAAAAAAAGGAAAAGAAAGAAAGAAATGGCTATTTTCTGGAGTGAATACACTGAAAGGGCAAGAAATCCATATTCATTTTCTTGCCTCTCGGCTGGACTCTATATTTCGCAGGCAGGTGGAACAAAAATCTTTAAATATCATGCTGATCCAGGAAATGCTGGGCAATATTTAAAGAGCTCTGTATCCTGACTTGTGCAGTTCTCCCATCTCCACAGGCTGGCCCCACATCACTGGGCTGGACAGCTACTGCCACAGCTACGACGCAGTGAGCTCCAGACCCCAGGTTCAGATTAACTGGCGTGTGACCTTTACAAAGTACTGTAGTCTGTAGGAATGTTGAATTTTTCAACAGCTCGGGAGGACTGGTACAAGTGGGAAAGAAAGAGTGGGAAATGGCTCCAGGCCATTTAAGCCTCTAAGGGGAAAATGAACTCAGCTTTGGCTTTAATTATGTCCCTGGTCCTCAGAGATGCGTAAGGAAGACAATGGGCTGGTACCGTTAATAACTACTCCTTTACCTAGGACCACGATAAATAACTTGAAGAAGGAAGGTCTTCAGAGTACATCGATGCTTCCTTTCTCCTTGGCAGATGGTTGGAAATCCCTCCCCCGCCCCCCCACCCCACCCGTGGGCCTCACCGCCTTGACCTCCTGCAGATGTTAGGTTTTGGATGAAGTGTGACCGGGACTGCTGGGAAAGAAAGGACTTCTAATGTGCCATATCCCAGTAAGCAATGGGGTGGCCCACTAACTGCTTTTTTATGATTGTCACTTACCGGTCCTGATTTAGCCACACTTAAAGAGTGGTGTCAACAATTGTAGAAGGCCTCCAAGGGAGGCCGGAGCCTTTGAGGGGGAAGTATTATTGGAAGCCGGGCAATTGGGTGATGAATGGGTGGTTCTGAGGAGGGGCAAACGGCCATCGTTAGGGATGCCGTCACGAACTAGACATTGATATATTGTCCTGTCTGAGATCCTCCAGCGGGCCATTATGACTCCCCTAATGAGATTGTCATGCACTTCTCTTTATGTAGCTATTAAAATCTTGTCTGCATCTGCTGAGGTTTTCCTGGAGAGGAGAGTGAAGGGTCAGCCAGGAGGAAGATGCTCAGTGTTTTTCTGTCTGCTGCAATCCCTCCTGATATGCCAGATAGGGCTCTGGATGGGCCTGACAGCAGCAGACAAATCTTCCAATGGAGCAGAGGGTGGGAAATAGCCTTGGCTCGAAAGGGACGTGGGAGAAACAGGGTCAGCCGAAGCCTTGACAAAGGACATTCCTGATCAAAGGATCTGCTTGCCATGGCCAACAAAGTGTGTCTTGTTCCAGCACGTCTTTCTCATCCCAGATGGTGAATCGGCAAACTATGGCTCCCATTCACTCAAAATCCCTAGAAAGTAGTGCATGAATGGCAACCTGGCTGATTGCAGATAATGTTGCTCCACTCGACACAGATATCTCAGGGTTGGTGTGTGTGTGTGTGTGTGTGTGTGTGTGTGTGTGTGTGTGTGTGTGATTTTGATTTGCTCTCTGTAAGACTGTTGGAGGGAAGATTTAAAGAAAAAGCATGAAGTCCTTCTGTGGTTCACTGCC
>OU015748.1:40334310-40359437 GCA_907169655.1 Acomys percivali
ACACACACACACACACACACACACACACACACACAGCCTTTAAAAGTATACGGTGGAATGCCTGAAGATCAGTATAAAAAGTCTCTAAAGGAGAGTTTGCAATGGATGTATCAGATTTGTCTACAAAAGCTCCAGCAGAGGAAAACGTCTCCCTGATCTAATGAGATGGTCCACAATGGGAGAATGCACTTGGATACACAATGCCTTGTTTGCCTTCCAAAAAAAAAAAAGAAGAAGAAGAAGAACAGAACTCCCTTTTCCCTTTCCCTGGCCACATGCAACACAATAGAGCAAAGCCACATGAATCTATTACGTCTTCTAGGGCTTTTAGCAGGAGTATGACTGTTTAACCAGGCAGTGACACGAGAAGAATTACTATTAGACACTCCAGCTGAAAGTAGAGATTTTATTGATTCCCACACTGGCCTGCCTTTTTATCTTTGATTGAGTGGCTTTCATGAATCCAAAAAGGTAACACTCCTGCATTGAAAGCAGCAGCAAGCAGTCCAACTCAGACTGAAACCATCTGTCAGTCTACAAGAAAGATGAAGGTGCTCCCCAAAGTGTCATCTCTCTAGCCCCTCTCCCCGCGGCACCATCCATTGCCTACCCTGAATGCAGGGCCCAGCCCCTCTGTCTTATGCCTCCAGGAGTCACCTAAATCTCAACAAAGGGGTTAGTGAGGAGATAAGCAAAATACACCTTCGTATAATTAGGACACTAATTGCACCCTGAGACAGAGTAATTATGCCCCTCTTTTTAGGAAGCGTTTAGTTCTGCACATTCCCAACTCTCCAGGTTTTTGTGATCATTATTTTTTATTGTTTCTGAGGTCTCATTTAGAAAATGATCAGATTTGTCTCTCTGTTTACTAAATATCAAACACGATGTACAAACATCTTTCAATTAGGTGTTCTGCAAAGAGCCCGCTCTCCCCCTCTCTATTTTAAACAGGACTCATTTGCATTCATGGGCAAATTAGAATGCAGAAAAGCGTATGAGCAATGTGCAGGTTTACACTTCAGTGAATATTCATAAAGTACCGATTCTCCTTGCAACCATTTCCCTGCAAATGGCCCTCCCACTGTATGTGCTGTGTTTGTCATTCAGGGGCCTTTTCATTTGTTTTAAAGTGCCAGGTTTGGAGACAATACAAATGTATTCGGGCAGGCCCTGCGAAAGCAGGAACTGAGAGGAAATGGCATTTGTGTTCCATGCCACAACAGTACTCACTGGGAATCCTTGCGATTGATGGCACTGCCTCTTGGTGCCAGGTATAAGGGAAATAACCCAAAGTGACAAATAGATCAGGCTGAGGCTGGAGGAAAGACAGCCTCCTCTTCTGCAATATGAGGCCCATTCTCCACGCTCCTACCAAGCAAGGTCCTGGGTGCACAGTTCTGTGGGATTGGGGGAACTCTCTGCACATGCATCCTGTGGGCCCTCATCTTCTGCATGGACAGCACTGTACTGACAATAAAGACTTTATAAACAAATACGGGCTTCTGCCATTATTGTGTTGCTCAGATAAATAAAATATGCCCTATCTTTGAAGTACAAGGAATTGAAAGAAAATAAAAGGCTAGGCAAAATCATAGGTAGGCATGTTTTCAGTCCCTTGGGTATCTGGACATCAGGTGAGGGATCACTGGTGTATGGGCAAAACTTTGGGAGAAGAAAGAAGGGCCCCATAAAGGTGGTGGGGTCCTGAGCCCTGAGACTATAGACCACTGAGAAGATATGGCTTTTTCATGTACTTTCTATAAAAAGAGTCTTGCTAAGGAAAAGCTTCCCAACTACAACCCTGACTCTAAGACTCATGACTTAGCCCAGTGCCCAAAAGCAACCAAAGAGCACAAAAGGGAATTATATAAAAAGAGAGGGCAGTGTGGGGGAGGCCTAGAGAATCAGAGTGCACTGGGGCAGTGAGGATGTCATGGAGCTTCTGCCCGACTGCCTTTTGGCACACATGCACACTTGTCATCCCTGATGATATGGCTGTGGACAGCATTCATGACCGAAAGTCAATGTCCTAACTCCTCCACAGGGAAAATGCCAATGTACGTTTTGCCAACTCATACCGGTTCATCTGCTGACCAGGATCACATCATTTTTTATTAATTTATTCAGATTACAACTCAATTGTTATCCCATTACTTGTATCCTCCCGTTCCTCCCTGCCTCCCGCTTTCACTCTATTCCCCTCCCCTAGGTCTATGACTGAGAGGGACCTCCTCCCCCACGATATGGTCATAGGCTATCAAGTCTCATCTTGGTAGCCTGCTTATTCTTTCTTCAAGTGCCATCAGGCCTCCCCACCAAGAGGAGGTGGTCAAATATGGGGCACCAGACATCTTGAAAGCAGATTTCTGTAGGCTTCTCAAAGACCTGTGCATGCCCCACTAATGAATCCCCCTAAAAGGAAACAGCTTGCCTGGGGGCTGTCCTCAATGGACAAAGGGCCATTGTCTTCCAATGGCTATGACCACTGCTCTACTCCTCATTTCAAACTGACAACCCAAGATGTGTGTTTTGGTAGAACCTTGCTTAGCCAGTTCACTGTGAAGCATAAGCCACTGAGAAAGACTCACAAGCTCAGAGTCCTCCAGACTCGCGCATGGGTGAGGGCACAGATGCAGCCATCCTGGAAGCTGCGTTAGGAAGACTTCCAATGCATCCAAAGATTCACATGAGTCTCCTTGAGAAAAATGGGCCCACAGATACTTTCTTTTAGGCACTCAACTCCCTCCAGACCAATCAGGAGGAATGAGACAGCATTTAGTACAGCTAGATGCTGCTCTGCAAATCAGTGGCAGGGGCTGGTTAGCGGGAACTCCGACATCTCCTAATCTCATAGCAAGATGGTACGATTTCACACACGGGACTTGGCGACCTGAACAAGAGTATTTTATGCAGGGTTATGGGTAGATGAGGTTCTCCCAAATACACTCAATGAGCACAAGTGAGGGAGAACAGAGTAAATTGAGTCAAGGGAAGGAGAAGAGAGAGAAAAGCAAAAGGAGAGGTAAAGGGGGAGGAGAGGGAAGAAAGGGGACTCTCTCTGTGTTTTACTATCCTATCCTCTTTCTAGCTAGGCTCAGCTGTCTTCAAACTGTGCCTCCTCCCCTCTTCCTCAGCCTCCTGGCCAACAGGACTGAAAAAGCAAATCCTTACCAGAGACAATCACTAGGCAGGGCAGGCCACTTGAGCACCCTGTACCTTCTTTAAAGTCCCCAGGATGGCTGGTATCACCCTCCTGTACCAAAGCCACTCCCAGCCCTGTGGCTGCCTCCACGTGGCTTAGCTTGGTTCCTACTTCATCAAGCTTGTGCCTGTTTCTTCCCTTCCTAAGAACCTGCCCTGGAGATTGGCAGAGCACAGCAGGTGAGGAAGTATTCTTTTTTTAATTTAAATAATTTATTCACATTACAACTCAATTGTTATCCCTTCACTTGTATCTTCTTGTTCCCCCTCCCTCCCTCTTTCATCCTATTCCCCTCCCCTACGTATGTGACCGAGAGGGACCTCCTCCTCCACCATATGATCACAGCTTATCAGATCTCATCCAGATAGCCTGCTTACTGTTCCTTTGAGTGCCACCAGGCCTCCCCACCAAGGGGAAGTGCTCAAATGGGGGTGGGAGCACCAGACTTCACATCAGAGGCAGTCCCTGCTCTCCACACAACTGTGGAGAGTGTCCTGTCCATTAGCTAGATCTGAATAGGGGGTCTAGGTTTACTGCATGCATTGTCCTTGGTTGGTACAGTAGTTTGAGCAGACGCCCCAGGTCCAGATTTGCCAGCCTTGATGGTCTTCTTGTAGGCTTCCAGGACCCTCTATTTCCCCATTCTCTCATACCTCTCTCACCTGGAGTCCCACTAGGACGTCGCAGCATCTATTGCAATCTCCTACTAAGTGAAGACTTCCAAGGGACATCCCTGTTGGATTAGTGTCCAATTATGTGAGTATATGCCATGTGAGTCTTTCTTGGTCTGGGTTAATTCACTCAGGATGATCATTTCTAGTGCCATCCATTTGTCTGCAAATTTCAAGATTTCCTTGTTTTTAATAGCTGAGTAGTATTCCATAGTGTAAATGTACCACCATTCCTTCATCCATTCTTCAACTGAGGGACATCTAGATTGTTTCCAGATTCTGGCTATTACAAATAAGGCTGCTATGAACATAGCTGAGCATATGTCCTTGTTGTGTCATGGAGCATATTTTGGGTATATTCCAAAGAGTGGAATAGCTGGGGCTTGAGGTAGCCCTATTCCCAGTTTTCTGAGATAGCACCAGATTGATCTCCAAAGTGGTTGTACAAGTTTGCAGTCCCATCAGCAATGAAGGACTGTTCCCCTTTCTCCACATCCTCGCCAGCATGTGCTGTCACTTGAGTTTTTGATCTTAGCCACTCTGATGGGTGTAAGATGGAATCTCAGAGTTGTTTTGATTTGCATTTCTCTGATGACTAAAGATGTTGAGCATTTCTTTAAGTGTTTCTCACCTATTCAATATTCCTCTATTGAGAATTCTCTGTTTAATTCTGAGCCCCATTTCTTAATTGGGTTATTTGGTTTAGTGGTCTTTAATTTCTTGAGTTCTTTATGTATATTTTGGATATTAGACCTTTGTCAGATGTAGGGTTGGTGAAGATCTTTTCCCAGTTTATAGGCTGTCACTTTATTCAGTGACAGTGTCTTTGGTCTTACAGAAAATTCTCAGTCTCATGAGGTCCCATTTATTAATTGTTGACCTCAGAGCCTGGATTGTTGGTGTTCTGTTCAGGAAGTAGTCTCCTGTGCCAATGAGTTCCAAGCTCTTCCCTCACTTTTTCTTCTAACAGATTTAGTGTCTCTGGTTTTATTTGGAGGTCTTTAACCCACTTAGGCTTGAGTTTTGTGCAGGGTGATAAATATGGATCTACTTGCATTTTTCTACATGTAGACATCCAGTTAGACCAGCACCATTTGTTGAAGATGCTATCCTTTTCCATTGGATAGATTTGACTTCTTTGTCAAAAATCAAATTCCATATGTGTGTGGATTTATTTCTGGATCTTCAATTCAATTCCATTGATCAACCAGCCTATTGCTATGCCAGTACCATGTTGTTTTAATTACTGTTGCTCTATAGTACAGCTTGAGATCAGGGATGGAGATTCCTCTGGAGGATCTTTTGTTATATAGGATTATTTTAGCTATTCTGGGTTTTTTGTTTTTTCATATGAAATTGAGAATTGATCTTTCAATATCTTTAAAAATTATATAGGTATTTTGATAGGGATTGTATTGAATCTGTAAATTGCTTTTTGTAAGATGGCCATTTTTACTATGTTAAATCTCCTGATCCAAGAGCATGCGAGATCTTTCCATCTCCTGATGTCATCTTCAATCTCTTTCTTCAGAGATTTGAGGTTTTTTCCAAACAAGTCTTTCACTTGCTTGGTTAGAGTTACTCTTAGATATGTTATATTACTTGTGGCTATTATGAAGGGTGTAGTTTCCCTAATTTCTTTCTCAGCACGATTTTCATTTGAATCCTGCCACTTTGCTGAAGGTGTTTATCACTGTAGGAGTTCTCTGGTGGAATTTTGGGGGTCACTTATCTACCCTATCATATCATCTGCAAATAGGGATAATTTAACTTCCTCCTTTCCCATTTGGATCCCCTTCATCTCCTTTTGTTGTTTTATTGCTCTAGCTAGAACTTCAAGAACTATGTTGAAGAGATATAGAGAAAGTGGGCAGTCCTTAAGTTTCTCTCCATTTAATTTGATGTTGGCTATTGGCTTGCTGTATATAGCCTTTATTATGTTTAGGTATGTGCCTTGTATCCCTGATCTCTCCAAAACTTTAAACATGAATGGGTTTTGGATTTTGTCTAACGCTTTTTCTGTATCTAAGGAGATGATCATGTGGTTTTTTTTCTTTCATTTTGTTTATATGGTGGATTACATTGATGGATTTTCCAATAGTTAACCATCCCTGTATGCCTAGAATGAAGCCTACTTGGTCATGAAGAATGATACCTTTGATGTGCTCTTGGATTTAGTTTGTGAGTATTTTATTGAGTACTTTTGCATCAATGTTCGTAAGAGAAATTGGTCTGAAATTTTCTTTCTTTGTTGGCTCTTTGTGAAATTTACGTGTTGAAGTGACTGTGGTGTCATAGAATGAGTTTGGTAATGTTCCATCCATTTCTATTTTGTGGAGTAGCTGGAAGATTATCAGTATTAGCACTTCTTTGAAAGTCTGGTAGAATTCTGTGCTGAAACCTATCTGGTCCTGGGCTTTTGTTGTTGTTGCTGTTGTTGTTGTTGTTGTGAGACCTTTAATGACTGCTTCTATTTCTGTAGGAGAAATAGAACTATTTAATTTGTTTATCTGATCTTGATTCAACTTTGGCAAGTGGAATCAATCAAGAAAATTGCCCATTTCCTTTAGATTTTCAAATTTTGTGGCATATAAGCCTTTGAAGTAGGACCTAATGCTTCTTTGTAATTCTTCAGTGTCTGTTGTTATGTCTCTCTTTTCATTTCTGATTTTGTTGATTTGGGTAGTGTCTCTCTGCCTTTTAGTTAGTTTGGCTAACAGTTTGTGTATCTTGTTGATTTTCTCAAAGAATCAGCTCCTGGTTTTGTTGATTCTTTGAATTGTTCTCTTTGTTTCTAAATTATTGCTTTCAAGCCTGAGTTTGATTATTTCCAGCCATCTACTCCTCTTGGGTGTTTCTGCTTCTTTTTTTTCCTATGGCTTCCAGATGTGTCATTAAGTTGACTATATAAGATGTTTTCAATTTTTTTATGAAAGCACTTAATGCTATGAATTTTCCTCTTAGCACTGCTTTCAATGTGCCCAATAAATTTGAGTATGCTGTACCTTCATTTTCATTAAATTTTAGGAAGTCCTTAATTTCTTTCTGCATGTCTTCCCTGACCCAGTTGTCATTAAGTAGAGAGTTGTTTAGTTTCCATGTGTGTGTAGGCTTTTCGCTATTTCTGTTGTTGTTGAAGTCCAGCTTCAGTCCATGGTGATCTGATAGGAGACAAGGTATTAGTTCAATCTTCTCTTATCTGTTGAGGCTTGCTTTGTGACATACTATATGATCAGTTTTGGAGAAGGTTCCATGAGGCAATGAGAAGAAAGTATAATCTTTGGTGTTTAGGTGAAAAGTTCTGTAGATATCTGTTAGCTCCATCTGACTCATGACATAGGTTAGTGTCATTATTTCTCGGTTTAGTTTCTGTTTTGTTGACCTATTCTTTGGTGAAAGTGGGGTGTCAAAGCCTCCCACTATTAATGTGTGGGGATCAATGTGTTGTTTAAGCTTTGTTAATTCTTTTACAAATGTGGGTGCCCTAGTATTGGAAGCATATATGTTCAGAATTGTGATGTCATCTTGGTTGAATTTACCTTTGATGAGTATGAAGTGTCCTTCCTCATCTCTTTTGATTAATTTGCTTGAAAGTCTATTTTATTAGATATTAAAATGGCTACACCAGCTTGCTTCTTGTCTATTTGTTTGGAATACCTTTTTTCAGCCTTTTACCCTGAAGTATCATTGTCACTGAGAAGTGTTTTTTGAATGCAGAAGAATGTTGGGTCTTGTTTATGCATCCATTCCGTTAGTCTGTGTCTTTTTATTGGAAAATTGAGACCATTGATGTTGAGCGATATTAATGGCCAGTGACTGTTATGTCCCTTGGTTTTGATGTTGGTTGCAGTACAGTGTTTGTGTGGTTATGTTTTGCAACAGTGAAGTTATCTATTTCCAGTGTTATTTTGGTTGTGGTTTGTCACTTTGGGTTGGAGTTTTCCTCGTAGCAACTCTGTAGGGCCAGATTTATGGATAGGTACTGTTTAAATTGTTTTTGTCATGGAATATCTTGTATTCTTCATTAATAGTTATTGAAAGTTTTGCTAGGTCTAGTCTGGACTGGCATCTGTAGTCTCTTAGGGTTTGCAGGTCCTCTGCCCAGACCCTTCTGGATTTTATGGTCTCTGCTGAGAAGTTGGATATAATTCTGATAGGTTTGCCACTGTATATTACTTGGCCTTTTTCCCTTGCTACTTTTAATATTTTTTTCTTTCTTCTGTACATTTTGTGTTTTGATTACTATGATGCAGGAGAATTTTCTTTTCTGGTCTATTCTATTTGGTGTTCTGTAGGCCTCTTGAGTGTTTATATGCATCTCCTTCTTTAAATTAGGGAGTTTTTCTTCTATGATTTTGTTGAAACTATTTTCTGGGCCTTGGAGCAGGGCATCTTCTCCCAGCCGGGTCCCTAGTCTCCATCTTGCAGATCAAATAGCATGCGTGTTTGGTGCCACTGTCTTGGATGCCTGGGAAAGTACTCTTTTTCACAAAGACTGACCTCTTTCCCCTCCCTGAGGCTTCCACTCCACCTCACCCCCTTCCACTTCGCAGCCTCTGCAGATCCCTCCTATCCAGCCAAAATCAAGTGCTATTTGTGCAGGTACTACTTTTCCATCTCCTTTTCTTTCCTTTCAGGGCACCTTGGGTCTTTCTCAGATACTTTTAAGAACCAACCTTCCAGCCTTCTTTTATCCCCTATGCCCTGGCTGCCTCAGCTTATAAAGTTCAGGAATGATCTCCTAAACTTCACATCTCTATGGGATGGGTAATCTTCCCTACCAACTTGATTCACTTGAGAAGTGTCTAAGAGGGCAGCACACCCCTAGTGTATCCATGAGGGTGCTTCTAGAGAGGGTTAACCAACTAGGAAGGGCCTGCCCTGAATATGGGTATCATCATGCTTGGGGGCCTGGATGATACAAAGAGAGAAAAACCCACTAATGTGAGCACTTTCTCTCTCAGCTTCCAGTCCACAGGATGTGAACTGTTTGGCTCTGTGCCACCTTCCCTGCCGTAATAGATGAAATATCTCTGAAATCACCAGCCTCTCCTTTCCCAAAAAAGTTGCTTCCAGTATTTCTTTCATAATGTGAGAAATAACATACTCCTCTATCTGACTTTCATACAACATTGGATTCCATTGCCCACTGTATTAGCCAGGACAGAGGCACAGAACTTACAGAATGAATTACACATGGGTTTTACTAAAATGACTTACAGGCTGTGGTCCAGCTAGTCCAACAATGGCTGTCTACCAGCAGAAAGTCTAAGAATCCAGTAGTTGTGCAGTCCACAAGGCTGGATGCCTCGGCTGGTCTTCCCTTTATGCCAAAATCCCAAAGAATTTGGCTCTAATGCCAGTGAAGAGATGGACTTGCTAGTGAGTGCAAGAGCAGAGAGTGAAAGCTCCTTCTTCCATGCCCTTTATGTAGGATGCTAGCTGAAGGTGTGGTCCAGGTTGAAGATGGATCTTCCCGCCTCAGAAGATCTGGATTAAAGGTGAATCTTCCTGAGACTTGATAGCCTATGACCATGTAGTGGGGGAAGAGGTCGCCTTTGGTCATAGGCCCCCCCCTTGGTCATAGGCCTAGGGGAGGGGAATAGGGTGAAAGCAGGAGGGAGAGAGGAATGGGAGGACACTGTGATGGGATAATCATTGAAATGTAATCTGAATAAATTAATAAAAAGAAAAAAGAAAAAAAAGGTGACTCTTCCCACTTCAAATGATTTAATTAAAGAAAAAATCCCTCCCTGGTGTACCCAGACACTTGGGTTTTAATTAATTCCATATGTACTCAAGTTGACAACCAAGAATAACCATCACGTACATCCTTCTCCTCTTTAAATCCTGCTGATTTCCTAGCTATGTTACCAGCCTTCATGCCTGGACACCTCTCTGAAAACTCCTTCTTGGCTGCCTTCACTGATATCTATCCTTCCATCCCTAAATCTTCTACCCTCTCCCAGTCATGACCTCTGATGGACCCTATCCCAGCATCTTTGCATGATGCCCACACTCTGTCTCTGCACCTCTGACCTCTGACCAAAGTCCCAACCCATGTTTCTAACTCTAGTCATTCTCATCTACCTGTTCTGTCCAGGTTCATTCAAAGTGGCATCCCTGTGTATCAGGGAGTCGAGGAATAGGGTAGGCATTGAAAATACCAAGATCATTAAGATCCAGGCCTTACTTCAAGGCCTTCACAATTTAGTAGAAGAAATACAAATTCAAGGAGACAAATGTGTAGCCATGTGGAAATGCACAGATAGCCACGAGATAGTATGAAGTCCTTAAGAGGAGTGTTACACAGGAAGACACAGCCAGGCTGGTGATGAGGGAGTCTAGGAGCACTTTTTTAAAAATTAATATGCTTCATTACTACCTAGTGAATGAGAATGATGAAGAATGCTGCTAGCAAAATTCTTTGATATTATTGCATTAACCGTACATTAGCAGTGAAGTCATGAATGATACCTAAGAGTCTAGCACAGTGTCTTAGTCAAGGTTTTTAAAGCACCATGGCAGAAAGCAGCTTGAGGAGAAAGGAGTTTATTTAGCTTACATATAGGTCACAGTCTATTAAGGGAAGTCAAGGCAGGAACTCAGATAGGGTGGGAGCATGGAGGGAGGTAAGAGCTGATTCGGCTGTCATAGAGGAGTGCTGCTTACTGGCTTGCTCCTCAAAGCTTGTCCAGCCTGCTTTCTTATAGGACATGACCACTGGCCCAGTAGTGATACCACTCACTGTGAGCTGGCTACTTCCACATTAATCATCAATCAAGAGAAAGCACCCACAGGTTAATCTGGCAGGGGCATTTTCTCAATTGAGGTTCCTGCTCCCAGAATTAATGATTCTAACTTGTGTCAAATTTGCAGGGAGGGTGGGGACTAGCCAGTACAGATGCCAGATACGAGAGTGTAGCATCTCAGCTGTGGACTTGGATACAGCTCACTTGGCAGAGTGCCTACCTAGCTTACACAAAGCCCAGATTCCATCCCCAGCAACATATAAAGTAGGAATGATAGTATATACCCATAATCTCAGCATTCAAAAGTGGAGGCAATAAAGGTGTAAGGTCAAGTCAGACTATATAACAAGTTTGAGGCCAGCCTGGGCTATGTGAGACCCTGAGACCCTGGTTTGTTCATATTCATTCTCTCTCTTTCCCTCCTTCCCTCCCTCCTTCCCTCCCTCCCCCCCCCCCCCCCTCTCTCTCTCCCCCCCCCCCTCAGAATGGTATGCATGAGAGAAAGCACATCATCTAAGTAATAACAAGCCCATACATATTGTTTGTCTAAGTCTATCTGTCTGTATTCTCAGAAAATAAGACATACAATGATCCTAATAGATGCCATTCAGTGTGTGCCTTCTGCCACTAACTCCTCCAGGCACTAATAAAATAGCAACCCTATGGAGTAGACACCCTTTCCCTTGTTTTAAAGATGAATAAACCAAGGCAAAGAGAGGTCAAAATTTCACCTGCCATCATGTAGGCAGTGACAAAGCCAGCTGTGAGTTCCAGTGGCTAACACTGAGCTACTATGCTCTCGTCAAGCTGGGAAAGAGGACCTTGAGAGAAATGCTTCCCGAATGTGTACCTTTTCATATTGCTTAAAGCTCATGAAATGAATGTGTATTAATTTTGTAACTGGGGAGAAAAAAATAGAGAGGAGAGAAGAAGAGGAGGGAAATGCAGAGAAAGATAGAGGAGAGGTGAGGAGGGAAGGAAAAGGGAAGGGAAGGAAGAGGAGGAGAGAAGGAATGAAAGGTTAGTGTGGGTGTGCTCATTTCCCATTGCTTCAATAGAAGATCATCACTGGATTGTCTGGGCTGGCAACGCCCTACATCCTCATGGCCCTGAGGTCAGGAGTCCACAGACATCAGCAGGCTGTGCCCTTCCTGAGGCTTCATGGGAAGGACCTGAAACTTTGCCTTCCCCACACCCATTCATTTGGACCCTGTCTTCTATCTTTAAGATAGTGTAGCATCGTCCCTTCTATCTCTAACGTGGGCCTCCAGCCTCCCCTTACAATCTCTCTCCGGATTCCACACAGACCACAGCACAGTCCAGAGCAACCTCTACATCTTTAACTGAATCTCATCTCCCAAGTGTCTTTTGCCAACATTTTGCCAAGGTAATATTTTCACAGGTTCTGGGAAGTCAGAGGAGGATATTCTTAAGGATAGGGAGAGGGTTTTTTCTTCATCTATTACACAAAAGAAAGAGGGGGAGAAAGGGAAGAAAAATTATTCAAGCTTTGGGATTCATCCTATTTGTCCCAACTGTTCAAATGAATGCTCTCGCATCCGACTCTGAACTTCGGCTGTCCTTCATTTTCTCCATTGTGGATCCCAGGGCAGCAAGAACTTGAGCTCTCTGAGGCAGGAATGTCCCATCCTTTGCTTCCTAGGCAGCCACCCCCTGTGCTTTGTGCACAACACAGGCTTGGTGGTATTTGTGGCACGGGATTGAATTGTTGCGTACAAGGCTTCCCCGCCTGAGCCTGCCCTTGTGGCCTAGGCTGACAGCCTCAAGATTAACTGCCTAATGAATAAAGTTGCTGAGCTTGGACCAGCTGTGCCTTTCAGAGTGTGTTTGGGTTTGCTATGCCAAGTACAGATGATTGCCCCTGTCGCCAGCCTTTCAAGAACCTGAGCTGCCAAGGCAAGGCAGGCAGGGCCACCTGATCTCAGCTACAGCTGCAGAGGCAGCCAGTGAGACGCGGCTTCGGCTCACCTGCCTTGAGTGACATGAGACATATGCTGCTCTCCAAAGCTGTCAACTGCTGGGCTGCACAGCCTTGCAGTGGGGCTGTCATTGTACACTCAAAGAATCCCAGATCACCTGTCCCCACCACCCCTATTTACTTGGTGGCAGTGATGTTTGAATAAAGATGTAGTTACATGTGCTCAGAAGTTGTTTGAAGTCTTGTTTTCAGTGAATCCAGAACACACACATTTAGAAAAAGCATATCAAACATGACTGTGGACCCTCAAATGTGTCGTCCATACACTGAGGCTACTGATTGTGGTTTGAAGATGTGTAAGTGGTCCAAGGGGAAAGCCCCAAGGCTAGCAATAAGACATCTGGTCATCAAGTTTGCCATCTTTTGGATGTGGCTACAATGAAAGTTCCACAGCCTCCAAAAGGTCATACAAGGACATTTCAGCACAAACCCCTGGACACTGGCCACAGCCCCCCCCCCCCCCCCCCGCAGGAGTGAAGAGTTGCCTAATAATGACTGTGCAAGACTGACGACCAGCCCCTGTTCCCATCTGTGTCCCCCTCTGATGGTCTCTGCCATCTGCCACAGAAGGCAGACTGCTGTTGTCTGGGGCTCCCTCTCCTCTCTGGGTCCTTCTCCCCTGGGAGAGAGTATGTGGTGAGGTTCTAGAACAAGAATTCTGTGTGTACTTGTAAGCTGTCCATTCAGTGTTTTTGTTTTTGTTTTTAACTGGTAAACAGAATACCTTTTGATGGACCAAGCACTGTTCTGGGTGTTGAAAAACAGCAGTACACAAAACATACTGAAAACCTGCCCTCACGGGAGACAGAAGTAAACTCAGAAAATAAGAGGAACAAGCAGCAAGCAAGACAGCAATGGCTACCTAAGAGAAACGCTACACAGAAAATGTGGATAAGAAGTGCCAAGCTGCAGAGATGCCTGGGTACAACCCAGACTGAACTCACTGAAGGGGAAAACCTTGCCTTTCTCCTGAGTGTCATGCCATCTCCAATGTGTTCCTGATGCCTGAGGAGCTCATTCATCTACACTCCAGTACCTGGGACCGCAAACAGCCTGCACTGTTTGTAGCATGATTCCTGTTCCCAGAGGAGCCAGATGGTGCCTGGCAGTTGTCTTTGCTAACCCAGAGTAAACCTTTAAATTGTTTCAATTAATTATTTGAGAATTTTGTGCACTGTATTTTGATCATATTCAGCCTCAACCCCTCCTCAGAGTCTCAGGCTCTTACCCTCCACAAACTTGATTCTCTCCTCTCTGTCTCTCTCTCTGTCTCTGTCTCTGTCTCTCTGTCTCTCTCTCTGTCTCTGTCTCTCTGTCTCTCTCTCTCTCTCTCTCTCTCTCTGTGTGTGTGTGTGTGTGTGTATGTGTGTGTGTCTCTGTGTCTCCCTCTCTCTGTCTTTCTCTCAGTCTTTCTCTCTCTCCCTCCTTCCCTCCCTCCCTCCCTCTCCTCATAATAACCCATCAACTTCAATTGGTGCTCCTCACATACTCCTGCATGTGGAGCCCTCTGCTGAAGGGTGACCAGTCTACCAGGAGTGACACCCATACAGAAAACTAATTCTCCCTTCCCCAGAAACTGTCAATTCTTTATCACTCCTCAGTTAGGGGTGGGGGCTTATGGACGTCTTTCTCATTCCATGCTGGACTGTTGAATGGCTTATCTTGTGCTGGTATTTTTCAGGCAACCACAACTGCTGTGAGTTCACGAGTGCAGAGGTCCTGTCTTATCACTACAGTCTTCTCCTAACACCTGTTCTTATGAGTCTTCCACCCCATCTCCAGCAATGGCCTGAGCCTTTGGGAAGGGGTCCCATTTGTGTCTGAGCACTCTCCAGGCTCTCTGTACTTTCACCAATTGTGCATTTCTGAATTAATTGCTGTTCACTGCAATTGATGAGGAACTTCTTCAATGAGGTTTGAGAGCAGCATTAATTTGTTGATAGAGACATATGAATTTAGAAAGCAGTTTGATGCTACATGAATTTAAGCAGAGGAGTGTTAGGTTATCCTCTGGGGCCTGTGAGCTCTTCAACCCAGAGTTCTTAAGCAGATCCGCAGTACCAAGTGTTACCTTCTGTGGACTGGTCTTAAATCCAACCAAAAATCAGTTGGTTACACCTCTAATATTAATGCCACTATTACATCCATGGCATGTTGATGACACTCCATTCCCAGTAGCCTACATAACACCTCCCAGTATTAAGAAAGCTAGCCAGAAGACACTCATGCCAATACCAAGAAGCCAAAAATAACCTTGTTCACAAAAAGGAGCAGAGGCTGCATAAGTAAGATAAACGCCTGTTTATGGAACTGTGAAGTCACTGGTTTAAACTCTGCATTGTACTCAGTAGATGTTGGTGGCAGTGTCCACTAGTCCACTAATAGTTTCGCCAGACTAGACAGATATCCATCACAGGACAAAATATTACTTGTGGTGAAGAATCATTTTTATAAATATAAAGCTTTGGCAGAGATATGGAACATTTAATTAAATATTACAAGAGTTTCTTGGTGAGACACAGATTTATTTTTCTCCTATTACAAGGGTATATACGAAAATCACACTTTACTATATGTTTAATTGATTTGGAGATCTGAAATGACAGAAAACAGAATTGTTCCAGAAATTCTGGAGGACTTTTTTGGGGGGGGAGTTAATGAAAACAAAACAAAGACATGTTCTATCACAGAAAGTTAAACAAATATAGAAAACTCATAAAGGAAGAAAACCCCACACACAAATACACAATAAAACCCTAAAGTATATTTTTATCTATGAGTAATATGACATAAAAACATGAAAAACTTAAGAATTTGGTTTTTTGAGATGACAGGATTGTGAGGATTTTTTTCTACTGTGTGTGTGTGTGTGTGTGTATGTGTGTGTGTGTGTGTATGTGTGTGTGTGTGTTTATGAAGCTCTATATAAGCTACATTATAAACATCTGTCTGCAATATGTCTTTCTGGGTAGCAATGCTGGAGAGCCACAATGAAGGCATCAGTGAGTCTTCATTAATCATCACAGTAGAGCTCTGCCCTTGCAGCTCAGGGAAGCTCAAGTCTCTGAAACAATGTCTCAGCCAGCAGGAGGTGCCTGGTTTAACCTAGAGGAAAGCCAATGTACTCATCAGACAGACAGTCTCAGGGATATGGAATTAATTCAGTGGTAGAGTGTGTGCCTACGTAGTATGTGCAAAGCCCGGAGTTTGACTCTCAAGCAGGAAGAGAAAGAGATGGGAGGAGAAGGGAAGAGGAGGAGAAGGAGGAAGAGGAGGAGGAGGAGGAGAGCTAGAAAGGCTCAAGTGTCTACACATGGCTTTCCAAGAAAGACACTGATTAGAACACTGGAACTCCACATAGGAAATTACAGCTCCCCCCGACAACCCAGATTTCCTTGACAAAGTCCATGTGTTTCATGCACTTCATCTCACTCTTGACAACTGGCCCAAGTTTTCATGGGTTCCCCACTCCTCTTCTATGGCACAGCTGGCACTTTGTGCTGGGACAGTGAGAGTCTTTACTAATGACTGGGACAAAAAGAAAATCTAGGTCACCCCCTCTTAAAATATACTGCTCGCTCCTCGGCAGTCAGCAGCCAGCCATAGCACTTGCCTTCCTCCTGTCTGTATTCTGTCACCTAAGTATTAGCATAATAGTCATCAGCCCCCATCCACCACACAGGGGTGTAATCCTAGACTACTGCTCTTCAGAACCTAACAAGTGTAGAGAAAAATGGGGTTGACTTTTCTCCACCTTCGTGGTTTGGTTCCAAAGAATCTCTCTTTCTAAAATGACAGGCAACAGGGATTGCTTCACAAGAACAGACCATCCAACCAAGCTCCCCCGCCCCACCCCAGGTCCCAACAGGATAGTCATGTGAGACTACCACCCAGCTCAACAGGAGAAGGTTCTCACAGGCAGCAGTAGGGTGTGCCTGGATGACAGCAACCTGAAAAGCCTTCCAATGTTCATGCTCCGTCTCTTTCATCAGTTTCCCTGGCACCTTACAGACTATTACAACTCTCATCCCAGCACAGTGTCTGGCAGAAGCGACTGCCATGGGTTGGCAGCAGAAGAGTACAAGGAAGCAGTGCGGAGCACGGCAGAGCTGGATGGAGGCTTACCGCGTCAGTTCAGGAGCCAGGCAGCTTGTGTACCGGTCTATCACCTGCCAACTACCTCTGGGACAAGTGTGACCTTCCTGCCCGCATCTTATCCTGTATACGCAGGCTAAAATGGTGGCGATGAAAATGACAAAGGATAAGAGAGTTATAAGTTAAAGTGAGCCATGCAAGGCCCTGGACTGTGGTAAAGCCTTAAACATCATAATTATTAACTGACACCTTCACCTTCATAGCTGATCTCTACCACCTGCTCGCTGTGTGATCTCATTTCAGTCTGGCCTCTCTCACACCTAGTCCCTTAGCTAAGAAGGAAAGTTACTGTCCTTAATGTTTTAAATTACCAGGAAGTGAAGGTTTTTATGGTTATGTTTGGTCCCTCTGCGATGCACTTGTGAAGCCCACCACCTAATCATCCTTCACAGGACTCCTGGAAGAGGCTGGTAGTTGGAACGGGCACTACTGCTCTAGTTAAACACATGAAGCTCACACAGGAGCAGGCAGAGGAGAGAGGGAGAAAGAGGCACAAGGAGCACGCCGCTTCGTCTTCCAAGTAAAGCTTTTTTAGTACAACAGGGTGGTGAAACCCTTTTACCTTGAAAAGCCTTCTAATGTGCTTCAAAATGCCTTGCATTTCAGTTGACGGCGTTCATACCTGCTCTTGGCATCTCCATGGCATCATACTGCACCTGCCATCCCAAGACCAATAGAGGATCAATTCTAAGGACATCATTAAATCTGTGTGGTTGAAAAGACAAAAGTTACAGAAAGAGGTATCATGCCAGGTGTGGCCATGTGTTGAGTTTTTATGGTTCAGACTTTCATCTGACTTTGAAATTGTACATGAATGTTGAGTGATGTTAAGCTACCCAGAGATGCAACAAAAATCTGATGATGATTTCTGCCTTTCTGACCCTTGGTTCCCTTCACTTCTTTGGATAAGTCTGCACATATAAATATGTGTGTGTGTGTGTGTGTGTGTGTGTGTGTGTACATATACATGCATATACATACATATATTTATGCATGCACACACACATACATATAAGGGATGGAATAAGGGTCATAGAACTGGTGAAGCCCACACTCCTGCACCCATTTCCCCACCCCTGGAAATGAAATGGGCAAGAGTCTGGTTTGGCTTTCCCCTGGCAAATGGAAGCCCTAGATTGCCACATAGACCCCCTTCCTGCTAGAGGCTCTAAGTCACAAAAACTCCACTGAGAGCTTTGAGAAAATTTTCTGTCTATCCTTTCATCTTCCCATAACCTCAGATTTATCTTCTGCTCCATAAATGTCTGTATGTGTAGATCACTTGGGTCCTTTACTAAGTCCCTCTGGCCTACCACCTATATCCAGCGCCACACATAGACATTGTTGTCATGTGTGTTATCAAAGTCTGTCCCTCCAATGCCATTCTCTAAGTTGACAAGCTCTCCTTATGACCTCCTTGTTCAAAGATCCCTATAGGGTCATTTTCATCTTCATTGGGATCTCCATTTGGTACACACCATTCAGCCCTTTCCTTTCTTCAATTCCCTCACAACCTTCTCTGGCTCTCTGGCCCTTCGCATCAGCATCCCTCTGCCAGGTCTCTTACTTTCCTTGCCACTCTCTCTTCTTATCATTTCCCATTTCCAGAACCCCCAGCATGCCTGTGTAGAGCACTGTGGACATCTAGGTAAGACAGTTCTCTGCTGTGAAGAGGAGAGTAAAAGCAAGCTGTTCAGTCTCCAGCCATCTGAGCTCCAAGACATCATCATCCCCATAAGATAGACTAGGTGAGGACCTTTGAGCATCAGCCAGTCCTTCTGACCACAAGCAGGAAATGCTTTTATCTGTGAAACCTGAGTTCTGTTTCTAAAGTCTTTCATCCAATTAAATCAACCCAGACAAATTATCTAGGATAGCCCTTATAGTACACTGCTTATAGACTTGAGTCACCTCTACAAAATACCCTCCCAACACCACCTGGATCCAGCATCTGATTGAGTAACTGGGCTCTCTACCCTAGCCAAGTTGACACATAACTGACCATCACAAGAGACCATGCAATTAACCATCTAGCCTGAGAAACTCTTAAGCAAATGAAAGAGATATTCATAATTATGCAAGACCACAACCAAACTAAAAAGAAAAGGAAAACTGAAATATAGAGCCTTGCTACAGCTATGAGATTACTAAAATCCACCTCGTGAGCCCTTCCGCTGTGACTCAGTGTGATCAGCAAACAGCAGAATACTTCCCTGACATGACAGGAATTAGAGCCTTCACAGATGATTTAGCAAACCTGTAAGGGGCTTGTGATGGTTTGAATGACATGCTCCCCATAGTCTTGGACGTTTGAGTACTTGGTCCCAAGCCATTGCCCTGTAGGAACTATGAAGACATTGCTTCCACAATAACTCTTCAGAGACTTAGGAGGTGTTGTGTCACTATCACTATATCACTAAGGGCAGGCTTTGAGAGTTTAAAGGACCAACTCATTTCTAATTCTCTCTGCTTTGTGCTTGTGGTTCCAGGTGTGACCTCTCTGCTTGCTGCTCAAGCTGCCATGCCTGTCGCCTGCTGACATGCTTCTTTACCGTGACAGAAACTTATCCCTCTGGAACCATAAGCCCAAATAAACCCTTCTGTCTATAAGTCGCTTTTGTCGTGGTGCTTTCTCACAGCGATCAAAAGTAACTAATACCAACCTCGAGCAAGGAAATTTGCATCAGAAGGCAGAAAATGGAAGGGCTGGAGGAATTTCAGACTACTTCCTTGCCAATGCATGCTACTTAATCAACTTTTAAGAAAGTTAGCAATGAGGGATCGGTATATATAGCTGTGGTTGATGATACAAGATCTGGGGCCATAGTCTTTCTTCTCAAATTACCTACTATGTAACTTTGGATGCATTACACAGGCTGCATGTGCCTCTGAGTTCTTATATAGAAAATGTAAGTGATGAGCTATGTTCACATGGATGTTATAGAGGTTCCCAGTAATAACTACATCTATCATTACCCCCAAGAGACAAACCCTGCTTCACCTCTCTACATTTGAGCAAAATCCCCCCATGAAATGCCCTTTTTCCTGACTTCATAAGCAATACTGTCTGAGCTTTCATCCTAACTTTCTGCTTATTTCTTGGTACACATTTTCTTCCCAAGCTGCGACTTCAGTCATCACAGCCTAGCTCTCAGATTCATATCTCCTGGTCAGGCCCCACTTCTAAGTCTCAGACCTACATTTTTATCTGTTGACTCAACACTGAGACAAAACTTTTCTTTTCTTTCCTTTGCTTTGCTTTTTCCTTCCTTCCTTCCTTCTTGCTTTTCTTTGTCTCGGTGGTATTGGGAAAGAAGTGTCAGAAGAGATAAATGGAAGGGAGGTATTACCCTATCCACCTCAATTTCCCCCATTTAAATTTACATAATAAGAACTAATGAAAGCTGAAAGGCTTAAATTCCACACATTTGAGACGGGGCTTATGACCTACTCTGAAAGCTGCACTTTCCCCTGTGCTTCTGTCTCAGAGAATGCTGCCCCATGAACCAGGAGGCAAGGAAGCGGTCCCTGTCACCACTTCCTCCCTCCCAGTATTTTCCATGCTCAACCCAGACCAACAGACTGCAAGCTTTTGCTTTGATTGTGCTTCAGCTCTCACAAGCCTCTTTGGTCACTCTGATTCTGCTGCATCTGGACAAAGTGTGTACACATTTGAGAGATCACAACACATGGACACAAACTTTAAAAGCCACCTATCAATAGGATGTCCTCCCCTCTGTCCCACTTTCCTGGTAAGTGAAGACTTTCATGGGATATGCCTATTGGGCTAGTGTCCAGATGTAAGTGAGTATACACCATTTGACTCTTTCTGCTTCTGGGTTAACTCACTCATTATGATCATTTCTAGTTCAATCCATTTGTCCACAAATTTCAGGAATTCCTTGTTTTTAATAGCTGAGTAGTATTCCATAGTGTATATGTACCACAGTTTCTTTATCCATTCTTCTACTGAGGGACACTTAGGCTGTTTCCATGATCTGGCTATTATGAATAAGGCTGCTACCATCTGAGCATATACAGGGGAAGGAGGTCCCCCTCAGTCACAGTCATAGAGGAGGGGAGTAAGGGGAAAATGGCAGGGAGGAGGAATGGGAGGATACAAGGGATGGGATAACCATTAAGATGTAATATGAATAAATTAATTAAAAAAGACAAAATTAACTAAAATAAATAATAAAAAAAGCCACCTATCAGTATACACATCTAGATCCTCGCTGTTGCCTACAAATCCCTGACTGGTCTGACTTTTGCATGATTTTCCAGATCTTCCCTGTAGCACTCTCCCATCACTGCCTTCACTTCAGGCACATCAGCATTTCTCACTGACTGAACTGTTCTGATTGCACTCCCATCCAGGGATGTTGCACACACTGTTCTTTCTAAAGGAATATGCTAGTCTCACTCCGAACTGTGAGGTCTTCCTGACCTATGCTCAGTTGTTTTTCTTTGGAGAATCTTTCCCTAAAACATTTTCCTCTCCACCTTCATTCTATCTTTTCAGGAGGGCCAGAGTCTTTTGTGATTCTATAGTCCTTCTCTGTAGTCTCTCTTTCTGTCATTTCAGTTACCCAGAGTCCAAAATATTAAATGGAAAATTTCAGAAATAAATAGTTTATGGGTTTAAAATTGCATGCTGTTCTAGGTGGTACGATGAGCCATGCCTGTGACCAGTGTGTCTACAGTTCATATGCTACCTCCACCTTAGTCTTGTAGTCGCCATCCCAACCATCAGGTCAACTGTTGCCTCATTGCATTGCTGTTGTTCAAGAAACCATCCTTTGGGTTAGGAAAAGCACCCCCCTAAAATCAAGATAGTATCAACTTGAATGTGCCCCCACCAAAAGTCACACAATGCTCCCTTTAAGTAGAAAGAGGCACATTCTTGGTTAATAATGAAAAATTCACAGGCTGAGTTCACTAACATCTATAAGGAAAAAATGATGAGTTTAGCTGATGTGCATCGAACTGCAAACATATGGCAACATGTGTGATCAACAGTTATGGTGGAAAAGCATTAAATGTGTGCATGATTATATAGGCTAAAACAGAACATATAGAATTCAGTGCTGTTGGTCATTTCAGGCATCTCTGACACAAAGGGAGGATTCTATACTCTAAGCCCCTAAACAGCCACTTGTTTGGGATGGCATACTGATATGACTGGTTGGTTGCCTCTCAGTACACTGTAAACAGCAGAGGAACAGAGGGAGACTGGTCAGTGCCATTGAGGAGCTGGTCCTCGCATTGCCAATTTAGACCTAGGAAACCAACCTGGCACATGAGGAACTACAAGGGTCAAAGAGCTAAAATACAGCAGAGCCAGGACTCAAACCCCATTCTTCAGATACCAAATCACATAAAAGATCTGTGCCACAGAATTACTTTGTCTGAGATGCCAGTGGCACATATGACTAAATGTGTAGAAACAGCAACACTGAAAGGGCTTTTGCTGTCTGAAAAAGTAGGTCTAGACTTCGGAACTGAATTTCTATCAATGCACTCAACTCAAAAGAATTTCCTTCCAAGAGGCTGTCATAAAGGCTCAGAAAAGACTTCCACTCAAGTGCAATACCTCCTTTCTTGACTTTTTAAAAATAGCCCCTCTCCTTTGCAGGTCAGAGAGCCAGGTTTCACTGCAATCCCTAGCATAATTTTCCTCAAAGCTTTTTGACTGGGGGGAGGGGGAAGAGGAAGACAGGCATCCACAAGAGAAAAACAAAACAAAACAGAACTCTGAGTTTCCATTAGCCACAGAACCCAAAGACACAGGAGACGTGGGTGTGTGTTCTGGTAAGAAAGGCTAGAGAGAGAGGTATGTGTGACAGATGTTGAGTAATCTCAGGCGTTTTGGTCAACTCTGCCAAACCCTTTCCTTAGCAGAGAGTGACATCGGGGTTATTATATGGCCATCGTAGTGGGCTGATTTCCTAGCAACTATTTCTTAGAGATGGGGGGGCCAGGGGGGGAGTAAGCTTTATTTGTGGAAACAGCAGCATATCTGGTGGCTTACAAGTGTCATTTAGAAAGAAGGAACAGTGACTCAGAGTCATGAGGTCATCCACCCAACCCCAGATCTATTATCAACTCTCTGAACAGCCTTGCTTCAAGTGTTTTGCTCTTGTAAGTTGGTTTCTCTCTGTGACAAAAAGAAAAAGACTGTGAAAGAATGAACTCTAAAACCTCTCTTCTTAGATTACAATACCTAGATGATATCTCCTCAGTGGGAGAAGGAGGTGGTGATCCCAAAAGATATGATAAACCACACACATCCTGGGAATAGAAGGGTTGCCAGAGCCATTGTAAAATAAAAACAAACCCTTTCCAGGAATCTCCCCAGGCCCTCTTCAGGGGAAGGCCTGAGAAGCCTTTTTTCTTGTTGGTCTGTTGTGGGATTTTCCCCTTTTTTTCTTGTTCTTCCATTGTGTTTTTCCTTGATGAACACCCTGATTCTCCTACAGAACTCCTTTGTCATCAAGGAAAATGGATATTGATACTCTAGGGAAATAAGAGTAGAGTTATTGATGGCAACTTCATTTTCGGTGGCATAAAACTGGAAATAACCAATGTCCCCATCAATAAGGGAACAGATAAATAAAATGTCATATCGTAAAATGGGATTTTATGCAACAGTCAAAATGAATGAGCTGATGTATTGGTGCGAATGGAGCTTGAAACAAAGTTGAAGAAAAAAGAAGGAATCAAAATTAATGCTTTTTTGTATGAGATTTGCTTTAAATGGTCTGAAAGATTAAATATTTAATGAACAATAATTGCCTCAGGGAAGGGGCATAAAGAATGAAATTAGGTTAAACACACACTGGCTAAGGGGCCTTAAATGTGTCTGTATTATTTGATCTCTTTGTAAACGGTAAGAAAAAAAGCATGGGAACTGCTAGCAGTTTTTAATTCTTTGTAATAAGATGACAGGCATGGTTGTCTGTGAAAGTTTTCTTCATACTTTTGTCTTTCCTTGGTTGAAAATTTTAAAGTATAAACTCCTAGCTTGACATATAAAGTGTCCATGATCTGACTTTTGCCCAGAATGGTCCTCTGCCTTTCTCCAATGTGCACCCTGTACACTTTTACCAGAAATTACCTCTTGCTCCTCCCACAGAATATGACCATCTCCCATACATGCTGGCCACGGTTTCACTCACCACCCAAGGCCGGGTCCTATGATGTAGCTTGCGTCCTGTTTAGACACAGGTAGCTGCCTCTTCTGTGCTCTTTAGCACATTATTCTTTGGCTGCCTAGCATCCAGCCCAGTGCCTGATGCAAAGTCTATACTCTGCCACATCCTCTGGGTGGATGCAGGAATGAACGAAAAACATAGCTGCTTCGCTGTAAGCAGGAGTTGTAGATACACACGCCATGCCAATGACGCCCAGCCAAGCTGTTTCAGGGGCAGGAGCCCTGCTGTCCTTTAGCTCTGCTGATGGAAAAAGTAGAAGGCTAAGGTGGCCATCTCCTAACACATAAAAGAAGTCTGAATGGAATATTAAGAAGAAATATTCCATTTCTTCAGGCACTGAGATAATAAGCTTAAATTACAGCTAGAAAGTTACTGATTAGATACTGAAAAGGACTTCGGAAGAGCAACATACTGTACTGGGAAAAGAGCATGGTTCTGAAGTCAGGAAGACCTAGTAACAAGTCTAACTCCTCTCCTCAATGGCCTTGGACGCAGTCATGCTATTTAATCTCCATGTCCCCATCCCCAGAATGGAGTACCTGCCCTCTGTATTAACATGAAAGTGGGAAGGTGGAGCATGTAAAAGCCCTTGACACGTAGTACTTACTTCTCCTAGATCTGCAAAGAACTAAAAGAGGAGAGCCTTCGTCCTCACAGGGTGTGATGTTTTACAACCATTATAGCTTAAAGAAGAGGATGAGTTTAGGGACTTCCCTAAGGGCCATTGCTCTTTGAGAGTCAGCCTGTCCAGAACAACAAAGTCATGATGCGGGACGCATTGTTTTATATCCTGTGGCCAGGCATTCACAATAGAGTTTTTCCTTCTTCTTTAAAAAAGACGTGTCACTTGTGAACCTGATAACAGCCTAGGCTAAACTGTTTTAGCATTTTCATTTTAAAGGGTGATACTTAAACTGTCTTCTCAAACTTTCACTATAAAAGGTGGTATTTAAACTGTCTCCCTTCAGCCCTAACAGCAACACCTTCCAAGCCAGTTTCCCACAATGAGCTCTGGGACCAGGCTTACTATTTGATTGAATCTTAGTTCTTATCCTCTTTTCCCACAGGGAGAAAGAAATGACTTGATGCCAACTGTTAGGATTCTGCGTCCGTTGGCCTACCTGTGATGCC
>OU015748.1:40359537-40375077 GCA_907169655.1 Acomys percivali
TGTCTATCTGTCTGTCTTTCCTTCTCTCCCCATGCTCACTTAATAAAGCTCATATAATATAATATCTGTTGAATGTTATCTTGTTATCTTATTTCTTATTTTTTTAATCATTGAACCAACTCTTTGGGGTTTTTTTCCCTCTCCTGGTCCATTCATTTTTGGCTTGTGGAAGAGGGGACATGACCTCTCCTGGATAATTTTTGGAATCATGAAATAGTAATGAATCCATACTGTGATGCCCACAGTGTCTGTTTATAATGAGAACATCTTTCCTTTAGCTTTCTCTACATGGAAAACATCCTGTGCTGTGGTTGGAATATGAGCACATTGCCCCTAGCTTTTAGTGATATTTTCAGATGTTCTAGAAACTTTGGGTGGTAGAGCCTACCTAGAAGAAATAGGTCAGTGTGTGCAGGGCACTGGGAGCTGTATCCTGTCCCAGGTTTCCTCTCTCCCACTCTGCCTCCTCTCCTACCATGTGTTTCCACCAGTATGATGATCTCTCCCAAAAATTGAGGCCAAGGAGCTATGGACTGAGCTTTCTGAAATCATAAGCTAAAATAAACTGTAGGCTGTCTCTCGGGACTTATGAGTCTTTTCTTATCAGTCACTGTGATAAGAAAAGCTAATACTTTTCTTATAGAGATAAGCATTGTATTATATAATAATGCCATTACATAATAATATATATTACTACATTTTATAAATATGTATATATTATATAATAACACCTTGCTTACCTCTAACTTAAAGGACATGTCATGTAGCTTTAACAGGCTAAACAGAAGTAAGGTCAGGATTTGGGAATGTCAGCCTGGCCCTACATCCTCAATTGCAAGCTCTACCCCACTACGCCCGCCCCCACTCTTCTTCTCCTGTTCACAACTCCATTTCTAACCTGTTCCTAGTGAACTGACAAAGCAGAGTTTTTTCCCAGTCCCTGAAACAAGATGCTGCAAAATGAACACGCTCTTCCCCATGGACACACGGCACTGTTTACTCTTGGCCTCTCGAGGAGCCACAGGCACGGTGCTCATTTCCTTTATAGGATGTGACAGGGTTCAATACATAATGAACAAAATGTCATAATAGCTCGATAAAGGCACTTTGTAAAACACATGGAACAAGCAATTAAAAAAAACCCTTCTAAATGAAGATTCAATTCCAAAGGGAAGAATGCCTTTGGGTTTTTTGACAAAGCAAAATATTCTAAAATTCAATTGTTTAATGGGGTTTTCCCCAGCAGCACTGGCACATACTAATTCTTATTTCAAGGCAGCATGTTTATTTTAGCTCAACCTACTTTCAATGGTAGGTAATTAGGGAAACTAAAAGTGCATATCTTATTGCTTAATTTAGAGTCTACCACTGTGTTTCCAGGCATTTCTCAGGCTGTGTTTTAATGACACTGAACGATAAAAGATTTTTATTCAACTTTAAGTGCTTAGGAAAGGCAGTGAGTAGAAGTCAGGTTATATATTCTGATCTTAAAAGCAGGCCCATCCCCCCATTTTTGAATGTGCAAGCTAAGCCCTTCTGCTGTTGACTTCGCCAGGAGTTCTCGGAGCACAGACATGAACGTTCTGGTGTCTTCTCTGACGTTCAGGCCCTGGTCATGATCCCCATCATTGCCATCAAGAGAACGTCTTCGGCGGCCATCATGGAAGCCACAAGTGGTTGTGGTTTGAGATCTTTTGATCTAAAGGGAAGCAAGAAGGAACAGGAGGGGCTGGCAGGCTGCTGTAGAACCACAGGCTGCCAGCATTGGCAAGGGCTCGGGGGAAAGCTGTCCAAGAGTACGTGTGTCATTACAAACACCATATGGAATTACCTTTTGCCAGTAGCCACATTTTTTAAAATATGAAATTGATCTAAAAATATACTCTAATCCAACATTTGTGAGATGTCAATGTATAATCAATATAAAAATTACTGCTGAACTGGTTCACCCTGGTCTTCATCCTAACTCTGAAGTCTTGTCTTTTACACATCTTTTGGTATGGCAAGTAAATTTTCAGCAAATAAAATGAAAGACTGGGGGGATGGAAGGACCCAAAAGGTCCAGGAGTCCCACAAGAAGACCACCAAGGCTGGTAGATCTGGACCCCAGGGGGGTGTTGCACAAATTGTTGTACCAACCAAGGACAATGCATGCAGTAAACCTAGACCCCCTGTTCAGATCTAGCCAATGGACAGAGCATTCTCCATGGTTCTGGAGAGAGCTGGGACTGACTCTGACATGAACTCTGGTGGCCCCTATTTGACCACTTCCCCTTGGTGGGAAGGCCCAGCAGGCACACAGAGGAAGAAAAATCAGGCTATCCAGATGAGACCTGATAGGCCGTGATCATATGGTGGGGGAGGAGGTCCCCTTCTCTCACAGGTCTAGGGGAGAGGAATAGGGTAAAAGAGGGAGGGACAGGGGAAACGGGAAGATACAAGTGAGGGGATAATAATTGGGATGTAATCTAAATAAATTATTTGAAAAAATAAATAAATCTTGACCAAAAAAGAAAACTAATACATAGCAATATGACTGTAATTAGCAATGCTATATTGTATATTCAAAACTTGTTAAGATAAATCACAAATATTCTCATCACCGAAAAAGATAATTACTAATATAGAGGCAAAAGTTAATATAGAGGAAAGAAAGATGTTAATAGCAGTTTTTATTGTAGGAGTTACTTCACTATATATAGATGATCAAGATATCTTAAATGAATACACTTTATTAGAAAATTATGTTTTAGTAAAGAAGCAAAATGAAATAAAGTTACAATTCTTCCATTTCAAAAAGGAAAACAATAAAGTACATGGAACAGGGAAAATATTGTATGCTGCTTCATTTTTTAATTTTTCAATTTTAATTAAGGGTTTTTTTTAAAACATCAGTTCTTCAGCTGCACCAGCCATGTTTCAAGAGTCCCTTGAGACTGAGCAGACAGACAGAATGTCCTTGGCCTCCTCAGCCAAGCTCTGAACTGGGCAGCAATGCGGTGGCTCAGCCAGCCATCTAGGAGTTCAAATGACTAGAAAGTTCTTTTTTATTTTAAGGTAAAGGCACCACTTTGACATTTCCATCTTTAGCTCCCAGATCAGTCCCCATCCCCACAGAAATGATGAGTGACCCACACAGCCTCGCTACCACAGAGACCTGGCAGTCCAGACACCGTTAGTACAGGTCTCTTGAGAGTTCTTTCTTTTTTTTTTATTAATTTATTCATATTACATCTCAATTGTTAGCCCATCCTTAGTATCCTCCCTTTCTTTCCTCCCTCCCGCTTTCCCCTCTACTCCCTTCCCCTATGTCTGTGATTGAGGGGGACCTCCTCCCCCTGTATATGCTCCTAGGGTATCAAGTCTCTTCTTGGTGACTTATTATCTTTCCTCTGAGTGCCACCAGGCCTCCCCATCCAAGGGACATGGTCCAATATGGGGCACCAGAGTTTGTGTGAAAGTCAGATCCCCTTCTCCACTTAACGGTGGAGAGAGTTCTTTCTTGTAAGTCTTTCTACCCAAAAGATGCCTGGCAGCCACTGCGGAGAGACCAAGCCTTCTTTCTGAGACTTTTCCCTACTTCTGGTCATTTGATCAGGACACGGAAATGGGGTCAAGAAAAGCAGTTAGTAAAGGCATTTCCCTGTGGCAAATGCTCTGCTACTTTCTCTGCCTCTTCTTAAAAAAAAAAAAGCTGCAAAATGACTGGGCTAAATGCCACAAAAAAAGGGGGGCCCACATAAAACTGAGTTCTTGGTACCTGACACCAGGAGATTTTTGCAGAGGAGGCACTTCTGGTGGAAAAATGAGCAGAATGAAACCGTTCAACTTTAATATACCTAGAAATATTAGTTTTGCATGAATGAGGTCCTAGGGTAACCGTCGTTAGCACGGATGCCTCCCCTTCCCCCAGTACCTCCCATCAACTTCCTCATTCCGTTTTCACACCCCACCCCTGCAGTTCATTTTAAGAACTCAGCACGTATCCTAGAATTTATATAAGCCATAGCATCCCTTATGTATACACTTACACACAGAGTTGGGGGGGGGCTGCCATGCTTCGTTCTCTAAAACTGAGTTCTTACACACAGTTTGCAGCGCCTGACTGCCTGACTTTTCTCACAGCACCCCTTCAAGCTGGGTGGAAGCACAAAGCCTTCAGAACTCTCTCGCCTCTCATCCCCCTCTTCACCCAGAATAGTGGCCAGCAGCAAGGCGGGGGGGGGGGGGGGGCGCGGGGATGACGAAGGGGGGGTGTGTGCGAGGGAGGTGGTTTCTAGCATCTGGACCCCTGCTGAGACCTGTACTTTCAGACTTCTCCAGCCCTAAAACAGGAGCTCCCAGGGCAGGGTGGAGAGGACTCCTAGGACTCTATGGGGGTGAATGTGTGATCCTAGCTGCCTGCAAGAAAAGTCAGAGGAGGGCCCCTACCTGTGCCCACCTCACACACCCTTGTTCGAGGCTCCATGTTGCCAAGGCATACACAACTGTTCTGTAGCCCCAAGGCTCAGGGAGCATCTGGAAAATTGGAAGTCAAGCCAATAATTGGAAACCTGACAGGTTTGCAGGTGTGAATGGAGTGCTTTACGCCAGGTGTACCAAGTTGATGGAAACAATTACCCAGTGAGTCAGGGACCAGCTCCCTTCTGCCCTGGACTTTGCTCAAGTCCTCTTGTCCCTGCCTTCAACCATATCCCAGGTGACAGTGGTATCCCCAAAACACAGAGGGAACAGTTCACCCAACAGTGCCTGAAATACCGCGGGAAATCACAAGGCACTGTTTCCTTCATCCATTTTTAATTGCTGTAGGTTGTAATGGCACTCTTTGGAAAATAAATACTTAACTACCTTCCCGTAGATTTTTCAGGCCCAAGGAGGAGGACGGTGATGCAAAGCTCTCAGTTAATACCTTAGTTTATTCTGGTGTCATTTCTTTTATTTCCCTTCGGCTTGTTATTTATGGTTTAAATTTTTTTTGCACCCTGGTGCTTGGCCTGCTTTCCTCCAGAGGATAATTAAGGGGAAAAATGTAGATGTTCAGGCATCTTTTTTCTGTGTGTACCCTTGGGCTGGAAGTAGTCAAAGTGTTTCCGGGGAGATGGGGGGAAGGAAAGGCACAAACATCACTGCAGTCTCCATCAAACCCCCCAAGTAAAATGTACCATTTCTCTAAAGTGCATCAAGGTGTTATCCTTGTCATTGGGGATGGTGCAACCTATATTACAGCACTCGATGGATTCTGGTTGGCAGATGGGTAAATGACAGGGCTCTCGTGTGTAGACAAATTACGATAGAACGCATCTACGGCCAAAGGGCCTATAATTGAAATGAGACTGGGAGTCTCCAAAGGGTGTCTGCCCTACATTTGACCATATCTCCGTTACATGTCTGTGAGCCACTAAGAAAAATGGGATCAGAATGGAAAACAGAATAAGAGACCGCTGTTCCCACCACATGACGGAGTGTTTAATTAGGAGGGAGCTGTGAATTGCAGCTTGTGAAACAGAAAAACAGAGGGGGGAGGGAATAAAACTTTCTCCATGAGGGACTCTGGCTACCCTTGAAGACAATGATAATGAAACCGACAAACACACCTTGGAGGCCAACTTCTAGAATCAAATCGATTTACTTAATAATTTAGGAATCACTTCCAGCCATCTCGCCCATTAAAAAAAACTGAGGGGCCATTGTACTTGATTTCCTTGTTCCCTTTCCTTTCTCTTAGTTATGCCTCACCGGCTTTAATAAATAAGTAATACAGAGGGGAAACACTTATCTGGAGCACCTCGCCTCTGCCTTCACCCTGCAGGGCTCCCTGATTCTTTTCTACTTAGAAATAAATAGAGTGTAGAAGAATTTTCTCCTTCTACCGTAAAGACTGAGACACCAGGGTTAGAGCCCTTAGTGTGGTCACAACAGCAAGGCAGCCCAGAGCATGGCTCAAGCCTGCAGAGGAATAGCAGAACAAATAACACACTGTGACAGGCTGGCAGAGTCAAGGGCCCATTGCCAAGGTGGAGCCTGTGTACCCGCTGACTCTCCCTCTATAAACGGTGAGAACCCACTGAGACTAGGAGAGTGGATTCCAGCAGCATCAAAGTAAACCGGGCATTTGTAGCTTAAAATCACTTGTAGTTTATTGCTCAGAAGTGAAGGAGGCTGAACCGGCTGCAGTCATATTCCCTCACAATGCTTTGAGGAACGGGAAAGATACCATTATGTTGCAGGTCTCAGAAGCAAGCTTGCTGATGGAGCAGGATCATGCCTTCACTCAGTTACGGCCCCTCCCTGCTTTCCCCCACTTTGAGCAATGCAGACCTTTTTGCTTGGAGGCCACCATGGAGTCATTGCAGACCTGGGGCAGAAGAGAGCTTCTACCTAACAGAGCTACGCTTACAATAAACCCCAAGTCCCAAGGGCCATGGACAGCACAGACTCCATCTTCCACTGTCAGCCTCTAAGACAAGGGCCAAGCCCTTTGTAACACCAAATTCTTTCCACATTTTTCTTCTTGAGTCCCCTCAAGATTGGCTCCAGCACCATACTTTTCTACTTTTTCCAGGTCCTACTCCCGGACTTTTTGGGGTCACTCACCCTGCTCCTATCCTTGCCTCTAGCTACTCCTTCCTTTCTACTCTCTAGGACTTGCCTTACCCATGAACATTTGCAACCAGGAATAACCCAGACTACCGCTCTTAGGGGCATGCATTTCTGATGCTGGTCACCTGGTGTAGTAAAGTTCTATATTCAATTCCTGTGTCCCTCTGCCAAGGACTTCTGCCCCCTCTTAGTGACAGAAACATACATCCCTGAATTTAAGACCACGCCTCCAATGGTCTTAAATTCACAGTACACAGTGGGTGCTTAATAGACACACATTTGCTAAATGTTGAGGGGATCCAAATTAGCTTGCTGCTGAGAGACGGGACCTTCACCATTGGTCTAAGTATAATTTGTGTTTCCTTGGTTTTTCAACTGGGAGGAAAAGAAGCAAGAAGGAAGTCCAAGTATGTGTTGCCCTTGGAAACCAACATCCCAAGGCTTCACCTTGAAGCCCTTGGGAAAGTAATTTATCCCTGACAGGAAAATATGGGCACCAAGCCACGCAGCAACTTCTTTACCTCCACAAATTAATCATGATTCCAGTGTTAATTCCATAAATAATTCATGAAGTCAAACATAAAGTATCATGCCGCTCTCACCACCCATATTGCACAGCTTCGTTATATAAGCATAAACCTGAAAGCCTCATTAGTTTGAAGGAAGTTCTGATATGGCAAACACACATTAAATTTCACCAAATACCTTTCTTGAATACATATTCATTGAGGACCTTGCCTGTGCTGGGCATGGAGCATGGTGAAACTGGGTAAAGGGCACATATGTGCAATGAAGGACACAATATCTCCCCTACAGTTAAGAAGGGGAAACAAGGAAATATCACAGTGTTCAGACAACAACCGAAGACTGTGTAGCACAGTAGACTGTTCTCTGCAGGCTGACCCAGGTTCCAACTGACCCAGGTGTTAACCCGGCTGTATGACCATAAGTCAATTAGTCTCTCTAGGTCTTGCATGCCCATATGCTAAGTGGTATGAAGGTAATAATATCTACCTAGACTCTGTCCTGGTGGCACAGACCTGTAACCCCAGATCCTCAGGAAAAGCTGACACAGAGAGAGTTCAAGAACTGCTTGGGCGAAATCAGTCCAAGGTCAACATGAACAACTGGTTGAGAGATGCCATCTCAAAAGGAAGGGGTGTTTGGGTCTTGTTATTGTTGTTATTCTTTTTAAGAGGGTTTAGAATACAGTTAATTGATAGACAACTTGCCTTGCACAGGCTGTGTGAGGCTCTACCAAGGAATCATTGCTGGAGAGCAATGGATATTGGGGATTAACATCACCACTATTACAAAATTAACATTCCGATACGGATTGAACATTCCTGTTCCAAATGCAAAACTTCAACTATTCAAAACTCAAAATCTATTTGAGCATCAAGATGATGTCACAAGAAGAAAACTCACACCTGACCCCTTGAAATAGCTGCAGTCATATTTTATACTGCTAAGTATTTACACATGCATAAATGCAAAAAGATGACATTATTGGTGACATACAACTTCAGAGTCAATAGTAACGGTGATGCCCAAGCAACCACACACAGCCTGTCCCTATGACCTCTTTCCTGTCTAAGGTTCGATTCACACAAACTTCGTTTCATGCACAAAATTATGAAAACTATTATATTAAACTACCTCCAGGCTATCTGTATGATGAATATATAAAACATAAGTGAATTTCACATTTAGATCTATGTCCCATCCCTGAGAAATATCATTATGTTTATACCAGCATTCCAAAATGTAAAACACTTTGGGTCCCAAGTATTTCAGAGATGTGCTCCACCCTGTGTGATCCCACTAGGGAGACCATTAAAGGTTGCTTGGAGAAGCTGACTTGTGAGGAATGCAGGGTGAGGAATAGGAAATATTTGAGAAGAGACCAGGCGTAATTTGCAGAACCCAGTACAAAATGAAATTGCCGACTCTCTCTTTCAAACTTATTAAGGCTTTCAGGAGGGTGACAAGAACAGCAATGCTGGTACCTCAGCCTTCTGAAAATAGTCTGGGCAACTGCACAGGCAGCTCTCTTCCTGTCCTCCACCCCCACCCCATGTGATTGACCACTTGGTCTACAAGAAGGATGAGACTGGCTTCGTAGAGACTTAGTCCTCCCCATTATCACTTTTGCAAATAGAAGATATTTCTTACTGAACTATGCTTAGAAGTGACCTGAAAATTCAAGAAAGCAAGGTATCTGGGCATCCAAGCTAAGACCAGGATGTGTGCACACACATAAGTGATGTAGATGCACACTCATCCCTCTGACGCTGTCTGAGATGCGCGAGGCCACAAGGCCACAAGGCCACAAGGCCACCAGGCCACCTTCCTTGGGTCCCTCGCCTGAGCTAGGACTCCTGGGGAGAATTAACAGGCACCACATAGGCTGAGAACCAGGAGTGCCAGTGTGAGCCCACAGCTCTCTGCTCGGAAAAGTCACCTCAGGGCTCCAGGCAGCAGCATCTTCACCCATCAACCCCAGCAGTGGGCTCACTGAGCTGGAGAGTTTCCTCTGGATGGAATAGTCTGTGTTTCTGCGGTAGCAGCAGGGAGAAGAAAATAAAAGTCCGCTGCACCAGAGTGAAGTAATAATAATTTTAAAGTGAGCTCTCTGTGCCCGCAGACTTTTTAATATACCATTCCTAGTCTGGGGGAAAAAACTATATTATGCAAAATAAAATGCTGTTGAAAACTCCCATAATGTCTCCATGTGCGTTTCATTTAGCAGGTGTGGCGTATTTCATGCCATTGCGGCTCTGTGTAATAGGGGCTTGGAAGGCCAGCACTGATAACATTCGATTCAGACCACTCAGCATGAGGAGCATATATTTCCTGTACATCACTGGCTGGTTTTATGGCTCAGAACATTTGCATAAAGCCAAACAATTATCCCCAGGGGGTAGATCATTTGCCTCTGCTTTTCCTTACCTGAAGTTGCCATCCTTCAAACCTCCTTCTTGGAATCATTGCGCAGGCTCCCAGGTGTAAAATCATCCACTGTGTAACAAGCTCCAGAAACCTGAGCAGACCCCCTCAAAGGCTTCTGGGCCCCCAAGATCTTCTGCCTTGGAAAGTTGGCTCAGGCTAATAGTAGGCATCTTGGATGGTAGGTTTGGGCTGCAGGATGCATGGGCGTTACCTGGAGGCCTTGTTACCCATTGTGGCTAGCCTCCCTCCTAGCTTCTGGTTCAGGATGTCAAGGGTAGGGCGGAAGCGCTTGCCATTCAGATAAAGTCGCAGCGATGCTGTTGGTCTCAGAACACTTGGAGGGCCACCTTATTTAAGAGAAAATGGCAGTAAGGGCCCAGCTGGCTCAAAGGGGTCTGGGGAAGATGTCTGGGATGATAGCTCAATTAAAAAGGCAAACATGAGGAATTGAATTCAAGCCCCAGAAAACACACACACACACACACACACACACACACACACACACACACACACACACACACACGGAGGAGGGCACGCACTTGCAATCCCAACACTAAAGAGATGAAAACTGGTTCATCTCTGAGGTTTGCTAGTCAGCCCATCACAGCCTACTTGGTGAGTTCTAGCCAGAATCCAAATCAAGAGTCTGTCTCAACAAATGAACAACCCACACAAAACTGACATCTGACCTAATGTATAATAAGGTGGAAGCTAACCTCTGTGTGACAAATGAATGGCCAGATCTACAGTAAAGGGGAAATCTATAGCTCTCAGTCAGGTTTCAACTTCCATAGAATGAGATGAGTGGTTATTGAGTGCCCACTCAGTTCTGGGTACCGGTGAGCTGTGGAGAGAGTTAGGACTTGCGGTTTACAGGAAGTCTTCTTCAGTTTGCTCTGAGAAAAGATCGGACTCCGCCTCCAGGAGACACACTTTCCCCCAAGGCTCCAAAGCCTCAGAAATCATGAGCCAGCAGCAGTAGTGTCACCCAGAACCTTGTTAGAAGTACGGCACCTTAAGCCCCATCCCAGAGCTACCAAACCAGAACTGTGTGCCTTAACCAGACTCCTAGCAACCTGTAGATTTGATTGGATTCCAAGGGGTAGCTCCTGCTCAAGTCGTTGGAGTCTAACAGGAATCTAACCTGAAGAAAGAAAGAAAGTATGTCTGTGTGTGTGCATGTGTGCGTGTGCGTGTGCGTGTGTGTGTGTGTGTGTGTGTACAGTAACACTCCTCGATGTCCACCACACAGACCTAGGGCAGCCTGGTGTGTCTGCTCATGGGCAGCCTGAGGACAGACTGAACAAAATGCCTGTGAGCACCAGACAACTAGCAAGGGATGAGTGTCTGAATCAGGGCTGACGAGGGACAATAGGCCACAGTGGGTTGTGGCACCCTGGACCACAGGAAGAATGCATTTCTACTGAAGGTTTTCTAAATTCAAACCCTTGAAAACAGAATTGGGAGCTCCCTGGGCCCTGACTCTAAGGCTCTCGGTTTGGGATCCCTGCCCTGAAGGAAAAATACTATTGGCAAAAAAATGCTCAGACCACTCTCCCCGACTTCACACTTGCAGGAACTGAGGCTCAAAGCAATAAAGTAACTTGCCCCCAAATCACATAGCTGAGGGAGCTCAGAGCTAGAGTTTGCAGGCTTCAGAGCAAAACCTTCTGCCAGGAAGGCAAGTCCTATAGGGAAGGGGCGAAGATCCGCCTCCACCTGAAGGCTGGGGAAACAGGTCCTCCTGGAAGCTCACACTGCTTGGACTTTGATAAGCAACTTTGAACTTGTCTCCCAGACTGGACCATGTCTAAATACAAAGAGTGACGCTTTTATACCAGGACCACATGTATAGCCAGGACAGTCCCTGGCAAACCAAACACGGTGATGGTCTCTGCCATCCTGAGGACAGACAGAGCAGCGAAGCAGGGGAAAGTTGCAGAGTGAATGAAAAGGAAACAATAGCTTAAGACCAAGTTGCCATTGATGGGTTCGTTGCTTCTATTTCTTCTTAATTTTTTTTAATCCCCAGACTTCAGTAAAGACATACTAACGTACCCCATTTCACCTCAGCCCCTACTCTGGTGCTCAGTTTGAAGCTCCTTGTCTTAGTTGGGGTGTCTCTTGCTGTAATAAAACACCATAGCCAAACAGGAGACAACTTCCTGAATAGAACACCAACAGCCCAAGCCTTAATGTCAACAATTAATAAATGGGACCTCATGAGGCTGAGAAGCTTCTGTAAGGCTAGAGACACTGTCAAGAGAACAAAGCGACAGCCTACAGATTGGGAAAAGATCTTCACCAACCCTACATCTGACAAAGGTCTAATATCCAAAATATATAAAGAACTCAAGAAATTAAACACCACCAAACCAAATAACCCAATTGAGAAATGGGGCTTGGAACTAAGCAGAGAATTCTCAACAGAGGAATATCAAATGGCTGAGAAACACTTAAAGAAATGCTCAGCCTCCTTAGTCATCAGGGAAATGCAAATCAAAACAACTCTGAGATTCCATCTTACACCCATCAGAATGGCTAAGATCAAAAACTCAAGTGACACCACATGCTGGAGAGGATGTGGGGAGAGAGGAACACTCCTTCATTGCTGGTGGGAATGCAAACTAGTACAACCACTTTGGAAATCTATCTGGTGCTAGCTCAGAAAACTGGGAATAGGGCTTCCTCAAGACCCAGCTATTCCACTCCTTGGAATATACCCAGAAGATGCACCAGCACACAGCAAGAAAATTTGCTCAACCATGTTCATAGCAGCCTTATTCATAATAGCCAGAACATGGAAACAGCCTAAATGTCCCTCAGTAGAAGAATGGATAAAGAAACTGTGGTACGTATACACTATGGAATACTACTCAGCTATTAAAAACAAGGAATTCCCGAAATTTGTGGACAAATGGATTGAGCTAGAGATGATCATAATGAGTGAGTTAACCCAGAAGCAGAAAGACTCAAATGGTATATACTCACTTATATCTGCATACTAGTCCAATGGGCATGTCCCATGAAAGCCTTCCCTTACCAGGAAACTGGGACCGAGGGGAGGACATCCTATTGGGACTCTAGATGAGAGAACCATGGGAGAATAGCAATGTAGAAGGATCCAGTGGGTCCTAGAAACCTACAAGTAGAACATTATGATAGGCAGATTTGGGTCATGGGGTCCCGCTCAAACTAAGGCCTTAGCCAAGGACAATACAGGCGGTAAAATTTAAACCCCTACCCTGATCTAGCCCATGGACAGGACAGTCTCCACACTTGAGTGGAGAGAGGGATTTGACTTTCTCAAGTACTCTGGTGCCTCACATTTGACTATGTCCCCTGGCGGGGGAGACCTAGTGGCACTCAGAGGAAGGACAGCAGGTCACTGAGAAGAGATTTGATACCCTATGAGCATATACAGGGGGAGGTAATCCCTCTCATGAACAGTCATAGGGGAGGGGAATAAGGGGAAAATGGGAGGGAGGGGAGAATGGGAGGATACAAGGGATGGGATAACCATAGAGATGTAACAAGAATAAATTAATTAAAAATAAATAAATTAATTTAAAAAAAAACACCATAGCCAAAAAGCAAGTTGGGGAGGAAAGGGTCTATCTGACCTATACTTCCACATCACTGTTCATCACTGAATGAGGTCAGGACAGGAACTGCAGGATCCTGGAGGCAGGAGCTGATGCAGAGGCCGTGGGGGAGTGGTGCTTACTGGTTCACTCTTATGGCTTTGCACATCATGCTTTCTTATAGAACTCAGGGATCACACACACACACACACACACACACACACACACACACACACACACACACTGGTCTGGCCCCTCCCCTATCACTCACTAATTAAGAAAATGCTTTATAGCCAGATGTTATGGAGACATTTTCTTTTTTTTTTTTTTTTTTTTGAGACATTTTTCTTAACCTAGGTTCCCTCCCCTCAAATGATTTTAATTTGTATCAGGTTGACATTAAACTATGCAGCATATGTCCTCAAAACTGAGATTGAGAATTCAAGTCCAACCTTCCCTTCCTCCCACTTCAGGAATCCTCCCTCTAGAAAGTGTCTTCTGGGCAAAGAGCAAACCACCCCAAATCCCAATTTCCTCACAGCCCCAAACCAGTTCCCATCCTAGAACCGGAAACTCTAACGTCTAATGAGTAAGTGTCTCGGTCACTTGCAGAGTGCACACTGAGCTTTTTCACTGAGACCCCCCACGACACCACAGGAGGAATGTTGCCCTACCCCACCTCACTCTGTACAGGAAACTCAGGCAAAAACAACAGAACCAACCTGCTCTGAGATTGAGAGTCAGGCCTGTGACTAGCCGGACTTACAGGGCTAGGCCCATTAACACAGAAGGGGTGTGGCTTTTTTTTTTTTAAGGACTCCCATCATGACATTTGGGTTGGTTCCTCTTGAGTAAATAAAGAGCAGTTCCTAGTTGTTAAGGTTCTGGGTCCAGTTCTACAGGAGGAAGCTGCTTCTGTGTTGTAGCAGGTCCTGGCTCCTCCTCTGCCTTCCGCCAGCAGCTGTGCATCTCTGTTTGCCCCAGACATCCAGATGGTATGGAGTCTAACTGCCATTCTTAACACGGATAGTGCATTCCACAGGAGTGAGGGGACCCGGCATCATAAAACATCTCCATCCTCTGGGAAACTCTAGGACATTATCCAGTCAAACTGAAGGCATCTATTTCCACGCTGATGACTGCACCCTATAGAAATGTGTGTGCTGGGATATAAATAGACTAGAATCACCTGAACAGTGTAATTCATGATTGCCAACAAATTTAAAAGAATCCAAATGTCCATCACCTGTACAATGGATAAACAAGCTGTAGTAAGGGCACAGAAACAAACAAGTGAATAAACACAATCCTGAAGGAAAACAGGAGAGAAAAATATAAGCATAGGTATACAATGTTCCCAACCACCAGAGTGGCAGAAACAGCCACAAACGCCAATGCTTAAGGACATGTTTGATGTGGTAAACATTCAAGAAAATGACTACCCAAACTCAATCCAAACTCCCTCCTTCTACAAGAAAGAAGGAGACTTAAAGGAAGTTGGGGGTTACGTACAGTCTGAACTATAGAGAACGCTCTCTTCTCAACCTGCGAGAGATGCATGCTAGGGTACATATATGTTGTTGTGTATTTTTCTATTGGTGTGCTGTTCTACTTTATTCACATATTTTTTTTTAATTTCATACATGCCTAATGTACTTATCCAATCCTCTGCCCACCCTCCAGCCCCTTCTGTGTCCCTCTCTCAAATTCATGGCTTCTTTTTCTTTATTACTGTTCCATGTGTAAATAAATGGATGACTAAATAACACAACCTGCCACGCCCATTTGGTGATGCTTGTATGTACTTGTTTTTCAAGATGACCACTTGCTATTGATAACCACTTATGTGGCTTGTCCCTGAGGAAGACAGGCATCTCACATAGTTTTTAGAAAGTTCTTTTTTTTTTTTTTTTTTTTTTTAATGAGTTCTCTCTCTGGGCCTAATGGCAGCTGCCCCCTACTGGAGCCTAAGAAAGGTGCATGTCTAAAAGCAGATTGGGGCATGGGTTGTGAAGGAGATGAGAGAATCTGTAGACTAAGAGAAGAACGAAATCCCTTTTGGAATTTTTCTTCAAGTTTTTAATTCATGAGTTGTTAACCATTTTGTTTAGCAAATCGGTTTATCCCAGTGACCTCGGTGGAAGTGGCAGATGGTGCTAAATACAACCCTCCTTCTGTTCTGCAGCCTACCCTGCCCTGTTCCCAGGCCTCAGAGAGAAGGCTGCGCTGTCAGGGTGGGGCTGTGGGGATTGGGCTGAGCACAGTGTTCACAGCAAACAGGAGCCTGAGCTTTGCCTTTGCTGTGTGAGTCCTGCGAATACACACAAAGCCCGATGCCTGGGAAACCACACTGGGGAAGAGCGGGGGGGGGGGGGGGGGGGGGGGGGGGGGGGGGGGGGGGGGG
>OU015748.1:40379665-40414797 GCA_907169655.1 Acomys percivali
TGCTGCTGCTGCTGCTGCTGCTGCTGCTGCTGCTGCTGCTGCTGCTGCTTTTACTGCTGCGGGCAAACCTTTTAAAATTGCTTTCATAGTTCAATTTTTAAAATCCCTGTTTTAGCATAGCTAGCAAATCCCGTTCAGGTACCCAAATACATATTTCCCATGGTTATCGTGCTTGTAAAATCCAAGGCCAAGGGCCCTAATGTCAAGCTGACAAAACAGTAGAGTTCAAAAGAACTTTGAGCAGACACGGAAAACAAGATGAAGTGCGATGCCACCAGCGTCAGTTAAGATCCACCTCCTGAACGCAATAGCAACAATGTCCTTGCTGAAATTGAGAGAACTCTTGACATGGATCCTACACCCAGGAAGACACACACAGGGATCTAAGCAGATTCTCTGGGCGACCACAAGGCTACACACTGACAATAAATAAATAAATAAATAAATAAATAAATAAATAAATAAATAAATAAATAAGTAAAAACGAACAACAAATTCTAGATTACAGGGCATTCTACATGTGTGGATCTCAGAATATTCTCTGGTAACTAACTCACTGTTGAGAGCTGCCCCGAATGCTGTTGCCTAGGCAGCAGAGCATCCAATGATGAACTGTGGAACCGGGAAATGGGAAAACAGATCAAGAAAAATAGCGTGACCTTTGGAAGACAGAAAAGTAGAATTGGGCCAGAGCTGCATTTAACGCTATGTCCAACCAATGCTTTGCAGACCTGAAGGGTCTGGCTTTCTTTTTGGCTTCTCTGTCTGCTTCTTTAATTTTCTTTTCTTTCACTTTACCAACAATGGGTCAAAACAGAATCATCCGCAAATGCTCCAACCTTGAAGCAAATCAATGTGCAGCTCAGCCACACGGGACAGGAACTGCTCGGAGGGCAGATGTAATAATAGGGATGTGCTAGAGACACCTCTTGAGGTTTTAAGCAACATTCGTGTGCCCTGAAAATACTCTCATTTCTTCTGCCCACTCCCGTCTCCGGGCAGACACTTCAGCATCGGGGCTTACTGCCCGGGGAAAGGGATAGCATCTCAAAAAAAAAAAAATGCCGTGAGAAAGAAAAAGTCAATTCTGACTTGAGAGTTCTGGCTTTGCAACTCAGAGCTCAGCTTAGGGCAAAGACTTTGCCATTTCAAAAATTTCAGCAGAAAGCTCTTGGTCCATCTGGCTGATCACAGAAAGGAAGAGAGGAAAATCAGCGGTGAGAAAAGGTACCTAGAATTCTTCCATGTGCCACACGGGGGGGGGGGGGGGCAAATGCAGGTGGAAAAGGCACAATGAGGACCTCACAGGGTTGTAGGGAACTTAAGAAGTTTCCAGAAGGAGCCAACTTGCTGTAAGGCAGGACCCAAGAAAGCTGCAGGGGGGACTGTGGTGAGCTGAACAGTGCTGAGGCAGACAACAGGATCGTCTCATCAGCAACAGAACAGCAAAAGAAGCAGAAGGCAGACTTGCATCACCCTGGAAGGAGGAAGGAGGAAATGCAGCTGACCGGATGAGAGAGGGGGGAGCCATGAGGTCACAGCTACCAGGTACCAGCTGTCCTCCATAAAGATTTGCATAGCCCAAGATTCCTTTGGTTGCTATTGTACTCTATAGCCCAGGCTGGCCCAGAACTCTCAATTCTCCTGCCTCAGTCCCCACCTTGCTCCACCCACCCACCCAAAGTACTTGGATTACACTGTACCTCGTGAGTTTTCATCTCTGGAACCTCCCACCCCCATCTCTTGGTGAGAGGAGTTGTAGCTACTGCTGTGGTTCGGGTGTTGGTTGGTTGGTTGGTTGGTTGGTTGGTTGGTTGGTTGGTTGGTGGGTTGGTGGGTTGGTGGGTTGGTGGGTGGGTTGGTGGGTGGGTTGGTGGGTTGGTGGGTTGGTGGGTTGGTGGGTTGGTGGGTTGGTTGGTTTTGTTGTTGTTTTGGTTTTGTATTGTTTTGCCGACTGAGATTACAATCCCACTGCTTGGCAGAATGGAGTCTAGAAAAAGAGGAAGAAGTGGAGGAGGACTAATTTAGAGACCGAAAACAAACAAACAAACTCAGACTTTTTACACTTTGCACACTGACCACACAGTGCGCCATGCAGTGGTGTCATCACTGCTCTTACAGATCTGTAAACGTTACAGAGCTGTCTTGAAGTCACTTCCCACATGCCGACCATCAAGGACAACACATTCAGCAGAACACTTCACAACATTTGCCCTGCTTGTTCTTGTCAATCATTCTCTTAAAGGGCATATTATTTTTCTCTCCTTTACAAATGAGAAGCCAAAGCAGAGGTTTTAGTTCTTGGCCCAAACTCTCCTAGCTGTTAAAAGGCAGATCGGTGGCTTTCCCAGTCTTTCTCCCACTAGGGGGACAGCCTGGTGGCTTTTGCTTGAATAATGGATCCACAACAGCCCTAAGCAATGGGGGAGGAGGTTGGGAAGTAATGCAGGATGATGCTGAAAATCATACCACAAACCAAGGAACACTGTTGAGAGCTGTGCTTCCAGCCTTGACTTCAGCATCCCAGTGACTCAGGATCAGTGAAAGCCGTGCCTTTCCCAAGACATCATCATGTCTCTACACTGCCCTCCCTGACCATCTACAAACCTCACACATGAAGCTTGAGAATCCCAAATGCGCATGCACTCATGCCTGGCTCAGGGAGAGGGCAGGTAACGGGAAGGACAGCCTTGGCCGCAGTTTTGTTTATTTTTGTGTGGGTTTTTGTTTTGTTTGGGGGGGTTTTGTTTGTTTGTTTGGTGGTGGTGGTGGTGGTGGTGATGGTGGGGGTTTTGTTTATTTGTTTGTTTGTTTTGGTGGCTTGGTTTGCTTTGGTTTGGTCTGGTTTCTCTGTGTAGCCTTTGCTGTCCTGGACTCACTTTGTAGACCAGGCCGGCCAGTCTCCCTGAATGCTGGGATTACAGGGGTGCACCACCAAGCCCGACTATCTAACAGTAGTTTTGTGTGTGTGCATTTTAGAAATATCGCAGATCTCTGCTCAGTATGCATTTGGGATGATTTATCATTTGCTCGATGAGCTGATGGCTTCCTGAGGTCTGATTTTAAGCCTCTCACACTGCCTGGTGGAACTGATGTCAGCCAGGCGGCAGAGCCCTGTCAAAAGCTGGGCAGGAGCTATTTCAAAGTGGGGAATAAATAATCCTTTAAATAATAAGTTTTAGCTAAAAGGAGAGTTTTGCTCTAAACCAAGTCAGTTATACACAGCTTCTGTAATGTGTATTCTGCTCTCAGGAAGCAGAGGACCCCCTCCCCACTGCGACATTTGAGGGCCTCCTGAAGGCTGCAATTCCAATTGCATGCATTCAGTGCTTAATTGTCACTATTCTAATAGTAAATCCTTTATCTTCAAATTAAGCCTTCCCTTTTAATCCAAAAACCAATATCTTAAGTCTCTTTTGTTTTTTCCCATGTCTTGCCCTCAAAATCCATATCAGTTGAATCTTCCTTCACAGTAATCCCCCAAAGCACCCCTTCCTTGCTACCTAGGAAAAACCTGCATTCAAGTATGAAGCTGTCTATACAACAAATGATCTGGCCTCTCTGTAACACCCACTCCCAACACATACTCTTTCTGCTTTTGTATTAGTTGCTCCTTGACTCTCTCCGTAGGAACCCATGTACCTTCCTCTGAACAAGCAAACAAACCATTTCTCATGAGAAATAAAGGCCTTGCCATCTGCTTTCACTGGGTCAGATTCAGCATGGCGGGCCACCTCTACACCTGCTCGACTCCCTCTGCTTTGGACTATGTGGTCATGGTTGGTAAAGGAAATAATACCTCCCATCCCCACTGAGATTCAGAGTCCAACTCCACCAGGAGCCCCTGCTCTGTGCTACACACGGTGAACGTACTAGAATAAAAAACATGTGCTTTTACCCAATGGTGGTGGGTTTTCTGTAACTCCAGTGCAGGATGGGGTTAGGCCAATAAGCCCAGATGCTCTATCCAATCCTCACCTTAATGGACCCAGCCCAAGTTTCAATTTTCAAGTGATGCTCACATTTCTCGGTGTGCAGGGAAACACCTCAGTGCTACAAGCCTACTCTTCACAAGAACAGGCTGTGCTTTACAGATGCCAGAGCTGCTGTAAATGGTTTTGGTTAAGAGGCATAAAAATAAAAATAAAAATAATGAAACACAAGCTTACACTTAATGGGCAGAAGATGAGGTTGTTCACAACAGCCCATAAATACTTCTAACACAGGCTCTCAGCTCGGCAAGATAATCTCCTGCACCCTTTCTACTTCCATTTTAGCACTTACTCACAATGAATTGTAATTGCCAGATAACTTCCTGTTGCCTCCTGTAGTTCCACTGGAAGTGGACAATGTTTTACTGACATTTCCCCAGAACAGGCACATTGCTTTGTACCTGGTGATAGTATGTGTCCTAGAATATTTCCTGGGTGAATGAATGATTGGGTGAACAAATGATGCCTCCTAAGAATACCTTAGGGGATCCGGGGAGACGTTAGAAGATGTAAGGCAAGCAAAGGTTTGGAGGAATAAGAGTTCCTTGAACAGTTGTGGAAAGACAGACAAATGAGTGCCCTGCAAGTCAGAAAAGCAGATCAGACAGAAACAAGGCCTGATGGGAAAAGCCTTCCTCCCATGCTGGGGACACTTGACATGATTCTGTGAGGTGGGGTCCTCAGTGTTCTGTCTTCCTCAGTCCTCTTGCCTGCTTACCCCTCCTCCTGGCAAGTGCATCCCTGTGGAATGACGTTACTTTAAGGGCAACAGACTATGATGAGTTTTAAAATCCCCAAGTCTTTTGAATAACAGTAAAATATAAAACTTTCAAATGGACAAAGACATCAGCACCACTGGTCTATAGGGCAGTGGAAAGCAAAGCAAAACCACAGCGGGATACCATTCCACATACACTTTTATCATACATGCAGGAAATGCCAAATATTAGCGATGACTTTTTTTAAAAAAATACAAACCTAAAACTCCAGTAGAATTGCTGGAGTAGTAATTCTACTGTGCAAAACCAGATGGTGACTCCTCAAAAACTTAGACCCAGAATACCATGGGGTTCTGAAGTCCTACTTTGGGGTCTATAACTTAAAGGACTGAAAGTAGGGATATAGACAACCATTGTAAAGAAACATTTCTAGCAGTATTATTCACAAACAAAACATAAAAACCCAAAAGTCCATCAACAGATGAATGGGCACAGAGAGAGAGAGAGAGAGAGAGAGAGAGAGAGAGAGAGAGAGAGAGAGAGAGAGAGAAGAGAGAAGAGAGAGAATGCAGCACAAACATACCATGGAAGAAGTGTAGGGAAGAAGGAAAGGGAATTCAAATGCACGAGGTTTGAAGACATTGTGCTAAGTAAAATAAACTACAAGCAAAGATACAGTGCATGGCATGATTCCACTGACATGCAGTGCCTGGAGAAGCCAGACTCATAGAGTCAGAAATGATAGCATAGGTTATCAGGCCAGGGACCAAGAGTAGAAAGAATGAGTAGCCAGTGCTTAATGGGCAGCTTTTCAATGTAAGATAATGACAAGGTTCTGGAGAGCGATGGTGACTGTTGTATACATTATGAGTATATTTAATGACACCGAAATGAGATGTAAATATCATGTGCACTTTATACTTTTTGTGTTTTCCATAATAGAGAACCAAAAGTTCCAATGGGGGAAAATTAAAGTACCTAAAGCTTTGGTTTTTCTTTTTCACAGAAAATAAAAGGGACTCCATGCACACCACATGTTCGCATTGTTCGGTTCTAAATTACAGTTCTGAAATATGCTATCCTGGGGTCATCCAAACTTAGTGAATACACCTCTCTGTGATGCATTCCTATCAGCTTTCAGTTCTAAAGGAGTTCAGTGGGCTTTGCAGGGTGTTATGGTTTGATTATGGCCTGAGTGTCCCCTCAAGGCACTAGAAAGTTTGGCCTCAAGAATACCAATATTAAGAAATGGTGGGTCCTTTAAGTAGATGGGTTATTGCAAGAATTATCCTTAGATGGGATTAATGTATTTATAACAGGAGGCTGGCTACTATCCTGTGGAAGGGATTACAAACATAACAAATCTAGCCCTGTCCACTCTCTCTGGCTTCCCATCTTTCCAGCTGATTTTTCTGCACACTGCTCTGGCTCTGTTTGCCTTTCTTCTTCTTTTTTTTTTATTTTTTATTAATTTATTCTTGTTACATCTCAATGGTTATCCCATCCCTTGTATCCTCCCATTCTTCCCTCCCTCCCAGTTTCCCCTTATTCCCCTCCCCTATGACTGTTCCTGAGGGGATTTCCTCCCCCTGTATATGCCCATAGGGTATCAAGTCTCTTCTTGGTGACCTGCTGTCATTCCTCTGAGTGCCACCAGGTCTCCCCTCCAGAAGACATGGTCAAATATGAGGCACCAGAGTTCATGTGAAAGTCATACCCCACACTCCACTCAACTGTGGAGAATGTTCTGTCCATTGGCTAGATCTGGGTAGGGGTTTAAAGTTTACTGCCTGTATTGTCCTTGGCTGGTGCCCAAACTGTTTGCCTTTGTTCTTGTGACACAGCCATAGAGGCACTCATCATGGACCAACCCAATAAGGTCACATAATCTTGAATATTTAACCACCAGAACTATAAGCTAAACAAAACCTCTTCTCTTTCTCTACTCTTCACCTCTTTCTCTACTCTTCACAAAGTACCCAGCCTTGGGTATTTTCTCACAGCAACAGAAAACTGATTGGTTCAAGAGGAAATGGTATCTCTTGTTGTTAGGTTCATCTGATGAGAATATCTACCAATGTTATTACCTGAATGATTGCTTCTCCCCACAATACCAAATGTTTTAGCGTCCACGTTTTTGAATGCATAGAAAGACTATTATCAGCCAGTAAACAGTGCGAATTGTTGTTTAGAGGTGCATAGACATGGAGATGTCATCAACCTCTTGGGGAGAAGGTTTCTACCAGTTTGTAAGGAAGAAGGCCTTTGCCTCTCATGCTCAGGAAGTGCCATGCCTGCCCAGGCTTCTCTTACAGCCAGATTACACTCAATTTGCTGAGAACATAAAGCTAGTGCTGGTGACATGCAAGAAAGAGGCAGGGACCCTCAAGGACTAGAGCAGTTCTTTACTCTGAGTACTGTCTGTCATGGTAGTCTCTCGAAGCATTTCCTGATGTTCACCAGTGTGTCCAGCATTGCCACCTTTTCTGCCACTTGGGCACACTAAGAATTCTGGTCTCATGTCCTCCCGGAAGATCTGACAGGGAAGGAAAATAGAACAGTTTAAGAGAAAGAGGTTTTGAGTTTCAAAAGTCTAGGACTTGGGGCATACACAAAAGATTTGAACAAAACGTGATTGGTCAGAAAGTTTTTCTTGTTCCTGGGAGGCAAAAAAGGTATCCCACCTGGCTGAAGGATGCTATAGGAGAAATCTGATGTTTAGAAGGTTCTATATCTCTTAGGATGTGTTCTTATGCCTGCCCTGCCCAAATGACACCAGGTATCCCACAAGAGAGCACTAGGACCCCACTTTTTGTTGAGAAAAGGCCAATATGCAGCAATTCAGTTGCCAGGGGGGCCAGGGCCAGGAGACATAGAGGAGGTACATCACATGGGGTGTGAAGATGAAAGACCATGGGAAGCTGTGAGGGTTTCCTGTGGCCCTGGAGGGACCATGGAACAGCATTCATTGGTACATAGGGAAAGAACAGAGGACCAAACTAGGAGAGCAGCCAGGAGTGGCCAGGGTGGGCAAGTGGTCATGACACAAGAATGAGGACACCCCAGCAGATGTGTACATAGATGTCAGCCCAGAACCAGACCTTCCCACCCCTGTGACAGGATCCTCATGCACCAGCCAAGTTAAAGCCTTATCTCAGAAAAAGAAAGAAGGCCATGGATAAGTTCATCAAAGTCTCCAGATGAGAAATCTTGCACTGATAGGAAGGACAGGCATCATCTTGCCTTATGGCCCAAGTGTATGAGTCTGAGCTAGGTCCCTTACACACAGCTTGTGTTGCTTGGTGTTCCTTTGGGACTCCCACAGTGGGAGTGGGGGTTCTCTGACTCTTTTTCTTGTGCTTAGGACCCTTTTCCTCCTACTGGATTTCCACCTCCAGCTGTGATATGAGGGTCTGTGCCCAGTCTTATTGTATCATGTTCAGTGGCTATCCCTGGGAGACCTTTCCTACCTTCCTTCCTGCCTCCCTCCCTCCCTTCCTGCCTTCTTTCCTTCGTTTCTTCCTTCCTTTATTTTTAAAGAAAAGAGAGGAGGAGTTTATCTGTGGGAAAAGAGAAGGTAGAGGATGGGCCGGGAGGAATGGAAAGAGGGGAAACAGCAGTCAGGATGTAATGTGTGAGTGAAGAATAAAAGTTTTTGTTTAAAAAAAAAAAGGCCCAGATTTGTAGCCTCTGATTCATGCCAGCCACGTATGAATGTGTTCATCACTTATTAATAGACAGAAAAGTCAAATTTTACTCAAGGGTTAAGTTCTAATATCGGCTCATGACGTGCAAACCAAGTATATTCACAATTGACCCTGAAAATATCTTAATTTGCTCATAAAAATACAGTACTGTACCATTGCTCAATAAATTCAAAGCAGCCAGATTTTCCTCCAACTTTGAAACAGATTGCTGGCTTCTATTTTCCAATTTAGCACCAAATATAGTAATTGGCTTTTGTTTAGAAATATGTTGTTCAAAAATTTAAAAATAAGTTATTTTATCTTCAAATGCTAGAGTCACATGCATGCCATTATGACTTCATCACAGAGGAACCAGAGACTAATTAGGAAAGAGCCCTCCACCCCACCTCCCTTTAGACACCTGACAATGGGATGAACGGAGACCCTCGTCCACAGCTGCCACTGTCCGTCCCCTGCTGAACTCACCGCTTTGTATGGCTTTAAGTGCTACCTTTAAGTCTAGCTTACAGAACGCTGAGACTTGGGAGAAGTGAGTGCTCTGGAAACTATGGCAGCTGTGACTTCACAGCAACCTTGAGTAGACACAATTGCCACTTCGTACATATTCACCAAAAGGCCCTCACTCTGTTGCCTCTATCAGATGTGTTCCCTGAGGGGTTTCCAAGTGAGTCGGGGCATGGGTTTACATGCCTCGTGCACAGTCTCACGCTGAAGTGCCGTGAGCATCCCTCCTCAGCCCACACATCAGTGCTCTGCCCTTTCCCCATTCCTCGATGCATCCACCTTTTGGCACAGACTTCGCTGCTTCAAACTTAGTCCTCCCCATTGTCAATCCATCCAGTGGAAGGGCATCTGTGCCTACCAGACGCCTATGTCTTCAGGGCTACAGGGAAATGTGTGACAACGTTTTCCTATTGCACATTAATCCTTTATGAACATGATCTCAATTTCGTTTACTACCTTAACAGCTGTCACCTATTAACGAGTTTAATATGCTAGACGCTTCATATTTGTAGTCCTAATGGCATCCTATAGTAATTCCAGGAATTCTCCCCAGGTCACAATTAAGGGAACTAAGGGTCAGAGGTGAAAGTCATATACTGAATCACACAGCTCAGCCCAAAGTCTGTAGGTTTATTCACAATGCCTTCCACCTGCACAGAGCAATGTGAGCTTTCTTAGATGCCCCGTTCATGTCCAGCCATCCAACTTTTGAGCTAATCACTGTAGAGTGGTACTCAGTTAAAAATATGACCACACAGCCCAAGATAATTGTGCACCATAAGAGGACTGAAAAGGCTGTTGGCTAGCCCATCTCCACTAACTCACCTTTCTGCTGGGACTCGCTATAGGACACAATTCTTGCCGATAAATAAAACATAAATGGAGATTATTACATAGATACACTAGTAAAGTTTTCAGAAGGAAAAAGCCAATCTTCTCCTATTCCCTATTTGTTTTCCTCTTTTTAAAACTGGGGTCTCCTATGTCCTAGGCTAAGCTCAAATTCACTATGTAGCTGAAAATGAACTTGAACTCTGATGCTGCTTCCATTCCCCCCCCCCCCCCCCCATGTTCTGGCAGTCTTACTTTGCTTTCTGATGCCGTGATAAACACTGCAACAAAAACTTAGCATTTATTTGTTTTACGCATTACAGTCCATCTTCACGGAAAGCCAAGGCTGGAACCTGGAGGCAGGAACTGAAACAGATTATGGAGGGACCCCACATACGGCTTGCTGTCCATCTCACTTCTAGGCTCACACACCGTTTCCTTTCTCAAACATCCTAGGCCTGCCTATTCAGGGATGTGCTACCCACAGTAGGCTCCCATCAGTCAGAAATCAGTCTCACAGACATACCAACAGGCCAACCTGAGGAAGGCTCCTCCTCAGCTGAGAAAACTTCCCCAGTATGTCTAAGGTTGGTGTCAAGTTGACAAAAACTAACTACAACCCCAACCAGCAGTTATATTTCCCCATGCCCAGTTTGGGTTGTGCTGGGCACCTGGGGCATTGGAGGCAAGCATCCTACCCACGGAGCTACACCTCAGCCCCAGCCCCTTTCCTTCTTCCTCCTGCTTGAAACATGGATGCCAAGACCTGGAGTCCTGCAGCCTTTGTGTGTCACAGAGACAGTTAAGATAATGCCATGGCAACCTAGAAAGGATGTAACTGAGATGTGTTTCAGCTGCAAACCACCTACCTTGCCCGGCTGCATCTGAGGAGAAAGTCAACTCCTTATTTGCTGCCACCTCTTAGTAAGGTGTTCTGTGTCTGACAGTCAAGGGCAGTCCTGAGCAATGCCACTGATTTCTCTGTAGTGCTTTACACTTAATAAATGGGCTCTTTCCTGCTATCAGGCACAACCCAGAAGCACACCAGCCAAGGACAAACCAAGGGTGGCTGTACTCAAACAGTGTCAGGGGCTTCTCTTTCAGACTTACACAAGCTAAACCCATCCTGGAGGGCAAGGGAAGCACAGTTAAACCTGTCAGCAAATGTCACATTCAAGTGAATGAAAGGTATGCAGGCCATGCCCTTGTGGTGCATGTGATTAAAGGGATTAAAATAACCATGTGCATGTGGGAAAGGGAAAGATGCTCTTCATACCTCCCCTCATCTTCTCTTTAATAATCAACTCTCTCTGGTAGAGGTGTCTGCATTTGGCCCCAGGAGGGTTCTTTATGCACAATGTAATCTACAGAGCTGACTTCAGGTCGGAAAGAGAAATCCTGCCATGTCACTTCCAAACCACTAAATGGGTTCCCTAATGATTCTGGGCTGAGGACTTTTGAGCATCTGAAAACCAAAGGAGACACCAAGTCTGCTGAAGAGAAAGGAGCACATTGGGGGAGGGGGTGGCAGCCACCATTCACCTTGTGTGGAGTGTTGGTGTGGCGCTGACGGTAGGAACCAACTCGGTGAGCAATAAGGCCTGCCACCCTCATGCCGACATTCAGGGGCATAGAAATGGTTTTGGCCTTTCTGGGCACTGCTGCTGCTCGGACGCCAGGCAAAGAACATCCAGGGCTTGCTACATAGAAACGAGGCTTATACACATCAAAAATTTAGACATTAACCCCTATTTACAACATTTGTTCACAACATACGGCCAAGAAGCTTTTTAGTAAATCACTTGAGATGAGCTGTCTGGCCTCAAATAAAAGATGTTTGCCAATTTCTTGGTAAGGCAGAAGAAGAGCTCTTTATCAAAAGCATATTAGCATATTTTGCCTCATTAATAACTTCGCTGCAGCATTAATTTGCCTAATTATCACATTTGGAATTCAGCATGGTATCTAATTAATTCAGAACCCAAAAAACAAACCCAGAATTCTAAAGTGCACTGGGGCTGGGGCACCCCCTCTTTCCTTGGGGTGAGTGTTCGTGCAGGTGTATGTGCCCTGCCTATGTCCAGCAAACACATAGAATTCACTGGGTCCTGTTTCAAGTGTGTGTGTGTGTGTGTGTTTGTGTGTGTGCTTGTGTGTGTGTTTGTGTGCATGTGTTTGTGTGTGTGTGTTTGTGTTTGTGCTTGTGTGTGTGTGTGTGTTTGTATGTGTGTGTGCTTGTGTGTGTTTGTGTGTGTGCATGTGTGTGTGTTTGTGTGTGTGTGTGTATGGACTATCTCCAAAGCTTAACAAACTTTGTTTTCTGTGATACCTTCAACCCTCTTCTCTCATTTCTTTTACTTCTTCTTTGTCACGACTTTTCCTAAAGTCCAAAAGCATATACAAGAGCAAAAGTACCACCAGTGGCCTTTCTTTGATAGCTAGTTCCTTAAGTGCTAAATAAATGAGCAGTGTTTGCCCACCTTTCCCCTCCCCGGAAACTCCTTCTGACTAATTTCCAGAAGCCATGGGTAAACACCTAGCTGGCCTTATCAAAAATTAAAATTAAAGCATAGCTGCTGAAACCTGCAGGAATGGCTGAGCCTGCTAGAAAATAAAACTGAAAAAAAAAAAAACTTTAGTCTCAGGGATCAAAAGATACCTTTACCCCCTGTACCCCCGTACCCATACACCTTGCATTTCCTACAATGATATCCATGCTGTGTGCTGCCATGGGAGCAGAGAGACGCAGAAAAAGATTTAGGACTACATGATGTTGTAGGGGGAAAACAGTTGTTTAAATAAATTTTCTTTCCAATGTGCCTGCCTTGGAGCTATTTTTAAAACATAAAGTTGTGGCCAAGAACAGTCAGGTTGGGTTAATGTACTGGGGATATTTAGATTTTAAAAGGTGTTATTAACTGCCCACCCCCACCCCCCCCCACCCCCGCGCAATGGGAAATGCAGTTCTGGCTATCTAAAATGTAAAGAGTGGGGCCTGCCTTCTTCAGGTAATGTATGCCAACGCAGAGAGCAGCTATTTATAGATTGCAAGGCACATTCTGCTACAGGTCAAATCCCCAACAGTAATCTACTTCCATAGGCAGAGACTTTCCTCTGTGAATGTATATTTCAAACACCCCTAAGCTATAAGCCTACTGGGTTTTTTTTTCTTCTAGATTAAATTCACCTAGAGAATGAATAGTCTAAATTCAGCAGTTTAATCTATGAAAATCATAAGTGACCAAGAGCAAATAATGCATTTGCCGTGTGACTGAGTTTTCTTACCTGGTACAGCCAACATCGACATACCCTAGAATCTTCTCAGCTCACCTGCAATGCGTCCAAAGTGAACGAGCCAAAGGCCAGTCTAGCCGACTTTCACAGGGCACCATCCTACAGTAGAGGGAGGATACACCAAGTATTGATATTTTATCTTAATCTCTTAGCATCAGGAGGAGATCATAGATTCCTCAATACTAAAGAGCAGGGCCCAAGGAAATGGTTCATTCAGTAAAGTGCCTGCTATATATAAGCTTGGGGACCTGAGTCGGGACTCCCAGCACTTACATTAACAAGCCAGGTGTGGATGTGCACGTCTATAACCCCAGTACTGGGACTGGAGACACATGGATCCCCAGAGCTGGCTGGCCAGCCAATCAACCCAGGGAATATTGGGCTTAGCGAGAGAACCTGACTGGTTGCCACACACACGTGCATGTATATGCACACATACACACATACTCATATACACACTAGACACACACACACACACACACACACACACACACACACCCCAAATGTTCCAGCAAAGCATCAGAGATATGCCTTCAAGAGATTAACATATTTTAATCCAACCTATGAAAAAAAACAAAAAACAAAAACCACCTCTGCCTTTCCCCCTGGTACCATAAGACTGCTCATCTGTTATTGAACATTGCAACCAGGTGCTGCTGGACCACCACAGCCTTACCCCTGACAGACACAAGCTATACCTAAATTACCTGTAGAAGAAGAGAAAACACATTAAAATGCTCCCATACTCCTCTGAAAATAGACACAAGTCCACACCATAAAGCTGTCACGGCGCCAGCAAAGATTTAGTGTCTATTCAGGATACAGAAATGCCCAGAGTAACAGGGGGGTCCGGGGTTAAACAGTATGGGGGTATTCTGTCAGTCTTTCTGACCACCTCCAACCTGTCAATCCTCACCTCTGTGGGCCCAGGAGGTATGGAGTGGTTTTTCAACCCTCAAAAAAAAGTATTAAGAAAAGAAAAGGCTTTTTTTAATCCTTCATGCTCAATAAAGACTGTACAGACATAAAATCCCTCATTTAAATGCCTCGAGTTTTAATATAAAATGTATTATACAGGAAAAAGATTTTATTACCATTAAATGCATGCTGCAATCCAACAAAAGAAGAAACTGACCTTGAATCTAAATCTTCTGCCTATTTTAGAATCCTCTATTATCCTAAATGTTATTTACTGAGCATATTTTCATTATCTCTCTTCTTTTTTTGGAGAAATAATGATTTTTCCCTAGAAGGTCTAAAAATGTGCATTGTTTTCTCAAGACAATTCCAAAGACGATTTTGCAAAGAAGTGCTAATATAGCCCAGCTCCTGCCCAGAGACCACAGAAACTAACTCTTAAAACAGTGATGAAAATGGGCTTCCTCTGGTCACCAGACTCAAGTAGAGATGGGGTAGGGGTGGAGAAAATTCTGAGGCCATGTATTAAGACAAAAGGAAGTGAATGGTGAAAAATAGCCCAGGTGGAATTTAAAAATAGGAAATTCTTAATTGGAAAACAATACATAAACAGCATCATTCTCATAGTAAAATTAGTCCTTAATAGGTACAAAACTCAGGTATTAACATCATCAATAAAGTGGTATATACCTCCATCAGGGTTTTCAAAAAGTTACAAATGGCACTGTCAACTTGGATGATCCACTGTTTTACAGTGGGCCTGATCCGCAAAGGTGGGGGTCAGTGTTGAGGAAAAGCTCAAGGGAAAATACAGCTCTCGTGGGCTGGCAACAGCAGAATGCTACCTAAGCCCGAAGAAGCAAGGGATGGGAGTAGTAACTACAACCCAGAAAAAGAAACAGGGTGGAGAGGGAAGGCATTGTAGAATTCAAGAAAAAATCCATTCGAAAGATGGAAGCCATCAGAAAAAGGGTTTGCCTCTAATCAGTACTTAGGGAGTGAAGGGTGAAAGATCAGGAATGGGCCAGCCTGGGTTACATAATGGCAGACACTGTCTCAATAACAAAACCGTCATAGGAAAAATTAGGTCAAACTGATACATAACTCATTTCCAACCATCTGCTTACTAACAAAGCCCTGTTTATGTCTCCTACTGACCCAACCTAACTATAAACCAAAAGCCAAGGGCTCCCATAGAAGTAAGGGCCTGTCATATGCCAGGGCATGGAGAATAAAGAAGGAGAGAGGGTTCACAAGGATGTAAGGGCCAAAGAGTTTAAACAAACAAGAAAGCCCAACAAACCGTCATTCAGAGTCAAATAGTAAAAATGGTGAATTCAGCTGAGTATGCTAACATGTACATTTATGACCCTAGCTCTTGGGAGATGGAGATGTAAGGATCCAAGTTTGATACCAGCCTAGACTACATAGGATGCCCTTCCTACAAGATGTGCAGGTATAAAGATAGAGCAGATCGAGAAGAGATTGAGGGAATGTCCAACCAATCCATGGCCCAACCCAAGACCCACTCCATGGGAGAGAACCAACCTCTGACACTATTAATGATACTCTGCTATTTTTGCAGACAGGAGCCTAGCAGACTTGTCCTCTGAAAGGGTCCACCCAGCAACACCTCAAAACACATGCTGAGACTACAGTCAAACACTGGGAAATATGTAGGGAGTCTTATGGAAAAGTGGAGGGAAGAAGAAAAGGACCTGGAGGTGACAGGAACTTCACAAGAAGGCCAACAGAGCCAACTAACCTGGGCCTAGAGGGGTCTGCTGAAACTGGGGCACCAACCATGATCCTTGCATGGACTGGACCTAGGCCTCCTACACAGATATAGCCCATGGGCAGCTCAGGCTTCATGTGGGTCCTCTAGTAAGAGGAGCAGGGGCTGTCTCTGACATGGATTTTCTTGCCAGCTTTTCAATTACTTCTCCCTGGTGGGACGGTCTTGCCAGGCCGTAGGGGAAGAGGACAAGTTCAGCCCTGATGGGACTTGATGAGCTGGAGTGGATGGGAAGGGGGATACCCCTTTCTGAGGAATGGGGGTGAGGGGAAAAGGAAGAGAGGGTGAGACTGGGAGGTGAGGAGGGATGGGACTACGACCAGGAATGTAAAGTGAGCAAAGTAATTAATTTAATTTAATTTTTTAAAAAATCAAAAGCATGCAAACAAAAGTAATAGTGAATTCACGTGAGCCCCTAGTGTCAGATATTGGCTCACATGACGTTCTGCTCTGCTATTTACCATATGGTGTCAAAAATTTTACACAGTAATCCTTGCCTTCTCTAAAACAGGATTATTGCTCATACGTGAGCACTGTTCTTGAGGCAGGATCAAGCCTTTAACAGACTTACTCATCCTGGTTCTTCCATCTGCCCCACTCATACCCCTTTCCTTTCCACGGAGCTGGTTTTTATTGCACCAGAGAGCAAATCCAAGGCCTTGCTATGCTGGGTAAAGCAACCTACCACCAAGTGTGACATCCCAAAATCTACAGATGCTCAACTGTACCTGTACTTCAATCGTGTTATGAAGAACATAGGAAGAGATGAGCCACACCTCTTTGCAGGATTAGACGCAGCATTGCCTCACTTTGGAAGTACCAAGGACACTTCATTCCACTTGTAGTTTCTATCATTTTTTCCTAGCAAACCATTGGCCAGAGAACGAGCCTGAAGCCCACCGCAAGTCTTTGAACTATTCCCGGTTGTATCACGAGCACTCTGGCAGCCTCCCCGGGCACCTGCACTCGTTGCAGTGGGATGGCTACAGGCATTGTCATGTGCTCGGGCAACAGAGCCTCTGGCAGATCTTCCTGCTTCTGGTTTATTTCCCTTTATTCACCTTGAATCAGAAGCAAGTGAACACTATAGAGGGACCGACACCGGGTGACACACAAATCCTTTCTAAGAACCTAATGGTACATTCTTTTTTTAAAAAAAAGAACAATGCCTGCCTGTTTCCTTTTGTCTTCTGAGAGGCTCTCCGTCTCATTCCTCAGGGCCATTCCCCCAGCACAAAGTTCGCCAGCACGCTCTAGCTTTCATGAGGCACGAGGAGAGAAACTTTACAGCTCCTCTGCACTAAAATGTAATAACTTTCTCCACACGGCTGCACAAAGGATTTCTTTGGGAGCAAGGGACCGAGTTTCACAGTTGCATAAATATAAACTAAAGTAGAAATCCATCTTTGAGTCTGCAGGCACGCAGTCAACATGCCCATTTTTCAAGAGTCTCAGAGTCATCCTTCACTGTGTGTTCTTTCTGCTCGGCTTTAAAGTTAAGCTACTTTAATAATTCATGACATCACACCCATTAAAATATGAGCATTTTCTACCAAAGGAAACAACCCTTTTCCCCCCACCCCTTTCTCCATGGAAGAGGCCCAGACAAGCTTCTGCATAGGAAAGCAATGCCGTTCACAAGCAGTAACTGATGAGGTTTCAGGGCGAGCCTTGCAATTTAGTCTACCACTGCACACAATGACTTTTATCATGAAAAGCCAGCGCCATATGCCAGAGGAGACAGGTTAAGCCTCTTAAATGTTCCTGACAGCAATGAGCTTTCATTTATAAAAAGTAAACATCTGCCTCATGGGGAAATAATCCACAGAACAATAGGGACAGGTTATTTGTTTGCTTGATTTATTGTGACTGCACTTGAGACTGGGGCATTTCAGACATCTGAGATATGTCAAAATAGGGATGATTTTTTTTAAAACATTAAAAAAAACAATTTGAACCCTTTTATAGACATCAAAGAGGAGTCCTGCCCACTGCAGATACTTACCATGAAGAACTCATGATTTCAAAAATGAGAAAACAAAAGACCAGAAATCAGTCTTTGGTGCCATGCTTGCTAGCTATACACTTTGGGCAAATTATTTAACTTTTCTAGGTCATATTTTTCCATAGCTGTGAGTGAAGATCAAAATTAAATCTATCCTGAAAAGTGAAAGGGTTCTGATGAGGCATTGATGATTTATGAGTGTGGAAATCCTCAGTAAACTGTGCAGCAAAACAAATGTTAAGGCGGTGCTTGGTATTAAACAGACAAAAAAGACATTTTGCTCTAGGCTTTTAAAAGTCAATAGGCAGAAGATTTATTACCCATGTCGAAAAGAAATTTCCTTTTGCTTATGGATCTTTCCTGGAAATACCTGTGGCCCCCCAGATTAGCTTACTGTGGCTCAGTGTGCATGACAATGGTCCCTTGAATGTCACCTGGTAAAAATCAGTGATCCCAGTGATCCATCATTGGCCTGGGAGGAAGAAATGAGCATCGTTGTCCCACCATCACCAGCAGCAGCATCACCAGCAGCATCAATATCAACAACATCAGCAGCACCCTCTACAATCTGCAAACTTCCTTTTGGATATTTAAAATGTTGAGACTCGTAAAAGTTCTAAGTAGTCTTGTTTAGAAATTAGAAAACTGTTATTCAACAGATTCTGGATAATGCATAAGTAGGAAAAGCAGTGGGGAAACTGAGCCCCAAGAAAAAGGACTGTAGAGACAGTCACCCACTCCTTTGTGCCTCCAACCCCTGGGCAGACATCTATCCCTGAATCTGTAACTCTTCCTCAAGCCCCCCCATACCTACCTTTCCCATCCCATATCCTTGAGAGAAGATGTGTCCTTTGGCCACCTTTAACCTCCCAGTCAGTCCCTAACACAAAACTTGACACATGGTGGTACCTAAGCAAGATTTGTTGGACTTTCTGAAGGAGAGAGTGAGCCAATCAAACAAACCCCCTTTTTCCAATGAAACTTCTGCTTTAAAGTTAACAAACTGCAACTATGAGTATGTGTGTTCATGCTCATGTGTGTACACTCAGAGGCCATCCTTTTTCTTCCCTCCTCAAGCCTGGAAACTCACCCCAATCCTCTATCCCTTGTGTTCACAACTCTAGCACTTTTCTTCCACCGATTTTCTAAGTTTAAAAAACAAAATGTCAAACATTTGCAAAAGTAGAAAGATAGTATCACACGTGTTCACACTTCATAACCAGCTGTGACGATGCCCACCTCATGACCAGATTGGTCACAGCAAAAACCTATTCTCTCCCCATCTTCATCCTTACACTGAACTATATTCAAAAACCCATTTCGTCTATAAATATTTCAATATGTATCTCTAAAAAATGGCTCCCTTTAGGGCCTCCCTGGCCCCATTTTTAACCTTCTTCCTCCTTTATATTCAATTTACAAATAACCCACAGAAATGCTTTCCATTGCTCTACTTATATTTTGTCTTCATTTCTGCAAACCTCATCCTCCTGCCCTTAGATTCCATACTAGAACACTGAAAACACTTCTTGTTATATTCCGACCCTAGCATCTCCCCGTGCTCATCAACACTCTTACCACCCCTTGTTCAAACGTCTGGGGTATTAGCTAAAGATGAGATGATTAGAAGTTCAAGGCCATCCTTAGCTACATAGCAAATTCAAGGCCAGTCTGGGTCACATAAGATCCTATCTCAAAACAAAGCAAATAAAGAAATGTCACAAAATAGTCCCCACACTGATTTTCCCGCAGTATCTAGTATGTAATAAAAAATTATTAGACACACCAAGAATTACAATGTGATACATACCGTTAAAAATAAAAACAAGGACTAGAAACCAACATATGACAGTCTCATATTTGTAATTTATCAGACAGACAAATTCAAAGAAATAAAGAAAAATACATTCAAATCATTGAGGTAAAATATAATCTTAATAAATGAAAAGACAGACTTTCAAAAGAGAAGGGAGAGTGCATTTAAAACTGGAAGTGAAAGCTTGCTGCTTGGACTTCTAAATATATTGAAGACAACAGAAGAAAAAATCTAGTAGATTGAGAAACAGATCGATATAAACCTATCCAATCTGAAAAGAAAAAAAGAAAAAGAAAAAATGGATAAAATGACCAGGCCTCGAAGCCCTAAGGACAATAGCAAACAGTCTACCTGATGCAGCTTGGATTTCCCTGAGGAGAAGATGATGATAAAAGTAAGAAAATTACTGAAGAAATACCAAGGTCTTAGCTGGGAAGCAAGAGCTGAGCTGTCAGCTGTTGGAGGAGACAAAGGAACCAGACAAAAATGAAAACATTGCCTGGGTTTGTGGATCAGTGGTGGAGGATACAGACATGGACACAAGGCCTTGAACCTGAACCTAACCCCCAGGGGGAAAATAACTAAAGTTAAGAAAGAAGCTTCTCGCACTGGGCAGTCAGTCATCAATGCAGAGAAACATCATTGGTCAAAGCGCTGAGAACAAGAGATTGAAACGCTCACCTCTAAACGGGATGCCTTTATCAGCCCTCTTCTCCACCCACCAAGCCCAGGGAGCATTGAAAAGGAGGAAACACAAAGAACGTAAGAGCAAAGGGTGAAAAGAAGCTCTGCGAATGCTGTCTTGGTGACATGGCATTGCTGCCCACCCATGAAACTCATGGCGGCTAAGGTTACCGCACAAAAGCAGCCAATGTTCAAACTTCCAACACAGATGGGGGAGGTGCTCTCCAGATCCCGCCCCATACACGAGGAGGAGCTATTGACAATTGGGAGCTATGGTGGGGGCGGGGGGGGGGGGAATCATTCTTTTTTGAGGATGTTCTCACTGGTAGATTTCCCATGTTCAAGTGGGTGGCCCAACAGCCGTACGCAGATGGGCAGTACTAATTAGGCTGCTCATGGAAGGAGGATGAGAAAGAAAAAGACGTCGCTCTGGAAGCTGTAGTTGGTCGGAGGGTATATACTGGAAAGAGTAAGGGAAGAGCTGGAGGAGGGACATGTGAGTGGGGTGTGATCATGTCTTATTGCATACATGTATGAAATCCTCAAGAAACGGGTGTGTTTATCATTTTAAAAGTCTTCAGCTGCACTTCAGTGCTGGCAAGAGCTAGAACTGGAGATGGTGCTGACCCTGTTTGTTTCTTTTCCTTCGTTTTTCTTTTGTTTGTGAAATAGCTCACCAGTTTCTGGGCAGGTGGGCTAGAGCAACTAGGGATTATCTCACTTTTGACGGAGCCCACAATAAAAGGTTCCTCTGGTTTTGTGCACTAGGGGTGTTCCCAGGGAGAGAAACAGGCAAGGACCAGAGTGGGAAATTACGAAGTGCTAAGAGAAAAGAACAGCATCTTTAAGTTTTCGCCTTTCCCCTACAGCAGAGTGGCTCAGCAGAGGTGTCTGAAGAGGTCTTTGCACCAGGCATGAAAGGAAGAGAGCCAGACAATGGCACCAGGCTGGCTGCAAAACATTTGACCAGCCTGAGGGTCCTGAGTCCTTAACTGCAATTTCTTCACAGCCTGCCATGTATGTACTGGCTGGACAGGGGCTGGAAGAGGAGAGATTTCCCCCAGAGGCTTGTGAGCAAAGCCTTTCTCCTAGCCCATAGTCAGTGATGAAAACTAACACATAGGTTTTCAACCAGAAGCCAAACTCTTCAGAAAGAATAGCTGAAAATTGCATTCGATGAAAAACTTCAGCTTATAAAGCCAAGCAGCTCAGTGAGCCTCAAGCTGAATAAATACAAAGAATGCTACATGTAGGTACTTCATTGTCAAAGTGCTGGGAACCGACAGTAAAGAGGAAATTCTGAAAACAATCAGAGAACATAAGATTTCGCATGCAGGGAGCAATAATAGAAATTCTGGCTGACTTATTGCCAGAAAATGGGAAGAAAGAAATGAGGAGGGGGAAGAGGAGAAAGAAAGGGAGGAGGAAGATGACCAGGAGTCAACAGAATCTCCTCTAAAATACTGGGCGTGGGGGTCAGGGTGGGGTGGAGGACTAGCCCTGTTAACTTATATTTCCATAGCCAGAACAAAGATTTTTTTTAAAGCAAGAGTGAAACCAACATTTCACAAGAGGTAAGGAGGGAGAGGGAAAAGGAAGGAGGGAGAGACAGAGAGAGACCATGAGAATACATGGTTAGCATGCTCTAACTGAAGATGCTGGAGGATGGCCCCTCTGACTTGGAGAGTGACCCCAGAGCAAACAAAAAGAAATGGAGCACCAGCTTTTGATAGGTAACCCATGTCCTAGTGGATGGGCCCACCCCCATGCACACATGGGCAGCACCAATTAGACTCCAGGTGCTACTAATAATAGCTTTTGTTTTTAAAAAGGGCAGGAAGCTGGTAGGGAGATGGGTTGCTGAGCCCCAGAGGAAGTTGGAGGGAGGGAGGTAGAGGTAGTGAGAGAAGACGAGATCAAAATACATTGCATACATGTCTGAAACTTTCAAAGAATAAATAAAAATACTATAAGAAAGGAAGAAAGAATAAGTAGGAACCCAGGATTGGCAAACAAACAAAGGTAATAGTAGTGTTATTCTTCTCATAGTTTCTTTAGAACACCATTCAAAGCACAAATAGTAACGCCATAAGGAAGGTCTTGCAATTCGTAGAAGTAATAGACATGAAAGCCTGTTAGCCTGGAGGAGGGGGCATCGGGGTTACGTGAAATGGTGAGATTATTCAATGTGTGAAGCGAGGGCAGGAAGCAGGACTGTTCGAGTGTGAAGTGGGAGGTGAGAAACAGAACGCTGGGGAAGCAGGGGCAACACAGCCTCTGATAGCCAGTAATTACAAGATCGCATAATGGAAGTGGGAGGTGTGGCTCTCCTGCAAGAAGTTTGGGTTTGACTGGTGGGTCCTCAAAACTAAAAGAATATGACTGTTTCACACCGAAATGGTAGGCTGTGGGGATGTCAGAAACTGGGACAGGGCTCTCCCCACCTCGGTAGGTCAGTCACAAATACAATGAACTGCTGACTGCTGATGGTGTTTCCAGGCCTGGCTCTACCTTTCAATTTTTTTTAAATTTTAGTTTATTTTTTTATGTATTCCCTTTATATCCTGATCATAGGTCCCCCCTCTTCTCTTCCGGGTCCCCCCCTTTTCCCCTTATTCCCCCTCCCCTACTTGTCAGATAATGGGAGCTCCCCGCCCCCCCTGCCCCCACAACTAACCCACATCAGCACATCAAGTGCCATCAAAACTGAATGCATCTTCTTCCACATTGGCCTGGTGAGGCAGCCTTACCAGGGGGAAGTGATCAAAAAGCAAGCAACGGAGTCCATGTCAGAGACAGCTTATCCCCTTTCTAGGGGACCTACATGATGGCCAAGCTACCTATTGGCTACATATGTGTGTAAGGGGCCTACATTGAATTCATGCATGGTCCTTGGTTGGTGCTTCAGTCTCTGCAAGCCCTTCTGGGCCCTGGCTAGTTGGATCTGTTGGTCTTCTTTTCGAGCTCCTGTCCCCTCTGGGTCCTTTTATTCTTCCCCTCCACCCCCGCACCCTCCAACTCCTCCACAAGACTCCCCACACTCCATCCAATGTTTGGCTGTGAGTCTCAGCATCTGTTTTAATCTGCTGCTGGGTGGAATCTCTCAGAGGACAGCTATGCTAGGCTGCCATATGCAAGCCCATCAGAGCATTGTTGATAGTGTCAGGGGTTGGCTCTCTCCCATGAAGTAAGCCTTGGGTTGGAGCAGGCACTGTGTTGGACAGTCCCTTCATTTCTGCTCTATCGTTTTCCATGCACTTCTTGTAGGCAAGGTAAATTTTGGATCCAAGTTTTTGTGGGTGGGAGTTCCCCTCCCTCCACTAGGATTTCTGTCTAGTAAGTGGGTATCCTTTTCCGTCTCCATGACTCCTCCTACTAGGAGTCTCAGAATCACTCCGTATCCTGCCAGAAGCCTACGCTGCCATAGGTCTCCAGCTTCTCTCAGAGATGCCCCTGCCCAGGGTTTCTCTTCTCTGTACAAGCCCTCTGTCCTCGCGCCCTCTCTCCCCACATCTGATCTCCACCATCACTTCCCTCCACACTTGCTCTCCTACCCTGTTCCTTCTCTTCAACTGCTTCTGCTGTCCATTTTATTTCCCCTTCTGAGTGATATTTAAGCATCCTCCCTTGGGTCCTCCTTGTTACTTATCTTCTTTCGGTCTGTGAATTGTAGTATGGTTATCCTGTAGTATGTGTCTAATATTTGCTTACAAGTGAGTACATACCATGTGTGTCTCTTTGGGTGTGGGTTAATTCACTCAGGATGATCTTTTTCAGTTCCATCCATTTGCCTGAAAATTTCATGACTTCCTTGTTTTTGATAGCTGAGTAGTATTCCACACCTTTCAATTTCTAATGCCCAATTTACCAGAAGCATTTGTTCTCCTCCAGAATCTGCACTACACAAGAACATGCTTTATTTTTTACATTCTACCAATTTTCTCCATTGTTTGTGTCTTCAATTATGTTTTATCATGGGTTTAAAAGACATATATTATATGGCATGCTATTATTGTACTGACTACAGTCATCCGGTTTCTGGGGGTACTGGTGCTAATATCCTCCTCAGATACTAAAAATCTCCGAATGTTCAGGCCCTTGTGTAAAATGACACAGTGTGTGGGCATACCCTATGAACATCCTCCAGCATTCTTTAAATCATCTCTAGGTGACTCCTAACACATAACACCGTATAAGCACACCAGCTGCAAGTAGCCATTATATTACATTACTTAAGGAAAAGTGAAGGGGAAAAAGTTCAAACTTGTTTCAGTACGAACATAATTTTTTCCTGAATATTTTTTGATTCATAGTTGGTTGAACTGGGAACACAGAGGCCATAGATAACAGAAGGCTGACTATATTACAACCATGACTTTTTCTATCACAGACTTGGAGAAAATAGGTCCATAACAACAACAACAACAACAACAACAAAATGAGCAGAAAAAAAGGAGCAGTCTCAGATGCCAGAACAGTAATAGAGGGAACAATAACTTAGCAGCTAAGTTTTTTAACTGGTCAACATCAAAGAATAGTTGTTGGCATTAGTAAGTCTTGGATCAAAACGTGAGACAAGAATGAAGATTTCGTAATGGCTGTGTAAACAGGCATGCCTCCTTTGTCTGCCTGTGCCCGTCCCCAGAGTCACCTCTCCCTTTGCCCCACTTCCTTTCTCGCTCTTTTCACCAGTCTTCTCCCTGTCACTCTCATGGGTCTCCTAACTAATCTCTCTTAACTCCCTGCAAACTTTAACTCCTCCCTCCTTCAGGGCAACACATAATTTCTTAGAACTTGTCAGGCTCAAGCTGGTCATGTGAACCCCTTTGTGAAGCCCAGTCCGTGCTGATGTATAAATCTGTCATCATAAAATAAAGGTATAGACTTTAGTCTTGGCATTTTGTTCTTTGCCCTTGACAACTGTCTAGGTTGGGGCTGGTGAATTCTAATAACAGTCTATCAAAGCCCTGATGTGCTTGGTGTTATGATAGTCTAGAGAGCTACAAGCATCTTATAAATAGCCAGCTTGATGTTGCTGGCTCTTGAATTCCCCAGATGTCAAGACTCCTGTTAAGATAATTTTTGATGCCCTGAACCTGGATTCACATGGGGCCTCCAGTCTGGACCTTTGCGCATCAGTCGGCAGAGTGGGTAGTCCTCTGTTCTCACCTTTTGGAGCCTTTCTTCTGATGTTGCCTGAGTGAGTTTGCCTTTGCTAGAGAGCTCTTGCTCGGTGTTGATGCATATGACAACAGCTTCTCTCATCCTCCCCAGGTATCCAGGCAGCGCTGCTCAGCTCTCCCATGACTTTGCTCTTGTTTGCTTCCTGTCGCTGCCTCTGACTTGTCTTTCTTCCAGCACCAAGAAAGCCTGGGGTGGAGAAAGGGCGGGCAGGAATGTCCTCTTCAATCTATGCCTTGTATTTCTTTCCTGTGTAGAGTGTATACACCCACTCTTAATTCATTTTTTTTCTTTTGGTCAATAATTCCATCAAATATTTACTGAGTACCTCCTAGGCATTGGGCAACAGCAAATACCACAGGTTATAGTCAAAGGGGAGTGAAGAAAGTAGATGTTATATAACAAATTATTCAAATAATGATTTAACCACAAATAAGAGAAGGGTTAGGTAAGAAAGGTGCTATGAGAATAAACAAGTGGGGACCCCATCAGATCTGGGCATCAGAGAGGACTTCCATGAGACAATTTTGAACAAAGCACAAGTTAAAATGCAATGTGTTTAAAGGACAGATAGAAAAAAATCAGAAAGGCTCCAGAGTGGTTGAGGTACAGAGGACCCACAGAAGGTGACTGTGATAGATTAGCAAGACTCTTTTTTTTTTTTTTTTTTTTTTTTTTATAAAAACCCAGCAGGTGTCTGGAGGACTGAGGCTCTATCTAAAAAGCAATGGAAGTTGAAAGATTGTCAGTCATCTGTTGCATCCATTTCAAAGTCAGTTCAGTTACAGAATGAAACCAACTCACAGACATAGAGACACATCTGATTTTTCAATGCCACCGACTGGAGGGAACTCTCAGCCCTCCCACCGCTGTGTCTCTGACAATCTGTCCTCCTGACCAGGAGTATTCGCCATTACATCACATTAATGGAAGCAGCACAGTCAGTGGCAGCACTGGCTAACCAGACCCTTCTGATTCTACCTAAGCCAGAAATGAGACTGTCTTCATGACAGCATCATCTCTCAAGTGGGCAGTCCTCTGCCCGGATCTGTGGGCATGTGAGATAATACTGGGTGTGGTTATAAAATCAGGCAGATTTATGTAACAGTTTCCTCTGAGATTGAAACAGTTCATCCTGCGAGGAAGCTCTGTAAACAGAAAGGTCAACCACTCAAAATAGCTTCAGGAAGTCCCTAAAACTGACCAGATTCACTAGGCCCCTCCCTGTCAGAGTAAACAGTAAAAGCTCAGTCTGAAGGAAGCCGCAGTGAGAAGACTCAGACCAGCCTGTTTGCAAAAAAAGACTTGAGACCAGAGCAGCTGCCTGAAAGAAGCAGAAATCAGCAGAGCTGCTTGGAAGAGATTTAAACCAACTGAGGCACCTGGAAAGGACACTCTCTAACGTGCTGAGCTGCACACAGGCTGTGCAGTGTACTCCAGATTCCCTACTTGGTGAGCTGTCATCCTTCTGAGGTGGGCCTTGGTGATGCAGCTGTCTTTGAGTCATTTTTGCTCCTGTTAAGTAACCCCCTCACCCACATTCCTATGTGTAACCCCAGTAAAAGTCACAATTCACCGAATGGGACTTTGATGGTACCTGTATGTTGCTCTGTCATGGATTCCCCCCTATCTGGGTTGAGTAGACATGTGTGTTGGGTCTTTCCAGGAGAAGTTTTGCCACACAACAGGCAGAGAGATTATCACACACACATACACACACACACACACACACACACACACACACACACACATACTTCCCATGTGAATACTTATTATGTAACAGGATTATAATGAGTGATCTTCCCTAAGCTGCAGGAGTACAACATCAGACCATCTTCTACTGGGCAAATCTGGGGTTTCCACCTGGCTTGGGCAGGGGCTGTGGTCCTTCATTCTCATCTTCTGCTCAGTCTCGCCCTGCTAGATGCTTCTGAGTCACCCTTCTCCACGGGACTCTGTACCCCATGAATGTGGCCAATATGAACTGCATCAGTACGCTCCCTTGTCCTCCAGTTTGCACATAAAGTTGGGCCCTGGGAGTCACAGAGGAGAAAGAGAACATGAGTGTGACCTTTCTGTCACAGGGTCCCCCACTCCTCTAGGTGGGCCTCCCATACTGACCTCATGGCTTCGATAACTCTTCACTCCTCACTCCTCCCAGGTGCTGGCTCCTGGCATTGTTGACTCATGGACACTGCTCTGCCCCTTGTTGCTGTCCCTATACTTTGCCCGTGCTTGTGCAAATAGCACTTTTATCCAACCACTTAAGGCTGCTACCCTGAGTGCCAGGCTTCCTTCCTGTCCTGCGGTACCAAACTCAGAGCTGCCTAATCCCCGTGTGTGCTCTGGTCTTAAGACAGCAACTACTAGTTTTTCCTTTCTGGCACATTTTGGTTTGGATTCCCTAGTGACTGGCCTCTGTAGGCTCTTGAACTAGGTGGATAAATCCAGCAAGCGCAGAGGAACCAGAAAAACATGGCTGCCTCTCCTTTCCTTTTCCAGCAGGTTCTCCCTGATCCACCACATGCACTGCCATCCACACCACTCTCCATGCCAAACACGATGTGCCTCAGATCCTTCCATCCCCTTCCGCTTGTCTGTCATTTTCTTCCACCAGAAATCTGAGTGGTTCACTCCCTCATTATTGTAAGGCCTTTCCTACCAACATCCGTTTTCAACTAACTTCTTACAACCTACTTACATTGGTACTCACACACCAGCCCTTGATACCACCTTCCCTAATTTATTTTATCCATAGCATGTCAGTTCTGCTTGGTAAAGATTTGGGTTTCTTATTGATCACACACACACACACACACACACACACACACACACACACACACACACGTGTGTGTGCACAAGCACATACACATACACACTCACATGCACACATGTATTCCGTCTCTAATAACCAGTTCCAAATTCTATGCGCTATTTTCTGAACTGACACAATCTCATTTCAGAAGGGAGATATGTAGAAGGGACATGAGTGCATTATTTTGGACCCCAAGACAGCCACCTCCAGCAAAACCGTACCTTTGGCAAGGGTCCTACCTCACCCACAGCATTGTGCATAATGCAGAACAGGTCTGTCTGTGCCCTGGGTTAGTTTATGCTGTTTCCACTTTGGATGCACCTACGGGGAACTGACAAACCATTCTTTTCTGCCTGGTCTCCATTCCAGAAGCAGAACCACACAGTGGAAGAATAAAGTTCTCCTTGATCTGGGAAGATGACCCCACTGATCCTGAAGTTAAGTATGCACTTTGAACACACACGACCATTCACATGGCATCCATTGTGGAAGCTCCTACTACATGCTAGGCTTTGTGCTAGCCGCCGAGGAAGCCAAGATGAATAAAATACAGCCCCTTCCCTCCAGGTGCTCTGACATACCATGCTGGACTTCTATGGGGTGGAGAGATGAAAGCCATTTTCTTCTGCAGTACAGAAGCAACACACCAGACTATGTATTTCCATCACTCAGCACATGGAGAAACAGCCTGTATCCAAGAAAGTCATGTCTTGACCCACAAGCTGCAGGCTGAGAAACCGTACACGTGGTCTACATCCACAATGAGACCCAGGAAAATCTCAACATCTCTTGGAGAATCCCTGCCAGACCCTGGGACTGAACCACAGTCATTCCTCAGGCCCGGCTCTCACAGTGGGCTCACAAGTGCATCCTTGTGAATATAAATACATGAGCAAATGAGAAGGCAATAAACGCACTAATGACAATAGCATATGAATCTCACAAGTGGGTCAGGTACCAGTCCACCTTCATGACCTCTGGGCTAAAGCATCCTGGCTATGGATCCTCACAAACTGGAGAAGTAAAGGCCAGATCCCAAAGAGGGCTCAGCGTTAGGAGAACAAGCTAATGATGAAGAGTACAAACAGAACAGATCAGTAAACTTACTTCAAGATTAGCTCTTTGGCCCCTCGGGTGTCAGCTGAGCATTGATTATTAATTAGATGGTGGGATTGCACTCAACAAAAAAGCACACTGAGAGCCCTGGGTGCGTTTAAATACAGCGCTGACTACTTGCATCCTGTGGGAGCAGTGCTCTGTAGGAACTATAGTTTCTCATGAATAATGTTCGGGCATGACTTGTTGGGATAGCCATCAATTAAGCCACATGATTCCTACTATTTATACACACACACACACACACACACACACACACACACACACACACACATTTAATTAAAAAATACACCTCTCTCGCCTCAATGGGAATAAGAGATAGTTTATTCTAGGCCCAACTATAGGTGACTATGACCCCAAGTGCCATGCTCCACCATGGTAACAGTTGCATTATTTTTTTTTACAGTAATAGAATAAAGAAAAGAATATATCAAGACACTGGTGGGCAATCAGAGATCAGGTTCCAGCAAAACGCAAAGCTTTGCTATAGGCCTCAGGTGCTATCTGCTCATATCCTTCACTTGGAGGCCCACTCACACATTCCAGATGGGTTTACCTAATAGTCGCAGGATGTCAGGTCACACAGAAGTGGGCCATAGACCGCTATTTATAGGGTTAAAGTAGCCCAAGATAGTTGAGTTCTGGACCTATAACTTTCCAACTCTCCACAGCCATTGAAATTCTAATTTATCAATAGACCTCATAGGTTTAATGTGGGTAAGCTGGTAACCATTTTTTTGTTTTGTTTTGTTTTTCGTACTTCAGAAGCTGTCTGTAAGCAATTTGACTCCAGGAAGCAGAACAGAGGAGATGGTGCCCTAATGGCCAAGGCGTGTGGAGAAGTCACCTAGAGTCTTTGCATATGGAAGCTTGAGAGGCCTGAGAAGACGGTGCCCCTTACACCGGCCATCCCTGGGCTGTGGCCTGATTTCTCTGCTGCCGTTCAGATGAGATGATGAATATAAGCAGCAAAGGGAAGCTAGTCACAGAGCTACTTGCAGAAATGATAGCTTTCTGCGTACAACAGATGTGTGTTGTTTCTGCCATGCCTTGGGCATATGTAAGACTTGCAGGGTGTCAACACCTCAAAACCGCAGCTTTTAACCATATTACCTGTTCTAACTCAGCTCAAATTTCAAAAATAGTGGTTGGCACAGCCTTTGTGCAATTGATCCCTGAGAGCTTCTGTCAGCTCCTTCACAGAGGTTTCCCATCTGAGTATTTCCAGAAAGAATGGCACTTTGCTTTCAATAGCCTGCCAGCTGGTTGGAGACAAAGCAGGTGCAGCCCTTTCTAAATACCATATGTACATATATGCCACCCCAGTGCCTGGCCCCTCCTGCCAGAATTTTGGAGACAGGGCTTTGTTGGTAGTTGAACAATTTTTTTACTTATACCAAACTTTATCAAAAGCAGAGGTGAGAAAAACTATGAAAATTATAAAAACTACTCAGTGTTCATGAGTTGTGTGTGTGTGTGTGTGTGTGTGTGTAGGTCAGAGGTCAACTGTGGCTGTCATCCCTGAGGTACTATATCCACTAGTGTCTCTAACTAGTCTGAGGCTTGCTGATGCAGTTAGGCTGGCTGGCCACTGAACCCTAAGATTCACCCTCCAAGCGCTGGTGTTACAAACGTGAGCCACCATGCTCAGCGTGGCATTTTTATACAGGTGCTGGGGAATCTGACCTCAGTTCCTCATGCTTGCTTAGCAAGCACTTGACTGACTGAGCCGTCTCCCCAGCCCTAAGACTATATACTGAGACCCCCCAAGGCACTTTGTACATAAACCATGTCTGTTTGATGCTTTATCTCATGCAGAGAGAATAGCTGACCTGGAGCAGGGGAGAGGCAATTAGACCTCGGCATCAGGACCTGTGTTAAATGATGGAGTTGAATTTGCTCAGCAGTTGATTAAAAATGCCTGTCTTCAGCTCACTGTGCTCCTCTGCCCCCTTAGAATACCTGAAGCAAGAAGCAGGTGGAGTCCATCTTTGTGGTCTCACCACCACCACCATCTTCCATCAGCACATTAGCTTTTTCCATTTTGAGCAGGAATGGAAATAAAATCAAATCGGAAGTCCCCAGCTATCTTTGAGACAAGCCTAGAATAGAAAAGAGAGGAATAAACAGTTCCAGTCCTAGCTCATTGCTCTTTCAGGTAGAATCCTATTACATTTAAAAAGTATCCTTTGAAATTCTGATTAGCTTGAAGCCTTTGAAAGCAGATATATGCAGCCATCTGAAGCAAAATTCTCCTGCTGTCTGACAGCTCCCCATCCTTTTGACCCTACACCCTCTGGACACCTCTGGCCAGCCACCTGCTATATAAACAGATGTTTTGGAGTGTGCTGAGGGGCGGCCTCTCCTGAGGGGGCATGGAGAGCTGGGGGCAGGGGAGCAGAGCCAATCATGTTAGGAAAAGAGTTACATAAATTGATCTGAGACAACAGAACACACCAACATAAACGCACCCCAAGTAGATGGCCAAGCGTACGTGTGCATGCCATGGTTTCGAAGTGAAGTGTTTCCCAAAAGGCACATATGTTGGTCTTTCGCATGATCCCTGGTTTGGTCTCCGGTTGACAGCACTCTTCAGAGGAGACGGGATAATCAAGGTGCTAACTTGGTCAAGAGATCAGTCCGTTGATGTCTTTATTACTACAAGGAGGTGGGACTAAGAGATGACACTTGAGTAGAGGGAGTAGGCTACCTGGGTGAGCCTCTGAAAGGCATCCCTACTGCCAGGCCCTTCCACTCCGTCTCTCTGCTCCCTGGCTGTTAGACTGCAAGCATCTTTCCTCTGCCATGCTTTCTCCTATAATATACTGCCTCACCACAGGTCAGGCACACAGAGCCAAATGACTGTCCTCTGAAGAAGACATGGTTTATGTACAAGGTGCTTTGGGAGTCACAGTATAAAGTCTTAGGGCTGCCAAGACGGCTCAGTCAAGTGTGTCTGTGTTTCAGATGTCTACGTGCTTCTGACATCTGCCCTCCTCACCCTACCCTGCGTTGTATCTCTCTCCAGCTTTCTAGTATAGTGGGTCACTGCTCTGAAGGCTAAGACTTTCTTTTCTTTATTTTTTTTTTCTTGGGTGTCAGGGTCTGGTTTTCCAAAACAGGCTTTCTCTTTGTGTCCCTAACTGTCCTGGTCCTCCTGCCTCTGCCTCCCAAGTGCTGGAATCAAAGACATGTGACACCACACCCAGCTTGGCTAAGATTTTGTTCCAATCACAACTGTTCTTGTTTGAAAAGACACACGCGCACACACACACACACACACACACACACACACACAGCCTATTACATCACTGAAAACAGTACATGAATGCAGCTGGGCCCTGTCTTCTCCAGGGAGCGTAGAGTATGAGCAAGGTGGACAAGGCTTCTTGGAGGGTAAGCCACATGCTTCTGCAGCTATAGAGCAGGAAACATTTTTGAGTCAATCCCAAACTGCAATGTTTTTTCCACAGAGCTCTTATCTCCCCGTTCTGTCATTGTTCTATCAATCTGCATGCGACTGTCAGTCCTAATAGCCCAGCTTCCAAATCTCCCTAGGAACTCAGCACAGTCCCAGGGATCCGGGAAACTAAATCATGGGAGGGATTACATCTGGGCTCTGTAGGCTTCCTCAGTAATGGTGGTTCCAGGGACAGATTCTGACTGATATCCAAAATAAAAACTACCAAAACTCCAAAACACTTGCATTCACACCTTGTAAATCCCATTAGCATGTGTCAGAGTGCCAGGGGTTCCAAGGTAGGGAGCTGGCAGAGCCAGTTGTGCTATGTTGCATCCAGCTAAACACACCCCCCCAACTCAGTTACACCAACTTTCTCTACGTGTTGCTCCACACCATGTGGATTGTGCAAAGACCAGTGTCAGCAGTCTGTTTGTGACTGTGGTTAACAGAGATAGGTGGGACATTCCAGAGGGAAATAGAGCACAGAAACACACTCCTGGAAAATGTATTCTTCATTCCTGCTGGGGCTTTGATGTCTAATTGTTCAATAGTTTCCTACTTTAGTGGACTTGGCTTACCACACATAAATGATCTATTACTCAGGATTAGGTTCGTTTGCAACTGACAGTAGCGTAAGCAAGATAGATGTTTACTTCTCTTGCATAAATGAAATCCGTAGAGCTTGCAGGGCTGCTCTCTAAGAACTAGGAATGGAGGCCGCTTCCGGCTTACTTGTCTGACACTCTCAGGACAGGACTTCCACCTCAGGCTCCAACAGGCCTACTCTTGCTCTACACATTGCATTTGCATGTAGAGATGAGCAGTCAGCAAAATACAGTTCACAGACCAAATCTAACTCCTTCTGGTTAGATAAATAAGGTGTTATCGGAACATACGAGAACAAACAGGACACACCCATTTGTTTGAGTATGTTCTATAGCTGCTTTAACAGCTTAGCAGCAGAGTGGAGAAGCTGTAGCAGAGACCAGATGGCTTGCAAAGCTGAAAATATTTACTATCTGGCCCTCTCTAGCAACAGTTTGCCAACCCCCTATTCTAGATATAAGTGAAGGGGGAGAGTCACAGCAACCCAGGCCGTTTCCCAAAAACCACATATGACATTTCTGCTTGTATCCCATTGCCAGCCAGCACTGAGTTTCAGAGCCATCCTCAGCTGCAAGAAAAGCTGAGAAATGAACTATATTCTAGATGGCCACCTGCCCAGATCAGATTTACAGCCCTCTAAGGAAGAGGAGATGAGATTCGAGTCACCCAAGGGCCCTATTAGACCCATGGGCTCAAGACAGAGCCCAGTTGAGTGTCCTACTTGGCATCTCCCCCGGGACCACAGATTGACTTTGATTGTCTGCACCGCAGTCCCAAGCCAAGGGGAAAAATCAGAGTGAGGCCCAAGTTCAGCCAAGTCCCCTCCCCTAATGACCATGGCAGAGCTAGCGGGCCAAGGGCTCTTAGCCTCTTCGACTATCAGCTGCTACCGGTCTCTGTTGTCTTCAGTGGAGAGACACCTCCAAAACCAGGTGACCCTGAAAGAAGTGCTAACTTCATCAAGAGATCAGTCCACTGATGAGATGGGGCTGGGGGCCGGGAGGGGCGGCACAGGAGGAGAGAAGAAGAGGGAGAAGAGAGGATGGAGGAAGGGCACAGGAGAAAGCTTTTAAGATGAGTACAAAATACTGTTTTAACACAGGTGCAAAAAAGCACACATCAGTTTATTTTCTTCACTAAATAGGATTCTAATCCACCTTCCGGAGAGCAGATCAGAAATACAATATAAGCAAAGGTCCCAGGGGTTTCTAAAAGGGTCCTTTTTATCCGTGATCACAGCAGGTACACAGAAACAACATATGGCTCCTTCGGGTGAGCCTGGGAAACCTTAGGAGATAGATTTCCTAGAAGCACCACCCTCTCACAGGGTGATGCACACCTGTTTCCCGCCAAAGAGAGGAAATTCAATCCCATCCTCATCCACAGCCCAGAAACATAGCCCTGTCTCTTCATGCCCTATGCTTCCCCAATAACTTCTACTTTCTTTTTTTGTTTGTTTGGTTTTTTTTCTCTACTTTCTACACAATGAAAAATCCTTCAATTAATGTTTTCTCCATAGATAGTCGTGGAACAAGGACATAGGAATTCAGAGATAGATAGATAGATAGATAGATAGATAGATAGATAGATAGATAGATATAGATAGATAGAAAGATAGATGGATAGATAGATAGATAGTCAGATAGATAGATAGATAGATAGATAGATAGATAGATAGATAGATAG
>OU015748.1:40414807-40454700 GCA_907169655.1 Acomys percivali
GATAGATAGATAGATAGATAGATAGATAGATAGATAGATAGACAGACAGACAATGTCTACATGGATGTAACCAGATTTGCCCTCTATGTAGAACACCACTGAGGTTTAACATCTGCATCTCTTCACATTTGCATGTTTCTCTCGCTATTGGTCCTTTCCTTGGCCAGGAACTGAGCTTCCTCCTGAAGGGAAACTGGAGGTTAGTGGAGTGATTGGAAGACATTGGGGAGTGTGATCTCTTGAGCTACCCCTTGATGCATATCTGCAAATCACCTAACCCTGTTCTTATAATTATACTTCAAATCCCTAAATTTTAGGAGTACATCCTAAAACAATCAATTATGTTCAAATCCCTAAATTTTAGGAGTACATCCTAAAACAATCAATTATGTTGAGGTCCTTGTTGTCAGTGAAAGTATAGTGATTGTGAAGGGTAAAAAAATATTTAAGTACTGGCGATGGATGCAATTGTATCAGACTCTGAAGAATTCAAGTGGGATAGGCATAGTTACTATTCAGTTCAGAAACACCAAGAAAGCTACACCCAGTGTCAAAATGTCAAAATACTACCACCTGCTTTTGAACCCCTAAGCACTACCCCAGCAACTTCCCAGTGCCTTTCCAAGTTCCCACAACCCAGCAATCAAAGGGTAGTGCCTGAGTCAGCAAGGATCCTACAGCTCCTGATCCAAGGTTATGACCAAGGTCCATGGTGGTTACTTAGTGAGCATTTACTGTATCAATTGTGGAATATTTTGGAATCACCTTAACTAGAGATGCTTCCAGTGGAGACAAAAATCGGAGAAGCTGAAGGCTCTCTCCCAGGGCTACCATGTACAGTTAGGCAGGCTGTTCACTACATAAGTTCTCATAACTAGGGAACTAGTTATATAAGAACTGAATTCCAGTCCTATGTTCTGCTTGCCACGCCCATGCCCAGTATAGGACTGCCACCCAAAGGATGCTGCCTCATTGTCAAAGCTGTTTCACTCGCCCAGTACTAACTAAGTAGAAGAGGGACTGAACTGGGATGGGAGCATAAGATGAAAGTTACGAATAGTCCAAGAATCATGTGGGATGGTTACACATGTCATTTAAAAATATTACAAGCTACAGGGGCTCAGACAAAAAGGGAAAAGACTTCCTGCTGAGGAACTAAGCAACTGCTGCTGACAGAAAGTAATATCAGAAGAAAAAATAGTTTTTAAAAAAGTAGAGGGACGAGGTAGGCTTCCTGCTAGATGCCCTGGAAACTACAGCTGACTATCCAAACAAAATCCCCAATTCCAACATGGGGGTGAGCAGAAGGGGTGAGCAGAAGAGGTGGTGGTGGCAGGAGTGAGCCCTAAGTAGCCTGTGGGAGGAGGCCAAGGAACCTAAAGAGCCCTTAAGAACAAAAAGTTTAATGCAGTGTGGTTTCATAGAATGGATAGGGCCTATACATCATGGGAATCTGAGTCAAGCTGGATGTAGAAACACGCCCCTGTGAACCCAGGACTCGTGGAAAGAGGATCAGGCGTTCAAGGCCATCCAGGGCTAAGTAATGAGCTCTAGACCTGGGCTACACCATGAGACCCCTTCAAAAAAGAGAGGATTGAATTTAAGTCTTTCCTTGCCACTCACCAGCTGGGAGCCCTTGAAGACATTAACTTCTCTGAACTTCGGTTTCTCTGAAAATTGTTGTAATAATACCTACACTGCAGAGTTGCTGTGAGAATTAAAATAAGTGAGTGAACTGCCTAGCCCATTGCATGAGAAGAAGCAAGTGCCTTACATTCATAGCCATTATTAGAAATATTATTGCTATTATTATCAGCAGAGAGCTGCATTCTGAGCCATGAAGAGCACCTACAGAACAGGGCAGAAGGACATGAAGAGACGACCAGGGCAGATTAAAGGGATACAAGATAAGTGACAAATTTCTCAAGTTCTGTCCTAAGACTATAGCTTTTCCTCTAAGAGACAGAATTTAATATGTGAATGTGATTTTGATAAATGACATGTAATATGAGCTTGTCTGTGATTGAACTCAACTCGCCTCCCAGCTGGGTTGATCAGGAGGAGAGCTGAAATCTAGGAGGAATGAACCTTGCTTTCTTGCCCTGGGTCGAGTCTACCAAGATCAGAGCCCGACGATGACCTGACCAGCCCCAAGTTGAATGGAGGGAGTTGTGGGGGGGGGGACACCATCCCTGCTGTAAGAAACACAAATCACCCTGGAGTTCACAGGGAAGAGAAATCAAATGTGTCTTCTCAGAGCCTGCAGAACGGAAAGGTGTCTTTCTAGCATGCTCTCTTTTCACTTATTCCAGCCATAATAGTGGCGCTGTCCAAGGTACAGCCTCTTCCCTGACCTGCCTTGAGATGCCAGTGCTAAATTGAATCTCCAACACTGCATCTGCCTCGCTGATGGTTTTTACCAGCACACATTCATTAAAATTAACTATAAGGTGTTTCAAACATGTTAAGAGGAGCATGGAGTTGACTTCTCTTTCCCTAAAACAAGCAAATGGGGGAACAGGGAGCTGTTGTTTCAGAAAAATCTCCAGTGTTGAAAACCGTCTAAGAGCTTCTTTGTACAGGGAGGGAATGGTATTCAGAGGTTTTGTCCTTCATTGGGTATTTGTTCCTTCTTGTTGTTGTTGTTATTGTTGTTGTTGTTGTTGTTATTGTTGTTGTTGTTACTGTTGTTGTTGTTTTGCTAAAGAGGTGTGTGGCCCAACCTTACCTGGGACTCACTATATAGCCGAGGCTAGCCTTGAACTTGTGGCAACCTGCCCTCCTCGGTCTCTCAAGGGTTAGGATTACAGGTATGCACCACCAAGCCTGACTTTTCATGAGCCTGTTGCTAACTCATCCATTTGTCCATTCATTCATTACCACTCTTGTTTATTTTTTGGCTTCTTGAGGCCAGGAAGTTGTTGTAAATCAGTAAATTAACTGCTGTCTGCTTCACGCCCACCCTCTTCCATACCCATGAGAATGGATATATTACTCTTTTTTGCTATATCACTCTGTGGTGAAAAGGCCTCAAAACTTTCCCTGAGATTTCAGATCTAGCCTTCATCTAGCCTTTCCGCTCCCTTTTCCTTCACTCACTATTGGCTACCCATATCTTTGCCTCCGTAACGCTGGCTCAGTGTCCCTCTAGTTTCAGCATCTCCATTAGCGCTGTAGTCTAATAGCTATAATGCTTTGTAGTTCACAAAAGACATGGGCCCCTCATTTCAACTCTGAGTGAGTTAGAGAAAGAAATATGCACCTCATTTAACCAACTTAGAATAATGTGTTTAGACCGGTACACCTGCAATGGCACCCCAGGTTTCCTTCATCTCTCTAAAGTCTATAATTAAGTACTGTCTCATATTTCCTATGTGCCTTGCCTACTTCCAAGAAGATGTGGAATGATACTTATCTGTGGCAAGAGTACTTCCAATCCCAGCTCTTTTGGAAAATGGCAGCTACAGTAGAACTCTGGGGTATATAGAATGGCAATGTTTCCTGCCTTAGCCTTACTTCCATACCTAAACTAATGCTTAGCTTAACACAGCTCTTTCCTTCCCCCAAAGAATTCACAGAGATGTTTTCCCCCTTCTTAAATGAGTTCCTAAGTCTGATCCTCCTTTTAGGCAAACCTCTATTTTGTTAACATTTTTTATACGCGTTTGCCCATGTTTATGTGTGAGGGCTTACGCATGCCATGGAAGTCACGTGAAGGTCAGAGGACATTGTTCAAGAGTGTCTGTCTTTTCCTCTAACCATAATATACGGAAGATAAGGCAAGAGTTTATCCTCTGGTGCCTCCCCTTATGAACGGAACATCAATAAGGTCAATTCCTCCCAAGTATGGCTCATGGCCCCTTCTCTACTGATTACCCTACAAAAACAAAGTTTTTTTAAAACCCTACATTTATTCCTCAGCCTTTGCAACACATCATTCTCTATATTCATGACCCTCCTGGTATTTGTTTAGCTGCCTTGAATTGTTCTATCCATGTGAGTCTAGACTCTTAAAAGGCAGATTGTTCAACCCAACTACAAAGCACTCTTCACCGCCTCCTTGCACACTTTGAAAGTTGTTTAGTAAAATGTTTTTGATCCTGGTCGTCAGTTGATGGTGCTAAAAGTAAAAGCCATTAGGACTGTGATTAATGAAGATGCTTTATGCAAGTTTTTCCCCAAGCACAAGCAAGAGGACATGTAATCCCATTACCAATACTCAATCTTTCACTCTCCGGAGATTTCCTCACACTAATTAGTCTGAAGCTGTAATTTAGCCACTACTTTAAAGAATGTGTCACATGAGGACACTTCTAATTTATTTCTGACCTTCCTTGAATTTCAAGGCACATATGCCTTTGAGTAGCATTTCTCATAACTGCCATTTTTCTGCCACTTAAAAAAAAAAAAGAAGGAAGAGACTCGTTTAAGACCTGCAGAAGAGATGTAAGCTCAGAGCTCGACCTGAGCTTCATTAAGGCTTTGTCTGATGGTGCTGCTATTTCCCCATGCTCCCTTCAAAGGCCAAGGAGCTTTACACTGCATTACCATGGACAAAGAAATATAAACAGATTGTCTCTGTTATATCTGAGCACAAAGTTTAAAGACCAACATACAACTGGCCATATCCCCACCATGCACAGTGAATCAACAAAGACCAAGTTCTAAGTGGTGGCTTTTCATCAACCCAGGTCCCCAACTGAGGAAGCCTAGAGCTTATCACCCAGGGTTGCAACAGACATACAGAGTTAAAGAAAAAGTTCAGGGACCTAGAGAGATGGCTCAATAGATAAGAGCACTGGCTGCTCTTTCAGAGGTCCTGGGTTCAATTCCCAGCAGCCACATGGTGGCTCACAACCATCTGTAATGGGATTAGATGCTCTCCTCTGTCATGCAGGCATACATGCATATAGCACGCTCATATGTATAAATAAATAGGTCTTTTTTAAAAGGAAAGGAGGTTTGGTTGTTTGCAGTTACTAAAGCTTTTTTGGGCAAATTCTATTTTGCTTTCACTTCCTCAGTTTCTTTCTGCAGGACTGTCTCCACCATGTCTGACCCCTATGGACATCCTTTCTTGCTTGATCCCTATAGAATTCTTACCCATAAAAGTCTCCTTCCAAACTCTTCTATTCACATCATTCCACTCCTGGGCAAAGCCACTCCACCCCTCTTTTTACAAAATTCCAACAAAATCCCTTACTAGGTTTGATGGAAAGGTGTGTGATCTATGGCACATTCCATATTGCCCCTCCTTCCAGCTCCCAGCCATGAAGGATCCAGGAACCGGCAGAAGCCCTGACCACTGAAGGAATGGAAGTTACCCAGTTGCCATGGCCTCACAGTTAGTAATATTATTCTTCGCTGTGGGAGCACCAATCCCCCCATTTAGCCCTCTTCTCAGCCCCTGAGATGATTGTACAAAGTTTCTAAGGCAAAGCAAGATTGATGCCCTGTGGACAGCTGTGCCTAGGAGAGCTCAGGGTTCAATAGGGAAGTAGGTCCTTCTCCATCTCTGGTTCCCACACTGGACACCAAAAAAGAGCTAGAGCCAGAGCAAAAAGAATTTATCCTTTGTCTTTCCCCCAATACAAATGATTTACCATACTCCCCTAATCTCCTGGGCCCAGCCTTCTCACCTTGCCCACTCAAAATTTATCCAAAAGTGTCCCAGGCCTTCTTAGACTACACATGATACATGTCACCCTGTCAAAGAGGAGCTGAGCTCAAACAAGGATACAAAACAAAAGAGGGGACCACTCCTTTAAATGTCATCCAGGAAAGAACCTGTCTCCTATTCTAGCTTCCTGACCCTGTGCATTTATCCCCACATTTGCCTCTATTAACACAAGCAATGTTTAAGGCCTAGAGGCTGGGTCATTCTGGTAAGAAGTCATAAATTCATAAATTAATATTAACACTCATGGTTATTTATAGACATCATTTCTGTCTGAGCAGGTAAGAGCCTCCTCGGGGCTGGGGCATGCAGCAGGGTTATGAGACTTCTGGGGTCTGTGGAGTAATACATGTAAAAATGATTTCACCTAAACTCCCTGAGAGATTTCATAGGACAAAGCACCTCTGAAGGACAAAGAGACAACGATAAAATTACCTAGAAATAAATGCTTCTAAAGTGGTCGGAAGGAATCCAGAGTGAGGGGAATTCAGAGGTTGATAACTAACCCACCAGTTCTTGTTCTTCCCCCTAATTTGGGCTTTTTTTTTTCCTTCCAAGGCTACAGCCTGTCACTGTGCAGTTTATCAGCCATCACTCTGTCTCGATTATGGGTGACACGAGATCAATGGCCTAAAACTGTTTTCAGCTCAACGACAAAATTTATAACACCAGGCTACAGGAAACCAAACCCTGCCTGGACCTGATTCTGGGTTTAATGCTGAGATGGCCTTGTGAACTTCATTTCCATTTCAAAAGGGGATTGTGATCCACTTAGAGCATGAGAGTTCAAACCAGAGATGTGGGCAGGGTCTGAGCCGGAAGTCCCCTGCACTTACCCAGAACAAAGGCTCTGGGCGTTGGGGACTGGGAGGTTGGGATGGGGGGGCGGAGTAAGTATGCTGAGTAAAATACTCTGTCCTCAAAGGGCTTCCTCCTTCTAATTCAAGTCTTTTTAAATCTCATGAAATTTATTAATAAGGAAGTCCTAAATTTGTAGCAACATGTTTCAAAGCAACTAATCCGTTGGATTTATCGAACTCTAGAACTCCAGTGCACAGTTTAAGCAGAGATTTGTCTTTCCTTCTGTCCTCACTGAGGGCTCCTTTGATTGCCTACAGCCTCTTTTTCTGCCATAAACTATCTAATCTGCCTTAATTCTCACTCAAAATGTCCATGAGCCATAAACCAGGCCTCACCAGCCCGTGCTCTACCTTCTCCAGCCAAAAGGATCCAGAATAAAAAGTCTTTAATTTTCCCCATACCTCCCCATATGCCTACACTGAATCCACAGGCTTTTATGAATACCACAAGACCATAAACAGCCATGGAACACAAGATCCCATCCTCTTCCATGTCCCTGATAGACAACCAACACAAGGTACATTGAGGTGATTAAAGACTTCATCCTAATTTGATCCCCAAAATAAAATTGTTTACTTGAAGAGCAAATGAGAAACTTTCTCTCCCACCTCTGTCCTTCTTGAAACTAAACATCAAAGATGTGGCAACTGCATTCCCCAGAGGATGTGTGTGTGTGTGTGTATGATGAGTGGAATTCACAGCCAGCTGCTCCTGCACTGCTTGGGTTGCATGAAGGGGAAATTTTTATACTTGGAAACCCAGTGTTCTGCCTTTGCCTCCTCCGCTCCTTGATAAGCAGGTGCCACTCCGAAGCATTCTTCCATCCTCCTCCCCCCTCCCCGCCCCGCCTTCCTCCCCACCCCCACCCCCACCCCCGCATCCCACCCCACCCCACCCCACCCCCAGCCCCGCATCTCTTAGGACTCCACATTACCTCAAACAAAACTAATCACTGTTTGGGCTGCAGTATGCTTTTTTCCCAGGTAACAGTTTAAACTTCCTCTTCCATTCCCCCTTTAACCCAATGAGCCTATTTATTGGTTCCAGGAGCAACATCCCTGAAATAGCTCTTTATGGTGCAAAACCCAAACTCTTGAATGTAGCCCATAAAGTGCCTACCTGATTTCCCCTGTCACTCTGCACCTGCCAGTTCCCTTCACGCATCTCACTGTCAAGCCTCAGCCCTTTGCAGCCCTCAGTGTTCTCCTTGCATGGAGAACCCCTCTCACCTCCACCTCTTTCTTGATCCTTTTACCCCTGGCTTGTTTCCATTCAATTTCCAAATGCCACCTCTTCCTGGAAAGATGCCCTGAGTACCCTCTTAACCCTAAGCAATTGCTCACTCCCTCTGAGCTTCAACAGCATGCCTGTAACACTGTTCTTGGACTCTGTGATATGTCTGCTGGTATTCCACTGGTGACCATCAGCATTGTGAATCTTCATCACAGAATGTCCCTTGCCCAATGTGTTACAGTTAATGAGAGATGTGGGTATACTGGTTTTATTCAAAGGGCATGGTTCAGTCATATTTCCTTGGCTTTCCGTAAATGCCTCCCTTTTAAAATTATGTGTGTGCTTATTTATATGTGGGGGCACATGCATGTGTGTGCAAGTGCACGTGCATGTGTGTAAGCATGGGTCTTGGGGCACAGGTTGACCTCAACTACTCTCCACCTTATTTTTTGAGACAAGATTTCTTTCCAAATCTAGAGCTCTCTGTCTTGGCTAGAATGGCTGACCTGCAAACCTCAGAGACACTCTTATTTCTTTCTCCTGAGCCCTGGAATTATACAGCCACATCAGCTTTTACTCCTGTGCCAGAGATCAAAACTCAGGGCCTAGTGTTTGTGTGTCTAGCATTTTACCAGCTAAGCCATGTCCCCAGCTCCCACAGATGACCTTTCTGTGTTCCAGGACGCTGTGCTGCATTTGATTTTTATGTCTCCTTAGGCTCCTTTTTTGGCTATTATGGCTTCTCATATTCTCCTTCTTTTAGCTGACCTTGGTAGTCTTGAGAAATATTGATCAGTGTTTGTAGTCTCTCCTTCTATTGGAGTTTGTGAGATAAGTTTCTCATGATTGGAATATGTGTATATGGTTCTAAGGAAGGCCATAAACATAAAGGATCATTTTCATCACATCATACCTAAGATGAATGCCATCAACAGGACCTGTTACTTTTGATGTTGACTGTCTCAGTTAAGGTTTCTATTGCTGTAATGAAACACGGGCAAAAGCAATTTAAAGAGAACATAGTTTATTTCACTTACACTTCCATACACTTTGCTTACCATTCACAATGAGCTGGTTCCTCTCACTTCAATCCCTAATTAAGAAACTATCATGCCTTTAATCCCAGCACTTGGGAGGCAGAAGCAGGTGGATAGCTGTGAGTTCGAGGCCAGCCTGGTCTACAAAGCTACTCCAGGACAGCCAAGACTAACACAGAGAGACTCTGTCTTGAAAAAAAAAACCCTATCTACAGGCCTGCCTACAGCCTGATCTTATGAAGACATTTTCTAATAAGATGACTCTAACTTGTGTCAAGCTGACATTAAAAACTAGCCAGCCCTTTGACCTTGATTACCTGTTCGAAATGTAGATAAGAAATTTCTCTTTCTTCTCTCAATCAATTATTTATATTGCAACAGACTGTTTCTTGACTTCTATTCTCATAGCACATGTCACAGAGTCTGAGACTTAGTACAGGATGAGGGTGCAATAAACTGACTTTGTCACCTGAAAATCCACATTCTGAGAGGTCAACACTGAAGTACCACAAAATACTACAGTGTTTAGAGACAGGACCTCTAAAGAGAAATTTAGGATTAGAAGAGGTTATGAGGGACTGCTCATGCACATAGAGAGAAGACGACATGAGGTCATGTGAAGAGGCAGCCATCAGCAAGCCAAGGAGAGAAACCTTAGACCTTGGACTTGATCATAGACTCTTTGCCTCCAAAAGCATGAGAAAGTAAATTTTTGTTCTTTTAGACACTTGGTGGGCAGTGTTTTATTGTGGCAGCTCCAGCAGGTCAATGTCAAGAAGAAGCACAGGACCAAGCATTTTTCACACGTTGGTTTTGTATAGTCACAGGAGGCTACCTGCTGCTCTGTAGCATCCTAAAATGAAAAGTTTCTTATTCCTCGGAAATCAGGGGTTGCTGCTTAACAAATAACCACGTGTAGATGGTTTCAATGATGATAGATGACTTTTGTGGACCGAGGTAGGAAAAAGGTGGGCTGATACTTTTTGGTACAGTCTGATTTCAACTATAGAAGACTTTGAAATAACAAGAGGGCATGAAAGATGCTCAAATGCTCATGAGAGCATCTTCTCCTTTAACAGTCTATGTATGACTATAATCTAGTATTTCAAGAGAATGGGAAGCAAAAAAGCAGACCAGAAATAAATCTTTCTTTCTCTTTCCCTTTCTTTCTTCTTTTTTTCTCCTTTCCCTTTTTCTTTCCTGAACAAATTCCTCACTTGTAAGAGTGACTATTGTATAGTTTCTAATATTTTCCTCAGTGATTTGAAAGGAAGTGACCTGCGTTCCTAATAGTATATTAATCTTCACCATTCTCAAGACAATTTTACCAGGTTCTATTATTATGCCTTTTTTCGTAGATGAAGGGATTAAGACACAAGGAGGTCAGGTGATGTGGTCAGGGTCACACAATGTGTCAGTGGTTTCTCGATGACGATGATGAGACTGGAACCCGTGCATAAGGCCTAAGGCAAAGACCAAGTGCTACCTCCTGCCAGGTAAAGTGCCTGTCACTCAGTTTCCCACCACACAAAACACCCAGAAAGCTGGATGGCCAGGACCTGAACATGGCTCAGAATTTGGGGGCATCTGGCATTTGGGATAAATCCAACATCATCCTTGAGGCAGCAGTTACCTTCACCCCAAATTGTCCCATTGTTTGACTGCTAGGCATAATTACATTATGGAGCATGCTGTTCTTTTGTTTAGTATAAAGTTTAAAACTCATTTTGGCAGTACTGACAGCGAGAAAAATTAGAGTAAGCATTTGGAGTGTACAAAAGAGCTCTGTTGCATTTCCACATGTCAATCCCAGTAAAACTCGGAGATTCGGGAGTTCTAAGAGCGTTTTGCATAAGGTTCATCTGTTCTTTGCATGACAGAGCACCAGTTGTACAGTTCCATGGGAGATTTATTCAACGAAGTGAGCTTGTAAGGAGAAAAATCATGAGTCCTGGGTTTTGTTGTTGTTGAAGATAAAATGTTAGAAAATAGCCCCTTTCTGCATCCACCTTTAGAATTACACTTTCCAGCAAAGTCTAGTTCCCTTTCCTGGTAGATATAATCCTAATTAAAAATAAATTACATGCCATACAGAATTTAAAATGGAAAAGATAATCCTATTACATACGAGACTATATCCTGATTTTTCTTTCCTGCTAAACTGTGGGAGATAGCAGATCAGGCTGAGCCCCCCATTGTCGCCGCTTTGAAAACTTTCCTAGAGCCCTAATCCATCACGTGATGCTGTGTCAATCCCGAGGTCTGCACGCGAGCTTCACAATGCCTGCATTAGGCGCGGTGACAGAAACCCAGCTCTGCCAAGGCGGCGACATTTGCATCCCGAGAAAACGCGGCCATTGTGGAGCCCTGTTTGTTCTCAGTATTGCGAGACAGTTGCGGGCGAAGTTGCTAAAACCGAGAGAAAGGGGCTCTTTTGACATCTTTTGGCATGATAACCAGGCGATCTGGGCAGCTTTTGTGGGTGGATCCGCGCTGGGGGACTTGCTCCCCCTCCCTTTACGGTCTGCCCTCCCCGACTTTCCTCCAGACCTCAACCCCTGGGCATTTCTTTACCGCGGGGAGTTGCAGTGGCCTCTGATGCGCCGCTTTATTTAAATCATATTTCCATTATCTGGCGAATGCGGGCGGCCAGCGGGAGCTCCCAGCTCGCGTGCCTTCACACCTGGACCTTCAGCTCACCGCCCGCCCCACAGGCCAGTGAGCACCCGCCGTAGCGTGCTGCAACAGTCCAGCCCCAGCCCACTCCCGGCTTGGCTTCCCTCAGCCTCTGTATCCAAGGCGCCAGCAATGGACAATAGCCTTTGAACCTGGGGCTAACCTCCCGCCCTTGCTGCGGCTGGGCTTCTGCTTTTTTTTTTTTTTTTTCCTTCCAACCACTTCGTTTGAGCTTTTGAAGGTGAAGGAAGTGCACTGGGCAGGGGACAAACTCTGAGCTCCCGCGCTCGAACTTGGAATCTCAGGTTGGAGTCCAGCTCCCAGACCCTGGGGTCTGAGCTGTGAGCGAGGGCACAGAATCGTGGTCGAACCCCACCCCGTGCTCCCCTCCAGGCCCAGGCTACGGCTTTCTTTGTTGGGTAGAGCAGCATCTGAAACACCCAAGTTCCGGGGTGCCCCAGTAGCTGGAGCACATAGGCTGCTGTCCATCAGTCGGGTTCTGAACCTAGTAGGTCTGGGTCTGAGCGAGGCCGTGACGGAAGAGGGAGCAGCCTGGAAGAGCCAAAGATGAAGTGTAGCCCAGGTCAGGGTGTTTGGGGGCTCGAAAGAAGACCGATCGTTATTTTGAATACATGTCTATCCACCCAAGAACTATTTCTTGAACAAGAGCAGGGTGAGGGCTAAACACTAAAATGGCACTTGGGAAGTAAATAGAGGTGGCGGGGGGGGGGGGGAATTAGAAATTAGGGTCCTGTAGGAATTTTGCCCTTCTCAGGTCTCTGAGTGGCTGCAGACATCTGGCCTCACTGCCTGCAAGTGCCAGGACTGGAAGGTGGGGGAGATGAAGGAAGCCCCCACTGTCTCCACTTCACCCTCATAGTGGCTTTTATTTAACGGCATTTCCTGCTCCGAAGCAACTCCAAAAATCCCTCTATCTATCTCCCTCACCCAGCTCCCAGGTGTTCTCCCTACTCTGGGCAAAGCCTTGCTCCTCTTCTGAAAACACTCTAAATAAATCTGAAGGGACGAGACCTGAAAAGGGACTTTACTGAAGGACCAGGGCCCAGATTCAGAAGAGCACTGGCCGAATGCAACCTGCCTAGCAAACTAATCGCCTTGTTTCTTCAAGTGTGTGACTTGTGTTGGTAACCCTTCTTCCATCCTGTGTATTTACACTGCCTGTTCAATAGAGCCCCTCAGTAAGAGTCAATATGAATCGGTCTTGTTGCAAGTTGGCACATCTCCCTGCCCTTCCGCTACGGGACTGAAGATACCTGTGGAGGCAGCTCAAGGGAATTGGTGATGCTGAAGTCCCACAATTTCATAGGCAGATGGTTAAGTTACCCCAGGTTCCTGCCATGTTTCAAGGTCATGCTGTGATTTTGTTCTTCTGGAACAGTACGGAGTGTTGCTCCCAGAGAGGCCCTATTAGAACAGAAAGAAAATCCTCTAAATAGGCGGAACAAGGCATCAGGAGGAAAAGGTCTCTAAATGCACTTGAATACGAAGCCGGTATTGTGTGGAATTCAGCGCCCATCGCAGTTTAGCCCGAGAGTTATGGCAGTGATTGAGGATGAATAGAAGAACATAATGGATACATGTGGCGTTTGCTTATTATATTCAAGTTAGCCCAACTCCGCTGTGGAAACTGTTCAACTTTCTCTCCCCCCTTAGCTTGTCACAGTGAAATAACACAGACATTGGGGGCCTCCGATGGGATCGCCTGCCATGCCATTCTATTTCCACTACTAACGAGGGCTTCCTAAGTCTTTGATACAGTCTGATCTTTGAAACCTTTCCAAATCTCCTCGAGCTTATGCTAAATCCTATTTGGAACTTTTTTTTTCTCCATGCCTGCTAGCACCTAGGGCTTAAGAAAGCCATTTGAACAGTGACATGCATACTAACATGTATCATAGCGCTCTTTTCTGAAAGACAAGTGGCACCGGTGCTCACACGAGCAAAACACAATCGCGTACACAAATTTGAATAAAATCAATTTTGCTCTATCCTTCAAGCTTCTTCATCAACAAGCTATTCCTGGCACCGTGAGAAGCTGAGAGAGATTGCGAACAGAGCCTCGTTCCCCAAAGCAAGTTTGGAAGCCTTCACGATTTATTTAAAAAAAAAAAAAAAAAAAAAAAAAAAGGCTTAGGCGGGATAAGATGTGAGATTCCCGGAGCATCTGAAGAGAAACTCAGCTTGTTCATGCTTAGTACCGGCGGCGGGCAGAGGAGGGGATGCCGGGCTCCCAATTACCAAAACCATCCATTTCGTTTACTTCAGAGCTCAGTGCTAACTCATCTACAAGCAAGGTGCTAACAGAAAATGGGAGCAGGAGTTTTTAAAACAAAGGAAAGATTTCCTCATTTTCCTTTCTTGTTTTCTCCTCTAAGCCTTTCCACTCTAAAAGGATTGTCAGTGGTTGGCGGAGGAGCGGCGCTATGGCTAGGCGGCCATTGGCTGCCCGCTTCCAGTGATTTGCATATCGGCAGCTATAAAGGCGGAGGCGGCGCGCGGCGGCGCAGCTCCAGCCCTGGGAAAGCAGACCGAGTCGCCGAGTGAGGGCGGGTCTGCTCGTCCTCCGAGCCAGCCAGAGCCGGAGCTACAGCTGGGAGACTTCTCCCACACAGGGCTCGCAAAACCTGAGACTCACGCTCCGATCTACAAACCTGAGAGGACTCTCTAGCTAAGCCTTTCGGAATAGCAGTTGGGGCTTAGCGGCATGAGTCCTGTGAAGCGCACGGGCAGCCCTTGCCTTTTCCCCTTGCAGCTCTTTAGCCTCTGCTGGGTGCTCTCGGTGGCCCAGAGCAAGACAGTCCGATACAGCACCTTCGAAGAGGATGCCCCTGGCACAGTCATCGGGACCCTTGCAGAGGACCTGCACATGAAAGTGTCTGGAGACACAAGCTTCCGCCTGATGAAGCAATTCAACAGCTCTCTACTCCGGGTACGCGAGGGCGACGGGCAGCTGACCGTCGGGGACGCGGGCCTAGACCGTGAGCGTCTGTGCGGCCAGGCCCCACAGTGCGTGCTGGCCTTCGATGTTGTCAGCTTCTCGCAGGAGCAGTTCCGGCTGGTGCACGTGGAGGTAGAGGTGAGGGATGTAAACGACCATGCGCCCCGCTTTCCCCGGGCCCAGATCCCGGTGGAGGTCTCAGAAAGTGCTCCCGTAGGCACGCGCATCCCCCTGGAGGTGCCTGTGGACGAGGACGTGGGTGCCAACGGGCTGCAGAGCATACGCCTGGCCGAGCCTCACAGCCCCTTCCGCGTGGAGCTGCAAACACGAGCGGACGGTGCCCAGTGTGCGGACCTGGTGCTGCTACAGGAGCTGGATCGCGAGAGCCAGGCCTCCTACAGCCTGGAGCTGGTGGCTCAGGACGGCGGGCGACCGCCACGTTCCGCTACAGCAGCCCTCAGCGTGCGTGTGCTAGATGCCAATGACCACAGCCCGGCCTTCCCTCAGGGTGCCGTGGCCGAGGTGGAACTGGCCGAAGACGCACCTGTGGGATCGCTGCTGCTGGACCTGGACGCTGCGGACCCGGACGAAGGTCCCAACGGCGACGTGGTGTTCACCTTCGGCGCCCGCACCCCGCCCGAAGCCCGCCACCTTTTCCGGCTCGACCCGCGCTCTGGCCGCCTCACCTTGGCTGGGCAGGTGGACTATGAGCGCCAGGACACCTACGAGCTGGACGTGCGGGCTCAAGACCGAGGCCCAGGGCCCCGGACAGCCACCTGCAAGGTAATCGTGCGCATCCGAGACGTCAATGACAACGCTCCCGATATTTCTATTACCCCTCTGGCCGCCCCTGGGGCTCCAGCCACCTCGCCCTTCTCCGCCGCTGCCGCCGCCGCCGCTCTAGGAGAAGCGGACGCGGCCTCGTCGGCTGGGCCTGGGACACAGGAAGCCGGCGCCACCTCGCTAGTGCCAGAGGGGGCGGCACGCGAGAGCCTAGTAGCGCTGGTCAGCACCTCGGACAGGGACTCGGGCGCTAACGGGCAGGTGCGCTGCGCCCTCTACGGGCACGAGCACTTCCGGCTGCAGCCGGCCTACGCTGGCAGCTATCTGGTGGTGACCGCGGCGTCTCTGGACCGTGAGCGCATCGCGGAGTACAACCTGACGCTGGTGGCTGAAGATCGTGGCGCGCCCCCTCTGCGCACCGTGAGGCCCTACACCGTGCGCGTGGGTGATGAGAACGACAACGCGCCGCTCTTCACCAAGCCAGTCTACGAGGTGTCAGTGCGCGAAAACAACCCTCCAGGCGCCTACCTGGCCACAGTGGCCGCCCGCGACCCTGACCTGGGCCGCAACGGTCAGGTCACCTACAGGCTAGTAGAGGCCGAAGTGGGCCGCTCTGGAGAAGCCGTGTCCACTTACGTCTCAGTAGACCCGGCTACCGGGGCCATCTATGCCTTGCGTAGCTTTGACTATGAAACTCTGCGCCAGCTTGACGTGCGCATCCAGGCCAGCGACGGTGGCTCCCCTCAGCTTTCCAGCAATGCTCTGGTGCAAGTGCGGGTGCTGGACCAGAACGACCACTCTCCGATCCTCGTGCACCCGGCGCCGGCCAATGGCTCCCTAGAAGTCGCAGTCCCTGGACGTTCCGCCAAAGACACAGCTGTGGCGCGCATTCAGGCCCGAGATGCGGACGAAGGCGCCAACGGGGAACTGGCCTTCGATCTGCTTCAGCAGGAGCCACGCGAGGCCTTCTCCATAGGCCGCCACACGGGGGAGATCGTGCTCACCGGAGACCTCTCCCAGGAGCCTCCCGGCAGCGTGTTCAAGGCTCTACTGGTCATATCCGACGGCGGCCGCCCCCCTCTCACCACCACGGCAACAGTCAGTTTCGTGGTAACAGCTGGTGGCGCCTCAGCTGTGCCTGCCAGTGCCGGTAGCCCGGAGCTTTCCAGGCCACCAGGCTCTCGGCTCGCGCCGTCGGGGCCTTCCCTGCAGTGGGACACGCCGCTGATCGTCATCATCGTGTTAGCCGGGAGCTGCACGCTGCTGCTTGCCGCCATCATCGCCATCGCCACCACCTGCAACCGCCGCAAGAAGGAGGTGCGCAAAGGGGGGGCCCTCCGGGAAGAGCGGCCCGGGGCGGCGGGCGGCGGAGCCTCGGCCCCTGGCTCCCCGGAGGAGACCGCCCGGGGAGCTGGGCCCAGGCCCAACATGTTCGACGTGCTCACCTTCCCTGGCAGCGGCAAAGCGCCCTTTGGCAGCCCCGCGGCCGACGCGCCCCCGCCCGCGGTCGCCGCGGCCGAAGTGCCGGGCTCGGAGGGCGGCAGCGCCACTGGGGAAAGCGCCTGTCACTTCGAGGGGCAGCAGCGGCTCCGAGGCGCGCACGCCGAGGTGAGGCCTTCCTTCGGGTGGGCGCCCCCCTCTGTGCTCCGCGGACAGGCTGGGAGAAGGGAGACCGGAGGGTTAAGGGTGAGCTCGAGCAAAGAGATGCTTAACCTGTCGCACTTGCTTTTTTTCTTGTGTCCTGTCCAACCCCCCCACCTTCTTCCCCCCCCCCCCCCCCATTCCCTGCTGCAGCCCTACGGTGCCTCCCCAGGCTTTGGGAAGGAGCCTGCGCCCCCTGTGGCCGTCTGGAAGGGCCATTCATTCAACACTATCTCGGGCCGAGAAGCAGAGAAGTTCAGCGGGAAAGACAGCGGGAAAGGAGACAGTGATTTCAATGACAGTGATTCCGACATCAGCGGGGACGCTTTGAAAAAGGACCTCATCAACCACATGCAGAGTGGTGAGGAAGCTTCTCCCCAACCCAGGCAGCCCAGCGGTCCGCCTTCCTTTCCCAAATGTTTGCCTGCTGGAAACCTGTGTCCCCAGCTCCTCTTCTTCATCCCTCTCTTCAATACTCCAGCCCCAGCTGGACCCTGATTCTGTTAAGTGTGATGCTATCCGTGCGTGGGGAAAGGGTATTCTGCTTACTGGTTTCTGTTGTTTTCCTCCCAGCAAAAAAAGCTAGGCTTAATATTATGGAAAGTTATCTTTATGGAAAGCGTGTGCCTTTGGGTTCTAAACACACCTGCCTTTCCAGCTGCATTGACCCTGCTGACACTGGGCAGATGGAGGCCTACCAGTACTAATCTCAGGAAATTCTTTCTCTCTCTCTCTCTTCCCCCCCCCCCAGGACTGTGGGCGTGCACTGCCGAGTGCAAAATCCTAGGCCATTCTGACCGCTGCTGGAGCCCATCCTGTGCAGGACCCAGCGCACACCCGCCTCCTCACCCACCAGCCCAGATGTCAACCTTCTGTAAGAGCACGTCCCTGCCTCGGGATCCTCTGCGCAGGGACAATTACTACCAGGCCCAGCTGCCCAAGACAGTGGGGCTGCAGAGCGTCTATGAGAAAGTGCTGCATAGAGACTATGACAGGACAGTCACTTTACTTTCCCCTCCCCGTCCAGGGAGACTCCCAGACCTGCAGGAGATTGGCGTACCCCTCTATGAGTCCCCTCCTGGTGGCAGATATGTGTCCCCAAAGAAGGGAGCCAATGAAAATGTATAATTTATGCTGCATGTCTTCACACACATATACAGGTCACCCTGAGACGTCCCTAAGTTATTGACCGGTTTCAGTGTTGTATATATAAATATGCAAGATGTGCCTTAAAATGAAGTTGTTGGAAGCTATTTCCAATCACATTGGTACTGTTTGGTATTTGCAAACAAAAAAAAATGTAGTTAATGTAATTTTTATGAAATGTGTGCAGTATTTAATTTTTCTTATCATGCTATTGACTTTAATTTCACTTGTGGCTTGCCATTTTCTTAGTGTTTTTAACCTGTACATTGTGTAATGTAATGTTTGTATATACTGAAATTTTGTTATATTTTTATATAATAAAAGCTAAGTGGAAGTTACTGCCAAAGGAATTGTCTGTAAGACAAAAAACAAAACATGTTGGAATTGCTTAATGGAATTTTATCGTTCACCAGAAACAAACTAATGTTTGAGAAGTTTTGCCTTGCCAAGTCTAACAACTTGTAGATCTCGAGTCTGTGGTAGATTTCAAGTTACTGTTATTTAATTATATTTGGTTCTCTGTAAGCCCTGTCACTTATAAGCACAGTAATAAAGGATTTGTCATGTATTTGAAGAATCTGTTAATTGCTTTTCATGGAGTTGCCTGAAGTCAGACATTCACAAATAATTTCAGTACCAGAATTAAACCTTCATTCAAGAGCTAATTATTCAAGCATTGTTGGGGCTTCTGGGGATGCTGAGCCTATGGGATTTGGGGTATTGCAAAATCTTGCCCAACAACTAAAAACATTTGTTGACTTTATAAAAATAGTTATGATTCCATATGCATCTGCTACTACATACAGTTCCTGCCCTCATTTACCCCTTCAACAAATATCTATTGAGTATTTACCAAAAACTTAAGGAAAGCTAAATTTGAATTGTTCAGTCACTAATTAAACAAACATTTGTAGACATTTTACCAGAGCCTAAGTAACTCCTTTGGGAGCTGGGACTTGAGATGAAGACGATCCAAAACTGCTTATCAAGATAGTAATATCAAATCTTATGAAAGAGGAGGAAGAAGAATTTAAAGAGCCAGAGAAAACCTACATAACCAACTAACCTAGGCTTATAGGGGCTCACAGAGACTGAACCACGAAGCAGAGATCATGCGTGGGATGGACCTTAGGCCCCTTACACATATGTAACAGCTGTACAGCTTGGTCATCATGTGGTACTTCTAACAGCAGGGGCAGTGGCTGTCTCTGTCTCTGTTGCCTCCCCTTTGGATTCCTTTTCCCTAACTGGACTGCCTTGTCTAGCATCACTAGAAGATAATGTGCCCAGTCCTACTTGATATGCTAAGGTGGGCTGATGTGCATGGGAGGTCCTCCCTTCACTGAGGAGAAAGGGAGAGGGGCACAGAGGGAGGGGAGGGGAGAGGGAGGCACTTGGAGTTGATGAGGGAGAGAAAGTTGCAATCGGGATGTAAAGTAAATAAGTTAGTTAATGAGAAAATATCAAAAAGATACACAAATGGGATGGAGACATCGTATGGAGTGCTTGCTCTGGGTTTGATTCCCCTGCACTGCATTAAAAAAAAAATAGGAAACACACACATTGTGACTCATGCTTGGGGTTTGCTTTAACACAGAAGAAAAAAAAAACATGGAACTGTATGAAACAAGATTGATAAAAAATACTACAGAAAAAATACTCACGGTGGCATGAGTACATGTTGGTTTAAGACAGCCATTAAGTCAGGCCCGGTGGGTGGCACTCACCTTTCATCTCAGCACTTGGGAGATGGAGGCGAAACAGATCAGGAGTTCAAAACCAGCCTGGACTACATAAGACCTTGCCTTGGAAACGCAAAAGATAAAAGACATGAAACCATCTACGTCTATGTCTTCTGTGCACTTCATTTAAAATTTAAATGAAGATAATAATGAGAGTTGGCATTTGCCGAGGAAGCTTTTCTATATGCAAAGCTCTTTGCAGAGTTTTCTGTGTGGATTTAATTCTCTGACTACCTCCATGCCACAGGAACTGTGGTTAAGTCTATTTTTGCAAATAAGGAAACTGAGTTCTAAGCAAGTTAGGAGGGAGAGTGAAACCAAGAACACGCAATAAAAGGAAGCAGTGGAAGAAGTTTGTAGTTTGTTAATTTGAAAGAAACAAAGAGGAGGAAAAGTCCAGTGCCTTGCCTTCACTGCTCATTATGTAGCCCTTTATATTTGTAAGTGTCTGTGCTCCTTTATTTCTAATTATAGAGTGAGGTGCAGTAATGAACAGAGGATCACTCAGATCTGCCAGTTGAAGTCATAATTGAAGCCGGTGGTAGCTGGGAGCTGAACAGGTCAGGCACGCGGTGCTTCCCCGCCCACTGCCTGGGCAAAGGTCAGCAGTTTCTGCCTACAGCTAAGCTGCGCACACACACCTGACAGGCTGGCTGCCCAGTCCTCAGGGTCTAAAAGCAAACACAGACCATGTTTGTCGGTTACCAACCATCTCCCTAGCCAGGAAAGCCCAGCTCTAGAAGACAGATCCCCAGGTAGATAGCTCATAGCGAGTGGAGCTTTACTCTTGAGTCGGTCCCTTCAAACACAGAGCAGAAGACCGAAAGCACGCCTCCTCTCTGTATATTTGCTGATTGGAGTCTTCAAAGCAAAAACAATGAGGGCCAGCAGGTCAGCCCAGCAGAGAAAGGTGCTTGCCACCGAGTCTAACAACCTGAGTTCGATCCCCATCCCCATTTCATATGATGAAGAAAACTGACTCCTGCAAAGTTGTTTTCTGACCTCCATACATGCACCCTGGCACATGAGTGTGCCTCTGTCACACAAAACAAATCAGTAAGTGTCACTTTTAAATTTTCAAAATAAAGTAATGATTAGAAACATTATTTTATTTCGAAATGTGCAAACTGTTTTATTTCTCCAGAAAAAAAAAAAAAAAAAAAAAAAACGTGAGATTCAAAACCTCTATAATTTTACTACCATACGCTTTCTTTGAGAAAAGACCACATAAGAGACCGTGTTCTAAGGGCCAGCATGGGGATGCTTTCTCATTTTTCTCTAGAAGCTTCTACCATTCCTGATTACATTTTAAAGAAAATGTACAGTTTTATTCAGTTAAATGAGGTAACACATATGCAGAACAGTGAGCACAACCACTCGGTCTACGTTCTACTACTACCTATTCCTCTACTTCCTCTTAGCTGCTTCCTCTGGAGCCAGACTCCACTGTCACTGTCAGCCCAGTGCACCCCAGAAGGGAGGAGGAAGTAGACCCAGGGCTTCTGGCCTTGATGGGACCCTGTTTTTCTCTCCACTTCCACCATGTTCCACCAAGTAGACCAGAGCCCCCTGAGTAGCTAACAGGTTACAAACAAGTATTGCTGAAGCAAACATCAAATCCAAACTCACAAGACTTTCAGATCTGTGGCTGTAACAGAAATAGCTCTCTGAAGGTGGAAGCTCGCTGCACCTTGGCGGTGAGCACCAGGACAGAGGATGGCCCTGGGAGGAGGAGAAGGGCACCGTGAAAGAACGTTAAACCAGACATTACCTCTTTTCTATCTTCATCGCTGGCTCCATTGGCTTCAGTGTCCTAAACTTCTTCCTATAATAAAATACCCATCAAAGAAACCGCTTTAGAAAATTAAAATGTAAGTGGTTTCAACATCTATTGAAAAATGCATTCTGAAATAGAGCAAAAACAGGATGCGTGTCTCCAAATGCAAAGATATATGCCAATAGAGAGAACATATATATATACATATATATATATGTATATATATATATATATATATACATATATATATATATATAAAATCAGGATGAGCTCCATGCTATAATTAGCTAACTATCTGGCTTATTACACTTGGCAAATATAAACTCTTATCATCTAAAAATTCCATTTAAGAAAGCAAGCATAGTCACATTAGTACTGAACTCAGCAACAACAGTGTAATTGGAAGGCAGTAAGTTTTGAAAGCAAACTGAAACAGAGTAAGACAATGCTCGACGGACTCCTGGGCTCTGCAAGAACTCAGAAGAGACCTCAAAATGCTGTCCTGGTTTTTCAATAGCTGTGCAGTAACTCAAGGAGCATTTATTGCTCCCTTTCCTCGCAGGGAAACAAAGTGCAATAGAGTTCACCAACAGGATCAAAAGCAACTGAAAAGTGAGCAGTGGCCACACCAAGTTTGTTTAACAATCACCACTTAATCCCTCACGTTAAATGTGCTCTCTCAGTGAGGGGAGGGGATTCTTTCATTATCAGAATTAGGGCTCGCTTCACAAAACCTCCTTAAAACATTTCAACATGTCAAACGGAAACCTGAATAGTTTAACATAGAAATAAGAAGATCTCATTTGCTAAATCAACCTGACACTCAGCTTTTCCAGTGGAAACCATCTCCCCCCTTTGCTACAATTAACCCTAAATTACCCCCCAGGGCAATTGTTTCAAGCTCAGTAAATGGAAATGGAAAGTCAAAAATATCAATGTTGTTTTAATATCCTTACTTTCTTTTTTATTTGATTTTTAAAGTAATTTTGTACATGGGCACTCTATTTGTACCATTCCCATCCCTCTCTCTCCCCACCCAATTCCTCTCCTGTCTCTCATACTCCCTTTCAAATTCATGACCTCTTCTTCCTTCTCCTGTTGTTTTTTACATATATACGTGTGTGTGTGTGTGTGTGTGTGTGTGTGTGTGTGTGTGTGTGTGTGTGTGTGTGTATAACTCGTTGAGCCCATTTAATTTTTCTCCTATATATGTGTGTGTGTTTAGGGCTGACCACTTGGGATTGAAAAACCTAACAGGGGCCTGATCCCTGGAAAAGACTGATTACTGGATAGTGGCAAACACCTTTGCCCACTGAGGCATCTTGTTAGATCTAATAACCAATCTTTCATCAAAACTTAGTGGTTCTACCTTTTAAATATGATTTAATTATCCTTTTACTCCACTGTGGAAGACACAGTGATCTTCTCATAGCCTTTCTGCTGATGTCCAGGTCCGTCTCAGACACTGTAGTCTCTTCAAGTTACACCTGGACAGTGTCTATCTTAAACGCCCATCACTGTAGCTTAAGGAGTGCCTAGGGCTTCAAACCCCACCTAGAGTTTGTCCAATCTGTGCACAGATCAGCCTGAAGACACTGGAGAGTTAAAGCTTGCAGGAACAACCTCAATCAATGAGGGAAGAAACTACAGAAGTACCCCAGCTATCTCATCCTTTGGAAGGACCCCATTTTGACCTGTGTTCTAGAAGCTCTCCTGAGGATCTCTGGTTTCCTACCCAGTAATGAACCTCTACTGGTTTTGTGAGGTCACCCTGCTGCACTTTCCTCAGCCTCACTAACGGTCCCTGTGGTTCCTTCCCAAGAACACTAACTGTTCCTGGTGTGCGCCAACTGACCTTCACTGTCAGCTTGACTGGACTGAGACCACCCAAGAGACTGATGAGGACACTTTGGGATGTGTTTGTGACGGTATTGCCAGACAGGACCAACTGAGGGAGGAAAATCCACACCCACATGGGCAGGAGGCTTAGATGGAAGAAGAGGTTGAAAGGAAAAACACCATCAGAGTGCCGGCTTCTTTGCCTCATCTGACATGATAAGCAGAATAAATCCTTCCTCCCCTCTAAGTTGCCCCCCACCAAGTTGTTTCCCATCAGATATTTTGGTCACAGCAATGAGAAAGGTAACGGGTACAACCTGCTTCCTCAGCATGGCCCACACTGAGGACAGTTGTATTCTACTTATCTATCTTCCATCCTGTCCCCAAAGTCAAAGGCAGCTGTCAGTAGTTAGCATCTCTATGTTCCAAGAACCTATGTCTTTGTTTCAGTTTCTGCTTCCAAGGGGTGCTGTCCAACCGAGAAGGAGTTTATGTGTGGGAAGCTTGCTCCCTACATAACAGTGTTAAGACATGGTGAAATATTTAAGAGATAGACTCTAGTACAAGGAGATTGAGTAATTGTGAGGTTGCCATGGGAGGATTTCAGTGCTTTCCCAGGAAGGTATGCATTTCACTCCCAAGATAGGAGGTTGTAAAAAAGAAGTGGGCTGACTCTGCTCTCACTTCCTGTCTTGCCATGGGATCTCTCTCACGTTCGCTGCCTCTCGTAAAGACTCTATTCACTGTGGTGAGATGTAGCCAAAGAGGCTCTTGCTAGGCTGGATCAATCTTACCTCTCCATCTTAGACCGAAAACCAAATAAATATGCAACTACAACTGAGCTACGTTCCCAGCCCCACATTTATTGTAGTCTGTGCTTTGATCGCTACACCAAACCCTTTGTTGGGGTTAGCTCATCAAATCCTCACAATCTTACATTGAGCCATCTTCCATATGGAGAAAAGTAAGGCTTAGAGAGGCAAGTCAGTCCACCACAGCTCACATGGACAACTTTAAAAAAAAAAAGAGCTAAAGTTAAAATCAGAATCTGTCTGGTAAAGAGTGAAGTGTCTTTCATCCACATCAGCACAAACCTCTGCCTGTCATCTATGAATCAATAACCTGCCCTGGACTCTCTCTGGCAGACTTCTATCCTAAGGTCTTCTTCCCAGTGTCCCTCTGCCCATTCATCTGATCAATATCCTTATGACTAAGCATCCCCTTTATGATAAAGTCCAAGGTGTTGTCTTTAGCATCATAGACCTTTCTCTTCCTCTAGATCCCGTCTCCCTCCTCAGCCTCAGATGTTCAGCAGCTGTCTTCTCCTCTTGCACGACTCTCCTGTCCTGCTGTGTGTCATCTCTCCACCCTTTTCCTTCCACAGAGAATGACAGTCTATCTCCTCTCCTCTCTCCAGCCAACCTTTTCTGCCTCTGGTCAATTCTTCTTATCCTTCAAATACAATTCAAAGGTCACTTCATTAGAGAAGGCTTCTGTTCTACAGTTTCCCCAGGTCCCTCTCCCAGCCCCTTAGGCAAGCAAGACAGTGTTCCTTCTTGTGTGTTTCCTCAACATCGGCCTAAAGTGAATGCAATTGTTTCTCCACTTATCCATCTTAACCTTTTCAGCCCAGGAAGTCAAGGATTGCTTGTGTCTTTCATCTCTCTATCCACAGCACTGGACACCCTGGCTGGTACATAAAAAGAATTCAATAAAAAGTGCTTACTAAATGGAAATATTCACAGAGCAGAGCACAAAAGGTCATGGTGACATATCTTACACAAGAGACTGCATCCACAAGTGACTATATCTCCTACATAAGGCTCATGCTAGATGCATTTCCAAATCAGACCCACTCAATACATTCAGTACCCTGTGCACCCTGACTGTTATAAGGATGCCAGCATCAGCCCTGGCCAAGGGCAAATGATCTTGGCTGTGGAAAACAAATCTCTCCCAATTCCAACCTTGCTCATGCAGTGTCCCCTTAGACGCAACTCCAGAGAGTCCCTGTTTAGAGGAGCATGTCTATAGAGATTTGGAATCATCTTGCACATTTTGCTGCCAAATCCATGTAGCACTTATTAACCAGATGACTGTCAAGTCATTCTTCTATGCAAGGTCAGTAAACTATGAAGTGGGTGAAAACATCAAATTGTTTTCTATTCTAGATACTGGGTTGTAATCCTTATTTCACTGAAACTATTTTGCCACATGTTTCTGCCCAGAAATCCTCTTTTCTTAAAGTAGCTCTAGAGGGGTGAAGATTTCTATCTGATGAACGTCATAGGATCGTCAGAGAAAGGGATGGGTTGCATACAGTGTATGGGGATGGATTTGGGGGCGAGGGTAGAATCTCATTTCACTTAGTCACTGGCTCCCAGCCATCACTTACCCTTAATCACTAAGCCTCACTAAGGTCGGAGAACAAACTAATGAAGATGCTCAAAGATGTCAGAAACACTAAGAACTCAGTCATCCATCCTCGGGCCCCGAAGAAATTGAATGTCACCATTCCATCACTGGCGTTCCTCCTGGCATGCATGGTAGCACATCTTGCAAGCTACAATACACGTAGAAGCAAGTCAAGAATCACGTCCTGCAGCGTTGTCTCCATACTTATGGGACTCTAAAATTCCTTCAGAAATCCTTCAGTTCTTCAGTTAACTTTGAGGACTGCCAGGCGCCTGAGAACTGTAGTCAGGGAGGAGGTTCTTCTGAGAATCCCTTGCCGAGAAAGCATTCTAGGAAGGGTAGAGAAGGAAGCAGCACAGAGGTGACTTTAATGCTGCTAACCTGAAGACCTACCTTTGAGAACCACAGTTCCATGAAAAGTATGTGGTCTTGGGCCAAGTCTTTCTTTCTAGCATGCTTGGGATCGAGCAGGTTTCACCCCAAAGTATATCCCTCCAACCATTCTCTCGAGAGTGCTTGATCCCTGTTTAGCACTAATATAAAGCATACGCATAATACCTCTGAGTAACAAATATCCTGCAATGCACACATGAGGAATGCTGGATACCACTCTGACTAGAACGCATCAAGAATTAAGCAACTGGAACAAATTCAGAAAAACTTAGGAAAATGCGGAGAGGGGAGGTCTGTGAAATAATGTTTCCTCGGTGAGGTACGCTAAATAATCAATGGTGCTAGATATTAACAACTAATTGGGCCTGCATCAAGAGACGATAATTCCCTGGTATTAGAAAGCCTTTAGGGCAAGATCGACAGCTAGAGATTGGAATGAGGGAAACCCAGACTGGGAGTTGAATTGGCAACTCCTGTGTTTCCACCAAAGCCTGACAATTGATGATCTCAATGGGCAGTTTGAAGGATCAGTTTGGCTGAGCTAAGGGATGCCCAGGAAGCTGGTAAGTGTTATCTCAGGGTATGTCCGTGAGAAGAGCCTATCATTTGAATCAACAGCTGAGTAAAGAAAGTCTGCTCCCACAGGAGGGCATCACCCAAGCCAGTGAGTACCCAGATAGGACAAAACGGCCAGGAAGGGTGAGGGTATAGGCCAGAAGGAGAGAGCTTGCCTTGAAGTGCAGGCCTCTGGCACCAAAACAAAACAGAGGCACATGAAGGGCAAACTTTGTCTCTTCTCACACCAAAGCATCCATTTTTACTCTGTCTGAGGACATCAGGGATCCTGAGCCTTACACCAGTGGACACCTTCCCCACACCACTCCCCATCTGCACCTCATCCTCAAGCCTGCAGCCTCCTATTGAGGTAGTTTTCTTTTTTTTTTTTTCTTCCATGTTCACACTGTAAATTTTAGCACTTCTCAGCTTACCCACGCACAACCACTCGTATGCGCACGCACACACACACACACACACACCGCATGTTGGTAGGCTTTACACAAATTCCTGATGCACCTGTTCTTTCACTCTGAGACGTTTTGATCAACCCGCCCTGTTTTACCTGATTCTCAGATGTTAGATAATTTGGCCTTCTTACTAATCTATTCCACGTGGCCTGGAAGAACCACGGCCCTGACGAGCCAGAATCATCCCTGCCTCCATAGCTGGATGCTTACATGATCTTGGAGACTCGCTTTATTTGTCATTTTTATCTTGTTGTGCCAAAAAGCCCAACTCATTCCCTGTGAAATTGGCTTTGATAAGGAATTTTCCAAGCCACTTCCACTCACTTCTGGAATCATGTTCATGAGCCACCCCATCCTGCACAGAGGGAAACTAGGAGGGAGAGACCAACAGAAGTATCCGGCTCCCCGCTCTCTGCCTTGGCTCTTCCGCCATACCTCTCTCCTTAATACTTATTAAATGGGATTATTTATTCAGCATACGTCTCTAGAGTTATGTTCACTGTAAATCATTTAAGAATTGAGTCACCGAGGCTGTGTTTTGGCCGACCTCCTGCATTCACTCATCCCAGACTCATGTCCTAGAATACAAAAGCACTGTGATTCATTCCTGCTCTTAAACTTCACTAATCAGAAGAGCCCATTGCTCTTGCCATTCACCGAGTGATGTAACAGAGCTTCCTAGGCTGAGGGCATTAGATTCAGATGCAACTGGGGGAAAAAAAAAAAGTCAGGCAGCCTGATTTATTGTAGCCATAGTAGAGATGTGAAGCGGGGGAGAAAAGGAAACCTGGTATGTTTGTGTTCTCTTTTCTCCTGTCGCTGTGGACGAGGACAACTGCCATTTGCTTGACCGAGTCATCCATGTGAAGACTGCTGGGCTCCCAGGGTTCTAGCCTGACGAAGGAGAACTAGCAGACCAATGCAGCGATGCAGTACAGGATGCATGTAGCTGAGTGGGCAGTGCTCACCTAGCATCCACTAAGTCCTAGGATCAGCATCACAAGGGCTGGCTTCCTAACAGTGTGGTAGCAGGTACCCATAATCCTAACATTCTGGAGGTGGAGCCAGGAAAATCACATAGTCATCCTTAGCTAACAGCAGCTTTAAGGCCAGCTGTTACATACATAAGACGTTGGTGCGGGAGCAGGGAGGAGGAGGAGGAGTTGGAAGAGAAGGAGGGAGGGGGAAGGGAAGGAGATGGGAAACTGCAAAAATATCCAGAGGAGTCCTGATGCCCTCTCTGAAAGAGTCCTGTAAGTGGTTGGTCTGTGGCAGCATGCATGCTGTGGTGGGGGTCTTGGCTACTCCATTGCTTCTATGGGGCCTGTGCCCAGTGACTGTGTTGCTTTTGTTTGCTGAATGGGCAGCTGGGGTGAGGAGAGCTGAGCCACTGGAAAAAGAGATTATCCTCTTCTGCCCTTTCTTGCACAGTGCTCTGCCATTCTTCAAAGTAAATGTGAAATGAATATTTAAAGAATATAGACTTAGGGGACTTAAATCTTATTTGTAATGTTTTATTTCTTTTATTTGAATAGATCTACAATAAATATGACGAAACATTAACATTTGTCAGGCTGGTTGGTGAGGCAACACAAGTGCTTGTTATGTTTGTATTTTTTAATTTTTCAACCATAACAAATGATTACTGCTCTGCAAGATCACTCCATTCCTTAGCTTCCCTGGCTTCCGCGATAGTAGCTAAGCTCTCATCCTCCCACTCATGCCCACTTCTCATCCCCAGCTGAGCACTACTGCTCTAAGCAGGATAAAGGTCACGTATGAGCAGTAGCCATAATCACATATTCAAAGACAGGATCATATAAAGACCTGTATGAGGGAGGGTTTGAGGCACATGGGTGTGGTGGAAGACCCTGCTACTAAGGCTTCAGTCTACCACGTCAGGATAACACCCTTTTGCATCGGGGCTTCCTCTTCTCTGCCTGACCTTATCTGGAGAGTGTCTCTAGGCCTTGCTGACCTTGCTTAGAGGGTGACCCTGAACAGCGCATCGTGCAAACCCTACATGACTTAGCATGGGAGGCTAGCTCCTTCCACCTGCCCATAAGATAATTAGGTACTATGTTATGACCAATCAGTCCTTCCAGCCTGTAACCCTAAGAACCTTTATCTATCTCACCCCTAAAACAATGAGCTGCCTCTCTGAAGCTGATCCCAGAAGTCTTGTCTGATGTACTCACGGCCATCAGGACCCCATTCCTCACTTCTGCTCCCTTTGTTCTCACAGGCCCAGTAGTCAGCAACCCTGGGGGAAGGGAGAACCACATGAGTGATGGTTCTGATCGTCCATCTTTCCTTCGGGGACCACCTCAAAACCAGGAATATCATCCCACCCATGCAGTGTGAAGAGAATGTGGAGGGCTCAGAGCAGTTCTTAGAGGACGGTGCTTTCTGTTCTCATTCTCTGGGCACAAGTAAACTACTCTCGGAACTGGGGTATGACTAACAGAGCCTGACTACATAGGGCATGTCCTGGACGTGCATGTAGGAACCCTCTCTATTAATATACAGTGTTCACGCCCATTCTAGCCCCATCCTGCTTCTTTTTATTCTGAAGAGCCTTAGCACCAAACATCTAACAAAGAGACAGGAAAAGAGAATTCAGAAACGTGCATAGAGCATCTTTGCTGCATTCAGAAGTACAGTGGTTGCCTCAAGCCTAGATGCTAGCGTCCATGACTGAATTATAAATCACAATAGCAAGAGCTAAGAGGACTGGCCCCAGACTATTAGGCTGGATATGAAAGCGTCTAGCTGGGCTTCAGGTGGCTCATAGGAAATGGAAAGTGGAAGGCATGGCTTTCAACATAGCAATGGGGTCACTGGAGAGGCCCTAGAGTTCTTGGTAATCTATAAAGGCAGGAAATGACTTTCATTGTTGACATGTCTTGGAAGTGGTTTGTCTCCCAGCTTTATGTGTTGGGAGCTTGGTCTTCATTTAGCAGAGAACAGATATCAATGAACCTTTTAAGAAGAGAACTGAATAGGAAATCTATAAGTCATGGATCAGGGCGTGGGGTTGGGGGGTCAGGCATTCTATTGGTCATGAGAACTCTTGCTGCAGTATACTCTGGCTATCAGATCCCTTCATCCCTGTATTCTTGCCACGGCATAGGACCCTTCTATTGATTATTCAGCATCTGTGACTGAATAAAGTTAGCCTGACTCGGGTATTTTGTTATAGCAACAATCTCACTACCAAATTCACTAGTGCACTAGCAATTCCAAGCTCTTGCAGACTGAAATTCTCTCTGATGATACAAAAGAAATTGTAGATGACAAATACTATCACTGCCATTGTAAAAGTCAAAGTAAACTCTTTTCCAGCCATGGAATTCCTTGCACCTGCCAAGAAAGTGTCCTTAAGAAGAGCCTTAAAAAAACATTTAAATGGCTTTTATTAAATCTACTGAGTATATAGATTTTAAACATTTTTTAAAGTCAGAAAAATGAAAAGAAACCTTTGCTGTACTCCTAAGTGCCATGGTTCTATCATGCAAAGACACCAGCATGATGTTTAAATTTCCAGTGAGCTCACTGCCTTCTGATGGATATCATTTTAACTGGAAAAAATGACTGACAGACAAACTATGGCTATTCAGACTCCCATATTTGTCAGACATTGTCTTGAAAATAGTCAAAGTCAGTCTGTCACTTTGAAGGAATCATTGATAATATTTGTTTCAATAATAAATTGTGAGCTTTCAAAAGAAAATTAGAATTTGAAGAAACCATGTGCATAAAAGCTATCCATTTTTTGGATTTTTAATGAGATTGGTGTTGGTATTAAGAAATGTGAATATTTCAAAATGTAGCTGATCTAGATAACACTTTCCAATTGACCAACAAATGCTGTAAAAGTCATTTATGGAAGAATGGCAAATTGAAGGTGCAAGATAGAACAATATTTTAAGTCAATGTAGGATGAAAAGTTCATTAATATGATTTCAGATTCCACAATGCAACTAAGCTCTAAAAAATTACCTAGCCAGGTATGGTTGACACATACCTGTGGTCCTAGTACTGAAAAGATTGAGATAGGAAGATCAAAGAGAGAGAGAGAGAGAGAGAGGAAGATCATGAGTTGATGACCACTCTGGCTATGTAGATAGCTAAGTTCTGTATTAATAGAAAGAAAAGAAAAGCAGAGGGGGCAGGGAGGAGGGAGGGAATGAAGAAAACCTATAGCCATCCAGTAGAGAGAAGACAACAAAATAGACCACAACTATATGGCAGACTAGAGACCCAGCCTGGCCCTTTCTAATCACATATCTGTGTGCCCTAGATTTTCCTCATCTACTTAAACTCAACATTGTGTTTAACACTGCAACAGTGTGAACACAGGAGCAATTAGAAGAATCCAGTTATCTTATTAAACCCAGCCTTACAGGAGCTTGCAAAAAAAAATGCCTCTTTTCTCATAAGAGTTTTTGTTTTGAAAATGTGATTATTTCCTCCATTAACTATGTCATTTTATTCATGAATATGGGGATTATTGTTATTTTTAATTAGTTAACTAATATTTCTAATTTCCTCATTTTAAATTTTAATTAAATAAATATTTAGATATAGCCCACATTAACAAAGGTTCTTGGAAATTTTAAATGTTCAGTTTTAAAGAGTGTAAAGACCAAGATATTTGAGAGTCACCAAATTAGAACATTATTTAAAGACTGAATGACAACATAGGAAGTATCTAGTGTATAAAAAATGCTTGGTGGTAGGCATGGTGGTAAAGGGCTTATAAGCCCAGCACTCAGGCATCTGTGATAGGAGGATTAAAATGTTGAGTCCATCCTGGCCTACATAAGAAGACCTTTTCTCAGAAAAAAGGTACTTAGCTACCATATTAATAAATAACATGTACTGGTCATCTGGAACTACCATTTTCCATAGTCATTCTATTCTCCCAACACTTCCAGGATGGTTGACCCTCACTCTCAACTTGACTGGATTGACAGATATAGGAGATCAATGAAGTACATTTCTTCTTGAATCTCTGAAGAAATGTCCAGAGACAATTAGATCATGAGGTCTCTGAACTAACAAATGAATCAGTCCTTGGATGGATTCATGGTATCATGGCATTACGGGGAGGTGGTAAAGGGAGCCTAGTTGAGGGTAGTAGTTCATGGAAAGCTTGTTGTTGGGGGTTGGTCTGGAGATATGTATTCTGATGCTAATTACTGGCTCCCATGATCTAGCTGCTGCCCAGATGAGCACATTCTCATGTACACCTGTCCTTGCTGTGTAAACCTTGCCTAAGAAATCATTCCTGTTTGACCAATAAAAAGCTGATACCTGAGCAGGGCTAGAGGAAGGTAGGTGTGGTGAAGGTTGGAGGGCTTTTGGGGAAGAGAAGAATCATGGGAGGAAGAAGCAGACAGGTATCAGAGGAGGAAGAAGGGGAAGAGCCACCAAAGGACTCAAGGCTGGATTGACATGGATGGAGAAAAATGGCCCAGATGAAGAACATTAGCAAGTATTTTGGAATTATGGGTGGGAGGTAGCCCAAGTAGAAGTTATTAGAGCAGATGCCATGATATGGGAGCTTGGGAGGTAAAGATAAGCTTAGGAACCCCAGGTGAAATAAGGCTATTCTAAAGATCTATCAGATGTCTGTGTCTTTATTGATTCTGACAGTGGGTTATAGAATACCATAATAATAATAATTATAGGATTTAATAATAAACATTATTAGATATTTTGACATTAACTTCAAGAGCATGTCCTTGGCTATACCTTGTTCTGGTGTCTTTCTCTATCCTCTCTTTGCTTCCTGTCCACCATTAAATGAAGAACTCTCTTCACCACCACTAGCTTCTCAAGCTAGAAGCACCAAGCAGCCATGGACTGAACTGTCTGAAACCAGGAACCAACAGAACTCCCTTGAGTTGCTCTGTCAGGTCTTCGGTCATGGGGACGAGATGAGTTAGCAGCACACCATTTATCTAGTGGACAAGTACCATCACCGTCTTTTAAAGATGATGAGTTTAAGTAGCTTACTCTAGGCTAAACAGCAGTCATACGGCAATGCTGGGATTTCAACCCAGGCAGTTTGGCTCCAGAGTCTGTACTCTCAGTCCTAAATACTGTTAGTGTTGGTTAGCGACCAGTAGTGCTGGTTATAAATGAATTCTAGGCCCTCAAATTAGTCTATTTTCCCCTTGTTATCTTAGGTCCTTTTAAAGTCTTATTAATATTATGTATTAGTCTCCAATGTGCTATGAGATACAGAACTGGAATTAAGAGGTGTTTTTAATAATAAAGCAGTAGCCACCTCCCATTCCTGGGATAGAAAGCAGTGAAAATTAACAAAAGGCTCAGAATAATCAGAACGAAAATGTCCAGCTGCCCCTCACAGGCAGAGATCTCCTCCTCCATAGCCAAGAGTAGAGGATTAATATTACATTAAAGTAAAATGGCACTTCCCCTACATGTAGGCCTCAGTCCTCAAAAACATGACAACCTAATTAAAGGGATAAAACAAATATGCAGAATAAAAGCTGGAGCAGATGACAGTATCTAATTAAGTGCTAAATTAATCTGAAACCAGATTGAACTTTTTAAAATTTCTCTTAGATGATTTAGAAAATACTTCTGGGTCTTCAGTGCCTCTGGGTCATAATTAAGAACAGTAATTATTATTGTACTCCTGATGTCACAGCGTTCTGAGCTAAGTTCTCTCACATCTCAATTTGGCAAGCTTCTTCCCTCTCCAATAATCCTGGATTTGACTCTCCGTTCTCCCTTACACCCACATAAAGTGATTTTTTTTTCAGACTTAGCTTTGCTGTGTTGCCATCAGCTACCAGCCCTGCACTGAGGAATGCTTCAATGTACCATTGGGATATTGTGTTATTACAACCAAAGAGTGCTTTGTATGGACGATTCCTGTCAGACCCCATTGCCAACAGTGATTGGGCTCCCCGGAGTTCCTGGTCTATTTTTCTTTCATGTACATCGTGGATTTGTGCCTGTCTGGATTTCTCTTTCTGTTTTGACATCGACATATAGATCTTCAGAGCCAAGTTTGTGGATAACCTTTCGTTGTTTGTTTTTCTGGTGTGATTGTTTGGCCCTGCTCTCAGCTCTTTTGGAAGTCATTTCTTTCTCTTTTTGTTCCTGGTTGTAACTGTAATTTTGCTTTTATGTCTTAGGAGCCCTTGAAAACACTAACATTCTCCCAGAGACATAAGGAATTATAAACAACGATTTCTACCAGCACCGTGGCTTTGAACAGAACCACAGCCCTGGTCTTCCCTGGGAAACGCCAACTCCAGGGAGCTTCCCTGAGTTCTAACACATTCTGGTTCTTAGCAGCAAGCAATTTAGAATCGTGGTGAATAAGGTGTTTGCACAATGTTTGGTATCTGAAGTGTGCACCAAAGATGTATTTGATGTGGCCTCTCTTAGCTGCTCCCAGTAAACAGATATGTAAAGGTCAGAGGGGAGCTGGTGAAGTGTGTCAGTCACAGTGATTCCTTTGGATCCCAGTCTGTGGTGAGGACATGTTTGAAATGATTTCTGAGCACCTACTTTGTTCAAGGCAGGGTGCTGGGAGAAGAGGGATGCAGATCATAATATGTAAGATCTACCCCTTTGCTTTCAAGCTTCAGAGACAAACTCTTCAGCAGAAATTACAGGGAGGGGAACATGGGAAAGGAGAGACATGCTAAGTGAAGACAGAGCTGGAAAGGTTAGCATTTAACACCTAGGAGCTAGAAAGCCGTCCACCCTGCCTGAAGGAGAGGCGCCCCAGGACCAGAAGCCTATGCCAGCTGTTTCATGGCAGCTGCAGAAGAGAAGATGGGGAGAGGATAGACAGCTCACCCTGCTGCAGGCGCCATAATAGCCCAGGATAATAACAATAACTTGCCACATGAGTTAGCCCATCTTTACAGGCTCTGCCAAGTTAACTTGCCAGATGGCTCTCGCCTCTACATCAGATTTGCTGTAGGGCAGAACAGTATGCCCCATCCTAGGGCAGACCCACATCTGGCAGCCAGTTGGTGGGATTCTGTCCCTAGGAAACGCATGCCCTTACATCACAGTCCCCAGAGCAATTCTATTTCTGTCAAGATTTTTTTTTTCCCTAATCTGTTTTTGTCTTCTTTACTTATTGCTAGGACTACTGTTGAATACCTGTCAGCCGCACATCTGCACAAGCACCTTGATGTCAGAGGAAAGATTCTCACTGTGAAATATGAACAACAACCCTGCAGACTCTGTAGGGAAATACTCGTATATAAAGGAAAGGGGGAGAGATGGGGGGTTGTCCCTAGAGTTTATTCCCTTTGTCCTGCACAGAATTCAATCCTGGGAAAAGTGCCAGCCACAATGAAAGTAAAATGGTTGCTTCAAAGTGACCCCAGGCTCTCCTCTTAAGGGATTCACTTTGGGGATATGGCGGTGACCTAGAACGAGCCAGTGGAACTTAAGTGCAAGTCTGCTGGGAACAGATGGATGGAAGAATCTTCTGGAAATATTTTTTTTCAGAGGAGGAGAAACAGAGAGAATATTAAAAAAAAAAAAAAAGACACATCTTCACAGACTTCCTCCCATGTGTTCTCAGCAATTTTTCTCATAACAGCCCCAGAGGCGAGGAATCAGACCATCCCTGGCTGCTCTCCAGTGGGATTAAAGTTCATCTGGAACCCTGATTTGTACTTAAGAGAGAACTGCTATAAAAGACTCAGACAGGTCCTAGCCTAGTCCTGGCTTCCTGTGCCCCATGTGACCTCTCCCTCTCCCTGGTGTTCCTACTAGGATACCTTAGTTTAGGTGTGACATATGGCCTTTTCCATGTCAGTGTCATATTGTTCTTATTTTTTTCTATAATTTTCTTTTAGTACATAGATTTTCTGGTATGTTTTTTACTGTTGCATTCTAATGTTATTCTTCAAGGCAAAGTGAGTGCCCTTCTCCAACAACTGTTTTCCCACTAACTGAAATGGCCAATTTTTTAAAAGATGGATGTGCCTGGGTTTTTTTTTTCTTCCAATTACTTCTTTTGTATTGTGAGATTATAACACAATTATATCACTTCCTTCCTCCAAATTATCCCACAGGCTCCTCCTTGCTCTCTTTCAAATCCATGGCCTCTTTTTTTCATTCATTTCTATACATAAATATAACCTGCTCAGTCTGTATAATGTCATTTGTGTGTATATCTTCAAGGGTGACTGGTATTTGTGGTGGTGTGAATGGAAATGCCCCCCCATAGGCCCATATATTTGAATAATTGGTCCCCAGCTGGTAGAACTGCTTGAGAAGCATTAAGGAGTGCGGGCTTGTTGGAGGATGTGGTCAATGGGGGTAGACTTTGAGGTTTCAGAAGCCCCCAACATTCCCAGTTAGCTTTGCTCTCTGCCTCCTGTTTGCGGATCAAGATGTGAGCTCTCAGCTGCTGCTCCACCCCCCATGCCTGCCTGCCACCATGCTTCTTTTCATGACAGTCATGGACTCTAAGTCTCTGGAAGCAAAAGGCCCTAAATTAAACATTGTTTTATAAATTGCCTTGGTCATCGTGTTTTTATCACAGCATTTAAAAAGCAAGCAAGACAGTATTGTATGACCAATTGGTATGCCATTTTTATCACATAAACTAAAAGTCCTATCAATTGGCCTGTTCACTCCTACACCTCTGCCCTATATTAACCTACTTGTTAGCGTTGGTGCTAACTCCATCCTGCTTGAATTCTTTAACCTTTGTCCCATATTTTGATGTGTTTCTTTGTAATTCTCATGCTCTTTTCTTCCCATCTTAGTTTTGGAATAAGTTTACCAAACTCAGGGCTTTATTTGACTTGCACTAAATTTGCAGACTGCTGGTTGAGGGCTGTCATCTTTGCATTGCCTCTAGGCCAACTCTGCTAGGAAATATCTCATTTGTTCAGGGTTTTGTCTCTGTGCAACAGTTTCAGTGTCTTTTTTTTTTCCAAAGATTTTCTAAACGTGTATGTGTACGGGCGCACGCATGAGTGTGTCATGTAAATGGATATGCAGGAAGAGGGCATTGGGTTCCCTGGAACTAGAGCGACAGGCAATTGTGAACCACCCATATGTGTGATGGAAGCCAAACTCTGGTCCTCTGCAAGAACAGTACAAGCTCTTCACTGCTGAGCTGTCTCTTCAGCTCCTTGGTGTCTTTTCATAGTTGTTTCTTTGTTTTGTTTTCTGTCTTGTTCGTTTTTGTTACGGTGATTGTTGTTGACAGCATTGTTGACATTTTATGCGTTTTGTTGTTATTGTGGATGTAATTTGCAATCCTTTTCATTGTCCCACTGGGTATTGCTAGCATATAGAAAAGCTACTGACTTATGTGTTGGTTTTGTGTCTTGTCATCTCCCTGGCCTCCCTCGCAGGCGCTAACACTGTCAGCTGGTTTGCCACTTCCTAGTTAGAAGGCCAGTGTTAAATGTCACTCTCAGTTTTGGCTTCGTGCGTTTGACCTTGCAGCTTTGTATCTGGTACCAATATTATCATGCTTTGCCCTTTCTTCAGACTTTCTAGGAGATGCTTTCCCATCCCTTTTCCCATATAGATTGTTTAATTTAGAACTGGTTTTTTTTTTTTTAAACAGAATTGTTTTTTAAAAAATCAAATTTTATTCAATCAATTTTTCAATAAATACTTGCTTGAGTCAGCAGGGTACAGGCAGCGGGGCCAGTTCAGATCCATGCTCCCCTGGCACTCGTGTGCTAGAGGACTGACCTCTTCATACCCCATCCTGCCTGCTCTTGCGTCTATTCCTGTCAGCTTGGTTGATGTTTTCTGTTTCTGTGTGTCTTTCTCTATCCCTTCACTTGCCTTACATTAGGTTGGGGTTGTCCCTCTTCCTGGTGGTTGGCATTAAAATTTGACAAATAAGATTAAATCTACTACCCATACATGTAGCTTGAGCCTCTACCACAAGCTTCCACAAGGAAGGGGCACTGAAAATCCCAGGAGCGCTCTGAGTGGGCCTTGGTGGCCTGGGTGGGGCTGGGTAATCCTTAAATCACTGGTTTTACCTGAGTGACAGACACAGAAAGAAGAGGAGGAGAGGGAAGGGGGAGGGGCAAAGGATTAAGGAGAAGAGAGAGAAGGGGAGGAAAGAAGGGAGAGGAGCAGAGGAAGGAAGGGAGAAGAAGAGAGGATATGGACTTTTACTGGGAGAAAGAAAAGAAGAGGGAAAAAAAAGAAACAGAAAAGGGAAGCAGGGACAGCATAGTGGTGAGCACCATTGTGTGCCACAGTAGATAAACATTTTCTCTGAAATAATCTTAGATAAATAGATAGATAGATAGATAGATAGATAGATAGATAGATAGATAGATAGACAGACAGACAAATATTTCGAAGCTGTTCCTCTGACCAGGATTTTTTTTTTCATATATCTTATCAGATTGTTTCTGATGGCTCTCAATGGTTCTTTTTTTTTTTTTTCATGAGCTATATAATTTATTTAAATAATTTCCTAAGTAATGCAAGTGATCATTTCCTTAGACAAACAGGATAAACAAACACTTGAAATAAATAGCTTTCCCATATTACGGCTTGACTGCTCCATGCCTAGAATATGTTTTGTTTTGGTTTTTTTTTTGTTCAGATTAAGATTTTTTTTATTAATTTATTCATATTACATCTCGATTGTTAGCCCTTCCCCTGTTTTCTCCCATTCCTCCCTCCCTCCCACTTTCCCCCTTCTCCCCTCCCCTATGTCTGTGATTGAAGGAGACCTCTTCCCCCTATATATGCTCTTAGAATATCGAGTCTCTTCTTGGTAACTTGCTATCCTTCCTCTGAGTGCCTCCAGGCCTCCCCATCCAGGGGACGTGGTCAGAAAAGGGGCACCAGAGTTCGTGTGAGAGTCAGATCTCACTCTCCACTCAACGGTGGAGAATATCCTTTTCGTCGGCTAGGTCTTGGTAGGGGTTCGAAGTTTACTGCCTATATTCTCCTTGGCTGGTGCCTTAGTTTGAGGAGGACCCCAGGACCCAAATCTGCCTGTCATAAAGTTCTTCTTGTGGGTTTCCAGGACCCTGTGGATCCTACTATTTCCCCATTCTTCCATGCTACTCTCGCCTAAAGTCTCAATAGGATGTCCTCACCTCTGACCCACTTTCTTGGTAAGAAAAGTTTTTCATGGTACGTATCCCTTGGACTAAAGTTTTGATATAAGTGAGTATATACCGTTTGTCTCTTTTAAAATAAATTATCTGTATTATCTCTTTAGCCTGAAGAAACGTTTCTTCTCTTATTCCTGTACCGTTTTACCTCTATTCTCTGGAATTCCTGTTCAGTTGGCAACTGTGCCTTCCTGGTTTACTGGATTGATTTTTTTTTTTTAATTTTCCCTGTCTTCTCTATTTCTATGCATCTTTACTTCAGATGCTGAGCCTTGTCTTACAGATCACTCATGACACTAATGTTCTAATTGCTTGGTCACTTCCTTGAAGTTTTCTTATGAGATTTTTAATCATTATCATCATCATAATTTATTGTTGTTGTTATATTGCTGTTCCCTGGTTCTAAGTTTTTATAGAATCTTATATTTTATTGTTGCTAACTCACAATGTTTCCTCTTGAAAGGAAAGGAGGAAGGAAGGAAGGAAGGAAGGAAGGAAGGAAGGAAGGAAGAAAGAAAGAAAGAAAGAAAGAAAGAAAGAAAGAAAGAAAGAAAGAAA
>OU015748.1:40462711-40504698 GCA_907169655.1 Acomys percivali
CTCTCTCTCTCTCTCTCTGTCTCCATGATGTGAATTAGCATAAGGTGGCTGCTGGTCCCAGTCTGTGCTTCAGATTCATCAGAGATTCCACACTTTTGAAGTTAAGGGAATCTACCTGTTAGAGTCAACCACCACTTAAGAGCCTCCCCTCACTTGAAGCCATCTCCATAACGAGGTTCTGAGGTTCTTTGATTCTCATCATCTTCTTTGAGATAGGCTGAGTGTTGCCAGGAGTTAACCAGTCTTGCTGTCAATGAATCTTTAAAATAATAAAAACATCTTTAAATGCCATACTCTGTAGGTCTCTGAGGCTTTTGAAGACCTTATCTAACTATTTTATCTTATCTTTCTATAGAATAGTATTTATCTGTTAAATCTAGGATGTGTATTCTTGTAATATAAATAGACTAGTAATTGACATGACCATGATTTAATCAACTAACAATTAACTTGTATAACTTATCCTAAACAGCCTGCAATAGCACTTTCAAAGTATTCTACTTATATTCTACTTGAGTTGTATGGCTACAATACCTCATATTAGAGTATAAAAATATATAATGTTTGTGAAGAATAATCTTAAATTCTAATTCTATGCCAATGTATCAAAATTAAACTTATTTTGCATCAGTATACAAAATTCTATACTAATAAATTTAAAATAACCCCTGTGAGTAACAATTAAGGCCTTGAGGAGTAGATTCAATAATCTCCTTTTTTGTCCTATCATCTATATATTTCTCTATTCTTCCTTCTTTCTTTTCAATACCTATCTCCAAACCTAAGAAAGATAAAGGAAAAGAGAGCCAGGCAACAGTGGTGCACACCTTTAATGCCAGCACCCAGGAGGCAGAGGTAGTCAGATCTCTGTGACTTTGAGCAGAGGGGGTTCTAGGACAGCCAAGGCTACACAAAGAAACACTGTCTTGAGAAAAAAAATTTCTGTTTCTGTCACTTTCCAGTTCTGTGACCCATCAGAAGTTTGTTAATCATTCCCTAGTTGTAAAATGGGGTATAATAACCAGTGATGATGATGATGGTGATGTAATAAAACCCATAATGTTGTTGTGAGCATAGGAAAAAAAAGAGCCTTCTCTCTTGTCTTAACACTCAGGACACACAGAGAATGGTCAACTGTTTCTTCTGACACTGACCTTGAACAGTACCAAGAAAAAGAATCATTCTGAGGCTAAATTTGAAGACTTACATACACATGTACACATGCATTCACACATGTGCACACACACACACACACATTTCCTGTCTAAGACATGACTTCACAAAGTCATCTAATCACAAGAGAGAGCATAGATAAAAACAACAAACTTAAGAGATAACAAGATATCAGCAGCTATGGCTAACTTAGTGACCCTCACTAGCATACAAAGGATTTGATGCTCGAGGATGGATGCTCGGAGGGCGACAGAGTGTGGGAGCAGCTTACCAAAGCTGAACTGCTATACTGTGTAGAGCTGTCATTTGGATCTACTGTGCTGGGTTTCCTCATCCAACCTCTGCTCTATCTCCCTGACAGGAGAAATTGGGGCATGAACCTTCTTATCTCTTTAAAGTGTTTCAGTCAGTTAATTAATTTCGTTTTCATTGCTGTTGTTTGAAAAAGGATCTCACTATGTGACCCTAGCTGGCTTAGATCCTCATGTATCCTAGGCTCGCCTCACATGTGTAGCCATCCTCTCGCCTTGCCCAAGTGCTAGAATTACCAGGATGCACCACTACCATCTTAGACCTTAAATGGAGTTTAGATCTTAAATGTGACCCCAAGGTTCAACTTAGTCACCATGTTGGCACTATTGAGGGGTGGTGATTTAGGAGACAATCTGTACAGTAGGCCTTTGGATGTTGGAAGCAAGTTCTTGAAGGCAACTGTGGGGCCTCCGTCCCTTTCTCCTCCCGGCCATGAGAAGACAAGCTCCTGCTGCAATATGTTGCCTCACACCAAAACAGTAGCGCCAAATGCAGTGGAACCTTCAGAACTGTGAGTCAAAATAGACTTGGTCTCAGGTATTTTGTTACAGTGATGGAACACTGACCAACACATTTACAATAGTAGCATCTTGGATGTATTAGTTCCTTTTCTGTTGCTGTAATGAAACAACATGACCAAGGTAACTTACAAAAGGAGGGGTTTATTTGGGGCTTACAGTTTCAGAGGGATAGGAACTTATCGCCATCACGGTGGATATGTGACAGCAGGCAGACAGGCATGGCACGGAAGCAGCGGCAGCTGAGGCTCACATCTGGATCTACAAGAAGGGGGCAAAGAGTACACCAGGAAAGTTCAAGTCCATCTCCAGTGACACATCTCCTCTAATAAGGCCACGCCTCCTGATCCTTACCCAATAGTTCCACCAACTGGGGACCAAATATTCAAATACATGATCCTACAGGGGCCATTCTCACTCAAACCACCATACTAGACAAACCACTAAAATAAGGGTTACCACTGAATCACCTGAGCCAGGCAGTTGTTTTTCTTTGTTTGTTTGTTTTATTGTTTTATTTTTTGTTTGTTTGTTTTTTGGTGTTTTTTTTTTTTTGGTATGTGTCTAATGTATGTATGGAGGGTATTCATGTCTGTATGTTTAGGGGGGCCCTACACATATGGGTACATGTACACATGGGCACAACCTTGTGTGGAGACTAGAAGTTGACGTTTGGTGTCTTAATCGATGGTTTCCACATTATAAATCGAGGCAGGGTCTCTCACTTAAAACCCAATTTAATGTTTCAGTTAGTCTAACGAACCAGCTTTCTCTGGGGACCCCCTCTTTCTACCTCCTGTGTTCTGGGATTACAATTCGACCACCTCATCCACCCATCATTTATGTGAGTGCTGGAGATCAAAAAGAGGGGCTAGGAAAATAATAAATTGTAAAGCGGGGCATGAGCTGACGGCCATGACTGTCCTGTTCTAATTCTGTATCCCAGTACCCTCCTACTTCTTGCATCCTCGTACTCTGAATTCTGTATCTGACCTCTGTTTTATCTTCAGCGTGTTAGTATTACACATTTATATTTTGCTAGTTATCTCTTCTATTAACCCTGGCACTCTGCAAAATGACTTGTCATTAATAACGCAAACTGGCTTTTTTCAGTTCAGTCAGCAAGGAAGATATGGAATTGAAGGAAGAAACTGTGTTATCTAATGCATTTTCAAAGAGATTTTTTTTTTGAACAAAGTGTTTGTTAGAAATACCTAAGCAGAGACTATCAAATCTTTGGTAAAATATATATTAGAAATATTCTTAGAAGGCTTTTAGGGATTAGCATTGACCAGCATACGTTGCCTCAAATTTTCTGACAAAGCTTTAGCCACTCCATATGAAAATCTAATAGCCACACTCGCAAATGCCAATGCCCAGATCACAAATGCCAAGCCTGGTGGGCGTGCCTGTCCCTGGTGGGCGTGCCTGTCCCTGGTGGGCGTGCCTGTCCCTGGTGGGTGTGTCTGTCGGTGGGTTTTCTTCCCTTTCTTGTTTAGTCTTTGTGCTTGCCTTTCAAAAGGATAAGCACAAAATTTTAGAAAGGGGATAAACCAGAAGGATTATTTCCACCCTACTCCTGTGTTATTAAGATCAAGAAATTTGTCCCAAGTTCAGGGCGTTCCCAAGGTCATACACCACCACACGAGCTGGACAAAGCCTGCCACGGGCACTGGGTTGGGAGGTAGGCAAAATACAGTCACCCATCCAGACAGCATCCACTCTCCAGGATCCGCTAAAAGCTCAACTTACCTCGGAGGACCAAAAGACAGCTATGGTCTTTTAGGAACACATCTGCTAACAGCACAACTCTGTAAAATACTGGATGAACTGAAATGGGGAGACCTTAGCTGCAGAGCAGATCTGAAGGGTGAGAGAACCTCCCCTTCACTGGGTAAGAGACCAACAGTGAGGCTAAAGAAGTGGCTCAGTGAGCAAAGTGTTTGCCATTCAAGCAGGAAGATCAGAGTTCAAATCCACTAGACCCACATCAAGCCAGGTGTGGTAGGGTATATCTGTAATCCCAGTGCTTCTACTGTGATGTGACAGGAGGAGAATTCACAGAGTCCCACAGGCACCTAGCAGGGTAAGTATACGTGGAGGTCAGAAACCAAGAGGTCCCATCTCAAACAAGATGGCAGGTGAGGACCAACACTCAAGGTTTCTCTGATCTCCATACACTTAGACAGACAGACAGAGAGTGAGCCTCAAAGGATCTTAAGACCCAGATAAAAAGTTCAAGGACAGACCTCCGATGGTTGCTCTGGAATGGAAAAACGTGTGGTCCAGTTACTAACCAACTCAGTCTGCAGTGGTCTGCCTTCTGTTTATCACCCTGGGCTATGCCTCAGTTCGCCTCATACACTTGCATAATCTTTTGGTTATCTTTAGCTCTAACACCATAAGCTCCCCTGTTTCCAAGTGGAAAGAAATACGCAAACAGCAAGTAAACAAAAGAAGGTTACCTTAAAATATTAATCAATTGTACTTCCTTCTTTGTGGCTCAGTTTTTTCATCAGTCAGAGGCATTCATGTGGCCTTGGGGAAAAGAAAGAATACTTTAGTGGGAATGCGCAAAAAAAAAAAAAAAAAAAAAAAAAAAAAAAAAAAAAATTTTTTTTTTTTGCTTCCAAAACTAACTTTAGGACTCAAAGCAGAGTTCTGTGGGAATCTGAGGATAGTGTTTGCCATAATAGTGGGTTGGAAGGAAAGCAGAGGTGGCCCAAGGGGAAGGTTAGTGAAAGGATGTAGGATAAGATAGGGTAAGGGTGAGAGGAAGATGCCAGAGTTGATGAGGCTGACACAACTCATGGCAAGGAAAAATCATTGTGAGCAGAGGCTAGAGCCAAAACTCTTCTGGAAGCTTAGGCACACTGGTACACATCCTTACACCTGCATCCACTCCACGAGACCCTGTCTCGCCTGCCAGACTCTCCGAACCCGGCCACCTCTCACCACACATCCTGCTGCACTCTGGTTCTGGTCAGCAGCATCTTATTCCAGACGTCCTCCACCCCCAACCCCAGTGGGTCTCTGTGTGCCTACCACAGTCCTTTCACTCGTTTTTTTAACATGGCAGGTGGAGCTGTGTGCTGCTTTACAGAGATCCTGTCACTTCTCAGCTGAAATTTCCAATGGCCCCGTCATCTCTCGTGATGTCACAGCAAGCCCTTTAGGATGGCCTCCCAGGATCTGCCATGATGTCTCCCTTTTTCTCCCAGTGACCTCATTTCTGTCTTCATACTCCCTGGATACAGCAGAGACATGAAGGCCTCTGCAGGGGCTCTTCAATGGATGCTCAGCCGACACCCTCGTAGCTGCCCCTTTTTCAATCTCTGTCCAAACTTACCTTGCTTCTGAAAAGATTTCTTTTATTTTTTAATTGTGTGTGTGTGTGTGTGTGTGTCCATGCGTGTGCACATGCGTGAGTACAGGTACTTTTGAAAGGCCAAAGGAGAGTGTCAGACATCCTGGAGCTGGAGTTACATAGATACTGGGAACTGAGCTCAGATCATCTGCAAAAGCAGTGAGTGCTTTTATCCACTGAGCTGACTTGGCCAACCCCCAACTCCCTATCAGACTGCCAACTGCCCCCTAAACCCTGCTGAATGGCCTCACTAATCTCTTAGGTCCCTTCACCATTCAGGAACTGATTATGCTAACTCTCATCATCTCTCCCAATAGAATGCAAGCTCCATGAAGACAAGCACTTAGTTGCGTGCCACAGGACTGCCTAGGTTCAGTAAGGATTCTCAGCATAATTGAGTAAGAGAATGAAGACCGTCTCCACCACCGGAGCAGTGTCTGTGGTCTAGACTGAATGGTCCAGCCATCATTGTGAGTGGGCTGGCAGTCAGTAGCTCCCCATCAGGAGACCTGAACCCCAAATACTTCTGAACCTGATCCAAACTTGCAATATGATGGATATGGCCCTTTTAGCTATTCTGGAGATTTGGTGTGAGGGGGACAGGCTTGGCTTAATAGTAAAGTACACTCAAAACTAAAGGTCTAGAAGAGACATTTTCTCTATTTTATGGAGCAATATTTATTGAAGGTGAAAAGGAACTGTACCTGGTCAGACCTTGAGGAAAAAATTTTTAGATAGGCCCATGCCAGAATATATAAAGAACTTTTATACACAATAAGAAAAATCAATATAAGATGTGCAAAGGGTTTATACCCATCACAAAAAGTAACGTCCAAATGGGCAATATACATGTATGTTCAACAGTCCTGAGGGCAACACTGACTAGAACTATAATGCACCACGAGAACATCCAAAAGAGCATCTTAGAGGCAAGGAAGCATGCTGCAGGTGGGAAGGTGACTCTGAAAGGGGCTTTGGAAAGCATTTAACACCCAGTATGCACTGAAGCTAAGCATAGTCACACCGAGCCAGCCAGCAATCCCACTCTAGGACCACACCCGGCAGAAAGGCATCCTTACGCTCATCAACAGACACAAAGAGCTGCATTATCTATAAAATAAAACTGGAAACCACCTAAATGCTCAGCAGAGGCGGGCAAATAAATGATGCTTTACTTTGGGAATGGAAAACAATCATTGCCTACTACATTTTTCTATAACTCGAAAAATTCAGACTCAAAGGCACCAACATTATAAATTTGCAGAGGAAAATGCGGTCTATGGAGGCAGGCTGGAAGCTGCCCTGGTGGGTAGGGTGACTGGAAAGGAGCCCCTGGGGTTCAAGTGCGGGGAATGGTGCTTCTTGATTGAAATGCTGTTTGTTCGAGGGTAATGATGCTATGAAACCCTACTCAGCTAAGAGATTGTGTGGGTATTGTTGGACTGTAATACGAAGGTTATATCAAGGACGCTTGATGTGGTAGCCTCACAGGGGACTTGGTTCTAATGAGGGTCACATTGGGTCACTTCTCACACTGGGCAGGAGAGCAAAGCCAGTAGGAAGCAGAGACAGATGTGATAGACTCTGAAGGCCAGTTGTGGGAGGGATTTGTTCTGACTTGGGAGAGAGCTACCACTGTTCACAAAGAAATGGGGCTTCAAGAAGGAAAGGAAAGGTGAGTGTCAGAATGATGAGCGATGGAAGCAGAACCATGTGTGTACGAAGACCAGAGACGCTCTGTGGAGTGTGAGTCATCTGTGAGCTAAGAGAAAGCCTGAGAGCCAGCGTTTGAGAGAGAAAGGAAGAGAAGAATGGAAGGAAGGGAGGGAGGGACAGAGGGAAGGAGAGAGGGAGGGAGGGAGGGAGGGAGGGAGGGAGGGAGGGAGGGAGGGAGGAGGCAGGCCATTCCCACATTCCCTACCTCATTTGCATGTGGCATACCCACTCCTACAGAGTGCACAAGACTCCTCTAGCTCGTGTCTGCAGAACAACAACGGGATGGCAAGTATTGAAAATGGGTCGTGTGGCCAGATGTTTGAAAAAACAAACAAACAAAACAAAAACTTCTCTACAGTTCTCTCGGGATTTGTAAAACAAAAAATGCTTTGGTAAATTGAAAATTTGCAGCATTCTACAATTGTATTGAATTCACTGCTTCCCAAATTGGACCCTGAAATCTTTTCATTTCCATGTTTAATTGAACAAATATTAAGATGCCAGCCAGTTACACTAGTGAGCTTGTTATGAGAATACTAGCCACTCTAACAACAACAACAGTCCACTGTCTCCCAGAATACACACTTACTCACACTTCTTTTTTGTTTTTGTTTTTTTAAGGAAGAATGTTTTATTTTATTTCTACTTTCTTTTTTTCTTTTTTACATATACATTTATATTATTACACATATATACAATAAACTACCTATAGCAAGAAGAACCATGACACAATTGGGAATTATATAAATGTTACATTCTTAGTGTTTTGGCTTTTTGTATTTGACAGCCTTGAAGAACACATCTTTTCTATCTTGGTGCATCTAAAATTCTGAATGTAAATCAATATCTATCATATCTCATCATTATCAAGTTAAAACATCTATCTAGACCTAAAAACATCTTGTTTTGTTTTTCAGTTTTTCAAGGCTGTCCTGGACTCATTTTGTAGACCAGGCTGGCCTCTGCCTTCCAAGTGCTCTGATTAGAGGCTTGCACCACCATGCCAGGCTCCTAAAAACATCTTAACCCCTAAACAATTAAGCTTGAGAAGGAATAAAATTTATTATCTGAGTATACTGGGAGTGCAGGTTAGTAGCTTTCCAAATGAGAAGATGACAGAGACAGTTTGCTACCTGAACAGTCACTCAAAACTCTCCATTATGTTGGAGCATCATCTTCAGCCTTCTGGCCCAATATATCTGACAGACATATTTGTGAGGCAGGAACTATTGAGGAGGTGCTTACCCTGTCTTGGCAGAGTTTGGCCATCAACTCTGCCTGCATCCACGCTTGCCCTTTTTAAGGCAGAATTCTGTCTGTGGTAGAAATTGGGACATTTTGCCCAGTGGCTTGTTTGCCACATTTGAAACCATCTCCATAAGGAGGTTCTTTGATGTTCATCATCCTTTCTGAGGTAGGCTGGGTATTGCCAGGAGTTAACCTTTCTCATTGTCCGTGAATTTTAAAATAATAAAAACATTTTTAAATATTCATTATCTCTTTACTCACATGCTAGTACAATGCAAGTGTCACTGGTGCAGGGCCGGGGTGGGGTGGGGGGGGGGGAATGAACAATAGCTAAAGGCCCAGGTCAATCTCACTGTGTGTGTGTGTGTATGTGTGTGTGTGTGTGTGTGTGTGTGTGTGTGTGTGTGTGTGTGTGTTGTGCTCTCATCTTCTTCTTTGAGGGTTTTTTATAGATGGCCTTTAACAGCATGCAAATCAGTCCCCTTCCCTCTTTCCATCTCAGACTTGACACTAATGTAAGCAATTGTCAGAAAGATGGCTGGGTTATTGTTTTGATCTGAATATAGCCAGTCTGTTCTTGATGGCATATAATTTAAAGGAGCATAATGAAAATAGTTAAGAGATTTGCTAACATAAAAAGAAACTTCTCAAGTGCAACTTCACAATATCCCTATTGATGCTGCCAGGGTGGAATGTTAAGCCCTGGAAGGACTATCCATCTTGATACCTCCATTACTTGACCAGGTGCCTCATATGCCTCCGCCCAAGGACACAGCAGTCTGCCATTCTTTATCCCGATCCCACACCAAAAGCCTTGTTCCTTGTTCAGTTTTCAGGGCTCAAGCAGGTTTTAAACCCAGAACAACAAGTAAGCCCTTGTCAGGCTTCCGCTGTGTCTGAAGTGAATAAACACTCAGGGGCAAGTAGGTAAGTAGACAGCAAGGTCCCTGCAGGAGTCCCACCTCTGACTGCTGGGCGGGGCCGACTGAGCCCCTGGATTAGCTCTCACTTATCTCTAAGACATGGTACAAACAAGGTGCTTGACCTTTCTTGACCATGTTTTGCTCATCTGAAAAAATGAGCTAGCAGTATCCACCCTCCCTTACCACCTCGGAGTGTTCCAAACCTGAAAGAAATAAAGGCCAGAGGACAGAAGGCTTCCATAGGCCCTTGCTTCCAGGGACCTTTCTGTGCTTTACAAGCAGGGGAGCTGCTTCACATTCACACACCCCAGATGCCTTCCTGCATCTCAGTGACAGCCATTCCACACAAAAATGACCCTTGCAGAAGATCCACCCTGAGCAAGAGCTGACTGATGCCCCACAACCTTGGCAGTAGATATGCATTTAGCAGGTGGCAGGGGTCTACTGATAGTAGCCAGGACCTTAATGTTTGATCCCCCATTTCATATCTCTACCAGACTTTCAGCAGAGACATGCTCCTAAAAGCCAGTTTGGCCTGACGCTTGATGCCTTGTTTGCAGCGGCTTTGCTTCCCAAGGCACGCTGGCTTCATTGATAAGTGCTGCAAGCTCTTTATCGACATCATTTTAGAATTGGTTGCCAAGGCAACAGGATTCAGGAATGATTCTCATTACTGTACAGTCCCGACAAATGAGTGTCTGCCTTTGCACAATCTCAACCAGTATTAGTTCTCCCCCCTCTGAGAACCAGAATTGCCAACACTTACAGTGTGCCGCACACAATTCAACGCGTAATTATATATTGTCTCCTGATAATTATACATTGTCTTGGTGAACAAAACAGCTGTGGGCATCCATGTCAACCCACATTAACACCTCTTACAATAACACCCTCCCTCCCTCCATGATGGGCCAAAAAATGCACATTTGTATAAAGAAAGAAAGCCAATAGTCACATGAGTATATTTATAAACCAAACCTATACTCTGACTCTTAGAAGCTGCTTCAGTTTCCAACTTACAGAACTTGTGTTTCCTAGGGCTGCCGTCAATCAAAGGGTGGTACTGCTTTGTCTTATCTGTTCGATTATTTATTCATATTTAAATATAGGGTCTCCTGCAGCCCAGGCTAGCTTCAAACTTGCTATGAAGCCAGGATCATCTTAAATTTCTGATCCTACCCCCCTCCATCTCCCAAATGCTAGAATCACAGACATGTGCCACCACATCCAGTTTATGGGGTCCCCAGAGCTTTATACATTCTAAGGAAGTACTCTGCCAACTGAGCAACAGACCCAGCACCTAATTTATTTCTTTTTTAAAGAAGGAAATAGCCCCTGGTGGTGAGGGCACAGGAGAGCTGGTGGGTTGACCAGCTCAGCTACTACCCAGGCCCAGATCCAGGGCTTTGAGTTGGCCCACCCAAATAACTACCCCATCTATGAACTGCTAGAGTGTATGAAGGGGCCAGTCTTGCAGAATCAAAGCCACAGGACCTCCATGACGCAGGGCAACAACAGGATATCCTAGAGGAGTCCCAGTGAGGACCCAGTGTTGATAGCGTAGCAGAAGACAGAGGCCTCGAACCAGTCCAATGGCTCAGTGCAGTGAACATTTGCAAGATGTGTATGCAAAAGAGTATACACTGTGTGACACGCTGTGACACAGTACAGTTTCCATGGTGAGATTTTGTTGGTTTGTTTCTTTGGGGTGTTTGTTTGTTTTGTGGGGAGGTTTGCAAGAGCAGAGGGCAGATATGAAGGGACAGGGAGATAAGTGGGGTTGGGGTGCATGGTGTGAAATTCACAGAGAATCAACCGGGCGTGGTGGCGCATGCCTATAATCCCAGCACTCGGGAGGCAGAGGCAGGTGGATCGATGTGAGTTCAAGGCCAGCCTGGTCTACAAAGCGGGTCCAGGACAGCCAAGGCTACACAGAGAAACCCTGTCTTGAAAAATCAAAAAGAAAGAAAGAAAGAAAGAAAGAAAGAAAGAAAGAAAGAAAGAAAGAAAGAAAGAAAGAAATTAATTCACAGAGAATCAATTAAAAAAATGTTAAGGAAATATCATTAATCTCTGTAGCCAGAGCTTGACAAGCTGAGGAAATTGATGCAAACTGGAGCAAATCCCTGCATAAATTATGGGAAGGGGTAAATTGCATCAAATAGTCTCCAGGCTCAACACAATGCTTCATCTGTATTGTGGATCTGCACTCTTGCCCAAGACTTTGAACTCCACACTAACCTTTTAGACATGTTGCCCAGTTTTCCTTCTTCTCTGTGCTACAAAGGAAATCCATGCTGACAATAGAATCGAAAAGGAGAAATGAAAATAATTCAAAATCTCTTTGGATTGTAATTCGCAGCTCTTTTTTCCTGTGCATGCGCGCGCGCGCGCACACACACACACACACACACACAGAGACAGACAGACAGACAGATAGACAGACAGCTTTGAAGGAGATTAACTGGACCACAGAAGGTCTGGGGTTGTGAGCACTGAGTTGCATTTTAAAAGAATCAGTGGCTCCAGGTCATTTTAATCAAGTTGCATGTCAGCTTGCAAATTTTCCAAATTAGCTGTAGCTAGAGGAGGAGAAGATGTTGCTCTTCCTTCCTAAAGAATAAAAACAGATTGTTGTGACATGTTCTCAGTCATGGTGACAGATTGGAGCCGCCGTTTGTGGTACAAGTCAGAAACAATGCAACTTTCCCCCCTGAAGTTGTAGCAGTTGATTGATTGCTGGTGAGGTTTGGGCATCTCCCAGTTTGTCAGTGATGTTGATGAAGTTTACGGAAATCTCCTGGGAAACAGGGACAGACACGGAGGCTGATTTAAAGTGAGATTGGTTTTCACAAGGCAAGGAAGCCTCTTGGTCTTAAGGTCAAGTTCAGGGATGCTTGGCTTGGGCTTTACTCAAACACCAGTCCTTTGAAAAGAGAGATAGGTAGTGACAGGGACCAGGAGACATTTTCTCATCCCAGGAAGTCTTCTGTTCCAACACAGGAATACTCCTGACAATGAAACTGGGAGAGGCTGGCTGTGTGTACAAACCAGTGGCTCCCTGCCTGCCTGAAGAGCTGTGTACCACAGCACCCACTGATCCCTTCAATGGTCACCCCTTCTTCATGGCTAGTCCAAATAGCTAAAGCACAAAATTTTGATTTTTACAAACCAGAAACAAAAGCTTGAAACCTGACACACATCCTGAACCCAACCAGAAGGCAACCAATTAACAACACAGCTTAAGTCTTATTTCCAGATCTATCTATAGAATATCAAATTAATATTAATACCACGTAAAGAAAGAAATAGGAACCCAGGGAATGAACAATTATGGTTTGAACTAAAGAAATCCCTCAAAATAGCAAGAAACCCTCCAATGAGCAAGCTCCTTTCACATTCTCTATATCTCTTTCCCTTGCCAACTAATATATTTTTAATCTCAAAACCTCTCCTTATCCCAGTGCAGCCTTGAGGGTCAGTGCTCTACAGCACAGAGCCTGGAGGAACAGGGGTAAATGCATTCTCAGAGAAAGATCACAAAATATGAAACCCTGAAGAATGCACAGAAGGACAGAAAGAGGAAGAGAATGAGGAGAAACAAGCCAGGTGTGTGTACACTAAAGAGACAGTGTCAAAAAAAAAAAATGGTTGGTTCTTCTTGCTATAGGTAATCTATTGTATATATGATGTGTAATAATACAAACATATGTGTAAAAAATAAAAAATGTTTAATTAATTAAAAATAGTGGAAAAATAAAAGGAAAACTTGTTGTTAGCTGTTGGTGGAGGTGGCTCACACCTTTGATCCCAGCACTTGGGAGGCAGACATAGGCAGATTTCTATTAGCTCGAGGACAGCCTGGTCTACAAAATGAGTCCCAGACTACACAGAGAAACCCTGTCTTGAAAAACCAAGAGCGCGCGCGGGGGGGGGGGGGGGAGAGACACACACAGACAGACAGACAGACAGACACAGAGACACAGAGACACAGAGACACAGAGACACAGAGAGAATAAAAACGGTTGTTGATGACATCTGAGGTTATAGAGCACTGGGTGCCCTTCAGAAGTGACATTTGAATAGGCTGTGGGAAATGGAAATCTGAGGGGGCCCCCAGGTGAGAAAGTGTCCTCGGCAGATGAATTACAAGCTAGAAAGCACACAGGGAGGAAGAGAGCTTGGGGCGAACTGAATAGAGTGTATGCCTAGAAACCTGTAAGCATCAAGCAGAGAGAAAGACAAATAGTCCAAACCAAAGGAGACAGCCCACGGCCCAGACCAAAAGAGATGGCATCCATGGAGAGGGGACGGCTAAAGAACTGCCGTGTTTCCTAACATTTTAGTGTCATAGGTAGATGATGGCAATTGTATGAGGAATCAAAGTGAGCTGAGTGGGAGAATAAATGCATTTAAAGCCCTAAAAGCATCATCTCTCTCCCTCCCTCCCTCCCTTCCTCCCCCTCTCCACCTCTCCTCCTCTCCCTCCTCACGCGCGGGCCTTAAATGAGGCCACAGTCCAATCAGGCTTCCTAATATCCAATAAGATCAGCAGTGCATAGGCCGTTCCGAAGGCCTCGAGTCCTAGACTCAAGGCTTAATGAGTCACCTGCTCGATATTTTCCACTTCAGGCCCTTGGCTTTCCGGGACCTCAGTCCACTCAGCTGCAAAATTAACTTACAGGCTCGTGTCAAGCAGCAGATGCCGCAGAGCAAAGCAGCGGGTCCAGAGTCTGCAGGTAAAACGAACTGCCTGAGAGGAAATGAGCAGTGATTTCCCGGGGAGTCCCTTCTGAAATGTCGTTATAATGTCAGCTTTTGACAGCAGGATGGGTTTAGTGGCGACTCTGGAGCATCCTGTGGAAGTGCCTAGGCCTTATTAAAATGATGTCAGTGCACGCTGTGTTTCATGTCTCATGAACACGAATGTCCCACAGAGGGAGAAGCCAGTCACTCGGACAGATGACCATAGTGCCTAGGTCCTTTTGGCCTTATGGAATCTCTTGATTCCACATCCTTCTCTGAGCAGCAAGCCACAGACACAGATGTGTCTAGCCTTGTGACTCCCAGGCTGTGCACCGCTGAGGATAACTATGAAATTCAAGATTGTAAACTTACTTAAAAGATTATGAGGTTTTTTTCCTGTGATTTTATTCTCTTTGGGTTTCTTTGCAATTAAATCGCATGTTTGCCAAGCATAAACTCTGTAGATGATACTGTCATGCTACAGAGTCAAAAGGCTGTCACAGCAGTCTGCCTCCAGGCCCCATGTGATTTGCTAAGGGCCTTCCCCATAGCCTCTGTTATGGTGTGAACATTTTCACAATTGGGAGAAGTTCAAAAGCAGTGGGTTAGTGGCCAGTGAGGAACTTGAAATGAGGTTTCTATGACTCCAAAGTGCCCGCTCCTAACTATGATGCTGGAATGGCTGTGTCGTCATTGGGGGTAGATTGCACCCCAACACACAGGAGGATCCCAGTTAGGTGAAGATAAGGCCAAGACCAGAAGCTTACTCACCCTGGTGATGAGGACGGGTGGATCCTCTGAACCTCCCAGCTACTGGAGGAGAAAGCTATCTCCTAGCAGGAATCAGTGGTCTACTTCCATTCGTCTCTCACAGAAGCAGCAGGCCAGCCTGCACTCGCCCAAGTCCCCCAAAACCACCAGCATCTGCTCAAGGCCATCACAGAAACTAAAGAGCAAGTTGCTCAGTCCCCTCTGACATGTCACCTATGGTGGTTTAAATGAGAATGGCCTCCCATGGGCTCACATGTTTGAATGCTTGGTTCTCAGTTAGTGAGACTGTTCAGGAAGGATTAGGGGGTGTGGCCTTGGAGGAGGTGTGTCACTGAGGGTGTGGTTTGAAGCTTCAAAACACATGCCATTCCAGTTAGCCCCCCACCCACCCTCCCACACCACTACCCTCCTCTCTCTCTCTCTCTCTCTCTCTCTCTCTCTCTCTCTCTCTCTCTCGTTGTTTCAGTGTGTAAGCTCTCAGCTACTGGCCCAGCACCACGCCTGCCTCCTGTCCTACTCCCAGTCATAGTGGTCATGGACTCACTTTCTGGAACCGTAAGCTCCAAATTAAATGCTTTCATTTTATAAGTCGCTTTGGTCATGCTGTCGCTTCACAGCAATAGAAAAGTAATTAAGACGTTATCATAATTTTTCCAGCATCTACGGACCACTGGGAACACCCAAGCCAGCACTATTCCCACACGTACACATACATCATTTATGCCAGGATGTTCTGGCCCTGCCTGCTCACTGCAGAACCACCAGGAGCTAAGCAGAAGATCTACCTCTAGTCTAGTTTAGTGGGGCATAGTAATTGTCTACAATTAATGTTCCGAGCGCAGGATTTTTTCTGTTCACTCACTGCAGTTTCTAGACACAACTGCTCTGACCTTTTCAGATCCTTGCTATACAATTTGCCTCTTGTTCAAATAATTTGCAATTACCAGACACCAACTGGCTGCTGATAAAGGCTAAATGTAAAATACCAAACAGTCCCTGACTTCAAAATTGGGCATAAGACTAGAGGAGTTAATAACAGGAAGCCGTGGAGAAGAGAGGAGAGGGAAGATCTGGATTTAACGACGGTCCCATCACATTGAGGAACCAAGGGCCACAATCCTTTGTGAGGGAATTCTTTAACCATCACCTCTCAGGAAAGACGCCCATCTGCGTAGGGATAAGCACAAGCCTTGCCTGCTTTTAGGACTATCTTGGCACTTAGTTGCTGGACTAATTAAAGACAGAAAGGAGCTTCCCGACCTGTGTGTGTCCTCCCCACCTCCTCCTCCCCCTCATCTCCACCTCCCCTTCTCCTTTAGCTGCTTCTGTTTCCCTCTCCCAGCCCACCCTCCCTTGTCTTTCTCAACACTTTTCGCCCATGCTTGCAATAGTCTGTGCACTGCATCAAACACTAAAAATATGAAGTAAAGACTATGCCTACCCTCAAGGAATATAAAGCTCAGGAGGAGGGGAAAAAAAAAACACAGAAAGATCAAGCGTAAAAAGAAGGAAAGTAGCAGGCACCCCAGAAGCAGTTGGGAGACGCACCCTACTCAGACAAATTAAGACCCTGCTGTGCTCCAAGGAAGGCGCCCAAAGAACACAGTAGCCTGGTAGTACTCTGCGACCCAGGAGCCACGGACCATGTGGGACACTCTAACAGAAGGAAGAGGTGTGCTCAGCCAACACCCCTCAATAGAAAGTAGGAGTGAGTCCATCCTGAAACAGTACCCTACTTAAAACCGTAAGAAGCCACCAGGCATGCAAGTAACTGCCCAGGTCTAGCCACTGGGTGGAGTGGGTACTGAGAAAGCAGACTAGGTCTCCTGGCAGGTTTTTTGTTTTTTTAACCTCAAGACACGTTGGGCTATCACAGCTAGAATTCCAGGCTTTGAAATCTAGAATCTTTTTGTTTGCATTTTGTGTTGTATTTCTGGAGACAGGGTCTCACCGTGTAGCCACAAAACTGCCTCCCCAGCTCAACACTCCTGCCTCAGCCAGCTTCCCAAGTTCCAGCGTCACAGACGTAAACCAATGTGTCTGATCTAGGACTTAGAAGTCTCCCATCTTTACTCAAGTTCAGAGGTCGCCAGGAAGGAAACGCTATTCTCAGGTCAAAAGAGCAGAGGCTCCAAGGAGACTAAAGACTCCCAGAAAGGCTGGTGTGTGGAAAGCAGGAGAAGGGTCAGAGTGGATGTGAACAAGAAATACGCCCTTTGAAGCTCAGAAGCCAAGGAAGCCAGTCTGGCACAAAGGGATGGAAGGAGCTGGGTTTTTTTTCTTTTTGCAATTTGGACAAGAGTGGTGGGTGGGTCTGCAGTTGTCCCCTTAAGCTGGTGCTTACACCTCTCTGCTGTACCCTCATTCTTCTTCCATTCCACAGACTGTACCGGAGAGGCCACTGTGTGTGCCAGGCTCCAGGCCAGGCTGGCAGCTGTGACAGGAAGGGGAGTCATGGAGTGCCCCTTATGTGATTGGAGTCTCTAACCTAGGCCAGGAATCCAAAATGTCATGGCTGTGGACAAGCGCCCTGCACACAGATGCCCTGCAAAAGTCAACCCTGGCACCAGTAGAGAGGCCTGGGCCACTCAGGATATATTAGCAAGTAGCATCTTGTTAAAAGGCTTTCCTAGAGCCCGGCACCTACAGGGTTAAAAAATAAACTAACAGGTAAAATGCACATTAGAGTTGCAACCTGCAGAGCCTCTTAATCTGTCACTTAAATCTAGGGCTTTTAGCTGTAATTGAACATCCTACTGTGCCTATTATGAAGAGGAGGAGGAGGGGGTGTCAAAGTTATGGTTTTAGAGGGTGGAGAAAAATAAATTTCCCTTCAAAACCAGTCAATAACAATGCCTTTGTGTTAAAGAAATGCAGTTGTTAGCCTAGCCGCCATGGAGGAAAACAATACATCCAGGGCAGTGAGAGAGGCAGCTGACTGACTGACTAGGAGGCCATTATCCTAAGCATGACTAGAGAGCTGTTGAGAGACTCCAAGACCAGAAAAGCACCGTGGACTTAGCATGAACTAGAAAAGAAGCCACCTGGCAGATGACTTTAGGCACAGTATGCTGACAGCACCATCTTACCAAAGAAAAGAATGAAGAGAATGGAGGAAGAAAGGAAGAAGGGGAAGAAGGTTTCCATACAAGGCAGCATCAAAAACCCTTTTGCAGGCTGGGTGGTGGTGGTGCACACCTTTAATTCCAGCTCTTGGGAGACAGAGGCAGGCAGATCACTGTGCGTTCAAGGCCAGCATGGTCTACAAAGTGATTCCAGAACAGTCAAGGCTCCACAGAGAAACCCCATCTCCAAAAACCAAAAAACAAACAAACAGAGACAGAGACAGAGAGAGGCTCTGGAAATATAGCAAGGGGTAGAGACAGTTCTATGAAGAGCATCCATCCTTCAGGCTCATCACCACAGGGGCTCCTGGAAACTCAAGAGGGAGCCAGCCTGCTGAATGAGAGAGGCTCTTCAGAGCTCTCTGTCTCCTTGGAAAGGCAGCATGATATAAATCCAGGAAGTGGTGATGGTACCTCTATTACTATTATTATTAGACTGAATTGTCTTTGAAAGAGACAATTGTCTAAGAGGGAAATTAGGCTGGGGGACTGAACTGTTTCTCTGAATTTCTTCTATAAAAAAAATTAGGTTCCTGGGGTATGAAAAGGCATAGTGATGGGTCTGGGTAGATACCTCAGCAGGCAGACTCATTGTACGCTAATCTTCACACGGAACCAACTTGAACACTGGACGTGTGACCTTGTGAGAGGCTGGCTGGGTGGAATAAAGTTTGCTGTAACTGTCCTCAGAAAGAGTTGGAATGAATATCATATGCCACATCAAAGCTTTTCCGAAAAGCACCAAAAAGGGGCTGCTATTCTGCCCCTGCATAATCACTGCCTTTCAAATGGCAGGAACAGAGCCCAAAATCCTGCAGTAGGAGCCACAATCATATCCAAGGTACGAAGAGACGCGACCTCCTTCGACCTTCCCATTTTTAATAGAGGATCTTGGGAGCGAGTTCTTAGACTCACCCTGCCAGAAATACAACTATAGGTGCCCTGTATGCAGTCTGAATCTCAATTTCCTCAGGACGGTACTTCCTTGATCCCGTCGTGAGGAGTGAACTTGCCATGGAATTTCGACTTACCCATAAAACAGCGAATAATAAAAGCAAACAAGGAAACTGGCTGCGTTGCCTACTTTGCTGCTGAAATAAACAGAAAATATTTCATACTTGAAGTTTTACAATTTGGGCCATCACCCTGGATGAAAATGGGGTTGTGCAGTCATAATTTGTCTGTACTAGGTAATAACAGGTTAAACACGGTGTGATTTCTAGCTGGTTGGCTGATGCTTTTAATGTGACCCGATTTCTGAAGCGTTCCATGTTATTAAATACTTTTCTCTGTGCCTGTTCCAAGTTTATCGGTGCTAATGAAAGAGGCATTAAAAAGACATGGTTCAGGATAGGAAACACCATTACACATCCGAAACTGTGTCAATGATTAGATCCCAGCATCGTTGTGAGCGAGGGAACCTGAATAATTGATCCTTTGCATAATGCTGGTAGCAGCCAGGATGTGGAGAGAGAGACAGCAAGGCAGTTAAGATCTGTTTGGTAGAAACAGCAAAAGCCAACTCGGAGTAACTCAAGCTGGAAAGGGACTTTTGGGGGGGGAAGAACACCGACTGAGGTCTCTGTGTCACCGAGGACAAGCTGAGTAAGCCAGCACCAGGAGGAACCAATCCACACCATCACTCACAGGCCACCCCTCACTCCAGGACATCAGGCATCCCACGGGCTGCAAATCTCTATGATTCCTGGGAGAGGAAGGATCTAATCGGCCTATTTGGTGCAGGGTGTGGGTCTATTCATGTGGTAGGCTGGATATAATCCTGTAGTTGGTAAACCTACAAAGACCACAGAAAATGAAGAAGGCACATTGCCCACAAAGAAGAAAAAAAATGTTGGGTGAAAAACAAACAACAACAAAATCCCACAGAGGCCCTCTGGAGACATTCTGCTAACCCAGTCTGCAAGTTCTCACACAACCCTAAAGCCAGCATACTGAGCTTAGTTTCATCTGAATGTGGCTTTGTCTTTGCTGCCCATGCCCCCAAAGGATCTGCTAGTCAGGCTGTGCCCTTCAAATATGCCCATACCACAGTCCCTAGAACCTGTGGGGGGACGGGGCGGTGGCAGGGGGGGGGGTCCTCTGTGCAGATGTGAGTGAGACCGTGAGAGATAAAACACAGAGATCAGCTTCAGTAATGCAGTGGGGAAAATCTGAGCAAGAGAGGATGCAGGAGAACAAAGATGTCAAATATGGAAACCATAAGGACCCAAGCAGCCTCTTGGAGGACCAGCTTCTGCCTCGCAGCCATCAAAAAACAGGAACCCCAGTCCGGGAACTTAACTCAAAGAACAGCTTCAATGAGCCTAAAAGCAAGTTGGCACCCAGAGTTCCCAGAAAGGAATCTCTCACCTTGCCCACACTTTGACTTCAGCCATCCAAGACTGGAGGCAGAGAGCCCAGATGGGCCACACTATAGCTGCAGAGCTGTGAAGCGATGATTGACATTTTCTTAGGCCACAAACTTTATAGCCACGTATTGTAGCCGCAGCTGGACACTCACAGATGGTGCGGCAGCTTCACCTATGCTATTAATACTGAACCCAATGGCTTTCTTTGTAACTATCTGAGAGCTCAGTTCTTCTGGGTTTATCAGTCTGACAACTCTTTTCTACATCAGGACTAACAACAACAAGAAAGCTATTTATGGAGCACCTATCATGTGACACATGCTTTATAGCTATTATGGGTTTTTTCTATTTTTTTATTTAAATAATTTATTCAGATTACAACTCAGTTGTTCTCCCCTCACTCGTATCTTCCCATTCCCCCTCCTCCCTCTTTCACCCTCTTCCCCTCCACAGGCCTGTGGCAGAAGGGGACCTCCTCCCCCACTATATGATCACAGCCTATCAGGTCTCATCTGGGTAGCCTGCCTCCCCTTCCTCTGAGTGCCACCAGGCCTTCCCACCAAGGGGAAGTGAACATGGAGCCATTATGTTTTTTTTTTAAATCATCACCCAAAATGACTATTTCACAGGTTTTAAAGTGCTCATAACACAGAAAGTAGTTTATACTTACTTCACTGGGCATTTATAAGGTTTAAATGGGGTACAGAGAATTCACATGATTTCTTCAAGTTCACAGTAGGATGTAGGATGAAAACCCCACTCTATCTAACCCAAACCCACATTCTTCCACTAAACCACACTACCTCAATAGTCCCACTGTGGAAACACCCAAAATAACATGTGATAAGCTGACACCCAGCATCACCTCCTAGCCCTCAGAGTCACCAGTGCCTTAGATGTATGGAGCCGAGGACCCAGCCAGGTTGCCATCACTCTTCCACTAGGTCTGTATGGGGGAGGGGATGGTATAGCCACTTCTCAATTCTCCCTGACACTTATGTTCCCTGAGCATATATAACCTTCCGGACAGGTAAGAATCTGTGGAGAATTCATCTCAGACTTGTGTAGCATTCTTTTATTGCCAGGCCCTCACCCATTAAACTGCTGGTACTCTCCCTAAACATACATAATTGAGGGTTATCAAAGTCACAGGCATTCCTTATTCTTTCTTTCTTCACTTTAAACCAGAAAAGCACAGGTTTACACACACACACACACACACACGCACACGCACACGCACACACACACACAGACACACACACATTCTGGCAATAATATTCTCTTTTTCATGACCAGCTACAAATCCATTCCACTGGGCTGGTGGGAGGGGATAGAGGTATAGTCAGGCTTGGGGGAGGCGGGGCCACATTCCTACTCTCTTCACCCAAATCGCTAGAGATTTTGAAGAGAGAATCAAAGTTGTCTTATTTGTCATCAATCTATGGTTATTCGTAGTATCTGGAAATGGGTCTTCTGGACAATTCTTTTCCAGTTTCAGCTTGCTTTATCAAGAGGAACCCCTGGGGCTTTCTGGTGCTGGGAAAGCGGAAGTCCTCCCCACAAGAAGCCAGAGCTGAGGGCTTCTTCCCTGGCTTACTCCACTAACTCTTGTTTCCTGGTCACATCAGACTCAAACTTCTCCCGCAGAGCACCTGCCTGTGCCCTCCAGTTCTTCTTTAGGATTTTAAATGTGAATCTATGGTATTCCCAGTGGCTGATATCAGAAAAAGCACACACAAGGCTGCTGAAGCTTCAGTTTTCATGGTCACCCTGTCTTTCACTACAGTCAGTGAACCATAACCGCTCCAAATACTTTGGCTCTCAGATTATGGAGGCCAACAGTGCAAACTAGATATCAGTTTACCACTGCCCAGAGAAGACAGAACAAGGCAGACCTTTGTTTGCATGGCTTTTGCCTAGTTTTTTCTATTCAAATCTCACTCCTTACAGATGACAGCTCCTTCTTAGTCGGTTGCTCCCTCTAGTTTTACTAACAACCCCTATTATCCTCCTTTTGGACCCCTCGAAAGTAAAAGAAATCAACACTCTCCCATAGCACCCAATGTGACAGTCATCTAGTGAGGTCGCAGTTGCAAGCTGTTGATGAATCTAAATATTTTCCAGTCACTATTGGTAGTTTGAATACATAACAGAAGTACAACCACTTTTCAAATGCATGTAGATCTTCACCACAAAGTGATGCTGTGCTTACAGATGCTAGTACTGTCGTACACTTCCACTAGCACTGGAGATCACGTCTATAGCCACCATATCTGCTAGAACAGGAGTTGTGGCTGTAATGTGTTAATATGAAAAAAAATATTCTCTGTTCCCAAAAAGATTGCAGGGCCTGGAGAAATGGCTCTGTTGGTTAAAAGCTTGCAGCACAAGCATAAGGTTCTGAGTTTGAATGCCCAGAACCCAGGTAAAAAGCCAGGCACAGCAGCCTGTGTCTGTGACCCCAGCAATGTGGGGAAGCACAGATGGACCCCTCAGAGCTCACTGGCTGGCCAGTCTTACTGAAGTAATGAGCTTCACCCTCAGTGAGAGACTCTGTCTCAAAAAAACATACTGGAAAGCAGCCAACGAAGACAACCCTTGTCAGATTCTGCTTTAGATGTGTGTGCACGCACACACAGGAGTAAATTTGTGCAAATATGCACACACAGAGCAAACATACACACATGAGCGCATATGCACAAACACAAACAACAACACTTGCATACACCTCAAAGACACACAGGAGTAAACATATACTCAGGTGCATATATGCACACACACACACACACACACACACACACACACACACACATTGGAATCAGTACTCTAGGGAAACTAGATCTCCAATAAAATGCCTTCTCTTCTCTTTGCAGGTAAAATATCAGACAGAGTATTTTCCATCATTACTCTGGCTCATGCCCGTGGCTTTAGCCAGCTTTGGGGGCAGCATCTTTGTAGTACAGACACCAGTCTGGAAGTCTAAAGATCCAGCTTCTGCTCTGGAGTCTGGAAACTTGCTGGAGGATCTTGTATGCTTAACTTCCTCCAGTCTCCATTTATGCCACACTATCACTGAGTGATGCCAGCTCAGCCATTCCATGACTCCACAAACTGTAATTCTTGGTGCCTTGCACACATCTTCCTCCTCATAAAGCCCAAAATGGACACACTTCTTTCACAGACGATTGTATTTCCCAGCTCAGTGTTAACAGTCTCTGCACTTGACTGCTGATCATAAAAATAAAGCACCGTTCAGGATGCAAGTGGCCACAAGCTTTAGTGCTCAGGTAGGGAACTCGCACACCTTCAGCTGCGGCAACAGCAGCCACCGTTCACCCAGTGCTTCTTGTGAGCCAGGCACACGGCTAAGCCGCTCCTTCTCTGGCTCTATCTACATCATTGCCACACCCTCTGGACCATCTCCCCCTTATGCAAAAATAAAGAATGGGGAGCTGGAGAAATGGCTCAGTGGTTAAGAACGCTGCCTGCTCTTCCAAAGGTCCTGAGTTCAATTCCCAGCAACCACATGGTGACTCACCACCATCTATAATGTGATCTGATGCCCTCTTCTCGCGTGTAGGTGTACATGCAGGCAGAACACTGTATACATAATAATAAGTAAATAAATCTAATAAAAATGAGGAATGGTGAGGTTGTACTTTGTAGATATATAAGCCATCACCATGTGGGCCCCTGTCATGAAACACAGCAAGACTCTAAGGAGAAAACAGAAGGTTCATTTATGTATAACTAGCATTTCATTCCTTAACTCCCACTGGTAGGAAGGAAGGAATTCAGGAGTTCAAAGTTTTCGTTCCTTTTAGTTAATCTTAATAGGGGAATACATGACACAGTGGGAAAGGCCTAAACTGGACACTGTTCTTGGCAGCTAAAAGAAATGGTAATCTCTATCACCAAGGCAGTGGGCTCCACCCTTGCCCCTTTTGATATCAAACCAAAGAAAACGAAGCTCTTCTTATGTACATTAAATCTGAACAAAAGTGATCTGGTGGGAATTACACACAGGTTAGTAACGTCACAATGAAGCCAGCCTCTCTACACAGTTTTCATGTCAAAGCCAAGGAACAGCCACTTCTGGCAATCCCATGCCTGAATTCCTTTCTCTAGGAAATACATTTTTTTAAAAAAATCAAGACTCAGGAGGCAGATTCAACAAGTGGATCTCTGTGAGTTCAAAGCCAGCCTGGTCTACAAAGTGAGGCCAAGACAGCCAAGGCTACACAGAGAGACCCTATCTTGAAAAACCAAAAAAGACACTCAGGGGCCCAGGGCAACGGCTCAGAGGGTAAGGTGCTCTCTGTACAAAACTGAGGACCTGAGTCTGGATCCCTAGCATCCATGTAAAATTGGTCATGTCAGTGCTCAGCTGAGACCCTGGCACTGGGAGGTGGAAGGAAGCAGAAACAGAGATAGATCCCTATAGTTCATTGGACAACCAGTCTACTCAAGGTAATGAGATTGGTCTCAGTGAGAGACCCTGACTGAAAAATTAAAGGGCAGGCCAGTTATGGTGGTGCACAGCTTTAACCACAGTGCTCAGGAAGCCAAGGCGGGTGAATATCTGAGTTTGAGGCCACACTAGTTAAAATAGCAAGTTCTGGGCCAGCCAGGGCTACATGGTGAAATTCTGTCTCAAATAAATAAATAAAATAAAATGCAGAAAGATCAAGCCTACAAAATCAGTCAATATTCCAACAGGCAGTGCTAATTGGACTCAGTAGATTAAACAACAACAGCCTGAAGAAAAACAAAAAACCAAGGACATGAAGTGGGGAGGGTGACATGTTAGGCCTACCTGGAGGGTGCAGGGGTTGGGAGTTTGGGTGTATAGACTCAAGATACATCGTTTGCATGTGTAAGATTGTCACAGAATAAATAAAAGATTCCTTTTAAAAAGTGCAGAGAGATCAAGGAAGAAAACCAATGTCAACCTTTAGGCTCCACACTTGTATACACAAGCAAGCATACCTTACCAACACACACACACACACACACACACACACACATACACACACACACACACACACACACACACACATGGGGTGGGGGGAGGGGAGAGAGAGAGAGAGAGAGAGAGGGTTCGTCACAGCATTATTTACAATATCAAAATAGTAGAACCTGTATAAACAGAGAGAGCACACACTTTTCAACGTTTATTGAACACATGGCTGAGCCAAGAACTGTGCCTGGCCCTAAGATGAATATGATTCCAAGCTCCATGCAGAGTATTAAGGTTTTTGTTCGGCTTCGTTTTTTTGTTTTTTGTTTTTTTTGTTTTGTTTTGTTTTTTTCTTTCTATCATTGACAATCAGCATATGTCCTTTTTCTCCTGTACATTATGGTGCTGGAAGACTGAACCACAGACTTGGAGGATCTTGGGTGTGACTTGCAATCTTCCATGATAGGAGTTGTGTGGGGTTTGAAACTCTGTAGAGAGACGGGAGGTTCACTAGCCACATCCTTCCTCCGCTAGCAATAGTGGGCATCTTCAGATGCGAGCACCTGCCGAGTCCAGCTAAATCTACTGTCTGCCATGTGCTTGGCTGTTGTAGGGCAACTGGGTGTACCAGCGGATTTTTCCTGGGGTTTTCTACCCGCCCCACCCCCAACCAAGCAGCAAGTTTGTAATTCTCACCCACCAGTTAAGGAGAGACCCAGCCACACTCATCTTCGTTTCCTCCAGTTTTCCTCGCAGTTTGTTGCAAACACCCGATGCCCTGTGCTAAATCCCTTTCTAATTAGATACTTAAGCTAATATCTATTTCCTTCATTCCTAAGTTATTGCTGAGAGGATGCAGCGAGGAGCAGTGCTAACCAGTAGAAATATGAGCCATATACATAATTTAAATTTTTCTATCATAGTAATCTTATTTACAAAGTGAAAAGAAGGTCCAGGGTGTGGCTTAAGTAAATACTTGCTTAGCAAAGATGAGACCCTAGATTCAGTCCTCAGGACCAAAAAGCATAGAAAAATAAGTGGGATGGTTTTAGTGATATCAATTAAATATAATCAAAATATTTATCAGCTTGACATATAATCATTATATGTGACAAGTCTTGGAGATAAAGTGTGTATGTATGCATGTGTGTGCATATGTATCCCAATAGAGGACAGAGTGTCATCCTCTGTCACTCTCCTCCTTATTTTTTGAGACAAGTTCTCTCACTGCACCTGCAGCCTATTGGTTCAGCTCTGCTGGCTGGCCACCAGGGCCCCAGCGATCCATCTGTGCCCACTTCTCCTCCTCCCCTTAGCACTAGGATTACTGCTGGAGTGCTTGGCTTCTTATATTGGTGGTGGGACTAGAACTCATGTCCTCGTGCTTACACGACAAGCATTTTCTTGATCAAGCCATGTCCCTGTCCCCTGTGTAGATGTTTCTTTTTTATTTTAACTTATTTTTCACATTATGTTATTCATTGTGCGCACACATGGGATTCATGCCATAGGATTCAATGTGAAAGTCAGAAGGTGACTTTATTCTCTCCACCAGGCAGGTGCCAGAGATCAAACTGCAGTCACCAGGCTTGTCAGTAAGCAGCTTTGCCTCATAAGTGTAAGTTTTATAGACATAGCAAATCTCAGTACAATCTACCCACATCCTGGCTAGTTGTGTGTCAACTTGACAGAAGCTAAAGTCATCAGAGAAGAGGGGGCCTCAGCTGAGAAAAGGCCTCCATCACATCAGGCTGTAGGCAGATCTGGGGAGCATTTTCTTAATTGGTGATTGACAAGGGAGGGCCCAGTGCATTGTGGGTGGTGCCATGCCTGGACTGGGAGTCCTGGGTGCTCTAAGAAAGCAGAATGAGCAAACCATTGGGAGCAAGCCAGTAAGCAGCACCCTCCATGGCCTCTGCATCAGCTTCTGCCTCCAGGTTCCTGGCCTGTTTGAGTTCCTGTCCTGACCTCCTCCAAGGATGAACAGTGACATGGAAGTGTAAGCTGAATAAACCCTTTCCTCCCCAATCGGCTTTTTTGGCATGGTGTTCCATCACAGCAATAGACACCCTAAGACAAGCCACGTATCAGAAACTACTTATTACTACAAATGAATGCTGATGCTCATAAATTAATAAGTACATTAATAAACAATGTAAAATCATATGACAAGCTACAACACAGTAAGTACAATGACAGAGTATCATGCTGTTACTATGTAAGCTTCGGGCTTGGCAGAGAACTTGCTTTTGCCACAGCAGTTGGTTCATCTCTTCACCTGTCTATTGGTATCTGTTAAATAAACCTCAATGTGTTGAATTGAAGGCAATAACTCATAAAAAGCCTTCCAAATGAAGAAGAATGTAAGTCTGCAAGCACCCCCAAAATACACAGGAAATTCCAGGAAGCTCTGGGAGGTCTGCCTTGTGCTGAGGTAAATTAGGGGCAGGGTAAAAAGGGAGCAGATCCTAAGGGTGAGGGTAGCTGTCCGGATGTCCGGTGCGCTGGCCTGAGCTCCCTGCGTGTGTCTGCTGGGAAAGCGTGGGCTGACAGAAGAGAGCCTGAAAGACTGCAGAGACAGCCAGACACACCAAGAGTCTTCTATATGGGCACATCCAATTTCATGGGAAATAGAAAGCCAGCTCTGGAGTCCTAACCACAACAAGAATGAACCAGAATCAGGAAACAACCCAGTCGTGATGACACATCACAGGGAAGTGCAGCAGTTATCAGGATTGGATCAAGATAGTCTCACTCAATCTGTGGGCGACAAAGGCAGCCGATACCTCAGGGGTCAGGCTGGAAACCAAGGGAATATGGAAGTTGCTGGGGATGCCTACCTATAGCTGGGATGGGATGAGGCCTGTGGTAACAGGTACCCTCCTGTTATGGCTCTCTTTGTGCTGTTTCAACAAGACAAAGCCAGGCAGACTCAACACGTCACTGTAGTACGAACAGCTTCTCTGCGAGCTCTCACAACATGACAGGCACCACGCCAAGGACTTCCCACGTGAAAATCCTGATTTCATCCTCTCTGAGCTCACCAAGGAAAAGTCCTGTTAGCCCCATTTTATATAAGAAAAATCAAGGGACTAAACACCTTACTTGATAATGATAGTGGCGTTCCAGTTCAAACAGAGGCCCCTGGGTTCTGGAGCCTTCCACAGATGCTCCAGGAGAAGCTTGGCAGCTTTACTTCCAACTAGAAAAGGAGAGACGTGAAGGCTGGAGGGGCAGCTACTAATGCCCAAGGGGGACAGTAGAATAAATACAACAGGAACAACACTGCCACCATGGACATTGACAGCTGGACATACAACACCCTTCCTAAAGTGGTCATCTGAGCCCACAGGGAGACCTAGTTAGGGTGGGGTCTTAGAAAACAGCCTTGTGAGAAAGAAAAGAACCTTCTCAGGTAGAAAGGGCATAGTTGCCATGGCAACTACAAATTCCTGGCCCAGTAGATTGAGTCTTAATTCAGAGAGGCCTGTTTTTCCAAAGGAAAATGAAATAAAGCAAATCAGAGTTCTCCACCCCCCCCCCCCCGCCCTTGGCGGTGGCAGCCTTCCACAGAGGGGCAGTGTCTCTGGCGGCCTCACAATCTAAACAGATTAACCGCCACTACCTGGAGGCCTGTGAAAGGGGCCTGCAGAAGATGAAGTAGGTTTTTATACCTGACAGTATCCCAGATGGAGCTTAGCGTGGCTTTACCAAAGAAGCTGCCAGAACAAATACGACACGCTGCTCTGACAGGATCCCGTTCCAGTTGTGGGTCTCCCACGGCAGACTGCAGTTGGACCCCTCACAAACGCTGGCTTTTTCCTAGCCGGTCGACTGTCGTTTATTGACCCAAGCTAAGCTCCTGGCTCTCCACCGGGCCTTCCTGCTCAGCTGCCCGCACAGCTTTCATGGCCCCCTTCAACAGAGGCTGCGTTGTAACTCCTCTCCGTGGATGGAGTCCTCATACTGGAACAATCATGAGGAGCCCTGCTACCGTTCTGTCTCCCAGCAGCACTTTCTTTACTGTCCTGCCCAGCACGCATACACTTACTTTCTGGATAACCTAGCATGGGTCCCAAAGTCTAGAAAAGGGGATAAGTCACAAGGAGCTTACACCCTCCTGGCCCACATACTATTCCAGATGATGACACCAGCCATCCATTGTACACATTAAATCCTGCTTTTCTGTGTTTTACCCCGGTCTTGTCAACAAGATGCCAACGAAAAAGCCTAGAGCGGGGAAGGGGCGGAGGGGGGAGGGAGAATCTGCCCAAATCCTAAGACTTCCTGGACTTTGGAAAGCTTTCAAACAGCAGAGCCGCCTAATTTGAACTCGTAACAGCAGTCCCACACTCCTTTATTTCCACATTTATGTCTTAGCTCATGCAAAAGTTATTCAAGGATTACATACTTCTGAATATTCAAAGAAAATAACCCATCTGGGGGTCCGCAGTGAGGTAAACGGGTTTTCAGTTTTCTGCACTCAGTTGGTGCTGGCCTTCTGTTTCTCCCAGAGAACTCTCTGTTACCTCATCTGTTTCACTAGCAGTTTGAGAAAGAAGAGCAAAGGCAGCGCAGCCTACGGCTCCCACAGGTGAAGCCAACAGCGCAAGCGCAGTCTAGCCAGGAAGCTCTGGTCAGACTCAGCAGAGCAGATAAGGTGCGCCTTGCTCTAGGGCTCCACCGAGCTCCTCCAGTACACTGGAGGTCCCAGGCTGGCCGCTGCGGTATATTGACCTGAGGCCTGGGTACATGCATTGTGGAGACAGGGTCTCCTTTAAGAAACAGTACCCACAGTTGTCATGAGGACAAGGGATTAACTGGGTAGCCCGGGCCATGAGTGAGAGAACAACTTCATTATCCTTGTGATGGTGTTCTTCTGTGCCTTTGAATGGTGCACTGTGTACATGAATCAACTACTCAGAAGAAAACTAACACTTAATTTTTAATTATTTTACAAATGAAATTTTCACTACCACCAACGCAATGTAATTAGACCACATGTTGTGATTATCATGGTCGTCAGCTCACAAGAGGGCCTGTGAGCCCTGTGGTGGAGGAGTCTACACCCTACCCATGGATTCCAGGGAGATGAAAGACACTGGGCATATACTTTCATCTTCCACACCCAAAAGGAAGGAAACTCAATGGAAATAAAATAACCAAATCTTTTGTTTTGTTTTGTTTTTCAAGACAGGGTTTCTCTGTGTAGCAGCCTTGGCTGTCCTGGCCTCACTTTGTAGACAAGGCTGACCTGGAACTCACAGAGATCCACCTGTCTCTGCCTCCTGAGTGCTGGGATTAAAGGCATGCACCACCACACCCGGCTCCAAATCTTAATTATCCATATTAGTGAAGGAAAGTCCAGAGTGAGTGACCTAAAGTGTAAGTAAACATGAAATTTTCTTTTTGGTGTTTGGAATGCGTTGTCCCCTTTGGAATATGGATCTGATTTCTCCCGGAAACTTCTAGAGCTGAACACTAATATAGCCCAAAGGACTAAAACATTGGGAAGCTATTGTGTTTTCTACATATGGTTCTTAGGATGCCTTCAGCTACTGTGGTGGGGGGGGGGGGAAGCTCAACCTAAATTGGTTTAAACAATGAGACAATTTACTCTCTCCCAAGCAGAGACCCTGCAGCAGGATCTTAGGATATGTTGATCAACAGGCCACAACCTGGTCCTTCTATCATTTCCCCAGCTTGTTAACTGTGCTGGCCTCAGGCTTGGACTCCTGGGAATGTCACAGGTGGATGCTAAGCTTCCCCTCAGGTACAATGTCAGGAGGAGGAACCATCTTTTATAGAACTGAAAACCTCTGGAGAATTCCCACTCTGTCCCCTGAAGTCACAGCATGCCTCCCTTCACCGCATGCCATTCCAGAAACAGCCACTAGCTCCCAGAGGTGCTGGAGTACCTGCAGTGGGCTTGGAAACACTAGATGGGGGAGGCAGATGCAGCCCAGTCAAGCCTCCACTGACCACCCCCCAAGAGGCCCTTTCCCCACACTCCCCTGTGGCACAGGAGACTGCGATGACTTACTGACACCGAGAATCAATTTACAGGGAGATGGCTCCTTCCTCGCCCTTCCTCCCAGGTTTCATTCTGCTTTAGAATGGCAGGAAATTAACTATGTGCGTTAGCTTCAAGTTCTTGCTACTGAGCGCTTCGTGTGATTGAAACTAAGTTTAAACACAGATAATGCTCACATCACTGAGACAGCTTTCAGTGGAAGGAGGGGTCAGCAAGCCATTGAGAGCAAATTTGTCTTGAGAGAACAGAGAGAGAAGCCAGCCCCAGGTTCAAGGGGGCTGCACCTATCAGTATGGGTATCAAGTTCGCTATTGTCCTGTTCAGAAATCTACCTGGTTCAAAGCTGTTCTCGAAAGCTAATGGTCACATGGCACATGGTGTCACTGAGTCGAAGAGTCTTTGTGGAGTGTGAGACAAGTGACTCACCTTTGACCACTCTGCCTGCCACAGGAGCTCAGAAGTGGACACTTGGGGAGTAGTCTCATTAAAGGCGTACAGTCCCATAAGACAAGGAATGGATTGATGTCACTAACTTGCCGAGCTAATAGCCACCTCAGCTGCACAAAGCCCCAGTTGGAGGTTAAGAAGGGAACTGCCTACAAGCAATTTACACAGAGCAACTGAGAAATAAAACACAGTGTCAGATAGGCCACTAAAGCAAACCTGGGACTCTGTGCCCTACTACCACTACACCCTCCCTCTCTCCCTCCCTCCCTCTCTCTCTCTCTATCTATCTATCTATCTATCTATCTATCTCTTGAAAAAAAACAAAAAGTGAAGCTGTTGGCTACATTTATGCTTGAAACAGGGAAAGAATAAGAAATAGATTTGTTAAAATGTGATAAACATTCATCCGAGGATTAAGAAGGGCAGGGCCAGGCATTCATGTCCTTCACTATCAGAAATGCACAATTTGGACTCAAGTTTTAATAGAAGAAATGGTAGGAAAGCCAGATCAAGATCATCTTAGAATCAACATTTTTTTTTTTAATTCTGTTCTGATTTGATAGAGTCACAGTGCCCCTGAGCAGCACTACTTCAGTTTCCACGTCACATGAATTACCTGGGGAGGCTGTGCAGACGTAGGTTCTGACTTGTGAGGTCTGAGCAAGACCCAACAGCTTGCATTTCTAACAAGCCCCCAGGGGATTGTGATATTGCCAGTCAGGGAGTCAGGCACTACCTTTCCCATGATAGAAAAACAAAGTTATTGAGTTTATCAAGTCCTGTGGGTAAGACACGCTGAGATTTTTAAGATAGAAATCACTAAAAGTCAGCCACAGGAGAATATGATCGAAGTGGTGGCACACACCTTTAATCCCAGCACTCGAGAGGCAGAGGCAGGCAGATCTCTGTGAGTTTGCAACCAGCCTGGTCTACAGAGTGAGCTCCAGGACAGCCAGGGCTACAGAGTGAAACCCTGTCTCAAAAACCTCACACACTCTTGCATCACCAGAGCCCGGGAGTTCAAGGCCACATTGAGTGACTTGGTGAGGCCCTGTTTAAACAAATAGAAAGTAAACTCAAAACACATGAGACAATTGTCGGAGAGGATGAAGAAAAATTATAACTCTTGTATATCGCTGGTAGGAATTTAAAGTTGCACAGCCACTGTGAAGTACAGTATGAAAATGTCGCAAAAAAAATTAAACAGAATTGTCATATGATGAACTTCTGGATCCTAACTCAAAAGACCTCAAGCAGGTCTCCAACAGACATCTATGCATTAGTGATCTGGGCAACATTATTTCACAACAGCCCAGAGACAGACATAGCCCAAATGTCCGTTGGTAGAAGCTATATCCTGTATCCAGAATATCATCCATACCCTGTGTTCACAGCCTAGTTCCCAGCTTGGCACTACTGGGAGGTGTGGGTACTGTGAGGGGTGAGGGTAGTAGGAAGTTTTGTCACTCAGGGCATGCCCTTGAAGAAAATACTAAGACTCACTTTTGCCTTTTTCCCTGTCCGTCTTTGGGGTCCTAGCCATGAGATAACCACTCTGCCATACACTGTCACTGTGATATTATGACAGGGCCTACAGCAGGGGCCCCAGACAATCATGCACTAGAAACCCTGAAAAAAGAGCCAGGAAGAAAGAAAAAAAAAACTGAAAACCCAAACCAACGTTTCTCTTTGTAAGCTGGTTACTTCAGGTATTTGTTACAGTAGCAAGGAGATGACCGATGCACTAGAGGAATGCATACATGCGGTCCAGACACATGGAGAATGAATGCCTTACTTAAAAGAGGATGAAATTCTGACACCTTGTACAGCATGGATAAACTTGGAAGCCATCATGAAAACCGAAATAAGCCAGACACAAAGGGAAAAGTACCTTGTGAGTCCAGAGGTACAGATATTGGTCAAATTCGTAGAGCTAGAAAGACTTCCAATAGAGAGGAGGGAGGGGAAGACATTCTTACTTAACAGTGTGGAGTGCAAATCAGGAAGCCGATCATGACAGTAGCACAAAAATATGAATGTATTTAACACTACTGAAGGGTGCAACTAAAATGGTTAAATAAGCCAATTTACACACACCACACACACACACACACACACACACACACACACACACACACACACACGATCAAACCTCTTCCGGTTTGGATTGCCAATTCTATTTCTAGGCCTTGACCCTACTCACCATGTGCTGGGCAGGACTGGCCTCCTGTCAGGGCTGGTGCTGACGCAGACTGCCCAGGCAATGATCCGCCCTGTCCCTCTGGCGCTTCTGATTCATCTGTGGCATGGCTTTCCCCAAGGTGAACTCTCCATCCATGAGCAAGTAGCAGCCTCTTTTTTAGCCACATACACTCACTGGACAGGAAAGGTCTTTCCCAGGTTCCCAAGCCTGCATATTTTGATTTTTTGTTTTTATTTTTATTTTTATTTTCCACAGCAAACCGACCTCCTGAAGTATTTTCTTGTGTTTAAAACAGAAACTCTTACCTGGTCCTGAGGAAAATTTAAGGCAGGAGAATAGTCACTTTAGATCTACTATCACACTTGTTTGCAGTGCAGAAAAGAAAGGACAAAGCTTTCACCAAGAAACACGAGCACTCCTCCAGACAAATGAGCTATCTTTAAAGATGTCACAGGCTGACAAACAGTTAGCCCCATCCACAGGCAGTCACCCCCTCTCAAATCCAGGCAGTTTGAAGGCTTTCTTTGGGTGGAAAAAATTACCCTGGCCTTGACTCAGGCATCCTCAGTCTCTTTAGCTGACAAGTCTTAAAAAGAAATCAAGAACCAGAAAGAATTAAAGGTTTGCCTATTTTTCCTCCGTCAGACGCCTTACAGCATCTAGAATTTATCTTGCGGCCCTATTTTCAATCTCTTTCTTCCTGCACAAACATATCAATAATCGTCCCATTATACATATACCTGAACTATATTTACAAAACGTGAGTATAAATTATACTGAAAATCGTATTAACACTGTGAATAAATTTAAAGATGTTCAAGTGAGGTCACAAATCAGCCTGTTTCCAACTACCTAAGGCCAGTGTGAAATCAATTCAAGCCAAAAACCAAGAAAGAGCCTGCAGCCACGTGGGAGCTGAGCAGACACAGGCTGGCTTCTGTTGTTGCCCTTGTAGGCAGAGAAGAGTCACGTGCTGGCAACTCAGTGTGGCTCACCTCACAAGAAAATGAATTGCATACACCCTAGATTCTGGGGGGACTAACGTGTGAGACAACCAAGGTTGATGCAAGGACTTCAGAAGGCACAAGCAGTGTGCTAAGGGGCTGACAGGCAGTCAGGTCAGATACCACATGAAAGTAGGATCTTTGGATTTTATATTCTGTTTAAAAATATAACATATATAAGTATGATATACACACATTTTATATATGTATATATGTAGGTCATATATAAAAATCACCTGGACATAGTTGTACATGCCTGTGATCTTAACCTTTGGGAGGCCTCAAAGACAGAAGGATTGCTAAAACTTCAAGGCTAACTGAGGCTGCACAGTGAGTTCCAAGCCAGCCAAGGCCATATAAGGTCTTGCCTCAAAAAATAACAACAAAAAAAACCCCTAAGATTATGAAAGTTTTCTTTTGAATTCGCCCACAGAAGCTTCTGCTCCCTAAACATAATGTATGCTTATAGTTTAGTGTATTTCTGACTTTTCCCACACCTACACTTTTATTTCTTTGATTGGTTTGCTTGCTTGCTTGCTTGCTTGCTTGCTTGAAGTGTTGGAGAGTGAGTAAGGGCTATGCAAACACTCCACTCCTGAGCTACAACCCATAATTTTCATCTATCCATCCATCCATTTACCTATCCATCCATCCATTCTTTTTAAAAGAAAACTAAGTGATATAGTCAATATTGCTTTACTATGTATTCTGTTTTGTTTAAATTTACAGTCACAGGTCTCTTAACAATGGATATGTATTCTCAAAAATGTGTCAATCCCCAATGTGTCATCATTAAAGCATCATACATAGAATGTAGTTACTCAAAGTAAGATGGCCATGTCACCAGGTGATATAATTTTATGGGACTTTGGCAGTATAGAGTCTCTTATTGACCTGAATATAGTTATTCATTACATGACTGTATCTTGATACAACATCCTTTATGTTGTATAAATCTCACTTTCCCAGACTTCCTCACACTTCTGTTGTGAAAAGATCTCACAATTTATTTCATCTTCCCTGATCGATGGGCATCTAGGTTATTTCCACTTCTTGGTCTTTCAACCAAAATTACAATAGATAGCCTCAAGCTTGAATCTCTCCCATTCCCACCTGCCTGGAAAATTAGGAGAAAACAGACAGGACCAGAGCTCTAGGAGTAAGCAGGAAGCCACTTCCTGGTACCTGTCATTTAAATGGTAGCAGAGGAAGCCAAAAACGTAGCGTGACAGCAGACCATGTTTGGAAGGAACAGACTACCATAGTGCTCCATGGCAACCCAGGCCTCAGCCCTGTGCTCCTGCCTCAAACACACCTGCCTGCCTGTACAGCTGAGCAACAGTCATGGCAAGGACAGGGCCTGTAGCCCAGCCAGAGTGTCTCTATGGGGCCAGCTTCAGAGAAGAGAGATTTCTCTGTTCTTTTGATCTCTCTGTTGGTTTGGTTTTTGGAGGTACCAGTGATTGAACTCAGGGTTTGGCCTGTGCCAGGTGAGTGTTCTGTTCTGCACTATATCCCCAGCCCCCTCCGTTCTCTCTGTCTAATCTAGAGCCATCGCCAGGAGGACTGGATCATGGCCACCCACCCAACTCCAAGCTCATCACCAACAAGGCCGCAAAGCAAGTGATCTACCTCTGGGCATCTACCCATAGATGGACACACAAGGACAAGAACATACTATGTGGGCATGCCATGGGATGAATCCTTCCAAAGAGCTCCAGACTTGTGTCTTGCCATGTTTACTATTCTGTGGCAGGCCATCTTTAGCCCTCTGCCTCTGCCTTGCAATGACAGTGGCTTAATACTTCTCAGTGAAGTGACAAGCAAGGGCCTCAGCACCCTGGCTTACATACAGACAGAGATGATTCTGTTGGCCTGACATGAGAGTTGTGAGGGTTCACAGGCTGTATATGGTAGACCTGGCCCCCAGCTTTATTCTGCTAACAGGAATACTGTTGATGTCACCATAATGTGTCTTACTGAGATGCACTCACACACACACACACACACACACACACACACATACACACACACACACACACACACACACTCATGCACGTACGCACGCACGCACGCACGCACGCACGCACGCACACACCTCTTCTGCATCTCTAAGGGGCATGAATTCCCTGGGCTTCTCCAAAGTAGCTGACAGAACCTAGCCACATAATACAGGATAACCACACTACAATCCACAGACCTAAAGAAACCAAATAAATAACAAAGAGGACTCTAACGAGAATGCTTAATTCTCATTCAGAAGGGTAAATAGAATAGACACCAGAAGCAGTTGAAGAGAAGGAATAGGAAGGGTGCCCACCATAGAGGTCCTCTGAAAGGCTCAGCCCAGCAAGGGATACAAACAGATGCTAAGACTCACAGCCAAACTTTGGGGTGGAGCACATGGAGTCTATGGAAGAGTTGGGGAGTAGAAGGACTTAAAGGAATCAGGAGCTCCACAAGGAGACCAGTGGAGCCAACAAATCCTGGCAGAGGACAGGGGTGTTGCAAATACTGATGCACCAACCAAGGACCATGCATGGTGAGGACCTAGACCCTCTGCTCAGATGTAGATAGGCAGCACAGTCTTCTTATGGGTCTCATAATATGGGGGATAGAGACTACTTCTGACACGGACTCTGGTCCCTACTTGTTGATCATTTCCTCCTGGTGGGGCGGCCTCGCCAGGCACAGAGGAAGAGGATGCAGGCAGTTCAGATGAGACTTGATAGGCTGAGGTCAGATGTTAGGGGAGGAGGGCTCCCCTTTCTGAGGACTGGGGGGGAAGGGGGTATGATGATGGGACCAGGAAGCGATGAGGGAAGGGGGCTACAATCGGGATGTAAAGTGAACAAAAAAAATTTTTTTTTGCAGTTTTTATGGTTTTATTTAAACACAAATAAAACATGCACTCAAGCCATCCACTCATTTTCTTTGCTGTGCAGCCTGGCATTGGGATTGGTGACTCCGATGGCCAGCTGTGCTGCTCTTTCTACGATGGCTTTTCGGTTCTTGGAGGAAACACTGTGAGCAATCTCAGCACAGTAAGATTTGTTGCACATCAGCAGAACTTCCAGCTCCTTGACATTGTGGACCAGAAACTTCCGGAAGCCACTAGGCAGCATGTGCTTGGTCTTCTTGTTGCTCCCATAACCAATGTTGGTCATCAGGATCTGGCCCTTGAATCTTCTCCGCACCCTGTTGTCGATACCTCTGGGTTTCCACCAGTTTCGCTTAATTTTGACATATCGGTCTGACTGGTGCCTGATGAACTTCTTGGTCGTTTTTTTGATGATCTTGGGCTTCACCAGAGGCCAGAGGGCAGCCATAATGCCACAAAAGAGATGGTAGCCACCTTGTAGGTAGCGCCGAGAAAGAAGGATGAGACGGCAGCACGCAAGGCCAAAATTTTTTTAAGTGCAATCATAATAGGAATTGTTTCCTTTACTTTTAGGAGTATTGAGCATTTCATTAACTATTTAGATTTTTAGTGTTTAGTAATATTTTTACTTTTTTAAAATGTAAAAACCATTTTTCTAGCGATTAATAAAGGCATAGATTTTTTTAAAGAAAAGAATGTAAGGTGTACTGTGATGGGAACACAGTGGAAATACTCAAGATGTAGGCAATGGTGGTAGAATTAACAGGGTCAGATGGAAGCCCCCTCTTTGCTTGAAGACTGTATCAAAGGTCTTCCCCTACATGTGAGGGAGGAAATACGTGAAGAAAGGTATACCCTCGGAGGCTGAAGAGAAGGTGAGTAAGGAGTGTATGGCCAAACTTGGGAACTCAAGCCCTGTGGGTAAACAGATGCATCCCATGGGCCATGGGAAAATATAGGTCTAATAATAATAATCTGCCCAAGGATGACCTTGACCTGCGGCCAAACATCCCAGAGCTGTGACTTCCCCGTCCCTACTCCCACCCTTCCCAAGAACCTGACCCCACTGTTGTCTATCATGCTGTCATTGTTGTTGGTCATTTCCTCAGTGCATGTGTCTTCTGCACTGGGGCATAGTCTTGCCCACTGGAGAGGCTTGCAAGACTCCTGTAGGGACACAAGGAAAGATGTGATCTGTAAATGTCAAGAAGCTGGGAGAGGCTTTGTAACATCCTGTGCTGTGATGAAAGATAGCCAGATCAGGGTTTTTTATTTCACCCTGTCTGATCAGTGGATCAGAAGGAATTCTACCGTGCACTGAGCTGTATTCTGTAATCAATGATAAGTTGTCAAAAAAGATTTTTTAAACGAATTGCTTAGACTAGATTGCAACCTGAGAAAAATAGCCATGTATTCAGAAAAAAAAAAAACTTTTTTTTTTTTTTGGCAGGGAGAGAGATGGGGAGGGGGAGAGGAGAGAGAAGCAATTTTGGTAGCTAAATATTTGAGTGTACTTAAATATTTATAGATTCACAATATTAAATATTCAGGTTACCTCTGTAGGCAGATGTTTCTTATCACCAGCCATAGACTCACAGATCCGAATCTCTTATTACCTGCGTCTTCAGTTATTCTTACAAGTCCTTTCAAGTGATTTCATTGCTCCAGGAACCAGGACTTTTTTTTTTTTTTTTTTTATCAGTTCCTGGTTGCTAAGTCGCTCAAGCTCCCTGCACTGTACGTAAAGCTGAAGTCTGGAACCGTGACTCTCTCTTGCCTTTGTCCCCCACCTGCTCCATGTTTCCTCCATCATAGGCAGCCTGAGCTTATCCTTTCTGGCTCTCCTTGTCTTGGCCCCTTCAGGACCGTCCCAAATTGTGTCTCTTCTAAAGAACAGAGACATCTTTGTCACCCTTCTGGGCTAAGAATCTGAAGGCCAAAGTAGCCATAGACTTGGTGCCTAGTGAGGGCCTGTGTCCTGGTTCATGGATGCTGCCTTCTCACTGTGTCCTCCATGGTGGACAGGCTTAGACAACGCTTGCAGGTCTCTTTTTAAAGCATTTTTTGAGCCAGGCATGGTGGCACACAGCTGTAATCCAAGCACTCAAGGAGGCAGAGGCAGACAGACCTCTGTGAGTTCAAGGCCAGCCTGGCCCACAAAGTGAGTCCAGGACAGTCAAGGCTATACGAGAAACCCTGTCTCAAAAAAACGTGTATGTGTGTGTGTATGTATGTATGTATGTATGTGTATATATTGAGATTTTATTTATTTTTATGTGTATGTGTATGTGTTTTTGTTGAATATGTCTGTGCACCACATGCATGGAGTGCTTTCAGAGGCCAGAAGAGGATGTTAGGTCTCCTGAGGATGGAGTTAAAGATGTTTGTGAGCTGCTATGCGGGTACTGGGAGTGAAACCTGGGATGTCTGGAAAAGAGGCCAGTGCCCCTAACCACTGAGCTGTCTCTCCAGCTGCTCAGGCCTTTTTTAAATAGGATCATTATTCATGAGGACTATAATCTTAGGACCGTCTGACCTCCAGAAGTTCCCACCTACGAATATCATCACTTTGTGGGTGTGAGTTTGGGGAGACACAGACATTCCGTCATGATACCTCGAACTCTCTCACCCATCTGCTAAAGGAAGAGACAACCTGTCTCCAGTGGGTCAGCTTCCTCTGAAAGACCCAGTGGGGACAGTTTGGTACTCTGGGGGTTGTCGGCACATAAATCTTGAAGTTTGGTCCTAAGCAATAGGACTGAGGTTTGGTCATTTACTTAATTGACCTTATTTGATTATATACAACCCAAATAAGTCCACTCCTTCCTCCTCCTCATCACTGCTCATGCCTCCAGCTTCACATTAAAGCTAAGTTCCAGGGAGATATCAAAGGCAGCAGAAGGTCTGCCCAACACACCGTTGGGTTTGATCCTCAGCATCCCTGAAAGTGTCCTGGTTGCTTTATCTTTTGGGCTAATTTTGCAAAACCATGTCCTTCTATCGAGTCCCGTTGTCGGTAGCTTGAGTTGGGTTTCTGTTACACATCACACACCATGATAGTCAATGAACATGCAAGATGTAACTTCCTATAGTTTTATCATCACACTGAGACAAGAGCTGAAGGATCTCGGTCTATTTTCTTCAAAATAATGCAGCCCCGCTGATGGGTGCTGCGCGCCAGCCACACACAGATCTGTGAGCTACCGTCACCAGAATCAATGGAAGGCTTTTGCATCTGATATAAATCACTGCCTTCACCAGCTTGCTATCCCAGCAGGACACTCCTCATTAACTATGGTGACATGGCGACTGTCACAAGAAAGAAACAAAATGCTTGCCACAGCAGCTCAAAGTGGGATCAGTGGGATTCTGTTGTGGGAGCGGGATAGCCTTTGTGACTGGGAAGTTGCATGTACGCGCACAAGTATATATACTAGTGTGCATGACTACATATGCCAGTGTGCATGTATGTGCCAGTGTGCTTATGGATGTGTGCACATGTGTGCAAGGGTGTGCATGTGTATTTGGAGGCCAGGGGTCGAAGTCAAGGCATCATCTTTAATTACTTTCCACTTCATATTTTGAAAAATGGTTCTCTCACTGAACCTGGAACTCACTGGCTTTGCTAAACTGGCCAGCCGAAGGATCCAGTGGGTTCTAGAAACCTACAAGTAGAACATTATGATAGGCAGATTTGGGTCATGGGGTCCGGCTCAAACTAAGGCCCTAGCCAAGGACAATACAGGCGGAAACATTTAAACCCCTACCCTGATCTAGCCCATGGACAAGACAGTCTCCACACTTGAGTGGAGAGAGGGATTTGACTTTCTCAAGTACTCTGGTGCCTCACATTTGACTATGTCCCCTGGCGGGGGAGACCTAGTGGCACTCAGAGGAAGGACAGCAGGTCACTGAGAAGAGACTTGATACACTATGAGCATATACAGAGGGAGGTAATCCCTCTGAGGAACAGTCATAGGGGAGGGGAATAAGGGGAAAATGGGAGGGAGGGGAGAATGGGAGGATACAAGGAATGGGATAACCATAGAGATGTAACAAGAATAAATTAATTAAAAATAAAATTAAAAAAAAAAAACTGGCCAGCCACCCTCACCTCCCCCATTCCCCCCACCCCCACCTCCGACACACACACACACACACACACACACACACACACACACACACACACA